>CM055123.1:208932848-209591181 GCA_029206835.1 Rana muscosa | reverse complement strand
ATATTTCTTTGTTTTCAATTTACACGGATGTTCAGTCGACTTTTGACTATTTGAATCACGTTTTGGACACTTTCACTAATATATTGTCTGTTTGATGTAACGCCTTCATTGATTGTTACATCTACCTATGTCATGCCTTTTTGGAATATCATGGACACTAATATCATTGTTCACAAAAAAAATTGGGAAAAAGTTTTAGTTTAACTGTGTAATTATATTTATATACACTTTCCTATCTCTGTTCATTTTGAGACTTTCTATTAGCGCTGCACGTACTTACTTGTTTTTACATTTCACATTTTGCAATTGATCCCTTGCTGTGCTGGCTGCTATTCTAATATCTTAAAGAGACAGCACAGTATATTTGCTTAGTTTTTCATATTTCTGGAAGAAAGGGTAGCTCTACTCTACTGGAAAGGCTGCAGAGAGAATTAATGGCTAAGAGACCTCTTAAAATTGCAGTTAGTCTCTGGGTCCATGGTAGTCCCACAAAGGCCAGCGAATGTGAACTCCCCACTCACCACAATAGTAAATTCAGGTGGTCCTCTCCTCAAGGGTCAGGACACAACCGCAGTCAGTTCCTGGATCACAGCCGTAGTCTCTTACCAAATCCCAAAGGGTGACTAACGGATCGGCAGCACAGGCTCTCTACAGCCAAGTTATCACACAGGTAGTACAGCACAGGTCACAGCAATATGTCCTTTCTTCAAGCCCTGCTCTGCACTCTGAAAGATAAAGTTCTTTCTCCCTACATACACTCCCCAGCAGCATTTGCACCTGAACTCTTCCCATCTGTGTGGGCAAAGCTTTAACGCACAGTGGTGGCCAAGGACAGTTCTCCTATCACTCTCTCTTCCCTCGTGCAACTTCACTGTCCTATTGCAGCAGGAGAGAGGAAACATTGCAGCAGTGTGGGTGGCCACCAACTTGATGCCCAAGTTGAGTGGCAACTGCCTCTAAAAGGGCCCCCGGTGGGGCTTCACGTGTCTAAACCCCAAAACAAATATGTAAAATATTGTAGCTTACCAATCTTTAGATGTGGAACTGGGAGAGGGAGAAGCAACACAAAGAGCCAGCCAGTTGTGCTGCAGTGTTTATGTGCTAGCAAAGAACATGCTTATTCAAGGAGAAAGCAGTGTGACAGAGAGATGAGATCATCAGTCTGCTGCTCGTCCTTTCACTGTCCAGTCACAGGTTGGAAGTGGGCTTGTCACAAAGGACTTTGCTTTGTGTCAGGAACTGCGTATATCTCAGAATTGTATAGAAAAAAAATATTTAAAGTTCTCTTTTATACGTTTTTCATCTGTGCATTCAGCTGTTTGCCTGGAGTTTAGCTTTAAACCTCTCATGCAGCGTACACACGACCGTTTTTCATGACGAGAAAAATGCCATTTTTTAATTTGGTCATTAAAAACGATCGTGTGTGGGCTCCAGAGCATTTTTCACAACGTGAAAAATGGCCATTAAAAATTTGGAACATGCTCTAATTTTTTTTGTTGTTTTTCACGTCGTCGTTTTTCTCGTCATGAAAAACGGCCGTGTGTAGGCTTTAACGACGTGAAAAAAACGTGCATGCTCAGAAGCAAGTGATGAGACGGGAGCGCTCGTTCTGGTAAAACTAGTGTTCGTAATGGAGATAGCACATTCGCCACGCTGTAACGGATTGAAGAGCACGAGGCTGAAAAGCGCGAATCGTCTCTCACCAAACTTTACTACCACAAGGATCAGCAAAAGCAGCCCAGAGGGTGGCGCCATCCGAACGGAACTTCCCTTTTATAGTGCCGTCGTACATTTCGTACGTCACCGCGCTTTGCTAGAGCATTTTTTTACATGATAGTGTGTAGGCAAGGCAGGCTTGAGAAGAATCACGTCGAGAAAAACTTTGTTTTTTTCAATGACATTAAAAACGGCCGTGTGTACGCGGCATTAGACATTTAAAATTGGTGACAGTTTTTTCTTCATAGGGAATATACTGTAAGTAACAACTGTTTTATTGTCATTTGATAAAACCAGCTAGGAATTCTGCCGCTGCTAGGAATTTTTTTTCATTTTACAGATTTCCAACTGGCACAGTTTATAATTATTTAATCTCTGTGAAAAGTACTTTTCTGACAACTAGAAATTAGTATTTGCATTGGGAGTATTGTCCATTGACTTACAAAACAATCTGCAGAGTTTTAACTGGCATGGCTTATAATTATTTAATCTTTTCGGAAAAGTACTTTTATGACAAGTAGAATTCTGTTTTTTTATGCTGGGAAAGCTGTCTGTTGACTTACAACTTCTGTGAACTACACTGTAAAATTAAAGAACATTATGCAGTGATAGGAAAATAAAAACACATTAACAGCCTTGCTTATTATTTTATTGTCGGTGTAATATGACAAAATGGGTTTATAAATCTTAAGCAATTCTATTTCAGGTGACTGCAAAGTAATAGTTTAAGACTCCTAAGAAGAACGCAAATAAAAATGATTATATGGGATTCGGATTTAAATGTTCTTTGGTATAATAACACTGATAAAAACTCACAATTTCTCTTTCTCCACATTAGAACATTTTCTAATAGTTCTGCTACACAAATCACTATTATTAATTTGGATCAAATGTACTGAAGGGAATTCTAGCATTTCCAGCATCCACCATGTTTGGTGTTCTTTTTGTAATTTTTTTTTTATGTTTTATAACAATTTATAAGTACAACTTTAAAGTTCTAAGAAAGAAGGCAGAACTGTGTAAGTGATTCCCTTTTCTATCTATCCTCAGTTTACCAAAACAGACATCCACAGTGCTGCTTCTCTGTATTTGTAGGCTTTTTTGGTTGTCAGAAATCTTTTATGAATACTGGGATAGAGGATACAGTGAGGGGGGAAAAAAAATATCTGATCCCCTACCGATTTTGTACATTTGTCCACTGACCAAGAAATGATGAGCATATAATTTTAATGGTAGGTTTATTTTAACAGTGAGAGACAGAATAACAACAAAAAAATCCAGAAAAATGCGTTTCAAAAAAGTTATAAATTGATTTGCATTTTAATGAGTGAAATATGTCTTTGACCCCTTCGCAAAACATGACTTAGTCCTTGGTGGAAAAACCATTGTTGGCAATTACAGAGGTCAGACGTTTCTTGTAGTTGGCCACCAGGTTTGCACACATCTCGGGAGGGATTTTGTCCCACTCCTCTTTGCAGATCCTCTCAAAGTCATTAACCACTTGAGACCCGCGCTATAGCCGAAAGACGGCTGCAGCGCGGCTCTCAAGTGCCGAGAGGACGTCCCCAGGACGTCCTTCTCTGTTTACATCCCGCTGCGCGCCGCCGAGGGCGCGCGGCGGGGAACAGCTGTGCGGCGCGCATCACGTGATGCCGAGGAGCGTGCCTGGCGGCCGCGATGTCCGCCAGGTACATTCGATCGGCAGTTACAGAAGCAGGATGTGGATCTCTGTGTGTAAACACAGAGATCCATGTCCTGTCAGGGAGAGAGGAGACCGATGCTGTGTCCCTTGTTCATAGGGACACAGATCGGTCTCCTCCCCCAATCAGTCCCCTCCCCCCACAGTAAGAATCACAAATAGGGAACATAGTTAACCCCTTCCCCGCCCCCTAGTGTTAACCCCTTCCCTGCCAGTCACATTTATACAGTAATCAGTGCATTTTTATAGCACTGTTCGCTGTATAAATGTGAATGGTCCCAAAATGGTGTCAAAAGTGTCCGATGTGTCCGCCATAATGTCGCAGTCACGATAAAAATCGCTGATCGCCGCCATTACTAGTAAAAAAAAAATATTAATAAAAATGCTATAAAACTATCCCCTATTTTGTACTGTTCTTCATTAAGATTCCGAGTTCCTTTTTATTGGTTTCATATGAGGATGGCGGGCTGGGGGGGGGGCCTGACCTGGGCGCAGGATGATCCCGTTAGGGGCGTCCAGGTGGGGTGTGACTTCCCTGAATGCCTATTTTTCATTTTTTTTTTTATTTTTTTTTAATCTCTTGATGAGAACATTGTGACATAAACAATTGGAAATAACCCTTTGTCATGTTTAAACAACAATTTTTTAAGATTTTCTGTACATGTCTTGAATTGAAAAATAAAAATTTATTGAAATTAAAACTATCCCCTATTTTGTAGACGCTATAACTTTTGCGCAAACCAATCAATAAACGCTTATTGCGATTTTTTTTTTGACCAAAAATATGTAGAAGAGTACGTATCGGACTAAATTGAGAAAAAAAATACTTTTTTAAAAAAAAATTGGGATATTTATTATAGCAAAAAGTAATAAATATTGTTTTTTTTTCAAAATCGTCGCTCTTTTTTTGTTTATAGCGCAAAAAATAAAAACCGCAGAGGTGATCAAATACCACCAAAAGAAAGCTCTATTTGTGGGAAAAAAAGGACGTCAATTTTGTTTGGGAGCCACGTCGCACGACCGCGCAATTGTCATTCAAAGCGACGCAGTGCCGGAAGCTGAAATTTCGCCTGGGCAGGAAGGGGGTTATGTGCCCAGTAAGCAAGTGGTTAAGGTTTCCAGGCTGATGTTTGGTAACTCTAACCTACAGCTCCCTCCACATATTTTCTATAAGATTAAGGTCTGGAAACTGGCTAGGCCACTTCAGGACCTTTTAATGTGCTTCTTCTTGAGCCACTCCTTTGTTGCCTTGGCCGTGTGTTTTTGGTCATTGTCATGCTGAAATACCCATCCACGACCCATTTTCAATGTCCTGGCGGAGGAAAGGAGGTTCTCACCTAAGATTTTTTTTTTTTTTTTTATATCAAAGGGTTTTTATTGCAACAGAAAAAAAAATCCAAACAAATATTACATTACACTTCAATTTGACAGTGAAAAATCAATTACATAACCATTAGTCATACCCTTCAATAAACAGGTAACGGTGAGTAGTCATTGCATGGCATATACATTGTTTAATTCCATATGGTGATACACTGCAAATGCTTGCCATTGTAATGGCAGCCATATCATCCCAGCATTTTCCCTACAATGTTACACATCAATCAATCAAGCATTTCCCCGGGCAACCACTGTAACTATGGGCATCTGAGCAGCCTCATCTGCCCTCACCTAAGATTTGATGGTACATGTACCTTTTCCCTCACTGTAGGGCAGAGCAAACATGATAGGTTCTACACAACGTGTTTGAGATTTGGCAACCCAAGAAGAGAAACATCATAACATAGAATTTACCAATTCAAGCAAATAAAGCTGGTACTCAGGAGTTAATGCCCACAACTTACAGGTGTAGTAGTAGGGCAGGCTAGCTGACTCTCTCCTATGATTAGCTGCATACTCAGTTTAGCAAAAAGTCTGCCTTGGAAGCCACACATCAATGCAGACCCACTCGTAGTAGATTAATGGCAGTCTCAGCCTGGGCTTCCTTCCAGGCCATGCCCCCAACGCATTTTGCTTCACCTCTTGGAGCTTAATCATGGGCAGCACACATTCTCCCTTATTGATTCATAGCTGCATATTCAGACCCAGTCTAGGAAGCAATAAATATATTGGATGGCCAAAAAAGGGGCAGGAGGAATTCCCCACTGAATATCCAGAGGAAGGAATGGTCTAGAACAGGGGTGACCAACCTGTGACCCACATGCAGACTAAGATGGCTATGAATGCGGCCCACCACAAAATCATAAACTAACTTAAAAATGTTGATTTTTATTTATTTTTTTGAGGGAGGGGGGCAGTTTCTATGAAAAATGTGTTGAAATTTGACATTGTCCCTTTACTGGACTTTTATAAATGTTATCTTCCCAAAGAAGACTCTCCCACTCTTTACAATCACTCCTAATTCATGTCATCAGTTTTTGGCAGCAGCTATATTTGTGAGCAACTATTTTCAAGGATGAAGCACAAGAAGGGCAAAATTAGATCCAAAATATTTGATGAGCACTTGAGAATTCATTGAGAATTGCTACTACATCCATCGAACCAAATATTGATGTGTTTGTTTTTTATAAACTATGTCAAATATCACACTAGTTTTATCTAGCCCTCTTTTACTTTTGTAATACAAAATATTACAAACAAAATGATCAGTGATTGTCAACTTGTGATCTGCCCGACTTTTTCTGCTCATCAGCTATCCATATTTTTAGTGTATTTGATATGTGGTCCAAGACAATTCCTTTTCTTCCAATGTGGTCCAGGAAGGTCAAAAGGTTGGACACCACTGGTGTAGAGAGATCTCAACCAGTAGAGAAAACAGGTAGGTAGGATCCAACAAGACTGTAGCTCCAGAGGTTATTCACCTCTTATCCTAGCAGATGTGACTTTAATTCAGATCTGCCTTAGGGATGTGGTTTAAATGAACTCTGACATGATAAAACCAGCATTTCTGTATATGGGATGAGTCCAAAAGACCTTGCACTCAAAGGATGTCCTCAGCAGCCTGGTTTGAACAATGCAGAATGTCAGTAAACCTGCTTGACTAATGTCAGCTAGTGGTGGAAAGAAATTTCTACAGAGTAAAGTACTGCAGATGAGGTGATTATTCCAACCCTCGTGCTGATTTTTTAAATTTTATTTTACAACTCCTGGGGACAGCTTTTCTTTTTTTTCTTATTAGCTGAAAGTTGGGTGTGTAAAGGCAATCTCTACAACTTCCTGGATGCTTTGCAGCTTCTCTGCTGTTTACTTTCCATTTCTAAGGACTAAATATTCCATGGTACCTTGCTACCTGTGAGCTGTGATTCCTGTTCGGGCTCCGCCTCCTGAAACTCCTACTCTCAGCACCTTAATGCCTACTCGCAGGGCATAGTGAATACGTTTCATAGAATTCAAGGAAGTAAATGTGCTAGATCTTTACAAAGCAAGTTTACAAACTTCAAAATTGTTCAAAATAATAGGAGTAGGCTTGAAATAAATACACTGCAGAAATGAATATATGAGTTTACATTTTGACCGTAGATGGGTTTTAATTAGACTTGATTGAATTACTTTGTTTGTTCTAGACTTTTGTGTGTCAAGAAAGTGACGTTGTCTGGTTTGGACTTTGGATGTTGCCATGATTAATATTATTGTTAAAATTTAAGGTAAACTGTAAAAGTCTGCAACTTTCAAAAGTTGGCAATGGCAGCTTCCACTACATTTTAAACAAGCCTATTGGGCAACCTTTTCAAAACATTGTAAAGGGGCAGTGGACAAATCCACCTTAAATATCAGTAACATTCACAAAGAAAAAGCTTCAATCTTTAGCAATGAAGTGCTTTTCTGTCCAATATTGTCACTAAGAATATTTTGTCCAATATTGGCACATAAAAGTTTCCTTTTTTGGATGGCAATAAAGGGTGTCAAGGCAGTCTAAATGTCAACCAACCAGAATACCTTTGCAGTAGGTGGACGTTTAGCTCAGTCGGTCCTAGTGTTTGCGTATTCATCCAAAGACATAGGTTGTCTTGGGTGTCATGCAGCAGAGTTACTGGTGAATGGCCAAAATTTTGATTACCTCATACACTGGCACATGTTTCTTTTTTTCTTTTTTTTTTAAGTGCTGTTTTGGTGTGGTGGACACCTATCTACTGCTTTTCATCCAAATTCCAAATTGCAGAAGTGCATTGATTGGGACAAGTGTGTGCTGTACAAAACACTGTCTCTTTGGTTCCCCGTGGAAAATTTGACCCAGGGTCTGCATAGGCTCCAGTGATCTAAATTGCTCTTAAAATAAAAATGAAAAACGAATGCGCAAACCAACGCACTAACAAAATAAAGTATAGTAAAAAATGTGAGAAAACAGGGGCAGTGGCCAACACTCAAATGTGTCCCCACATGATACTGATAAAAACGAAAAATAAAATACCGTATATACTCGAGTATAAGCTGAGTTTTTCAGCACATTTTTTTGTGCTGAAAATGCCCCCCTCGGTTTATACTCGAGTCACCTTTTTGCGCCTGATCTCCCGAACTTTGGGGACCCAGTACCGGCCGGACCCAAAACTTGGCACACATGTAGCCCCACTCTTCCTCTACAAGTGTGCAAAGTTTGTTGTCTGGGGGACCTACGGCCGGGGAGCAAGGATTTTTTAAATCCGGGCACCCCTTCCATAGACTCCCATGTTAAACGTCAGTCTAGTCATTGGCACAGTGAGGCATGGACACAGTGAGACATGGACACAGTGAGACATGGAACCAGTGAGGCATGAGCACAGTGAGGCATGCACATGGACACAGTGAGGCAAAGTGAGGCATGCAGATGGACACCCTAGGCTTATACTCAAGTCAATAAGTTTTCCCAGTTTTTTTGTGGTAAAATTAGGTGCCTCGGCTTATATTCGGGTCGACTTATACTCGAGTATATACGTTAGATGTAGCACCAAATCTATCTCAATTGATCTTAGTTTTTACAGGCAAATGGAATCCCAATGTCCATGCAAGCATTTTGTAGGTCAATATAGGCAACAAAGCCTATAGTTATGACCAACATGTATAAATACATAAGTGGTTCAAATAGCGAACTTGGTGTTGAGTTATTCACTTTAAGGTCATTACAGAGGACAAGGGGGCACGCCTTACATCTGGAGGAAAAGAGATTTAATCTCCAAATACAGAAAGGCTTCTTTACAGTAAGAGCTGTGAAAATGTGGAATAGACGCCCTCAAGAGCTGGTTTTGTCCCGCTTCGTAGATTGCTTAAAAAAATGTACTTAAAAAATGTCTTAAATGTACATAATATAACTGGTTACTAACATTATTGGTAAAGTTGATCATGGGAATATCCGATTGCCTCTTGGGTCAAATTGGATCATGCATTGCTGGGTGTTTTTGCCTTCCTCTGGATAAACTGTGGGTATAGGATTGTGTATATAAGATTGTATGATTTTTTTATTTTATTTTTTTCCCTTTTATTGGCTGAACTAGATGGACTTGTGTTTTTTTTCAACCAGACTAACTATGTAATTGTATCTATGTAAAAAATTTAATTGACAAACATTTATTTGTGAACGTAACAGATACCTAAATAGACTGAACAAGAATTTTGTAGATGGTCAAAACAGTTTTTGAAATTAACTTTTTAGTATTCATTGGACAGCAATGTAGTAAACTGTGCAGTACACTCTGTTACATTTGCACATCCGTTCAACACTTTGTGAGCCAGTATAACATTTTTTTAGATGAATGTCCTAATCCTCACAGATTCTGGCTAATATTTGCCTAATGTGTTGATTTCCTATGATAATCAGGTCCATCTAGTGGTCATGATATATATAATTTCCTGAAACGCATCATTCAGGCAAGTGCCACAGATGGAGCTGATAATCATTTCATATCAACATAAGAAGCAAAATATGTCCAAAGTTCATGAGGACTAAGCAAATGTTTGTCATATTCATCTCACAAGTTTTTTTTATGCATAGATCTCTTAGTGTATGGACAAGGGGCAAATATTTGACTTGTTTCAGTGTGTAGTTAGCATTACCTCTACAGTTCATGTATGTTTGTGTATGTACAGTTGTGCTCATAAGTTTACATACCCTGGCAAAATTTATGATTTCTTGGCCATTCTTCAGAGAATATGAATGATAACACAAAAACTTTATATTACAGTGCAGACAGTGTATAATACATAATACAGTGCAGTCAGTGTAGTGTATATAACACAGTTCATAGTATATAGTGAAGTGCAAAGTATACAGTGCAGTGCATAGTACATACTACAGTGCAGAGTGTATATACTACAGTGCAGTGTAGAGTATATTGTGCAGTGCATAGTATATACTACAGTGCAGTGCAGAGTGTACTGTATATATGTGTGTGTGTTTGTGTGTGTATGCACTGTATGTGTTTCTCTGAGCCCAGATCGTCCTGGCCCCACCACGTCCAATGACTGGACAGCAAAAGGAGAAGCATCGCAGGGATCAGTTCATCTCTCTGTTACTCTGCCTTCTCCTCCTATCATCATCACCTCTTATCAGCATCACATAAACGGATTGGCTCCTGGTACTGCTTCTTGTTCTTACTCTCCGGCCCTGCTGTACAGGGACTGCAAGAGACTGATGCCAGATCACTGCTTCTTTTTAAAATATACAATTAATGATGTATTAAGGATTACAGAGCTGCGCTAATTTGTGTTTTTAATATCTGCCTAGAGTTTGCTTCAAATGTTATAGTTCAATGGGGTCATTTCAACTAAAAACTGCTTCATTAGGTCTGATCCCTTATTATAGTAATTACAGTGTAGCGTGAAATGGACATTTCCTATCTACTGCAGTCTTCAAATATCAACATAGTGACACTACTTATTCTCTCTACAGATCTAATGGTACCCCTAGAGCAGGGGTGAACAGCCTGTAGGTTAAGACTAAATTTTGGGTGTTCACCGTTTTAATCCGTGCAGTCCTCAGACTGTTAGTATAAAGCTGTGACTGTTGTGCAAATAGGACAAAATTCAATGTTCTTAAAGCATTTTCTCTTTTGGTTATATGTTGTGTTTTTTTTTTTTTTTAAAGCTATTTATTTTTTGATCAAATGTTCTTGAGCTATTTTCTCTTCTGGTTGATTGTACATAGGCTATTAGTTTAGGCTACTTTTGGTCAAATGTTGTTAGACTCTTCTCAGGCTATCTTCTCATCTGGACAAATGTCATACTCCCCTATGTAGTTGCAGCATTGATCCAATGCTGCATCTGTCCACTGCTGCCTCTTAAGATCAGGAACTGAGCGACCAAAGACTGCTGATCGTTCAGTTCTTGGTCTTTAGTGAGCAGAGAGCCAGTGACTGTCAGTCACCGTTCTCTGCTCTGCCCCTCCAATGCTCATTGGAGCACCGGGCTGTGGAGGGGGCAGGAGCAGGAGAGGAGGAAACTCATCAGTTAGAGGAAGTTCAGCTTTAAAGCTGAATTCTTGGTATGGATTGTATTGCATTGTTATATTGGTCCAACTTGGATCAGTGTAACTATACAGCAAAATCCAAACCTAGATCAGCTATAACCTCCCTGGCGGTATAATTCTGTCTGGAATTATGTACCAAAAGCGGTACAATTATTTTGCATGGAAATTTGGTGTTATGTATTGTAGGCCTGCAATTCTTAGTAATTACTCACTTAAACCTGACCAAACCAGAGTCTAGTAGACATCCCGGGTATGATAAAGTTTGAAACACAAAATCATAAATTATATTATAATAAATAACTATAAATAATTATAACAAATAATAATGTAATTATAATAAAAATTATTCAATAATGTAATCAAATCAAAAACACTGAAATTTTCTCAGTTGCAGAATTGTCGCTGTCATTAGATTTAGTGTTTGATGACGAATTTCCCCACAAATCGCTATCGCTTAATTCTGCAAGTGATTCTAATTTATTATCACTGTTTTCTAGTTGGTCTAAAACCACTTTTGACATAAAGGGACACTTTTTGGTTGCTATGGACAATCTCCAGTTTCCAGGCAGAAAGAACAGTTTTTATAATATAAAACTGGATGCAGGACACTGGACAGACCACTAGGGACAAAGGGGATGTGTAATTATTTTACATAGTACTGTAATCAGTAAGATTACAGTATACTGTATGTATACTGTGTGTTTCACTTTTTTTATTTGGCGCCAAACTCCGTCCCCGTGCGCCGCAACGTTGATCCAACCGCCCTGCCGCATTATATGTATGTGGGGCGCTAAGTGGATAATCAATGTTTTTCACTTTACCTGTAAGTGGTCATAATTGGTGTACATTCCCATATAGCAAGGATAACTTACCACAAATTTGTGGCAGTGTTAAATTGTAAGTATTTTTAACTTTCTGCACATTTTCACTGGCATGTTGTACACTTGCAGAGCACTTGAAGCACAAGTTCTAGTTGACACTTTTCCAATTTGCAAATGTGCGCGGCAAGTCTCTATCAAGAGCAAAGTTGCAGTGGTAAGTCTACAGCATTAAAATTCAGTCACAGTGACCCCTGTGGTGGGATGACTATAGTACAACATAACTGAACCAGAACTTGCAGTACACCTGCAGAATGTTTGCAAAGAAAGTGGATCTGGAGTCATGCAATGCAGACTTGCTGCAATTGTGCAACAAACTTGTGTAGCGGCCTCACCCCTCTCCCTTGCTTTATCGATTATATGGCTGTTGTCTAGGGGTACCTGGGAGAGAGAGATGATACACACCACGGCCCGTGTCCTCCCCTAACTACGAGGTGAAGGCCAGAGATTGGGCTTTTGTGTAGGTGTCCTAGAGCCCAGTCCAGTCCTTCGTCCCTGGCTCCTTTGCTTAGTAACCCAAGTTCCACACAGTGAATAGGTACAACTCAGTTTTATTCTTCTTGCCAAGCAATAAAACAATCTTTCTCCTTTTGAATAATGGGGGGAACAGATTGAGGCACAATCCTTTCCCTTCTTGCTGCTGCCCACTGTGCTGTCACCAGTGGTGGATAGTCACTGCCACTGACTAGGTAATTTAGAACGTGAATTTACCTTCTCTCTCTTTGCCCCTGTCAGGGGAAGAAATCCGTCCAAGGGAGAAATGGAGGCCTCTCCGTCACCAGCGATGCTGCGCCGGACTCTTCGGAGAAGTTACTGCGCACTAGTCCTCACGAACTCAGACACGGGCACCCAAGGCGTTAGGGCCCCCTCGGATTCCTCCACCCTCGCGGAACTCAGTCGAAGGTACTGAGCCCCAGGCATCCGCCATAGTACCTCACCCCAGGCCAAAGGTGCCTGGGATGGACTCCATCTCTGCTTCAGATAGGCCAAGGGCGCCTAGGCCTCGAACACCGGAATGCCGACACCCAAGCTGAAGGTGCCTGGGTGCGGCCACGTCCTCCGACTCTCTCCCTCAAAATCAGGGCCTCCGCCCCTTTTATGGCCTCTCCCTTTGCATCACAGCGGGTTCCCCGCCCCGCTGTACCAGCTCCAGGAGAGGACAAAAAGGCACGATTCGCGGTGTATGTTCAGCTCGGGCCCGAGGCAACAGCGCCACCCAGGGACCCCAAGGAACCTCACACCACCAGAGTCCTTACAAATTCAAATACCCGCTACACTTGTAAAGTCTGGCAAGTCTAGCAATATCTTAGCAAGTGATTTTCAAACTTGCAGCACAATGGCTTGCTATCTGGTTTGGTCCAAGCTGAACTAATGTAGATATGCAATAAATTCCATACCTGGAGTTCAGCTTTCAAGGTACTAGCTCTGGGATTGCTGTTCTTATTCTTGTTTAAAGCTGGGTTCACACTAGAGAACGGAGTGACTCACAGCAAGGGGTCCGGTGCAATTACATTCACCGGTTCATGTCCGATTTCAGACCAAAAGATGCACAGGACTCCTGTGCAAATCGCACTGGAGCCGCTCCGGAGATGTGTGAACCAGCTCCAAAGAGAGTCGGTCACAATCTCCTGCTATGCAAATTGGATGTGGGGATTCGGAAAGCCGCATCCAATTTGCAATAGTGTGAACCCAGCCTTACTGAACTGTAACATGTATGTAACCAGTTGGACCATATTTTTTCTCTCCTGGCCAGTAGGGATGAGCTTCGTGTTCGCGTCGACGAAGAACGAACGTTATAGTCCGTTCGCGCTAAATTCGTGTTGCGCGACACGGCCCATAATTCACTGCGGCATCGCAGTGCATTGCTGGCTGATGATTGGCCAAGCATGCAGTATGACCCGCGTGCTTGGCCAAGAGGAGCGATCCCCGCTGAGCAAAGAGGAGCCCGCACACGGACACGGATCGTGTGAAAGAAGCCTCAGTGTACTACTGTGTGCTTTGCATAGCATTCACCTAAAGCCTAAATTTTTGATGCAATACTTTGCATCAGGGCTCATTGCTGCGCTCTAAGTACAGTATCTGTGAGGGGTTGCAGTGTTGTGGCACCAGCACCAGTGCCTAAGGCCCAATTTTTCCTATCACTGTTCAACAGTGGCATGTAAATACAATTCCTGATATAATAGATGACAGCAGGGTGTTCCAGCGCCCACCAAGAGTAACTGTGAGGGCTTACAGTGTTGTGGCAACACCAACACCTAAGGGGCAAATTTCTGCAGAGTATATACGGCAGGCCACTACTTTCAAACATCCAACTTACAAACGACTCCTACTTGCAAACGGAAGGAGACAACAGGAAGTGAGAGGAAATCTACCCCAAGGAAGGGAAATTCTCTCCTGTAAGAGTTAATATGTGAAAAAGGTGTCTCCTCTCCACTGATGCTTTATCACCAATCCTTGTTTCAATAAAAAAAACAAATTTTCCAAAAACATTTGTCATTGGGATGGAAAGTGAGGTGAAATGTTCTGAACAGGCGCACAGACAGCAAAACAAATGTTACAGGGGTGATAACCCTTCCCTATGCTCTCCAAAAAGCTTAAAAATAGATTTTTTGGCTGGAGCTACACTTAAAAAATGTACCTGTTCCAAATTACAAACAGATTGTACTTAAGAACAAACCTACAGTCCGTTTCTTTTTTGCACCGCCTGTATACTGCTGTTCAGAGTATATAGGGCCTTTTTTTATTTTGGGTGCGGGGTTCCCGTTAATATCCATACAAGACCCAAAGGGGCTGGTAATGGGCTGGGGTAGGGTGGGGGGGGGGTGATGGGGTAGCCATGCCATTTTTCTCAATGATTTTCATCCATATTGCCGGGACCAGACATTAAATTTTTCCTTTAGAAATGTCATTTTGTGCAGGGACAGTTCTAAATACGGGAAACACACGCCAATTCACAGGCATACTTTAGACACCCCCCAGGTACGATATTTAAAGGAATATTTCACTTTTTTTTTTTTTCACTTTATGCATCATTAAAATCACTGCTCCCGAAAAAACGACCGTTTTAAAAGATTATTTTTACATTGATACATGTTCGCGTCCATTGTATTTAATAGGGTTCTAAAGTTCGTGCGATCGTTCGGTCCGTTCGAAGGTTCTGGTGCGAACCGAACGGGGGGGGGGGGGGGTGTTCGGCTCATCCCTGCTGGCCAGGTTTCCTTTTACGAATGCACTGTGATCCAAGCTGTCAGCAGATAAAACTGAATTGAGATTGTGTCTTTTTGCTATTCAGAAACCAGAAAAGCCGTAGGCAACATCTACCATTCAGTGCTACTACATAGACGGCTCCGAATAATATTAGGGTTCCTTTTTTCCACATTCACTGGAACGTGTCTAGATGCCCAGGGGCTTGAGATACAGCCGTGGGGTCCTCTGCATTTGTACTCTGCCCTTGTTCAACAACCAGAAGCCAATCATTTTTATGAGAATCTCAGTTCCTCTCACTAAAATCAGCTCTTGCTTGTCTAGAAAATTTGATGGTATAAACTTATTACTCTGTTGTTTTCATGGTCTGTCACTGTCAGTCACCAAATAATGACAGCATATGGGAGAAGCTTGCTTCATTATTTCTTAATGATCCATGACAAAATTAAATGTGTATGCAATCTGATAGCTGCTCCCTTCTCTCCGAGTAGTAGAGACTCCGGCACAGAGACTGTATGAACAGCACAAACTGCTGTCACCAGATGTAAATCCATGTAGATCTCTGGAGGGGATGGGATTTACATAACATATTTTACACTTCTGATCTCTGCCTGTGATGAGGCTCAAGTGCCAAGCGGGTTCACTGCACAAAGTGTATTTGTGATTCTGATGAGCAAGGAATACTCGCCTCTGTTTTCTTTGTATATTGTGTCGGAAGAAAGATACATCAAAGCAGGATCAGCATTTGCTGATCTGCTGAATACGGTATATGTTTAACACGGTTGTGTACAGAGAGATTAACCTTAACCACTTCAATACCGGGCACTTTCCCCCCTTACTGCCCAGGACAATTTTAAGCTTTCAGCGCTGTCGCACTTTCAATGACAATTGCGCGGTCATGCAACACTGTACTCAAACTAAATTTTTATAATTTTTTTCCCACAAATAGAGCTTTCTTTTGGTGGTAATTGATCACCTCTGCAGTTTTTAATTTTTGCGCTATAAACAAAAAAAGACCGATTATTTTGAAGAAAAAAAACTGATGGGCACTGATAGGCAGCACTGAAGGCACTGATAGGCGGCACTGGTGGGCATTGATAGGTGGCACTGGATAGGCATCACTGATGAGGAGCTACTGACAGGCATTACTGAGTGGCACTTTGGGGCACTAATTGGCATTTTTTTGGGCACTGATTGGCACTGTTGTGGGCACTGATCTGCACTTTTATGGGTACTGACAGGCTTTATAGAGGGGGACAGGCTGGCAGGTGATGGGCACTGATTGGCAGCTGATGGGCACCTTTTGATGGGGGCTGTGCTGATAATCAATGTGCTGATTATCAGCACAGACCCCCCCCCCTCTGACAGGGAGAGCCACCGATCGGCTCTCCCTGTCAGCATGAACCGAGGAAAGACGTTTACCGGCACTTCACGCGATGATCAGCTGTGATTGGTAATGGTTGATTACGTGGTAAGAAGCCTCTGTCAGAGGCTTCATACCACGATCAGGGTTGCGGTGTGCAGACTGACACACGGCACCACCGATCGACGCGCTGCGTACCCCGGCGGGCACGCACCAGCTCTGTTATCCTGTTGACAACATATGACGTCCGATCAGGATAACACAACCACTTTGCTGCTGTTTATTTGCTATCCGGCGGGCAAGTGGTTAAGGTAGGATTAAACTCCCAGCGTTTTTAGCTCATGTTGGGCACGATAAAAGAATAAAACATTCCCCAGTAGACATGTGCAATTAATTTTTTTCCGAATTAGTTTAACAAATTTCAACTAATTTGTTAATTTGGAAACATTCGAATTAACAAAAACCTGTTTAACTAATTTTTCCAAATATTCGGAAATTCGAAAATACGAAAATTTGAAAATCTGAAATAATAACTACAGTAACTATTAAATGATATATAATTATTATAGGTATTGGAATTTCCTTTCAAATTTGGCTGTTAGTGAATGTAACGAATACAAATTTATCCGAAGTTACAAATTATCCGAAATAACGAATGCCGTATCTATATGAATGGAACGTAATGAATTAATAATAATTAATAACAATAATAATAAAACCTTTTTATTATTATTATTTATTATTAATTTTTTCCTTTCCATTTGTTTAGATGTGGCAGTTGTTATTTTGGATAATTCATAACTTCGGATAAGTTTGTATTCTTAGCAATCATTTCAATGGAGAGGTGTGTTTTTGTTGCTTTTTTTTTTTTTTTTTTTTTTAAAACACCAAACATGCATTAAAAATAAAGCAAGCAGGATTTTGTTTCTTTATTTAAATAAAGAATTTAGATTTAACAATGGAATACATATATGACTGCAACATACACTTTATCAGTAAATAAAATACATATCCAAATAATGAACAATATAGTTCAAATGTTACAAAAAAAAAAAGAAGAGAGAAATATAAATAGCATACAAAATCAATAGCAAGTTAAAAGATATAGAAAGTAAAAACTGAATTCACTTCCTTCGTATTTATTCCTAAAATGTGTAAATAAAGAAAACAAAAGGGAAAAGGGGGATGTAGAGTATGGAATAAGGACAAGAAATTAGTGAGCAACCAAAATGTCATAAATGAACTGCTAGTTATAAGTAATGTTTTTCCCTCATCTGAGTACTTAGACGCATTTCATAGGAACTATGTTTTGTTGTAATTTTCATGTAGGTTGTGTGAGGAGAAGTCATTAATATTTTCAACTTTGGAAAACCATAGTGATAGCAAGGAAATGCAAGCCTTAGCGGCATTGATCAAATGCTGCAGGACCGAATTTTCGTAAGTTTTATTGGTAGTTTGCTTTTTTTAACGCAAAAGTGAAAGAAAAACAGATCAGGGTGAAAGCAGCTTAAATCAGCTGCTGAAAGTTTATTTTTATTTTTTACTGTGGATTTTGGTATTGAACTCAAAAGCAAGCATTTAATATATTACAGCTTAACAATTCTTAAATGTGATGGCTGCATTAACCACTTCCCGCCCAGTCAATAGGAGATTGACGTCCGGGAAGTGGTTATGTTATCCACACTGGACGTCTATTGACGCCCTGCAGGATAACAGCCGCCGCGCGCCCGGGGGGGCGCACATGGCGGCGATCGGTGGAGCGGTGTGTCAGTCTGACACACAACGCTGCACTGATCTCGGTAAAGAGCCTTTGGCGGAGGCTTTTTACCACGTGATCAGCCGTGTCCAATCACGGCTGATCACAATGTAAACAGGAAGAGCCGTTGATCGGCTCTTCCTCACTCGCGTCTGACAGACACGAGTAGAGGAGAGCCGATCGGCGGCTCTCCTGACAGGGGGGGTTCACGCTGATTGTTTATCAGCGCAGCCCCCCCTCGGATACCCACACTGGACCACCAGGGATGCAACCCAGGACCACCAGGGATGCCCCAAGCATGTGGATGGCCAGGTAAGTCCCCCATGGCCATCCACAAATACATAAAAAACATATGCCAATCAGTGCCCACAAATGGGCACTGACTGGCACCATCATGGCACAACCAAAATGTATGATGCCCAGCAATGCCAGCCACCAGTGTCATCAGTGCCACCTACCAGTGTCCATCAGTGCCACCTATCAGTGCCCATCCATGCCCATCTGTGCCCAAGGGTGCCCACCTATCAGTGCCTGTCCGTGCCACTTATCAGTGCCACCCATAAGTATCCATCAGTGCTGCCTATAAGTGCCCATCAGTGCCGCCTATGAGTGCCCATCAGTGCCGCCTATGAGTGCCCATCAGTGCCGCATACCAGTGCAGCCTATCGGTGCCCATCAGTGCCGCCTATCAGTGCCCATCAGTGCCGCCTATCAGTGCCCATCATCAGTGCCACCTCATCGGTGCCACCTCATTGGTGCCACCTCATCGGTGCCCATCAGTGTCGCCTTATCAGTGCTCGTTAGTGCCGCCTTATCAGTGCCCGTCATTGAAGTAGAAAAGGTACTTATTTACAAAAAAAATTAACAGAAACAAAGAAAAACTTTTTTTTTTTCAAAATTTTCGCTCTTTTTTATTTGTTATGCAAAAAATAAAAATCACAGAGGCGATCAAATACCACAGAAAGAGAGCTCTATTTGTGGGAACAAAATGATAAAAAAATTGTTTGGGTACAGTGTAGCATGACGGCGCAATTGTCATTCAAATTGCGACCGCGCTGAAAGCTCAAAATTGGCTTGGGCAGGAAGGTGTATAAGTGCATGGTATTGAAGTGGTTAATTTCCTTTTTTAGGTTTCTTTTATTTTCATCTGGTAATCCAGCCAGCTAGTTTTTCGAAAAGCAGTGGCAATGCTGCTCTGCATTCAGGTGCAATGCAGCATTGTTGCCACACCATCACAGGAAGATGCATTAGGTGAACTTCTCTGGCAGGATCAACAGGTATTTATGGGACTTTTGCAGGGGGGCTCAGAGAAAACTGTAAGTACAGATGTACTTATAGATAAGTGGTGCAGCATGTGTTTTTTTTTTTTTTTTTTTGGAAGGCCATAGTTCTACCATAAAGTGCCTACAGACATTAAAGAATGATTAACCTTATCTAATCATTCACCTTTGAATTGGAGAATATTTTTATATTTTTTTCCTCTGCTGTAATGCACATTCTTAGTCTTTAAAGAGCAAAGGTGATTTTAGCTTATGGGGATAGTATTTTTTTTTTTTACAGAACATGGTCTTCCCTTGAAAGAGGCCGGTGGTAGTTGCTTGAAACATGCACCATTGGAAGGAGCACCAGATAAAATATGAGTCCAAATTAATTTATTGGTTTACACATGTAGCACACGGACCCTTTTCTCCTGCCTACCTTCTCCTTGCAGGGATAAAGGCACACCGTGCCACATGCCCGGATCTTCCTGATTTAGAAGGTTGAGCGGTGTTCTTTATTTTTGGGTCCTGCAGCGAGTTACCTCCCGTTCACTGGTTCTCGTCCCTAGAATGTAGGGAGAAGTCTGTGTTCTTTTCCCAAAGAAACTCAATGTCCAAACAGTATTCAAACTCCAAACAGCTGAGTTTATTTTGAAGGTTGAAGATAGTGACAAAGTAGGTAGGGAGATAGGTTCAGGCACGCGGCACCCAGTTACCCTATTCTTCACTCAAGCCTGAGTATGAATTTTGCTCACCCGGATAGATCCCTCTCTCAGTTCTAGCAGCCGGAGTGAAGCACGAACAGTTGCTACTTAAATTTAGTCCCCTTCACGGACAAGTCCTAGAGATCCTCTGCCACAGAATCCCTAATGATTGAATTATGACTTCTGAACAAAACCCCGTAGATTAGTAGAGACCATAGGTGTCAGTGGGACACACTACAGGGGCTATACTGCAACTCACGAATCCTTCCTCTGATAGGTAACCAGGCCTCTCCTTCATCATGAACTCCATCACCGATCCATCGGACAGGTCCTCCCCCAGTTTCCTCTCTTTCAGAGCGGGCCACCTTCACACGGGCTCCCTGGGACTCCAGTGTGTTGGCTGTAGACCCAGTTGAAGGTACTGGGCCTACCTGGAACATTGTAGCCAAGGGTTAAAGGTGCCCGAGACTCCTCGGCCAGTTCACGCACACCCCCCGTCAGCAGGGCCAAAGGACGCGACTTCGCCACCAGGGGTCCTTCTTGGAATCCCATCAGCAGACCACACCTGATCATGGCGTCTGCCCTTTATGTACCCTCTCCCGGCATGCACAGCAGGTGAAACCCCGCCCACCACACGGTAGCCGAGAGAGGACACCCAATCACACCACAATGCCACCCATGGTTCAACCCGAGACCTGGGCAACATTGCCACCACAGGACAAGGGGAACCATACACCAGGCAACACCGTAGCAGAACAGAGTCCATACCTAGCAAAATTAGAGAACCCGAGCCAACTATGGCTCATACTACCCCTAAATTTAGAACATAGCGACCCCCAAATTTGGGGTGCCCGCTACACACAAAAAAAAAATCCAATGCGTTTTAAATGCCAGAAAAAAAAAACCTTCATCGGGGCTTCAGTGAAATTAAGAGACTTGAATGGATTCAAAATAGGGCTTTCCTGTGTGAATTTGTGAAGGGAAGCTAATTGCTGGATTATGAGAGTTATTAGCCAGCAGCATATATGTGAGCAATCAGGATCTTGACAAATATCAGCAGCAATTGTTTTTTATAGTCCCCCTACAGATAGGTTATAACACCATCATGATTTCAGGTGGAGATTTTGATAAACTGTGCATAGAGACTGCTTAAAGGTATTGCATAATATAAGTGTAGCACCCTCTAGAGATGTGCTAGAGTTCATTTAGGTTTGTTAGTGTAGGTATGTTAGGGCAGGCAAAACATAGCTCAGGACTAAGCCTAAACAATGTAATCTGGGTCAGTGTTACTTTAGTTCAGGGCTGGGTGACTCATCCTAGCAGCTTCTCTGGTACATCCCCCTGTTCTCTGGGACATTGGACAATGTTCTAGACATAGTGAGTGAAAGTTAGGAGGGGCTGCTTGGAATTTTTATGAGGGCCCCAGTAAAGGGCTGGCAGGGGGCAGGCCACCTCATAAATAGGCATGAGTCATGCCAGGAGGGGCAGTCAGGTGGAAGATGGAGTTGGAGCACTGAGAAGGCTGTCGGTGGCCCTTGAGTGTGCCCCCTAGTCTGGGGGGTGACCTCAGGCCTTGGGCTTGGGTGCTGAAAGAGTCCTACCAAATCACATGGAGGAAACCCTTCCTGGAGGCACGGGAGCAAGGAGAGAGGACAGCGGGAGCAGATCAGCACATGTGGGAGATCTCCTGAGAGTCAGCGGGGTGGGCTGGTGAGTGTCAGTATGAAGGACTGTGGGGAAGGGGCAGCTGCAGCCAGGTGGGTTGGCAGTGCCTGAATCGGTGGTGCTGGGATCAGTAGCCACAGGACTGATGCAAGCTGGACACTAAAATTCTGCTACTCAACTAAGGGGCCTTGGGTTCCTGCCTGTAATGGGCCATTGCTTTATCTGACTGAGTGGCTGTCAGGTATTCACAGAGTTGCAGATAGGTGCTGCAAGCAAGTGCGTGCTGTAGGAAGAAGAGTAGCTGTATATAGAGACTGTATATAGAAAGAGTTGTCCCTGAAGTTATTTTTGAAGTCAAGTGGGCATCCCATAACCTCCCATCCCTATCCAAGTTATTATCCTCAAAAAAAAAAGTCACGGACTGTTCTCTGACTCAAGTGTGCCTGTGAATATTTGGTGTGCCTGGCTGTGCGGGGGGGGGGGGGGATTCCTTATACTTCCGGCTCTCTAGGGGTTGTGCTACATAAGGAAGAATATATATGATTTACTGTATGTCAGGCATATAATGGAGATCCCAAGATATGACTTCTGCCCAGAGTTCCATTTTAATTTGCATTGTCTTACTACCATCAACACAGTTCATTACAGTACTTTGTAAATAACTTGTATTGAAGTAAAGCAGGAAAGTTCACAACAACCCAGTGGGACAGTCGATCCAAAAGTGTATAGAAATGCAGGTTTCAGCCAAACTGACAACGCCTGTTAGGAGGGGCAAAATGCAGCTTGGCTGTCTCATGCCCAAGCGGGAAGGAGTCCAGAAAATTGCAAACCCTAAGTTTTCCCTCTCATCTGGAACCTTTTCATGCCGCTAGTACTATCCTTGACAGGCGGGCACCTGTCTCTACACTACCCACTTGCAAATGCGCACCAAAATCTGGGGAGCAGGGGCTCTAAAAGACTCTGCTCACACAAGATGGCTGCCAAGGGGCACCTGGATACAGCACAGCCAACCGGAACGCTGCCTCCATGAACCAAGAAACCATAGAGAAACCGAGTTTCCCCGGACTTCCTCTCCAGGCTGTAATGCCGCTCCGGTCAGGCGCCACCTACAGCGGAGGAAGCAGACTGCACCTGCCTACATGCAGATGGTTGGGGTTGCCATTAACAATTAACCACTTGACAACTGGGCACATAACCCCCTTCCTGCCCAGGCGAAATTTCAGGTTTCAGCGCCGTCACATTTTGAATGACAATTGCGCGGTCGTGCGACGTGGCTCCCAAACAAAATTGACGTCCTTTTTTTCCCACAAATAGAGCTTTCTTTTGGTGGTCTTTGATCATTTCTGCGGTTTTTATTTTTTGCGCTATAAACAAAAATAGAGCGACAATTTTGAAAAAAACACAATATTTTTTAATTTTTGCTATAATTAATATCCCATTTTTTTTTTTAAAAAACGATTTTTTTCCTCAGTTTAGGCCGATACGTATTCTATATATTTTAGGTAAAAAAAAAAAATCGCAATAAGCGTATAGTGATTGGTTTGCGCAAAAGTTATAGCGCCTACAAAATAGGGAATAGAATTATGATTTTTTTTTTATTATTTTTTATTTATTTTTTTACTAGTAATGGCGTCGATCTGCGATTTTTTTTTTTGTGACTGTGACATTACGGCGGACACATCGGACACTTTTGACACATTTTTGGGACCATTCACATTTATACAGCGAACAGTGCTAAAAATATGCACTGATTACTGTATAAATGTGACTGGCAGGGAAGGGGTTAACCACTAGGGGGCGATCAAGGGGTTAATATGTTCCCTGCTAGATGTTCTTACTGTGGGGGGGAGGGGACTGACTGGGGGAGGTGACTGATGGGTGTCCCTATGTACAAGGGACACACCATCCGTCTCCTCTCCCCGACAGGACGTGGATCTCTGTGTTTACACACAGAGATCCACGTCCCTGGCTCTGTGACAGCCGATCGCTCGTACCTGGCGGACATCGCGGCCGCCAGGCACGCGCATCGGCACTCGCCTGACACGGCGGGCACAGTTTTTCCCCGACGCGCGCCCGCGGTGGCGCGCATCGCGGAAGTAAATAAGAGGACGTCCATAGACGTCCTATCAGCAATTGACGACCGCTTTGCGGACGTCTTTTGCTTATAGCCCGGGCGCGAAGTGGTTAATAACACAGCTGCACATCTGCAAAAGGACAATGTGTTTCTGTGCATTGCGAGAATCTGTGAGATTTTGAATGTTACTGCAATGCACAAATATAAAAATAGCCTATGTTTTACCAGGCTAGAAAGGCTACGTTTATAGAAATGCACTGCCCTTTTGCAGATGCACAGTGGTTTAGTTAATTCCTAATGTTCATGGGGGTGCCATTCATTTCTAATCGCACCCCCCACTCATTTGCGATCACTCGCTGTAGCACCATGCATTTCAGTTCCACGCAATGTCTCAAAAGGATCAGGGGCTTCTTTTAAGTGTTTCTTGTGCATAGGGCAGCTCATTGAAATGAATGGCCTGCCCTACAAGTCATGCGTGGAACTGCAAGTACACCCCGATGGTGTAAATGGAGCCAAAGAGATTGGTCATACATACATTAAGACTGGCGTGCTTTATATTCCAGTGCTGTACTTAACTCCCAATCTGGTCTAATGCCTCAACATTTGCTACCTTTTGAACATTTTACAAACCATTCGACTATCCCATTTTTCCAGCCGTGTTTCTCTGCTGACCTATAAAGCTATTTGTCAGGAGTAATAAAATTCAGGCACACGAGAATTGCTATATGGATTGTATAAACTTCCAGCATGTTTTTGTAAAGCATTGATTTTTTTATACTGGGCTATCATATCATTAGGAAAACTGCTGTTTGAAACCGAATGCTTTTAGCTCCTTTGCACCAAAGATTGACCTAATTTTCTTCCATTATGTTTGTATGAAGCCTGCCTATTAATGCAACTGAAACACATAGCGGCACATCTATCACACCCCTAATCTGCTATTCGCACACAAGGTAAAACAGCATGCTAGTCCTAGCTATTCTATTTGAAAAACAAACAAAAATTAATCCTTCTGTGCATTTCTATTTAACTAACTTTAGTAATAAAATATTAGGTGGCTCTTCATGGAGGAAGAACACTGAGCGGTGCTGCTTCAAAAGAGCTTGCAATCTAAAATCTCGACTGTCATCACACAGCCATGCATGAAGATAAGGCTGGATGGAAGCCCATTAAACTACAATTACATTTCTGTTTCAAATGCTGCTTTATGCATTGATATACCTCCCTAGACCTGGTCTGTCTGGATGGCATGGTCATCTGCTGACTTGGCATCATCCACAAGCAGCTTAGATCTTCAATAAGACACAAGCATTAGAGTGGATGTAAACCCTCCATACACCCAGTGAAGTGAACAGCCTCAGATGATACACAGGGATGAACCAAATCTCCCTACATAAGTTTTACATTTATATCTGCTGTCTTCACATTTATATACTTTAAAAAAAGTTGAGAATGTGTTAGAAGATTTTCTCTTCCTGGTTAACACAGAGTGTGATGTCTGGGCATACAGCCAAGATAGCTAAAATTGCTGATTGGAGGAAAGGCACACACCCCATCTCATCATAGGCAGAGACTCTCAGAGGTGTTTTGTAATAGGACCTGCTCCCTGCTAATCTATTTTAGCAACCTCCCAGAACTGAAGATTCAGGCTGCTTTTGTCTAAAGTGTCAGAGAATTTGTCAGACAGGCTGATGGGACTTGGCTCATTGAAGAGAGATAACAAAATACTGCAGATATATGTGCCCAGCTCAAATTTCATGAATCGGCTTTACAGCCACTTTAAGTCCAACACAATTTCACTTCATAAAATTTGCAGTACAAATGATGTTTTTCCAGTCTTCTGAAGTGGAAAAAGACAATGGGGTCGATTTAGTAAAATCTGGTGCAGCTCTACATAGAAACCAATCAGCTTCCAAGTTTTTTTATCAAAACTTAATTGAACAAGTTGAAGTTAGGAGCTGATTGGCTACCATGCAAAGCTGCACCAGATTTCACACTTTTCAGTATTAGTAAATCAAACCCAATGACTTTCCTAAGTCCTGTCACTGTTATGTACTAACTGATTGAGGAAACATGGAAGAAACAGAGAATGTCTAGCTGGGACTGAACTAACAAGTTAAGGCACTACTGAAGTCATAATTGACTGATTGATTGAAGCCATTGACGTTCGGACAACTAACATTTTCACAATTGGCCAGCACTGACCACCTCTATGTTCTATTAGGCCCCTTTCACACTGGGGCGGGAGGTGCGTTGGCGGTAAAGCGCCGCTATTTTTAGCGGCGCTTGACCGTTGGAAATTGCAGCAGTATTCAGCCGCTAGCGGTGCGGTTTAACCCCCCCCCCGCTAGCGGCCGAAAAAGGGTTAAAAACTACCGCAAAGCGACCCTCTGCAGTGGCCCATTGCCGGCGGTATAGCCGCAGTGCCCCATTGCTTTCAATGGGCAGGAGTGGTGGAGGAGTGGTAAACACACCGCTCCTTCACCGCTCCAAAGATGCGGCTAGCAGGACTTTTTTTCACGTCCTGCTATCGTACCGCTTCCTTGGGCTTTCACACTGGAGAAACAGCAGCCGCTGTTTCAGGTCGGTTTGCAGGCTCTATTTTTATAAGTATGATTTTTTTTTAAACAAATATCTGCATAATGGGCATTTAGGTGTTGTGGTTACCTGGGATGTCTTGCAGCACCAGGGACCCAAGTTCTGACCAGCACCCAGTCTGTATGGAGTGTGTGTGATCTCCCATGATTCACACTACAGCCATAGGTGTGCGCACAGGGTGTGCTAAGTGTGCCCAGGCACACCCTAATCACCCTGTGCAGCACAGATTCCCCCTACTGCACTGGTTCCCCCCTCCTTCCATCCTTGTTTTAGGATGAGTGGGGGAAGGGGTCGGTAAATATGTAACTTACCGGCCCCTTCCCTTTCATCATGAGTGATCGGTACTATATGTTTGATCTTTGGGGGGCACACCCTAATGCAATAGGCTGCGCACACCTATGCCTACAGCCCATACATTTTCAGTAGGTTTTTGGCTTCTACCTAGAAGGCTGCCAAAGGGATATTGTCTTGAGAATTACAGCAAGGGTTTAAAACTGAACAGCTGAACTGTTCAGCTATATATAGGAATCCAAATGTAGTGAAGAGGAATGTATAAAACTAACTCTGTAGTCTGCTCTTTCCCTGGTTGGGAATGGCCATTGTGAAGCTTGATTTCTATGAAAGAGAAATTTAAAGGGATTTTTGATTACCAATGATCATCAAAATACAAGTTAGGTTGCTACTCATAGGGTCAGTAGAAGGAACTATTTAACCACTTCCATACAGGGCTTTTTATACCACTTCAATACCGGGCCTATTCTGGCACTTCTCTCCTACATGTACAAATCATCATTCTTTTGCTAGAAAATTAATCAGAACCCCGAAACATTATATATGTTTTTTTTAGCAGACACCCTAAGGAATAAAATGACGGTTGTTGAAATTTTTTATCTTGCACGGTATTTGCGCAATAATTTTTCAAACGCCTTTTTTTGGGGAAAAAAATGGTTTCATGAATTAAAAAATAACAAAACAGTAAAGCTAGCCCAATTTTTTTGTAAAATATGAAAGCTTATGTTACGCCGAGTAAAAAGATACCTAACATGTCACACTTTAAAATTGTGCACACTCATGGAATGGCGCCAAACTTCGGTACTTAAAAATCCCCATAGGCGACGCTTTAAATTTTTTTACAGGTTACCAGGTTAGAGTTACAGAGGAGGTCTAGTGCTAGAATTGTTGCATGTGCTCTAACGCATGTGGCGATACCTCACATGTGTGGTTTGAACGGCGTTTACATATGCGGGCGGGACTTACGTGTGTGTTCGCTTCTAAGCGCGAGCTATTGGGGACGGGCGTTTAAAAATATATATATATATATATATATTTTTTTTTTTTTACTTTTTTTTTTGACACTTTTTTTTTTGGATCACTTTTATTCCTATTACAAGGAATGTAAACATCCCTTGTAATAGGAATGTGTGTGACAGGTCCTCTTTGGAGAGATGAGGGGTCAATAAGACCCCACATCTCTCCTCCAGGCTGGAAAGCATGAGATCGTGAAAAAAATTTCACTGATCTCATACTTACAGCCGCAATGGAGGCTTTGCTTACATTTGAGGACCCGGGCGTGACGTCATCACATCGCGCCCGGGCCTCCGACAATCATAGAGATGACTGGTGACCATCTGGTCACCAGTCATCTCTATGCTGGTCACGTGACCCACCACCGGCGCCGACGATTCTCTCCGGGTCCCCGATCGCACGGGAGAGCCCGGAGAAGCACCAGATGGCGGCGGGAGGGGGGGATGTCCCCTTCCGCCGCCTATAAGAACGATCAAGTGGCGGAACTGCCGCTATGATCATTCTTATGGTGCGTAGGATCGCCGGCTGCAAATAAGGATATCTGAATGATGCCTCTAGCTGCAGGCATCATTCAGATATCCCCCCTCAAACCCAGGACGTCATATGACGTCCACCCGGAGGGAGAGAGGGTTCCTGCCGGCGTCATTCTGCTATGGCCCGGTATGGAAGGGGTTAAAGGCACTCGTGGGTCAGGTCCTAGGCATCATAGTATCATGTATGTAATATATACACATACTCTGCATGTACATTTTGTCTTCATTTCCAGCCTCAGTTCAGTGTGTAACCCAAGTGTTCCTCTAGAAGGTGGTAGAAGTTCCTTTAGTAAGTTACAATTTCTGCCTCTACTAAGCAACAATGTGAGGTACATTCTTTTCTCTGGCCACCAATGTAAAAGGACCCTTTTCCCAAAGCAACATATGAGGATCCTTTTCCCACAGACCATTATTCTGTGGGGGCCTTCTGCCCTGACCGGTGTAAAAGCACCATTTGACCACAAGTTTTAAGGGGGTTCTGACCATCATTCTGTGGGGTACCTTCTCTACTGACAAGTGTAAAGGGGCATTTGATTACAAGTTTTAAGGTGGTTGTACACTGATGACCAATGTAAGGGGACATTTCCCTGTTACAGGTACAAGGGGCACTGAACTGACCACCGGTTTAAAGACATAGTAAACATTCATACTTGCACCTTGTGTTTTTGAGCTACAGAAAATGTGCATTGATCATGTAGTTTCATGGGGTTGTTGCCCTGTAACCACTTCCTACAGTAAAGTTAGTATTTCCTATGCCTATGTCAGCATATATAGTTACATAGTTGGGGAGGTTGAATAAAGACACCAGTCCATCCAGTTCAACCTGTGTGGGTGAGTGTTTTCCTTGTCAAAATATTTTATTAAAGTTTAATGTTGCAGTGTACAAATAGTCTTAAATACTTATATTTTAACAAGTGACACTATACAGATGAGCTTATTTGAGAACATGTTGTTATTCATCAGAAAGTTATTATTCACTTATCTGAATATGTGATATAGTGATGATAATACTACATTTATAACATACTAGAACTTTATATGTTCCATATAAACATTCAACTTGTTTGTGATTTTATACAACCTGTTAGGCCCCTTTCACACGGGGCGGATCCGTGCAGATCCGCCCCGTGAAGCTCCGCTTGCTCAGCGGGGATCGCTCCGTTGATCCCCGCTGAGCCGACGGATGACTGGGCGGTCCCCGCACACTGTGCAGGGACCGCCCTGTCAGAGCGCCGCTCTCCCCTATGGGGAATCGGATGACGACGGACCGTAGAGCGGAGCGGGTCGGATGTCAGCGGACATGTCTCCGCTGACATCCGTGCCTCCATAGGGGTACATGGAGGATCCGTTTCAGGTCCGCCTAAAAAACTGACAGGCGGACCTGAACGGACCTCCGTGTGAAAGAGCCCTTAGAGTAATGCTTAAATAATAAAAAATATGGATGTGTAACTCAGGAAGTATATTTTTATAAAACAATTGAAGCAAAATAAAGGAATGTGTGAGGCAAAATTTAATTTCGTTCTTAAAAAATAAGGAAAATAGGAAATGGAAATGAGAGAGAAATGAGGGAAGAAGAAGAAAAAAGAGAAGAGAAGTCCGCGTGGTCAGGTCCGGATCCACCGCTGCAACTGAAAAAATAATGTTTTGGGTTGTCTGTCACATCTACCATGGTAAAAGAACTGTGTTGTCAAAGGTTGATAACATGGTATAGTCAATCCAGGGCTGCCAAAGTTTTTCAAATTTGGGTATCGTGTCCGTTTCTATGGCAGTCATCTTAGCATGAGTCATAGCACTATTCATTCTTGCTAATATTTCGGTTATGCTTAGTTTAGGGGATTTCCAGGCCTTTGCTAAAGCTTGTTTTGCTGCCGTAAAGAATTGTACTAATAGTTTAAATTGCATGTGCGTTACATTTTCCGGTTTCAAGTTAAGTATTGCTGTTGCCGGGTCTAGAGGAATTGTCTTACCCAATATTTCAGAGGCAATTTTAAAGATTTTATTCCAAAATTTTAGAGCAACTGGACACGACCACCAAATATGAAATTGTGTTCCTATCTCTGTGCACCCTCTAAAACAGTGTCCTGAATAATTTGTAACATACTTTGCTATCCTAGCTGGTACAAGGTACCAGCGTGTTAGTACTTTGTAATTGGCTTTGACCGGGGTGAGTGTTTTCATGTCAAATACCATTCCCCATATCCCTGTATATTATGTTTGCTAAGATGCCTATCTAAGAGTATTTTGAAACTATCTGTACTTCCCGCTGACACCACTGATTGTGAAAATGAATAAAGGGGTCACATTATGGGGCCACTTTCCTGAGATTGCGGCCTCCCTAGCCCAAATTAATAAAAAATTAGGTTAGATTGGCAGCAGTAGTTTAGTTTAGTCAGGAGCCTGCCCCTTTAAGGGGCTAGATTACAGCTAGTCAGGAAGAGCCAATGGGGGTTCAGGGAATTTTCTGGAATTATAGGGATTGGCTATAAAAGGGCCAGCAGGTGCAGGGTTCTTCCTCTTTCCGGCGGACAGCAAAGAAGATTTGAGCTCGAGCTGTGAAGACGTTTCTCTTACCTGATGGAAGCTCTGGTGATGCAGCTGTTGGAGAAGGCAGGCAGCTCAGGAGGAGAGGCATGGCTGAGACATTGCATGGCATCAGCTCCGGAGGAGGAGGCACTGCTTATGGAGCAAGAAGGAGGAGGCTTGGCAGTGGGCGGCGAGCTGATGGAGGACACAGATACAGGGCGGGGTGTTCCTGTGCCCGCACCGCCTGCAAGAGCAAGGAGAAGCGCGCCTCCAGAGCGAGAAGGACGGGCTGCGGAAGAAGCTGAAGAGACTCGTGTGCCTCAAGGGAAGCCAAGGGAAGATGGCGGCGGCGTGACATCACGGTGCCGCCGCGGAGGTCAGAAGAGGCGGACTTGTTCGCAGTCGCCAGCAGGAAGAAGCGGACGGCGTGGCCAGCTCCAGCAGGCTGCACAGGACACAAGGGGGAGACAGCTTGTGCAGCAGTCTCCCAGGCAGCAGCGTGTATCATCGCAGCAAGGCACTCAGCATGCAGAGATGCCCCAACAGGTGCTAGGTGTGCAGCCTCCACAGGTTGCAGGTGTTACAGGCTCCAGCAGGTGGTGAGTTGACTCAATTACATGCGTATCTGGTTTGGTAGGTTCACTGTCTTCTTTAATTCAATCACTGTCCAAAGTGTCAGCTCCTGCTGTGTCTTCAGCTTCCCTGGTCTCTCTGTCTGTTAACCCTTCTGTTTCCTCTCATACTCCTGTGTTGTCTAATCTTCCTGTCAGTTTATCCTCTCAACAAGAAAAAAGTACTGTTAGTGTTTTACAGTCAGTCAGGTAGCTAGTGCAGAGCTAGCGTAGTGGTTAGCATCGCGGGCTTCCATCCGTGTATTCTAGAGTTCAAATCCCGGTGAAAGTACATTTTGGTGATCCCTAGGTCATGTAAACAATTGGCTGCAAGCCCTTTTGTATTTATTCTGGTATAATGGCGGAAAAGCACCCAGAGCGGTGTGGGGGACTTTTCCAACATTTGTTCATATCCTAGAAGCCTACAAAAATTTTGGTGGCCTGGGTTGGTTCTATTATGACGAATTCTTTTGTCAGAAATTGTCCATTCACCCGTCACTTAGGTGGGGTATGAAAGATGTGGGCCTGTGGCTCAATTTGATATTTCCGCAGAAGCAGGTAGCACCTAGGCAACTCACTGTTAACACTTCCACGGCGGCCTTTAGAAAAGGCTGCTGTTTTGCATTTAATGATAGTCAATGCCGCTGGAATAATTCTTGCAAATACAGAAATTAATGTTCCATCTGTGCGGGGACGCACCCAGCGGCAAAAATGTTTTAAGAGAAATGCAGCTGCAGGTTCTAGCCAGGCGCAGCATATTTTGGTAAGGGATAAGTTATGTAAGGAACTAAGGATTGCGGGGCCCTTTTGAGCACCCCCCTTTTTGTAATTTTCGGATTTCCCCATTGGGAGTAGTGCCCAAACGGGAACCTAATGAATTTCGTATTATACACCATCTATCCTTTCCTAAAGGTGATTCATTGATTGATGATATTGATAGGAACCTATGTTCCATGTCTTATGCTATGTTTGAGGAAGCGATTGGTAAGATCAGGTTGTTTGGCCCGGGGGCGTTGTTGGCGAACGCTGACATAAAATCAGCTTTTCGGCTCTTGCCCGTTTCCCCGGAGGCCTTTAATTCCTTGGGTTTTTATTTTGAGGGACAGTACTTTTTTGACATGTATCTCCCAATGGGGTGTTCGTTGTCTTGCTCATACTTTGAAACATTTTCCACATTCCTTCACTGGATACTTGGCATTCGGTCCGGGTTTGATAGTACAGTGCACTATTTAGATTTCTTATTTGTTGGTCCAGCAGACTCTAGTTTATGTTCGGACTTGTTGCTATAATTTCAAGCTATGTCTCTTGAATTTGGCGTCCCGTTGGCGGAGGAAAAAACTTGCTGGCCCAGGACTTTGTTGGAATTTTTGGGCATTGAGATAGATACCCGCAGTATGGAATTCCGTTTGCCAGCGGAAAAATTGAATAAAATAAAATGGTTGATCGTGACGGTGTTGCAAAAGAAGATACTTTTGAAAGAAATGTAGTCACTCTTGGGTGTTCTGGCATTTGCGTGCAGAATCATGCCTGTTGGCAGGAATTTTTCACGTCGGCTTTACCTGTTTTTTTCGGGCTCGAAATCTCCCTTGGATCATGTTAGGATAGTTACCCCTATTAAAAAGGATTTGATGGTTTGGGCTAGCTTTCTTGATTGTTATAATGGTAAGTCCTTGTTTCAGGCCGAATTTGTTGTGGCACAGGATTTTTGTCTGTTTATAGATGCGGCTGGCTTCAAAGGTTTTGGAGCCATCTGGAGATCGCATTGGTGCTGTGCGGCTTGGCCGGAGTCCTGGGTGAGATCAGGAGCTACCAAGAATGTGGTATTGCTAGAGTTGTTTCCAATTTTAGTGGCACTGGAGTTGTGGGGCTCAGAGTTTGCTAATAGGCTCATCTTGGTGGAAACTGATAACAAAGGTGTGTTATATGCAGTGAATTGTCTCTCGTCTAGTTCTTGGTTGGTAATCAAAATCTTGCGTCAGGTGGTCTTCAGATGCCTCAAATTTAACATCTGGTTGAAGGCTAGGTATACTCCGGGGATATTGAAAAACATTCTCTATCTCGTTTTCAGGTGGAGCGTTTTCGTAGTTTGCTTTCGGAGGCGGACGCAGTTGGCATCCTGTGCCCGACCTATTTGTGGGAGATGATCTGAGTGCTGTGACAGATGCTATTAGGGGCTCCTTAGCTCCTAAGACTTGGTCAAGTTATGCTGCAGCTTGGAGCAGCTGGATAGCCTTTGCCAGTACTGAAGGTTTTCAGTTTAATTGACCTTCTGAGGGTGCTATTTTGGCTTTTCTGTCCAGTTTAATGTGGCAGCAATTTTCACATAGTCATGTGACAAAAATGTTGGCCGGCATATCATTTTTCTTCCGTTTCTTAGGTCTGAGACCTTGTACTTCTTATTTTTCTGTAAAACAGGCGCTGAAGGGGTTCAAGAGATTGACTTTCGTCACAGATGACAGAAGACCGATCTCTCTTGACATTCTCAGTGGCTTTTGCAGAATTACTTCAGTTGTCTGTTTTTCCTCTTACTTTACTTTATTTACTTTATTATTTAGGACAGCCTTTGTTCTTGCCTTTTTTTGGGGCGTTCCGTATCTCGGAATTAGATCCGGGAAGCAAGCAGGGTGGTTCTGGAATTCGATTTGATCGGGTGTTCCTGTGTGGCTGCAGCATTCCAAAACGGATCAATGTGGCAAGGGCAGATGGGTTCATCTAAGGGAGCACGATGATGTTTTCATGTGCCCAGTAGCCTTAGTTAAGCAATTCATGGGACTTAGGCCTCCCGGGGGGGGATTTTTTCTCACTCACGTTAATTTGTTGCCCCTGACGAAGTACCAATTCGATGCAGTCCTAAAGAAGAGTTTGGGTAGCATGGGATTAAGTAATTTCAGGTTTTCCTCCCACTCCTTTCGGATTGGCGCAGCCTCGGAGGCGGCTCGATCGGGTGTCCCGGAATCGGATATTAAAGCAATGGGGAAGTGGAAGTCGAAATGTTTTAAGTTATATGTTCGTCCTAATTTGTTTGTTTCATTTTAGGTACCCAACACACAGTTTGGATTATGGGGCACTCATTTATTTATTGGGCTCAAAAAAGAGCGGCTCAACGCAGCTATTCACCGAATTTGTCTCTGCACCCGGACCCTTTTTGGTTGTTTTGGAAAGGTATAAGAGGCCTTCAGTGGTTTCAACTGAACTTTCATTTATCTAGGTTGTGTCACCTATGGCCTTTGCCATCTATCCTGATAATTCACTTGGGAGGTAATGATTTGAGAAACGTTAAAACATTAGACTTGCTGTTCATGATCAAGCAAGACTTGCATCGCTTCAGTACGACTTTCCCAGGTACAACGTTAGTTTTTTCTGAGGTGGTTCCTCGTCTTTCATGGCTCTCCTCTGCACAGAGGAGGGTTATGGAAAAAATGAGGAAAAGAGTCAATAGGGCTCTTGAAAAGTTCATGCCCCCCATAGTCGTATCGGCATGTGGACTTGGAAGGGGGTTATCCAGGTCTATACAGACTGGATGGCGTTCACTTATCCGAAGTGGGTAATGATATCTTTAATGTGGGTTTGCAGAACATGATTGAGAAGGCCGCGACGCTTGGGGTGGGCCGGTCTTGATGCTCAAGACCGGCGTGTGGGGACTGTTATTTATATTTGAAGTTGTGCTACTGCTCGAGTTCTAATAACTGAGCAGGTAGAAATGTTATTTGAATATTTATGAAGTTTTGATTGGTAATAAAGATTTATGGAAAATTATTTGTGAAAAACCAATAAAGGTGTCGCGGCCAAGTTTTTGCCAAATAAAATGTTTCAGGTGTTTATTTAAGTAGTTGTATCTGGGGAAGTTTTGGTCTGGGCGGGTGTGGCCTGCAATCTCATGAATAAAGGGGTCACATTATGGGGCCACTTTCCTGAGATTGCGGCCTCCCTAGCCCAAATTAATAAAAAATTAGGTTAGATTGGCAGCAGTAGTTTAGTTTAGTCAGGAGCCTGCCCCTTTAAGGGGCTAGATTACAGCTAGTCAGGAAGAGCCAATGGGGGTTCAGGGAATTTTCTGGAATTATAGGGATTGGCTATAAAAGGGCCAGCAGGTGCAGGGTTCTTCCTCTTTCCGGCGGACAGCAAAGAAGATTTGAGCTCCCTCCCTCCCGCCCCAGTCGCGATCACTTTTATGTGGTGGGTCACCCTGGATCCAGGGGGGACTGTTATTTATATTTGAAGTTGTGCTACTGCTCGAGTTCTAATAACTGAGCAGGTAGAAATGTTATTTGAATATTTATGAAGTTTTGATTGGTAATAAAGATTTATGGAAAATTATTTGTGAAAAACCAATAAAGGTGTCGCGGCCAAGTTTTTGCCAAATAAAATGTTTCAGGTGTTTATTTAAGTAGTTGTATCTGGGGAAGTTTTGGTCTGGGCGGGTGTGGCCTGCAATCTCAGGAGTTTCACATACTTACCACTCTAATGCCGCGTACAGACGATCTGACATTCCGACAACAAAACCGTGGATTTTTTTCCAACAAATGTTGGCTCAAACTTGTCTTGCATACACACAGTCACACAAATGTCGGAAATAGCTAACGTCAAGAACGCGGTGATGTACAACAGGTACGACGAGCCGCGAAAAATGAAGTTCAATAGCCAGTGCGGGTTTTCTGCTTGATTCCGGGCATACGTGGAATTTTGTGCGTCGGAATTGTGTACACACGCTCGGAATTTCCGACAACAAGTGTTGTGGTCGGAAAATTTGAGAACCAGCTCTCAAACATTTGTTGTTGGAAATTCTGACAGAAAATGTCCAATGGAGCCTACACACGGTCGGAATTTCCGACAACAAGCTCCCATCGAACATTTGTTGTCGGAAATTCCGACCATGTGTACGCGGCATTACAGTGAAAAAACCCCTATGTAGTTTAAGGTTAAACTGCTTCTCCTCCAATTTCATTGATTGGCCACATGTGTTTTTACACTCCCTGAGACTGAATAGCTTACTCCCTATGCTAGAATCACTATTAGATTTTTTGTCTCCTCTCAAACGTCTCTTCTCCAGGGAGAATACGTTTAATGTTTGTAGTTGTTTCTCGTAACTGAGGTTCTCAACTTCATTGCCCTTCTCTGGACTCTCTCCATTTCCAGCACATCCTTCCTGAGGATTGGTGACCAGTACTGGAAGGCATACTCAAACCAGTGTTTTATAAAGTGGCAAGATTATAGTTTTATCTATTGAGTAAATTCCCTTTTTATGCATGCTAAAATTCTGCTAATATTGTTTGCCACTGCTTGGCATTGCATGCCATTGCTTAGTCTATCATCTATTAGGACAGATCTTTTTCCATCCTGAATTCCCTCAAAGGTTCTCCCCCTAGTTATTAACCACTTCAGCCCCGGAAGAATTAGCTGCTCAATGACCGGGCCATTTTTTGCGATTCGATACTGTGTCGCTTTAACTGCCAATTGCGCGGTCATGCAACGCTGTACCCAAACAAAACTGAAGTCCTTTTTTTTTCCACAAATAGAGATTTCTTTTGGTGGTATTTGATCATCTCTGCAATTTTTATTTTTTGCGCTATAAACAAAAAAAGAGCGACAATATTGAAAAAAGCACAATATTTTGTACTTTTTGCTATAATAAATATCCCCAATTTTTTTTTAAAAAAGCAAATTTTTTCTCAAGTTTAGGTCGATCTGTATTCGTCTACATATTTTTGGTAATAAAAATCGTAAGAGGCGTATATTGATTGGTTATAGCGTCTAGAAAATAGGGGATAGATTTAAAGCATTTTTATTATTATTATTTTTTTTTTTTTTACTATTAATGGCGGCGATCTGCGATTTTTATCGGGACTGCAACATTATGGCAGACACATCGGACACTTTTGACACATTTTTGGAACCATTGGCATTTATACAGCGATCAGTGCTATAAAAATGCACTGATTACTGTAAAAATGTCACTGGCAGGGAAGGGGTTAACTGTGTTCCCTGATGTGTGTTCTAACTGTGGGTGAGGGGACTGACCTAGAGGAAATTACAGATTGTGGTTCCTAGCTATTAGGAACTCACAATCTGTCTGTCCTCACAGAACAGGGATTTGTGTTTACACACACACGTCCCTGTTCTGCCTCCCGTGCCCGCAATCGCTCGCAGCGGGCGGTCATTGTGACTGCCGGTCACGAGCATCGGCACCCCCGCGATGCATCCTGCTGGCCCGCTTACAGCGACCGATGTGCAACTACGACAGTTCGCGCAGCGGAGCCAACCTGCCGGAGTATAACTGCAGCGGCTGGTCCATAAGCGGTTAAGTTGCATTCCTATTTTTAGTCTCCAAGCAGTGTTAATTTCATCGATTGAAAACATTTTCGTCATAATTTTCATCAGCGGCATATTTTCAGTGATGAAAACTAAATGGAATTTACCCCACATTTTCCTCAATTGACAAAAACTATGACGAAAATCAATTAAATTTTTCGTCAACAAAGGAAAACGAAACAAAAATGTGAGGGAGAGATGTTTACCCAGGGGAACTTCTGGTTTCCTTGGAGCTCCTGTAAAGCCTGTGAGTGCTTCCCCTCACAGCACGCACAGTAGTGAATGCAGCGTGCCTAATGGTGTGGAGTGCTTAACACTGTGCAGCATTACAGACCTCCTCTGATGACTGTCTGATGACTGTCCAGAGCGCTGTGCATTACGGGCCCCCTGAGAGTCCTGAGTCACGATCATCTAGAGCACTGTGCATTACAGGCCTTGTCAGACTGCCCAGAGCACCGTCCCAGAGCACTGTCATTACAGGCCTCTCGTGTCCAGATAGTCTCAACCGTCCATAAGACCAGAGCGCTGAGCATTAAAGGTCTCCTCAGACCACCCAGAGCACTGTGTAGCATTATAGGCCTCCCCTTAGACCACAGTCCAGAGCACTGTGCAGCATTACAGGCATTCTCAGACCACTGTCGAGATCACTGTGCAGCAATAAAGGCCTCCTCAGACCACCGTCCAGAGTGTCTGTGTAGTTTGTTCATATCTTAATACCATAAATAATAACATGATATTAGATTTTTTTTACTCCAGGAGTATATACTGGGTTTGGAAATTCTAGAGAAATACTTAAATAATGCATTACAATTTAATTAAACAGATTTGATTTTAGTCAACTTAAATTATTTTAGTCGACTAAAATGTAATGAAGATTTTAGTTGACTAAAATGTGGGACATTTTATCAGAATAGAGCACTTACAGCTCCAGACCAGTCTGAGTACTCGCTATCTATCACCACACTTTGGACGTGCCCTTGTAACCAGTTTTCTAACCAGCAGTTTCTGTTTGTTTTGAAACATGCAGCATGGCACTGCACTGATTAATGCATGACTTTGGTCTGTTGTCTGAGACATGACACTTTCTGTGAAGAAACTATATATCTCACAATCCCTGGGTCTTTCAGTCTAGTGCTGGTGCAGGTGGGAGCTACACAATAAATATATCTGACACAGACACAAGCAGGCAGAGCATTCATAGACACACAGAGAGCTTACCATGTAGATGGAAGATTATTTTTAGCACATTACCACTCCCACATTTGTATATAAAAAAAAAATTACATTGGAATCCACGTGTGCAGTGCCCCGCATGTAGATTAGGGGGCCGGACGCATGGATAGGGGACGGCCGCCACTTCTACTAAATGTGAGGGAACACTACAATTTTCACTCTGCATTTTACTACCCATTATTACAATTATTATTTGTTTCATTACTATTACAGATAATGTTATATATAACAGCCCTGGGTGGAAGTTGTAGATCTAGTAATGATCAGCAAGGGCTCCCTGAAACCTGAGTTTTTCCACGTTAAAAAGATCTAAAAGGGGTTGATCTATGGTTTATAATTCTGCATGCCATAAAAACCCCATATGTTTTAGGCCTGGATACCCTAGGAGTGTAGTTTTCTTGTTATTCGCCGCTTTGCTGACATACATCATGAATGGTCGATACATAGTGCTACATTAGTTTAATGATGACATTCAGGTCAGCTTTCCAGGATCCCTTGTCAGATAAAATTAGTCTCAGCGCATCTTTCTGTAAAGCACACTCTACATGGCACGCTTGCTGTTTTGTCTTGCTCCATGCTAAAAACCCCATGCATTCTCCATCAGAATAGTCATAGCCAACAAGCATAGGCGGCTGTGTCTGCTTTATTCCTTTTCACGATTGAAGACCGGTATTGGATTTTCTACCTTTTCTTGGCATTCTAACAGATTTAGATATCAAGGTTAAATATCGAAGGAATCCAGACAACCAGCAAGCCTGATGTACAGTTAGATCTGTGACCCATTCTGATGAAAGAGCAAATATCTGCCTGTATTTATAACAATCACTGTGCCACCTGTGAACATATTTTAGCGCTTGCTGAAATACCTGTGACCGGCTCTGGACTTTTATTTCACATCAATGCCTATTCATGTGTTGACCTCAATGATAGTTTTTCTCAACTGTAGTAAAGTATCACCACTAATTTTAGATGGCTGTTTACCAAGTTCCTGCTGGCATGTGTGACCTTTTTTAGGTACACCTTGACATGTTTATATTTATTATGAATAGGCATGAGTGGATTGATTTCAACAAAATTTACGTTGCAGCAAAATTGAGTAACCGCTTAGCGGCTGCCCCACATACATTTACTGCGGCAGGGCAGCCACTCTGTGCCAGATCACGTACCTAGTACATGATCTGACACTTTCGGGTCTGGTGCGCGCACGCCGCCCTGGACCCACTCCCGCTGTGATTGGACCCAGAGGGAGCCAATCAGTGGGTCCGGCGGACACGATGTCTGCCGGGACCCGCCGATCGTTCAGGAGAAAGGCAGACTGCTGTTTTGCGATGTAAACAAGGCTGACCGCCTTTCTGTGAGAGGGGATTGTGCTGATCCTGTGTTCCTGCTAAGCAGGGACATGGATCTTTACATTCCCTCAGTCTAAGCACATCCCCCACAGTTAGGAAGCACTCCCAGGGAACACATTTAACCCTTCGATCGCCCCTGATGTTAACCCCTTCCCTGCCAGTGTCATTAGTACAGTAACTGTGCATATTTTTTAGCACTGATCACTGTAATAATGTCGCTGGTCCCCAAAAAGTGTCAAAAGTGTCAGGTGTCTGATTTGACCGCCGCAATATCGCAGTCCTTCCAGAGGCGGCTCTAGGCTTTGTGAGGCCTTAGCCAAAACTTAGACATGAGGCCCTACTCACGCCCATAATGGGAAAAATAATTCAAACAAGAAAAATGGCTGCAGAAAATGCACGGATCTAGCACACAGGTGACCAGCACCACTTCCAGGGCACCCTCCTCACCCATCAGACATATTCAGCCAAAGCAAGAAGGGAGAGAGAGGGAGGTGAAAAAGAGAGAGGGGTAATAGAGAGATCCGATGATGTCGACATTAGTATTGATCACAGGCAAATTAGGCGGCCGCCTAATTTTTTTTTTTTTTTTTAATAAATAAAAATATACCATAGTTTGTAGCGCTATAACTTTTGCGCAGAACCAATCAATATACGCTTATTCAAATTTTTTACCAAATATATGTAGCAGATTACATATTGGCCTGAATTGAAGAAGAAATTAGATTTTTTTTTATCTAATTGGGTATTTTTATAGCAGAAAGTAAAAAATATATATATATTTTTTTTCAAAAGTGTATAGCACAAAAAATGAAAAACGCAGAGGTGATCAAATACCACCAAAAGAAATCTCCATTTGTGGAAAAAAAAGGACATACATTTTATTTGGGTACAGCGTTGTACGCCCGCGCAATTGTCAGTTAAAGCAACGCAGTGCTGTATCGCAAAAAAATGCCCTGGTCATTAAGGGGGTAAATCTTCGGGAGCTGAAGTGGTTAAAGTGTTACTAAACCAACAACAGTAAAATCAGTCTGTATATGCAGTAAGGCATGCTTGCTATACTCACTGTGGAACCTAAGAAGTTAATCCTCGGCACTGTGTAAAAAGGCTGTTTGATCCTTTTTTCTCTGATCCTCCCCTTCGTCCACTGTCCCCAATCCATGTCTTGATAAGACAGAGCCTTTGGAGGCACTCTGCACATGCTCGGTTGTGTATTGCTGGAAGTTTTATTTGTATTTTTTCTTGGGAGGGTAATCAGCATAGGGCCAATCAGCACTGTCCAGACAGAGGGTTAGGGGTCCTGCAGCCTCACAGGACAGTCAGAGCAGAATGAAAACTGTTCCTACAAGCTTTACCAGACACTGATATAAGTCACACGACTGCTATATACTGCTGATGGGAAAAGGTATTTAGCAGTTTATATTTACTAAAATAATTGTATTTCCATGTTCTGTGTACTGTGAGAGACCAGATATAAATGCAGGGTTTGGTAACACTTTAAATTTAAAAGAAGCAGAATTTTTTTTTTCTCTATAGGGTGTTTTTATTATTTTTTGGGTAGCATTAATGTTAGTTTAGCGTATTCTATATAATGTTCTTTGTATATGTTTTCTTGTCTTCTCTTTGTGTGTAATTTGTCATAGTTTGTCTATTTTTTTAATTGTCTGTATCTTCCCATGAAAAAAAGGGAAAATAATGAGGCTATTATTGGGAAAACGCAGGTCCAGAACAGTTGGAAGGGTCTTCTGAAACCCTCAGGAGCAATTTAACACCCATGGCATCCTTTAAAAAAAAAAAAAAAAAATCTGCCTTCCCCATTGATTCCAAAGCATGTTCTCAAAATGGCAAAATTTCACTGAAATCATCCTATTTTCTACAAAAGCAAAACTGAACTAACCAGGCATCTAAGTGTGGACAGTGCTGGATCAAGTATTTTATACTTCCAGTTTATTTAAATCTTCAGGTGATGTCTTCTGGTGAGGGAATTGGATTATTTGCACAATGTGTATTGGTTCTCATCTGCCACTGACACAGCTGCAAGGCAATGCACCTGCAGATACATCACTGACAACTGTTATATTTTTTTGTTCCTTTATAAGAATGTTTGAGTTTCTAATAATTATGTAGAAATTGTTGGGATTTTTTTTAACTACTATGACATTTTTACAAGTTTTAAAAAAAATGTAATACTTTGACTTTCAATCTTGAAGCAACTCTGTGACTGGGATAAAAATATATAGCAAACCACCATGCCCGTTGTGCGCTGTGTCACAACTGTGTCCTATAGTGAAGTAGAGACTGGGGGGAAGAAACCACAGCATGCTGCCGGGGGAATGGTCATATGACACACTCAGATGTGAGTGAACTGAAGAGGCCATTGCTCAGCAAAATAAAGAATATGTAGCTGGACTGATGAAGTCTTTTTCTTTTACAGGTGATGCATTGCTACTTATGTTTGACCAGCATCCAAATTGTCTTAGTGTTACTAAACCCACAACAGTAAAACCAGTCTGTATATGCAGAATAGCATGCTTGTTATACTCACTGTGGAACTTAAGGGGTTATTCAGCTGCATTGTGGAAAAAGGCTGTTTTATCCTGTATGCACAGATCCTTCCCTCCTGCACTGTCTATCAGGGGAAAGCCAGCTAACACAGGCAGGGTAGCCGACCTGCACATGCTCAGTTGTGCCTTTTAAGCTGGAGAGAACATTTACTTGTTCTCAGAGCTAGCCAGGTCACATGATATTGACATCACACATGTGGGCGTGTATACAGGCTGCAGTGGAAATCTCCTCATTCCTGAACTTTCAGCACTGGAGAAACTGTGCAGTTTATCATGTAAACATGGTATAAAGATCATCCACAAAGGTATATAGTGGCAGTATTTTAATGTAAAAAAGATTTATAAGCCATAGGCACTGTGGGGGGCCGATTAACTATTTTCATATTACTGGGTTTATTAACATTTTAATTAAATACAAAAAGTATTATTCTATACAACTGACAAAAGTATCCACTGGGTATACAAGACATTGATTGAAGACAAAACCTTAATTCAACTGAACCAGTGGTCTCCAAACTGCAGCCTGCAGGCCGCATGCTGTCCTTTGCATGCCTTTATCCAGCCCTTGGGCACTATTCCTCCTACTGATATAAATGATGGAACACCATTCCTTACCCTGACCCCAACAATGGGGCATAATTCCTCCCACTGATAAAAACAATAGAACACTGTTCCTCCCACTGACACCAACAACGGGACACTATTCCTTCCACAGAGACCAGCAATGAGGCGTAATTCCTCCCACTGATATAAACAATAGAACACTGTTCCTCCCACTGACACCAACAATGGGACACTATTCCGTCCAAAGAGACCAGCAATGAGGCATTATTACTCCCACTGATATAAACAATGGAACACTGTTCCTCCCACTGACACCAACAATGGGACACTATTCCTTCCACAGAGACCAGCATTGAGGTGTAATTCCTCCCACTAATATAAACAATGGAACACTATAGCTCCCACAGACCCCACAGATGGGGCGATATTCCTTCCGCTGACACAAGCATTGGGGCATTATTCCTCCCACAAATATCAATAATGGGGCATTATTCTTCCCACAAATATCAATAATGGGGCAATATTCTTCCCACTAATACCAACAATAGAGCACTATTTCTCCCACTGATATAATGATGAAACACTCTTCCTCACACTGACACCAACAATGAGGTATTATTCCTCCCACTTATACCAATGATGGGATATATTTCCTCTGATTGAAATAAATGATGGAACACTATCCTTCCCACTGACACAAACAATGGGGCATTATTCCACTTCCACTTATACCAATGATGGCACACAATTCTTTATCCTATCGACCACAGGTGCTACCTAATTTTTTTACTCCCGCCAAACACCATCCTCTAGGAATTTCCTACTCCCGATGGTCATAGTCTGGGCCCCCTAAACTATGGGGGACAATGAACTGGCTATTTGTTTAGAAAGTTTGGAAACCCCTATACTAGACTTCTACCAAACCATTGCAACTGATGCTTGAATTGGTTGTGCCTACTAGCGAAACTGCAGGGGTTTACACTGCTCCAAAGTCTCTTAAGACTGATTGAACCCAGGCTTCTTGTCCTTGGTGTACATATTAAAGAACAGTATTATTACAAGCATAGGTGTGTGCAGCCTACTGTATTAGGATGTGCACACCAAAGCTCAAACACGCATGTATACTGTGTATACAGTTTGTATGTGTGTGTGTGTGTGTGTGTATATATATATATATATATATATATATATATATATATAAAATATATTATATATATATACACACACAATCTTCCTTGTGGCACTCTGCCCCACTGGCATAGATTTACTAAAACTGCAGAGTGCAAATTGCATGGTAGCCAATCAACTTCTAACTGCAGCGTGTTCAATTAAGCATTGACAATAAAACCTGGAAACAGATTGGTTTCTATGCAGAGCTGCACCAGTTTTTGCACTCTCTGGTTTTAGTAAATCAACCCCATTATGTCCCTGCCTGCATATTCAGAGTGAAATGCTTCCACACCTCTCTTTATAAGCAGAACTGCTCAGTGGGGAGATCTTTCCCATCTCCCCACTGGAACACAGAGCGATAATGCTAATGTGAATGGGGTGATTAGGGTGTGCCCAGGCATAACCGGAACACCCTGTGTGCACAGCTATGATTACAAGTGAAAATAAACAACTTCATTTCTTAAATGTTTTAACAATTCTTATAAAGGATCTGTCCTATTGTTGTGTTGGTTCAAGGGCAGTGAGAATAAACCTATTTATCCTCACTGAGAGTGAAGTCTCTGCCCCAGAACTAGTAGGAAGCTGTATCTTTTAAGAGCCCCTTTTATATACTGTAGGTGTTTCGTCTTGTGATAGTTTACCCTTTTACAACCATGGCTATTTTTTAATTAATGAATTGATTCTGTCTTTTAGGTTTGACACATACTATATATATACAACAAAATAATTCCAATTAATTTTCTTTCTCAGGAAGGTGATTCTATGTCATTTGAGCAGTGCTTTGCTTTATCAGATGAGTGCTGTCAAATGATGCTGATCACAAGATGGGAGTCAGCGTGGCTGCAGCTTCTCAGCAGCCCGTTCAGTTTACAGATAGGGATGGGCCCGGTGCTCGATTCGAACCCACGTTCGAATCGAGCATCGGGCGTTCGCTCGCTCGTCGAGCCCAGAACTATTTGGGCCGTTCGCATCACATTCGTGTGATGCGAGCGGCCCCGCAATGCATTGCGGCCGGCGCGGCCGGCGCAGTGCATTGCTGGCTGATGATTGGCCAAGCATGCACTGTGACCCCGCATGCTTGGCCAATCACAGCGCCCGAAACTCGGAGAGCAATAATTGGCTACAGGCAGGACGGCTGTAGCCAATTACAGCTCAGGGGCTTTAGTACACGCCCCACCATTTAAAAGGCCGCCACGCCATCGGCCCCAGTCACATGAGTTCCGGCTTTAGGAGAGATTAGTCTGCTGATTCTGTCTTTGCTTGATACTGAAAGATTTGCTCTTCTTTGCTAAAACATTGGCTATTTCTTTGCTAAACCATTGCTACCTAAGTCATTGATCGTTCATTGCTGCTGATTGCACAGTTAGTGTGTTATTAGCTGCTGCTGGGGATTAGTCTGGTGCGTGCTTACTGTTAGTACAGTATTGCAGTAGTACCAACCGCAGTGCTGTTAGCACAGCATTGCACCCCAACAGCACCCATAGGACTTCTAGTGTGTTAGTGGCAGCAAACAGAGCTCCTATATTTTCTTCTCAGCAGCACCCATAGGACTTCTAGTGTGTTAGTGGCATCACACAGAGCTCCTATATTTTCTTCTCAGCAGCACCCATAGGACTTCTAGTGTGTTAGTGGCAGCAAACAGAGCTCCTATATTTTCTTCTCAGCAGCACCCATAGGACTTCTAGTGTGTTAGTGGCAGCAAACAGAGCTCCTATATTTTCTTCTCAGCAGCACCCATAGGACTTCTAGTGTGTTAGTGGCAGCAAACAGAGCTCCTATATTTTCTTCTCAGCAGCACCCATAGGACTTCTAGTGTGTTAGTGGCAGCAAACAGAGCTCCTATATTTTCTTCTCAGCAGCACCCATAGGACTTCTAGTGTGTTATTGGCATCACACAGAGTTCCTATATTTTCATCTCAGCAGCACCCATAGGACTTCTAGTGTGTTAGTGGCATCACACAGAGCTCCTATATTTTCTTCTCAGCAGCACCCATAGGACTTCTAGTGTGTTAGTGGCAGCAAACAGAGCTCCTATATTTTCTTCTCAGCAGCACCCATAGGACTTCTAGTGTGTTAGTGGCAGCAAACAGAGCTCCTATATTTTCTTCTCAGCAGCACCCATAGGACTTCTAGTGTGTTAGTGGCATCACACAGAGCTCCTATATTTTCTTCTCAGCAGCACCCATAGGACTTCTAGTGTGTTAGTGGCAGCAAACAGAGCTCCTATATTTTCTTCTCAGCAGCACCCATAGGACTTCTAGTGTGTTAGTGGCAGCAAACAGAGCTCCTATATTTTCTTCTCAGCAGCACCCATAGGACTTCTAGTGTGTTAGTGGCATCACACAGAGCTCCTATATTTTCTTCTCAGCAGCACCCATAGGACTTGTAGTGTGTTAGTGGCAGCAAACAGAGCTCCTATATTTTCTTCTCAGCAGCACCCATAGGACTTCTAGTGTGTTAGTGGCATCACACAGAGCTCCTATATTTTCTTCTCAGCAGCACCCATAGGACTTCTAGTGTGTTAGTGGCATCACACAGAGCTCCTATATTTTCTTCTCAGCAGCACCCATAGGACTTCTAGTGTGTTAGTGGCAGCAAACAGAGCTCCTATATTTTCTTCTCAGCAGCACCCATAGGACTTCTAGTGTGTTAGTGGCAGCAAACAGAGCTCCTATATTTTCTTCTCAGCAGCACCCATAGGACTTCTAGTGTGTTAGTGGCAGCAAACAGAGCTCCTATATTTTCTTCTCAGCAGCACCCATAGGACTTCTAGTGTGTTAGTGGCAGCAAACAGAGCTCCTATATTTTCTTCTCAGCAGCACCCATAGGACTTCTAGTGTGTTAGTGGCATCACACAGAGCTCCTATATTTTCTTCTCAGCAGCACCCATAGGACTTCTAGTGTGTTAGTGGCAGCAAACAGAGCTCCTATATTTTCTTCTCAGCAGCACCCATAGGACTTCTAGTGTGTTAGTGGCAGCAAACAGAGCTCCTATATTTTCTTCTCAGCAGCACCCATAGGACTTCTAGTGTGTTAGTGGCAGCAAACAGAGCTCCTATATTTTCTTCTCAGCAGCACCCATAGGACTTCTAGTGTGTTAGTGGCATCACACAGAGCTCCTATATTTTCTTCTCAGCAGCACCCATAGGACTTGTAGTGTGTTAGTGGCAGCAAACAGAGCTCCTATATTTTCTTCTCAGCAGCACCCATAGGACTTCTAGTGTGTTAGTGGCATCACACAGAGCTCCTATATTTTCTTCTCAGCAGCACCCATAGGACTTCTAGTGTGTTAGTGGCAGCAAACAGAGCTCCTATATTTTCTTCTCAGCAGCACCCATAGGACTTCTAGTGTGTTAGTGGCAGCAAACAGAGCTCCTATATTTTCTTCTCAGCAGCACCCATAGGACTTCTAGTGTGTTAGTGGCAGCAAACAGAGCTCCTATATTTTCTTCTCAGCAGCACCCATAGGACTTCTAGTGTGTTAGTGGCAGCAAACAGAGCTCCTATATTTTCTTCTCAGCAGCACCCATAGGACTTCTAGTGTGTTAGTGGCATCACACAGAGCTCCTATATTTTCATCTCAGCAGCACCCATAGGACTTCTAGTGTGTTAGTGGCAGCAAACAGAGCTCCTATATTTTCTTCTCAGCAGCACCCATAGGACTTCTAGTGTGTTAGTGGCAGCAAACAGAGCTCCTATATTTTCTTCTCAGCAGCACCCATAGGACTTCTAGTGTGTTAGTGGCAGCAAACAGAGCTCCTATATTTTCTTCTCAGCAGCACCCATAGGACTTCTAGTGTGTTAGTGGCATCACACAGAGCTCCTATATTTTCTTCTCAGCAGCACCCATAGGACTTGTAGTGTGTTAGTGGCAGCAAACAGAGCTCCTATATTTTCTTCTCAGCAGCACCCATAGGACTTCTAGTGTGTTAGTGGCATCACACAGAGCTCCTATATTTTCTTCTCAGCAGCACCCATAGGACTTCTAGTGTGTTAGTGGCAGCAAACAGAGCTCCTATATTTTCTTCTCAGCAGCACCCATAGGACTTCTAGTGTGTTAGTGGCAGCAAACAGAGCTCCTATATTTTCTTCTCAGCAGCACCCATAGGACTTCTAGTGTGTTAGTGGCAGCAAACAGAGCTCCTATATTTTCTTCTCAGCAGCACCCATAGGACTTCTAGTGTGTTAGTGGCAGCAAACAGAGCTCCTATATTTTCTTCTCAGCAGCACCCATAGGACTTCTAGTGTGTTAGTGGCAGCAAACAGAGCTCCTATATTTTCTTCTCAGCAGCACCCATAGGACTTCTAGTGTGTTAGTGGCAGCAAACAGAGCTCCTATATTTTCTTCTCAGCAGCACCCATAGGACTTCTAGTGTGTTAGTGGCAGCAAACAGAGCTCCTATATTTTCTTCTCAGCAGCACCCATAGGACTTCTAGTGTGTTAGTGGCAGCAAACAGAGCTCCTATATTTTCTTCTCAGCAGCACCCATAGGACTTCTAGTGTGTTAGTGGCAGCAAACAGAGCTCCTATATTTTCTTCTCAGCAGCACCCATAGGACTTCTAGTGTGTTAGTGGCAGCAAACAGAGCTCCTATATTTTCTTCTCAGCAGCACCCATAGGACTTCTAGTGTGTTAGTGGCATCACACAGAGCTCCTATATTTTCTTCTCAGCAGCACCCATAGGACTTCTAGTGTGTTAGTGGCAGCAAACAGAGCTCCTATATTTTCTTCTCAGCAGCACCCATAGGACTTCTAGTGTGTTAGTGGCAGCAAACAGAGCTCCTATATTTTCTTCTCAGCAGCACCCATAGGACTTCTAGTGTGTTAGTGGCAGCAAACAGAGCTCCTATATTTTCTTCTCAGCAGCACCCATAGGACTTCTAGTGTGTTAGTGGCAGCAAACAGAGCTCCTATATTTTCTTGTCAGCAGCACACATAGTACCTATAGTGTGTTAGTGTCAGCACCCATAGGACCTACAGTGTGTTGTGAGCACACATAGGAGTTCTATTTTTTATACTATATACAGTACCGACTACAATGGCTGGAAGACCGCCAAGGAGAGGCAGAGCGTGCCGAGGCAAGAACACAGGGCAGGCAGGCTCTGTTTCTAGAGACAACAGTGCTGGCCGTGGACGTGGTCGTGCATCATCATCAGCACGTGGCCATGGGACACGCTTGTCTTTGTTTTCGGCAGCTGGACATGTGGAGCCGCATCATGCCGAAGGCTTGGTAGAATGGATGACCAAGCCCTCCTCATCCTCCTCATCCTCTCTCACCCAGGCTCAGGGTACTGGCAGAGCAGCTGCCAACGCATACTCAATGGCATCATCAGCCACCCCTTCCCTAGACCCACCATGTCCTCCTGAGGAGTCCCCCGAACTGTTTGAGCACAGTGTTGGGTACATGCTCCAGGAGGATGCCCAATGATTCGAAGGCTCGGATGATGATACCCAGCTTGAGGAAGTCAGTAGTGTGCACGCAGAGAGAGGGGATGCTGAAGGACAGCAATATGGCAGTAGTGTTCCACCAGCTGCAGCTTACTGCCAGGTTTGCTCTAGTGGTGAAGAGGGAGGGGATGATGAGGTCACTGACTCCACGTGGGTGCCTGAAGGGAGAGAGGAGGAGGAGGAGGAGGATGCAGCGTCACATGTCCAACGAGGCAGGATGCCCCCTGGAGGCCAGCTAGAGGCCAGCACAGCAACTGTACCACACCGCAGAGCTCCGCCTGTGCAGGGCGCTGCCTCTGCACGTTATCACAAAAGTTCTTTGGTGTGGGCCTTTTTTGAGACGAGTGCATCAGATCGCACCACTGCTATTTGCAATATTTGTCTCAAGCGTATCTCGCGTGGCCAAAACATCAGCCGCTTGGGCACCACAAGCATGAGCAGACATATGTCGACCTGCCATGCAGCTCGTTGGCAAGCACACATAAAAGACCCACACCAAAGAACAAAGCGGACCTCTCCTTGCTCCTCATCAGCTGGGATCTCCATCCCCACTATATCTTCAGTCCTCTCTGAAAGCTGCTCTGAGAGGACTGAAGGTGTAGAATTAGGTGTGTCACAACCAAGTACTTGCAGTACACCGACGTCCGATTGTAGCAGGCAAATTTCCCTGCCCCAGCTGCTGGACCGTCGAAAGAAGTATACTCCCAGCCATCCACATGCCCAGCGGTTGAATGCTAGCTTGGCTAAATTGCTAGCACTTCAACTGCTGCCTTTTCAGTTGATAGACTCGGCCCCCTTCCGTGAGTTTGTTCAATGTGCGGTTCCTCAGTGGCAGGTTCCCAAACGCCACTTTTTCTCATGGAAGGCGATTCCGTCTCTCTACTGGCATGTGGAAGGCAATGTCCATGCCTCGCTGGACAGGGCGGTCAGCGGTAAGGTGCATATTACCGCTGACTCATGGTCCAGCAGGCATGGACAGGGATGTTATCTTTCTTTCACGGCCCATTGGGTCACTCTATTGGTAGCTGGGAGGGATGCAGGACAAGGTGCAGTAGTGTTGGAGGTTGTTCCGCCACCACGCCTCCAAAATGCTACTACTGGTTGTGACACACCTCTCTCCTCCACCCCCTCCTCTTCTTCTTCCTCCATGTCCTCTTCGAGTGCTCTGTCCTCGGAACCAGCGGTGCTCCGTAGGCGTACAAGGGGCTACGCGAGTACGCAGGCAAAAAGATGCCATGCCGTGCTTGCGCTGGTGTGTTTGGGGGACAGGAGCCACACTGGGCCAGAGGTTCTGGCAGCTCTGCAGGGGCAGGCCGAGAGGTGGTTGACGCCACGCCAGCTTAAGCCAGGAATGGTCGTTTCTGATAATGGCACCAACCTCCTCTCCGCCCTGCGACAGGGGCAGCTCACCCATGTGCCCTGTATGGCTCACGTCCTCAACCTGGTGGTGCAGCGGTTCTTGGGCAGGTTCCCAGGCTTACAGGATGTCCTGAGGCAGGCCAGGAAAGTCTGTGTGCATTTCCGCCGATCTTATAATGCCAGTGCTCGGCTGACTGAGCTGCAAAAGGAGCTGAACCTGCCCAAGAACCGCCTAATATGTGACATGCCCACCAGGTGGAACTCAACGTTGGCCATGCTGCAGCGACTGCACACGCAGCAGAGGGCCATCAATGAGTACCTTTGCGACTACGGCACCAGGACAGGGTCAGGGGAGCTTGGCTTTTTTTCCCCATGCCAGTGGAGCATGATCAGGGATGCATGCACTGTCCTCTCACCATTTGAGGAGGCCACGAGGATGGTGAGCAGTGACAGTGCATGCATCAGTGACACTGTACCTCTTGTCCACCTGTTGGAGCATACGCTGCGTGGGATAATGGACAGGGCACTTGAGGCAGAACAGAGGCAGGAAGAGGAGGACTTCCTTGTCTCTCAAGGCCCCCTTTATCCAGACAATGTTCCTTCTGTCCCACCCATCACACAGGAAGAGGAGGAGGAGGAGGATTGTGTGAGCATGGAGGTGGAGCCTGGCACTCAGCATCAGCAGCAGCAGTCTTTTAGGGATGATGTACAGTCCCAACAAACCAGTGGACTTGTACGTGGCTGGGAGGAGGTGGCTGGCGATCATGTCATCCTCAGTGACCCAGAAGACTCCGGACCGAATGCCTCAGCTAACCTACGCTGCATGGCCTCCCTGATCCTGCAAAGCCTGCGGAAGGATCCTCGTGTTCTTCGGATCAAGGAGAGTGACCATTACTGGCTGGCCACTCTCCTTGATCCACGGTACAAGGGTAAGGTTGTGGACCTTATCTTGCCGTCGCAGAGGGAGCAGAGGATGAGACATCTCAGGGAGGCCTTGCAGAAAGGTCTGTGCAACGCGTTCCCAGAAACTGGGAGGTTACAAACTCCTGGTCCTGGACGACAAGTTGCTGAGGCTTCGGTCAGTAGCAGAAGGAGCGGTGGGGAAGGTGGACGTCTGACCGATGCGTTCAGACAATTTTTTAGTCCGCAGCCCCAAGGTATGATCGGTTCCAGCAACCATCGCCAGCGTCTGATATACATGGTGCAGGAATACCTAGGGGCAAGGTCAGACTTGGACACCTTTCCCACCGAAAATCCTCTGGCTTACTGGGTCCTGAGGATGGATCACTGGCCAGAGCTTGCACAGTATGCAATTGAGCTACTGGCCTGTCCTGCATCCAGCGTTCTTTCCGAACGCACATTCAGTGCTGCTGGAGGATTTGTCACCGATCATAGGGTGCGCCTGTCCACCGACTCGGTTGATCGACTGACCTTCATAAAAATGAATCAGTCTTGGATCACCACCAGCTACCAGACACCTGAAGCGGATATAACGGAATAATTTATAATGTCACATCCCTTCAAGACTGCCTATGCTGATGCTGAGTGACTGTCCTGTTATGTTCACTGACTATCCTCTTCCTCCTCCTCAATGATCCATGCCACCACACCAGTGCCTAAGGCACAATTTTTCAGCCCCTGTATAACAGGGGCGTGTAATTACAATTTTTTAAAAAGATGCTTCGCAACAGGTGTGACTGCTGTGCTCAGAGTACAGTATCTGTGAGGGGTTGCAGTGTTGTGGCACCAGCACCAGTGCCTAAGGCACAATTTTTCAGCCCCTGTTGGGGCGTGTAATTACAATTTTTAGGCAATGCTTTGCAACAGGTCTCATTGCTGTGCTCAGAGTACAGTATCTGTGAGGGGTTGCAGTGTTGTGGCACCAGCACCAGTGCCTAAGGCACAATTTTTCAGCCCCTGTATAACAGGGGCGTGTAATTAAATTTTTTTAAAAAGATGCTTCGCAACAGGTGTGACTGCTGTGCTCAGAGTACAGTATCTGTGAGGGGTTGCAGTGTTGTGGCACCAGCACCAGTGCCTAAGGCACAATTTTTCAGCCCCTGTTGGGGCGTGTAATTACAATTTTTAGGCAATGCTTTGCAACAGGTCTCATTGCTGTGCTCAGAGTACAGTATCTGTGAGGGGTTGCAGTGTTGTGGCACCAGCACCAGTGCCTAAGGCACAATTTTTCAGCCCCTGTATAACAGGGGCGTGTAATTACAATTTTTTAAAAAGATGCTTCGCAACAGGTGTGACTGCTGTGCTCCAAGTACAGTATCTGTGAGGGGTTGCAGTGTTGTGGCACCAGCACCAATGCCTAAGGCACAATTTTTCAGCCCCTGTTTAACAGGGGCGTGTAATTACAAATCTTGATCTAATAGTTCACAGCAGGGCCCATTCCTGCGCCCACCAAGAGTAACTATGAGGGCCTACAGTCTTGTGGCAACACCGTCCACCACCACCACCACCACCAAAGGCCCAATTTTTCTGCCCTGTTCAACAGGTGCATGCAATTACAAATCTTGATCTAATAACTCACAGCAGGGCCCATTCCTGCACCCACCAAGAGTAACTGTGAGGGCTTACAGTCTTGTGGCAACACCGTCCACCACCACCACCACCACCACCAAAGGCCCAATTTTTCTGCCCGGTTCAACAGGTGCATGCAAGTACAAATCTTGATCTATTAACTCACAGCAGGGCCCATTCCTGTGCCCACCAGTCTTGTGGCTACACCAACATCTAATAGGGCAAATTTCTGCAGAGTATATACGGCAGGCCCCTACTTTCAAACATCCAACTTACAAACGACTCCTACTTGCAAACGGCAAGAGAAAACAGGAAGTGAGAGGAAATCTACCCCTAGGAAGGAAAATTCTATCCTGTTAGATTTAATTTGGGAAAAAGGTATCTCCTCTCTACTGATGCTTTATCACCAATCCTTGTTTCAATTAAAACCCCACTTTTCCAAAAACATTTGTCATTGGGACGGAAAGTGAGGTGACATGTTCTGAACAGATGTGCAAAGACAGCAAATGTTACAGGGGTGATAACCCCTCCCTATGTTCTCCAAAAAGCTTAAAAATTGATTTTTTTGGGATGTAGCTACACTTCATAATGTACCTGTTCAGATTCTACTTAAGAACAAACCTACAGTCCATGTCTTGTTTGCACCACCTATATACTGCTGTTCAGAGTATATAGGGTTGTAGGTATAGGGTTTTATTTTGGGTGCGGGGTCCCCCTTAGTATCCATACAAGACCCAAAGGGGCTGGGGTGGGGGGGGGGGGTGATGGGGTAGCCATGCCATTTTTCTCAAGGATTTTCAGCCATATGGCGGCCAGGAAAAGACATGACATTAAAGCCGCAAGTGGTTTTAAATGGCTTCTTTTTTTCCTTTACAAATGTCATTTTGTGCAAGGACAGTTCTAAACACGGGAAACACATGCCACTTCACAGGCATACTTTAGACACCCCCCAGGTACCATATTTAAAGGAAAATTTCACTTTTTTTTTTCACTTTATGCATCATTAAAATGACTGCTCCCGAAAAAACTTTAGTTTTTAAAATTTCTTTTTGCATTGATATATGTCCCCTGGGGCAGGACCCGGGTCCCCAAACCTGTTTTATAACATTAACATGCATATTGGCCGTTGTAATTAGCAATTTTGATTTCGAACGTTCGCGTCCATTATAACGAATAGGGTTCGAAAATTCGCGCGAACTTTCGGTCCGTTCGAAGGTTCTGGTGCGAACCGAACCCGGGGGTGTTCGGCTCATCCCTATTTACAGAACACATACGTTTGTTCACTTGAGCACGTGATTGTGTGACAGTGAATGCTCCTACATAGAACTGGTAGATAAATAGGTAGATCAGATCTGTACTAGGGGCACACTTCAGTTAGCTGGACCCAGCAGGATATCTGGACCCCCCAAACATTGGGCTAATCCTATGTTATGAAGTCTATGGGAGACAAATCTTTGTATTTTCTTCTGGTCATTTCTAGGGCTAATTTGCAAAATATTGTTAAAGAGCATGGGTAGCTGTGCACTGCCATGGGGACATGGTGCCAATTTAAAAACATTTTTATAAAACACCATTTAGTGGGCAGAAGGTCTATTTAACAGCTTAAATATAAATATGGGAAATACCCTATTAATTTAAATAACATGCTTGGGAGATGATTGCAAGCATTTATCAACAAGTTTATTGTGATCTGTCCCAATAGAAAGGCTGGGGACAGGCTGAATACAGTTTTCAATAACATACAATTCAGGAGGCCAGTTTATAAACATATAACCTTTTGTTAGGACAGATAGTGTTCAACTCTAATTCACAACTCGTGAGATGAGATCTGCACAATTTGGACAGGGTTAATTCAGTGGTGAATTTTGGTTTTGTGCTGCCCTGGGCAAGACTAAAATTGGGCACCCCACCCATCTAAATTCGTCCCACCCCAGCCACGGTATACCACGTTTTCAGGATCTGATGAGGTGGCTGCAGCCATTCACAGTGAACAGCTGCGGCTTCCTCATCAGACCCTGAGACATGATTCGTCCAAGTGCCACATATAGGTTCAGTGGTGCAAAGGATGGGGTCAGCTGGACATAGGACGGGGTCAGCAGGGCAGAGGATGAGGCGGCACTGGTGGGCACTGATGAGGAGGCACTGATGAAGCTGCACTAATATGCGGCACTGATGGCACTGAAAGGTGGCACCGATGGGCAGCACTGAAAGGCGGCACTGATGAGGAGGCACCGATTGGCAGCACTGATGGGCACTGATTGGCAGCACTGATGGGCATTGATTGGCAGAACTGATAGGCAGCACTGATTGGCAGCACTGATGGGCACTGTTGGGGCTGCACTGATTATCAGTGCAGATGTCATCTTTTACACTTGCCGGTTACCGGCTCTCTGCCGATATCCGGAAAGTATGTTTAGGTTGTGATCAGCTGTGATTGGACACAGCTGATCATGTGGTAAAGAGCAGCTGTAATTGGCTCTTTACCCCGATCTGTGATCAGCCGTGTCTGAAGGACACCGCGATTACAGATTGCGCCGAGTGTGCTCTGCAGCAGGCGCGTGGGGGGTGCAAGTCTGGGAGGGTGTCAATAGATGCCCTCCCAGAACTGGACGACCGCCCACCTGAACAATGCAGCCAAAAGCAAATGCCTTGTTTGCTTCATGGCAGATACGCCCCTGGATTAATTATGGCAAATGCAGCTTCCCAGCTCCCTCATAAACATAAGAAAACAATATAATACTTTCCCTTGCTGTCATTTCCAGATAGGAGCATCTAAAATGGCAAGCTGCAATTTTCTTTTTTTTAAAGCTATACTATATGAATGGGCAAATGTAACAACTCTAAAGCAGGTGTTATCCCAGTTTGGCTGCAAAAGGGGAAATACACTTTAAGGGCACCAGAAATTGCTTCTTTGCGATTTACATGCCATACAGGTGCAGTGCGATTTCAGGCCCATTTATTTGAATGGACTGAAATTGTTCCAGATCGCACCAAAAGTATTGCATGCACTACTTAAAAAAAACACATAGCAACCAGATTGCATGGTACTAATGTTCCATGTGATCGGGTGCAGGCAAATGCACTGCGTTTGGGGTGTTGGTTAGTTAATATTCACACCCACTGCAGATCAGGAAATGTATATGGAACTGGCCCTAAAGCTGCACGTGAAGATACTGAAGAGTATGATGTAGTATTTTTAAAGAATAAAACACAGACCCTTATCCAGACATGCAGCAGGTGTGGCCAGAAAATGGAAGATAATGTGTGTATGGCCCCCTCTTTGAACCATAGCAGTAGCAGACCACATGCCTTTCATAAGCCGAGCTCCCCCCACTTTGCAAGGTAACTTGTCCCAACATTGGGGGATCAGAGCCTCTTCCTCACCTCTGGTCCCCAAGAGAATCTTGGGGTGGGGGGTTATGAGCATCTGGAATAGGCCCCAAGATATCCTGCTCTCCCCCCAGAGAAACCCCCTATTACTCATTCCCCAAAAACTAAAATGTAAGCACATCATGAAAAAACCTTTAATAAAAATTCCATTTAGAAAATGTAAATAACATCCCTTTACGTAAACCCATCATCAATCACATTGGCCAGTGATGTAAAAACATTGTCAATTGCACAATGTTTCCCCACCACAACAACAATCTGCCACTGGCTGATGTTGTCCCATTGCACTATCTGGGGCAGCATCCTGGTTGTTGAACCCTGGTACACATCCCTGAAATCATAGGTCACTAAAAGTGAGTATGACATGGTACAGCATCCAGCTGCAGCATATTTCAGACAGTTAAGCCTCATACACACTATCAGATTTTCAGACGGTAATTGTGTGATGACAGGCTGTTGTATGAAAATCCGACCATTTGTATGCTCCATAGGACAATTGTTGTCGGATTTTCCGCAGACAAATGTGGGATAGCATGCTTTAAAATTGTCCACCAACAAATGTGTGTTATCGGATTATCCGATCGTGTGTACACAAGTCCTTCGGACAAATCTCCAAAGTACAAACGCGCATGCTCGGAAGCAATGTTCACCATACCACAACATTAGCAGAAGTTGCCCAAAGGGTGGCGCTAAAGAGCTGAAAAACCACGTCGTTTTGTGTTTGTTGGGCGACAATTCTTTGCCGTTCTTATGCAAGACAAGTTCACGGCCAACGCCCTTCGGACAAAAGTCCTACGATTTGTCCGATGAAAATCTGATCTGTACGAGGCTTAATAAACTTTGACAAGTTGCAGGCAGCAGGGCTGGATGCTGCACCTGTGCCTTCCAGGGGCATGGGAATGCTGGGATTGGATGCACGGGGCTAGAAGCCCAGTGGGCATGTTATGATAGGAGAGGGATTTCAACACAATATATCAAGAAAGATGTCAATTGCTTGATAACCCAGCAGATATGTACCAAATGACTTCATTAGCTAATATGCAAGCTTGCTCTTAGGAGATCTCTTTAACTCTTTGCCAGGCTGATCATATATGGGTTTGTTATGGCAATAGCTTGCACTATGCAATGCTGATCATACATGGGCTTGTTATGGCCACAGCTCGTACTGTGCCAGGCTGTTCCTACATGGACTTGGTATGGCCATAGCTCGCACTGTGCCAGGCTGTTCCTACATGGGCTTGGTATGGCCATAGCTCGCACTGTGCCAGGCTGTTCCTACATGGGCTTGGTATGGCCATAGCTCGCACTGTGCCAGGCTGTTCCTACATGGGCTTGGTATGGCCATAGCTCCCACTGTGCCAGGCTGTTCCTACATGGGCTTGGTATGGCCATAGCTCACACTGTGCCAGGCTGTTCCTACATGGGCTTGGTATGGCCATAGCTCGCACTGTGCCAGGCTGTTCCTACATGGGCTTGGTATGGCCATAGCTCCCACTGTGCCAGGCTGTTCCTACATGGGCTTGGTATGGCCATAGCTCGCACTGTGCCAGGCTGTTCCTACATGGGCTTGGTATGGCCATAGCTCGCACTGTGCCAGGCTGTTCCTACATGGGCTTGGTATGGCCATAGCTCCCACTGTGCCAGGCTGTTCCTACATGGGCTTGGTATGGCCATAGCTCGCACTGTGCCAGGCTGTTCCTACATGGGCTTGGTATGGCCATAGCTCGCACTGTGCCAGGCTGTTCCTACATGGGCTTGGTATGGCCATAGCTCGCACTGTGCCAGGCTGTTCCTACATGGGCTTGGTATGGCCATAGCTCCCACTGTGCCAGGCTGTTTCTACATGGGCTTGGTATGGCCATAGCTCCCACTGTGCCAGGCTGTTCCTACATGGGCTTGGTATGGCCATAGCTCGCACTGTGCCAGGCTGTTTCTACATGGGCTTGGTATGGCCATAGCTCGCACTGTGCCAGGCTGTTCCTACATGGGCTTGGTATGGCCATAGCTCCCACTGTGCCAGGCTGTTCCAACATGGGCTTGGTATGGCCATAGCTTGCACTGTTCCTGCATGGGCCATATAAACAAAACTTGTGTAGCGCAACTAATGAAAAACACAATCACTGTATAATCAAAATAATCAAAATCAAAATAAAGTCCCAACAATGTGAAAGTTCCAACTCAGGGTTATAATTAAAAAAAATGAAAGGTTCATAATATCCAGTGACTTCAGTGACCACCAACTCTGGCTGGAATGCCTGCTCACCTCCAAATATTGACCCAACTACAGAGTCCCAAACGCCTCCTCTCTGCGTCCCTGGACCACGCTGACCTCCTCCTGGGATCTTGATCATACGTGTATAGTCATATAATATTTATTAAAAGTACACACAGGGATAAAAATACTCACATAGATATGTACAAAACTTACATATCATCAACTCTCCACGTTGATATAAAAACAAAAACAAAACGTCCTGAATGGTGGCACCTCACACCTGTACGCGTTACGCTCTCTGATGAGCTGCTATGCAAATATACCTTACACTGTGAGATAATAATAAAGTGAACAAAGAACAGCTGCTACCATTCAATAAGTGAACTCACACTCATAAATAATAAAATATACAAATTATTGGTGCACTTATTCAATATAAAAAAAATAAAAGGATTTTTACTAATGTTTTATATTGAATAAGCGCACCATTATTTTAGGCGACTCTGGAATCTGTGTCAACATACCACATTTGCCCTTCTTTCCTGATCAGTTTCTACAATGTAAACACTTCTGCCCTTTTTGTGGACCGGACGTGACATACTGTATCGGCCAATGGACCAATCACCTAAGACCAGTATGTAGTGGTCCACAGTTAGAAGGTGGTAGTTATGTGTATGTTATTTTATGATTATCTTTTGATATTGTATGGTATAGATATAATACGATTTTAATATTTATGAGGTACTCCTAGAGGTGTGGGCACTCTGGATGCTGGGCTCAGTGGTGAGCGGGTTTGCATCAGTAGTGATAGATGCCCCTGGTGATTCTGGGTGTCCTTAAGCCATTTAGGAGGGAACTGTGATATATATATTATCCAGCGCCATAATCGGCATGTTTTTATCTCTTATTTGTATTAATAGTTTTCAATGTCCTGTGAATAGGGCACCCAGTAAGGGCGGAAGTGAACTTAATGATGTGTATGAGTTCAGTCCAGAATGTAATTTGCGGTTATGTCACTTCTGGCCTTTTCCTAGTCTTGGGTGATTGGTCCATTAGCCGATACGTCACTTCTGGTCCACGAACAGGGCGAAAGTGCTTACATTGCAGAAACTGATCAGGGAGGAAGAGGAAATGAGGTATGGTGACACAGATTCCAGAGTCACCTATGGTGATCTCCCTAATTTAGTGTACAGGTGTCCACACTTGTAGGTAAATTGTTGATCAGGAAGACAACTATATAACCCTCTAATCACTGACGGCTCCCCACCTGCTGAAGAAGCTCATCAGACAGCGTAACGTGTACAGGTGTGAGGTGTCACCATTCAGGACATTTTTTTTTTGATTTTATATCAATGTAGACAGTTGATGATATGCAAGTTTTTTACATACCTATGTGAGTATTTTTATCCCTGTGTGTATGTACTTTTAATAAATATTCAAAGCAGAAAGCACTATGGTCCCCTTGGTATTCTATGGCCATACACAAATGATTGAAATCCCAGGAGGAGGTCAGCTTGGTCCAGGGATGCCGAGAGGAGGCGTTTGGGACTCTGTAGTGTGGTCAATATTTGGAGGTGAGCAGGCATTCCAGCCAGAGGTGGTGGTCACTGAAGTCACTGGATATTATGAACTTTTAATTTTATGAATTATCACCCTGAGTTGCACAAATGGTGGAACTTTAACATTGTTGGGACTGTGTTTTTCATTGGTTGCGCTACACCAGTTTTGTTTATTTGCATTTTTGAGAGCCATACTGTATGTTTATACACTCTGATGGGTGTTGGCAGCAATCACAATAAGTCTAGCTGAAGGTTATTGATAATAAATTTGCACAGTAGTATTTGCACTGATTTTATATATCGTACTTTGCACTTAGGTTTTCAATTCTGAGCAGATTATACTTTGTTTCACATTATTATGACCATAGCTTGCATTGTGCCAGGCTGTTCCTACATGGGCTTCGTATGGCTTTAAATGCTAGTGGTGAGTTTTCTTTAAATTGTGATTGTTAAATTCTAAGGATGTTTTTTCCCCTTTTAGTCATATCAGTTCCTAAAATACTGCTTTTATTGCTCTAAAATTTACATACTGGGGAAAAACGCCAAAAGGAAGGGATGAAAAATATGCTCTGGACATTAAATTATTTGAAAGCAAGTGGACAGCAAGTAATATTGAGACATTTATCACTCCCATCTAATAAAAACTGCATCTAGAGAATTATCTCAGCCTTGGAGAGGAGCAGTCATTAATACAGTTTATGTGCACAAGAACACTTAGTCAGTGTAGAATGAAGTCATAGAAGAATACATTCTGTGGTCGATCAGAAGAGTGTTATGAGAGAATCAAAAGTGCTGTATTTTTAAGGGGCAACTTCAAGCAACAAGTAATGTTATTTAGCAAACACTGCACCTCTGCCAGAGCCTGCACCTTGGACGCCGACTTAAAGAGATTGCAAAGGAAATAAAAAAAAACAAAAACATGTTACACTTACCTGCTTTGGGCAATGTTTTTTCACAGAGCAGCTCTTCTCAGGCTGGTACTTTGGGCTCCTCCCCCCTGCTGAATGCCCCCAAAGCAAGCTGCTTAACTTACAGAATGGGGCTCAGCCCCACCCCCCACCTCCCTCCTTAATGGCTGTGATTGAGCCAATGGTTCCTGCTGCTGTGTCTGAGCCAATGAGGATGGAGAGAGCCAGGAGAGCAGCTGCTTTGGTGCACATTACTGGATTGAGTTCAGGCTCAGGTAAGTATTATGGTCGCTGGGGGGAAGATCTGCAAACAGAAGGTTTTTTAGCTTCATGCATAGAATTCATGAAGGTAAAAAACCTTCAGCCTTTAGAACCACTTCAAAGGATGCTACACACTCTGAACTAATATGTAGATGCAGGATGATCCAACCTCGTTTCCCGCCCATGTTTTTATTCATCTGTACAACAAAGTGACTGCTTAGCCTGGCCTGGCAAAGTGTTTTTGATCTCAGGCAATCTTCTCCTGTTGAAATATAGCACATTTAAAATATTTGTATATTATTTTTTTGCATTCTTCTTTTGAGCCATTGGTTGGAGCTTCATGCTGCTTTTAATTTTTTCCAGGATTGCAGATGTTCACTTTGTTTCTTTGATGTAAAAAGCTGAAATGTACACATGCAACTGAATAACTAAAAGCTACACTCCATCTCTTATCAAACTGCTAAGTCCAAATCTTATATCTGTTAAAATTTCAAAACATATAGCATCTGCCAGAACAGCATCTGACATTATATTGTCATGTGGGGATGATCACCCTGTCTGCGCTCCATTACCAGAACTTAGGGTAGCCATAGATGGTTCGAATCTTGACCGGTTTAGCAGGAGCCAGCCGAGATTCGAACTGTGTGTGGGCAGGCTGAATGTACCAAGTTTATTGATCAATCAACTTCAGTACAACCAGCCTGCCAGATTAACTTGAAATTATTGCTAGCGGCTACTATAGGCGTTAGCAATAATCACTGTTTTCTCCCGGTGGGGGCGGCTTTCCCCGTGTGTCCCGCCTTAAATAGACAAATGCTCGGCAGGAGGGATTCCTCTGTCACCACTGTCTGTGTTGATGGGGGGTATCAAATCGTTCAAAACTATGAGTTGCAGGAAAGAAATTCTCAATACTTGCAACAAGGGCATGCAAGTATGAGATAAGCAAGTATTGCATCACATTCCAACCTCAGTCTTTAACCGCTTAAGGACCGTCGCCTGTACATATACGTCGGCAGAGCGGCACGGACAGGCATAACCACGTACCTGTATGTCCCCTTTAAGATGCCGCCGTGTGGTAGCGGGCGCGCCGCCAGCGGCTCGCTCGCGACCCTGCCGCCTTCTCCGTGAGCCCGACCGTGGGTCCCACGGACTCGATCGCCGCGGGGACACCCGCGATCGTCTCACGAAGAGATAGAGTGGGGAGATGCTTATGTAAATGAGATGCTTATGTAAATAAGCATCTCCCCGCTCTGCCTAGTGACAATGACACTGATCTCCGCTCCGTGTAGTTGGAGCGGAGATCAGTGTCATGTCACACACAGCCCATCCCCCCTACAGTAAGAAGCACTCCCTAGGAAACACTTAACCCCTACAGCGCCACCTACTGGTTAACCCCTTCACTGCCAGTGTCATTTTCACAGTAATCAGTGCATTTGGTCAATGGTCCCAAAAATTTGTCAAAAGTGTCCGATGCGTCCGCCATAATGTCACAGTCATGATAAAAAACGCTGATTGTCGCCATAACCAGTAAAAAAATAAATTATAATAAAAATGCCATAAAACTGTCCCCTATTTTGTAGAAGCTATAACTTTTGCGCAAACCAATCAATAAACTCTTATTGCGATTTTTTTCACCAAAAATATGTAGAAGAATACGTATCGGCCTAAACTGTGGGAATTTTTATTTTTTTTATATATATTATTATAGCAAAAAATATAGAATTTTTGTTTATAGCGCAAAAAAAAAAAAAACGCAGCGCAGCTTATTCCTTCTTTTTTTCTGTGATCAAATACCACGAAAAAAAAAAACTCTATTTGTGGGGAAAAAAGGATGCAAATTTCGTTTGGGTACAACATTGCATGACCGCGCAATTACCAGTTAAAGCAGCGCAGTGTGAAATTGTAAAAAGACCTCTGGTCCTTAGGCTCACAAATGGTCCGGGGCTAAAGTGGTTAACATTGGTAAAATTGTATAGAAAAATTCATAAATAGCAGTGAAGTCCTGGAACGATGAAGTCACTTATAGGCTTCTATGACCCAGCCGTTGTTGATGCTTCTTCCTCTCCCCTGCAGCAGCAGCTCACTAACATAGGGGAGCTGGAGCTGCTAAATCATGAGACTAAACCTGATTAAAAAGAGGTAAGAGCACAGATGTTTTTTATACAGGGTATGCAGGATAGGTTGGATGAGGGAACATTTCTAGGAATAGTTAGAGTTAGCTTTTCTTCCACTTTAAATACCTCCCAAAGATGATATTTTCAGAATTCTTTACACCTTGCACAGGTGCTTTAAATCAATGTCAGTGGCTTAAATTCCCAAAACATGGCCCGTCAGGGTCGGGTGACCACATTTCCAAACTACCATTCAGGGACACCCCCCCTTCCCAAAAATCAGCTTGTGCTGTAACGAATCACAGCACAGTGATTGAACACAAGCAGGGGGCGGGGATTGTGCTCCTCCAGGCATTCTCGGCCAGGACAAGTACTGTCAGTGAGTAAAGCTGTGATGTGGCAGCCTTTTTTGGGGCCATCAGATTGGCCCGGGGGGTGGCTGTGTCAGTTTAATTCCGGGACACTGTATTGTCCTGGAATAAAGGTACCCGAGACAGACCTGCAAAATGCGGGACTGTCCCAGGCAATCCGGGACACGTGGTCACCCTAAGTCAGGGGTAATTAAGAACTGAACTTGGGGATCCACTAATCTAGGTGATAAATATACATAAATACAGATATTTAATAAAGTAGACTTGCAAAGATGAGAAAGCAAAATGCCATATAAATATAAAATGTGTTTTTTATTTTGATTATAGTCTCCTATTAAAACAAGATTAATCCAGTCTTGTGGTGTGACAAGGCTGCATTAATCAAATAGTTATACATCACTATCCTCTGCTTTATTTCTGCAATGGATTGCTATGAATAATGTATCAATACGAAGAACTCACAATCAAATTATTGCATGCTATTACCTTATTCAATTTTTTTTTCCTGGTAACTTTTAATATTTGATTAACTCTGGGGAATGTAATGAGCCTTTGATTTTAATGTATTTTTTCCTGTAAGGTGACATCTTCTATGTAGGTGAGGGACTGTGCAATTCTTGTGTGTTTTGAATTGTAAAACAACTTTTAAGTCATTTTGAATATTTGTAATGCAAATCATTTTATGTTCTCTGTACCTATATTGATCCACATCAATATAGGTCTTACTATAAAATGCAGATGTCATTTCATTTTGAAAGCTGACAACATAGTACAGCCATTATCCAGAAGAAATAAACCCAGTTCTGCGCTGACCACATGACTTAATCACTTTATTAATGTTCAATCACTGTGCAAATAAAACTATTAATAGCTACAATGCTCCCACATAAAAAAGTACCCCCCTCCCTTTATGAAACAGCAAGCATTACATGCAAAAAAAATCTGTAGGGTTGCCATGGGCCATTGACTGGAGAGCCGCGTGTGATGTTATGGGAGGACAGGAGATGGTCAAGCAAAAGTCATCCAAGTTTGAAGTTTTGTTTACTTACATAGTTACATAGTTACATAGTTAGTCAGGTTGAAAAAAGACACAAGTCTATCCAGTTCAACCATAAAAAAATAAAATAATAATAATAATATCATACAATTCCCTATACCTAATTCTATACCCACAGATGATCCAGAGGAAGGCGAAAAACCCCAGCAGAGCATGATCCAATTTGCTACAGCAGGGGAAAAAATTCCTTCCTGATCCCCCGAGAGGCAATCGGATATTTCCCGGATCAACTTTACCTATAAATGTCAGTACCCAGTTATATTATGTACATTTAGGAAAGAATCCAGGCCTTTCTTAAAGCAATCTACTGAGCTGGCCAGAACCACCTCTCTAGGGAGTATATTCCACATTTTCACAGCTCTTACTGTGAAAAAACCTTTCCGTATTTGGAGGTGAAATCTCTTTTCCTGTAGATGTAAAAAGTGCCCTCTTGTCCTTTGTGTTGACCGTAAAGTGAATAACTCAACGCCAAGTTCACTATATGAACCACATATGTATTTATACATGTTGATCATATCCCCCCTTATTCTCCTCTTCTCAAGAGTGAATAAATTCAGTTCCTCTAATCTCTCCTCATAGCTGAGCTCCTCCATGCCTCTTATCAGTTTGGTTGCCCTTCTCTGCACTTTCTCCAGTTCCCCAATGCTGCTTACTGGCTTGTAATGCTAGTCACTCAAAGGGTCAGTAGTACTAATTGCAGCCATTAATATGCTTCACAGAATTGATTGATGAATGGCATCATAATTGAACCCTTATTGCCTAACTGGAGTGGAAAAAAAATAGGTCAGAAACCTGGCTTTTCTGTGTGGTAAGGCTGTGTAAATGGCAAGACTGGATGGACAGAAACACAAACCTTTTGTAGTTATTGTAAATGCCTTTTGCCTGGTACTGAGCTTTAAAACAAACACATTAAAGTGGTTGTAAGCCTAAAAAAAATAAAAAATCCTGTTCTTTTAAGGCATGATCTATATAGTACAGTGCATGTGCTGTGTAATGTGTCCTTTTCTATGTTGTACTATACCTGGTTGATGCTGCCTGCTCCTGTGTCCTCCTGTGTGTGCTGACCACAGTAATCATGGCTGCTGAGCCATGATACCATGGTCGTTTAACGTGCCTCCATCATCCTGTTGTCTCTCCCTTTCCCCCTGCCTCCATGCCTGTTAGCTCAGGAGTCTGTGTGTGAGCCATCTCCTCCCTGCCCCTCCCCTCCCGCCACTTTGGCTGTAAAACCACCAATCCCAAATCCTGGAAGCCCCTCTGTTACAGGAATATATATTGTGAAGTATCTGTGTTTTAAAAATTATGCAGCAAAATACCTTATTGCAGAGCGCCGCTGTGCACTCACGTGACCTCCTGCCGCTCTTCTCTTTTCCTCCCAGCTGATGTCAATGGGGAATCTCAGTCCCTTCCACTGTAGTCCTCAGATCTGGGAAGGAGATCACGGGGAGGTCACTGCTTTTTTCTTCCTCAGTTACGTTGGTCCAGCATGGCACAATGTAAGTATTCATACCTCATACTTGATGGGCTGCCGAGGAAGCAGACAGTTACTGTAGTAGTCCACTCTACTACACTCTACTACAGCTTCTGCTCTATACACATAAAATGCGAGATTGCTCACTCGGTACTGTCACCATTCAGAGAACACCTTGTATTTTTTTTCGAATACAAGACATTCTCTGATTGGATGACATCAATGTCCCTCCTCTCCACCTCATCCAATCAGAGAATGTCTAGTAACAACTGGAAAATATGAAGACAGTACCAAATTCCTTACTCCCTGTGTTATGAAGGGAAGCGGCTCACAAAAAACCTAAGCAGAACCCAGAAGATCATGGCTATCATTGTTGTAGTGCCAACTTTTACAATGATTTTAGCTTTCCCATAGGCCCATCAAGTATGAGATATGCATACTTACTTTGTGCCAAGCTGGACCGATGTAACTATGCAATGCAAATCATTCTTGGAGTTCAGCTTTAAGCTCTGACTGTTGTGCTATACCCGTCCCCAACAGGCGCTCTTGTTACTAACAGTTTATAGACTACACTTTATAAGCTCTAATTTAATTCTGTTTTCTTAGGCTCCATAAATATTGATAGGCACGGAAGATGCTGTAAAATATAATGTTTAACACAGAAAGAACTATCTACATTACTTTTCTGCTCCGTTACTCTGTTAAATCAAGAATTGATTTACTAGGGAATATTATTTTATCTAAATAAGTTCTTCTTATGCCCATCAGATAGAAAGTAGTTCTATATTAAAACAAACGCTTATTATTTAAAATGCAGTTATATAGAAAGCATCTGCAAGCAAGTTATCTATATATTGGACTCCATTGATCAAATAGTCTGATATAAAAATAAATAAAAAGCTTGTGCTGCTTCAGTCAATCACACTAACATGACAATACTTGTCATACATTTGTAAAAAAAAAAATAAAAAAAAATGAAATGCTACTGTGACAAACCCTCTGTCCTCAAACATATCTAGGTCCGCCATCAATGCTTCCTCTGTCCAGATCCAGCTCCATCCAAGATTCTTTAGCCCCCCAGTCAACAGACAACACATCAGTGAAGAGTAAAAACAAACAGACTACTTTTTTCAAGCACATGTTATACAGATCCCACTTCAAAACACTTCCCCCCACCCTTGGAAAACAGGGCGGGTTAAACTGTCCAATGACAATGGACACACAGGTCAGGTGTGTTTAACTTCTCATCGGTAAACAGTCTTAGCAGGGGGGCTGCTGGAGGAATCCCCCCTCCCTCTTTCCACAGCAAGACACTTACACATCCCATAATAGTTGAGGCAGACAGTCACAATAGACAATAGAATACAGTCACACCTAGAGCTGAGCGGACACCTGGATGTTCGGGTTCGACGGGTTCGGCCGAACTTCGGAAAAAAGTTCGGGTTCGGGACCGAACTTTAACCCGAACCCGAACCCCAATGAAGTCAATGGGGACTCGGACTTCTAAGGACTAAAAAGGCTCTAAAAAAGTAATGGAAAGGGCTAGAGGGCTGAAAATGGCAGCAAAATGTTGTTAAGAGCATGGCAATGTGGATAGGGAAATAACTTAAAATAACATAAAAAAAATAAAAAAATAAAAAAATATGCTGGAGGCCCCCTTTTCAGCAGAAGGGGTACGGGAAGTCATTAAGAACCTCAGAAATTCAACGGCACGATGCCACACATATGGTGGGAATGCCCCAGAATACGCCCTTTCTGGAATAAATTATTCAATTTAATGGATAAGCTAGTGGGAAAATAAAACACTTTGAAATAAAAATGTAGTGGGGTGCTAAATTTAAGGGAAGTGTTTGAGTGGTAAATAGGCTCAAACACCCTAATTCTGTAGGATTCATGGACCATTTTGTCCTCGGGGGACAGTATTGGTGTGCAGTTCCCTGCGGTCTACAGGTGGCGCTGCCATGGTAGGCTAGGGTTGAACCGCCGATACAGTGCTGTGCCTTTTGTGTCCCCTCTTGGCAGTAGTACAGCGGGGCGGGGAACCTGCTGTGCATGCCGGGAGAGCATATAAAAGGGGCAGACCTTTGGCCTGGGGGCTGATGTCCAGTGGGGTCCACGCCCAGGTGCCTTCGGCCTGGGTGCATGTGTTCCTGTTCCATCTCGGGTACCTTTAGCCCAGGGTGAGGTACTATCCTGGAGTTCCTGCTGCCCTGGGTATGGAGGCCTAGGTGCGGGAGTAAAGCCTGGAGTCCAGAGCCTTCGTCTGGAGTCCGCTAAGGGTCGAGGAGTCTTAGGGTGCCGCCTCATGTAGGGGACCATGTTCCAGGGAAGGGAGGATCATTCTGATGGACTGATGCGGGAGTCACGATGAAGGAAGGGTCTGTTGACTCCCTGGAGAGATGTCTTCCCCTTGATATGGGCTAGGTTCGTAGAAGGAGAAGCTCAAGGTCATCTTGACTGTATCAGAGGCCTTATTCACCCAGCCCGTGGCAGGGGCCTTATACACCCTGGTCTGTGGCAGAGACCAAAGTTCTCCAGGTCCGTGGCAGGGGCCTTGTACACCCGGTCTGTGGCAGAGACCAACCTCAAGGTCTGTGGCAGAGACCGTGCACCTAAAACTGTTTGAGAAACCTAAGCAGTGAAGTGAATGTGCTACGTTTGTGCCTGGACCTCCTCCACACCTTAAGCTGTCCTGTTTCTTTGCTCTAACCTTTTCTATCCGAGAAGAGTTTATTTTGCCATGAGAGAATAAGAGTTGTAATTTCAGCTGGTGTGGACATTGACTTTACTGGGAATTAAAGGACTTGCCTCTACCTACAGTAGAGATGAGAATCATCCTCTGGAGGAGTTTTGACTCCGGCTGTGGACACGGCCCGTCAAGTACACCGCTCAACCTCTTTATATAGGAGGGTACGGGCTGGTAGTGCGGTGTGCCTTTCTCCCTCCTGCGAGGAGCCAACAACATAAAGGCAGGTAAGGGGGAAAGGATCTGTGCGCTACAAAAAAATAAAATAAAAATTATAATCTTGACCTAGGAGGACGAGGTCCATATGGAGTAGGAGGTTGAGGTGGCGTGGATGTGGCTGTGTAGGTGGAAGCGGCGGTGGAGGAGGACGAGGTAGCCAACACTGGTTCAAAAATACAACAATGGCTGGGTAAGGCCAGTGATGCATCGAATTCTGTCCCCCATCGAATAGTGTCCACCCTGTACTGCGCTTGCTCAGTATGTAGGACAAGAGGATTTCGAAAATCTCCCAAGATGAACGGCGCCTGCGTGGTGAGTTCAGGTGAAGGCCACACCATCCGTGGTTCAAGCCGAGCCATGTGAGGCCGTGCCCGAAGCGTGGCGATCGAAGCGAGCCCGTGAGGGCCCTGTTACTATGTGCTACTGTATGTCCACTTGGATGTTGGGGCTTGAACCTGCACTCACGGCGCAGGCGCCGTTCATCTTCAGAGATTTTGTGAATCTCCTTGTCCTCTGTACTGCGCAAGAGCTGCGCCTTCACAGTACGGGCCAGACACAATCCGATGGCCGGACAGTTTTTGTCACAACACCGGTATACATGTCTATTCTGCAGAAGGTACGGACAAGTCCTGTGGGATCCATGCCTGGTTCATTTTAATGAACGTGAGCTTGTCCACATTGGCTCTGGACAGGCGGCTGCGCTTGTCTATGATAACGCCCCCTGCCGTGCTAAATACACGTTCAGATAATACACTGGCTGCAGGGCAGGCCAGCACCTCCAAGGCATAAAGGGCAAGCTCAGGCCATGTGCCCAATTTGGAGACCCAGAAGTTAAAGGGGCAGACCCGTCATCCAGTACGTGTAGGCCTGTGGACACATACTGCTCAACCATGTTGGTGAAATGCTGCCTCCTGCTAAGACGTTCCATCTCAGCTGGTGGTGCTGGTTGTTGTGGCGTGCTGACAAAGCTTTTCCACATTTCAGCCATGCTAACCCTGCCTTCTGAGGTGCTGCCGGTGCCCCGGCTGCGTTGGCGACCTCTTCCTCCTCCTCTGCCTTCGCCTTGTGCTTCCACCGTACGCCCGCTGTCAGGTGGGAATGCCACCAGCAGCGCGTCTACAAGAGTGCGCTGGTAGTCGCGCATCTTATGATCCCGCTCCAGTGAGGGAATTAAGGACGGTGCGTTGTCCTTGTAACAGGGATCCAGCAGGGTGGCCACCCAGTAATCAGCACCAGTTAAAATGTGGGCAACTCGGCGGTCATTGCAGAAACACTGCAGCATGTAATCGCTCATGTGTGCCAGGCTGCCCAGAGGCAAAGAAAAGCTGTCCTCTGTGGGAGGTGTATCGTCTGTGTCCTCTGTATCCCCCCAGCCACGCACCAGTGATGGCCACGAGCTTGTCTGGGTGCCACCCTGCTGTGAAAATGGCTCCTCCTCCTCCTCCTCCATCTCCTCCTCCACCTCGTCATCCTCCAGAACTGTGCCCTTTCTGCTGGACAATTGTGTACCTGGTGTTTGTTGGTGCAGGAACCCACCCTCGTAGCCACTTGTGAAAGACTGCCCTGAAAGCCTTTGAAATGATCCCGCTTCCTCCTCCTCCTCCTCATCCTCCTGTGCCACATCCTCTTCCATCACCGCCCAAAGCGTTTTTTCAAGGAGGCATAGAACTGGGATAGTAACGCTGAGAACAGCGTCATTGGCACTGGACATGTTGGTGGAGTACTCGAAACAGCGCAACAAGGCACACAGGTCTCGCATGGAGGCCCAGTTATTGGTGGTGAAGTGGTGCTGTTCCGCAGAGCGACTCACGCGTGATTGCTGCAGCTGAAACTCCACTATCGCCTGCTGCTGCTCGCACAGTCTGGCCAGCATGTGCAAGGTGGAGTTCCACCTTGTGGGCACGTCACATATGAGGCGGTGAGCGGGAAGGCCGAAGTTACGCTGCAGCGCTGACAGGCGAGCAGCAGCAGGGTTAGAACGCCGAAAGTGCGCACACACAGCCCGCACTTTCTGCAGCAGCTCTGGCATATTGGGGTATTTTTAAGGAACCTCTGGACCACCAAGTTCAGCACATGCGCCAGGCAAGGGATGTGCGTCAAACCGGCTAGGCCCAGAGCTGCTACGAGATTTCGCCCATTATCGCACACCACCAGGCCGGGCTTGAGGCTCACTGACAGCAACCACTCATTGGTCTGTTGTTCCATGTCCCTCCACAACTCCTGCGCGGTGTGGGGTTTTTCCCCCAAACAGGAAAGTTTTAAAACTGCCTGCTGTCGTTTACCCCTGGCTGTGCTGAAGTTGGTGGTGAAGGTGTTACGCTGACCAGATGAGGAGGCGGTAGAGGATGAGGAAGCGGAGTAGGAGGAGTTAGCAACAGGAGGCAAACTGAAGCGCCCTGCAATCCTCGGTGGTGGAAGGACATGCGCCAAACTGCTATCTGCCTCAGGCCCAGCCGCCACTGCATTTACCCAGTGTGCTGTTAGGGAGATATAACGTCCCTGACCGTGCTTACTGGTCCACGCATCCGTAGTTAGGTGGACCTTGCCACAGATGGCGTTGCGCAGTGCACACCTGATTTTGTCCCCCACTTGGTTGTGCAGGGAAGGGATGGCTCGCCTGGAAAAGTAGTGGCGGCTGGGCACGACGTACTGTGGGACAGCCAATGCCATCAGGCTTTTAAAACTCTGCGTCTCCACCAGACGGAATGACAGCATTTCAAAGGCCAGGAGTTTTGAAATGCTGGCATTCAGGGCCAGGGATCGCGGGTGGCTAGGGGGGTACTTCCTCTTCCACTCCAATGTTTGGGAGATAGAGAGCTGAACGCTTCCATGGGACATTGTGGAGATGGTTGGTGACCCAGGTGGAAGTGTTGCTGGCAGATCCTCTGTTTGCAGGGTGGCAGGTGCCACTGTCACTACAGAGGTGGATGAAGAAGCCGAGACTGCAGCAGAAGAGGAAGCAGGAGGAGCCAGAGACCTTTCTTGGTTTTTGAGGTGTCTACTCCACTGCAGCTCGTGCTTTGCACTTAGATGCCTGGTCATGCAGGTTGTGCTCAGGTTGAGAACGTTTATGCCTCGCTTCAGGCTCTGATTGCACAGCGTGCAAACCACTCGTGTCTTGTCATCAGCACATTGTGTGAAGAACTGCCATGCTAGAGAACTCCTTGGACCTGGCTTTGGTGTGCTCGGTCCCTTGCTGCGTTGGGCGGTAGCAGACATACTGTCTAGGGGACGGACGCTCCGCTTTTGCACCCTGCTCCCTCTTCTGCTGTGCTGGTGGCTCTGTGCGACCACCGCCTCTTCCTCCAAACTACACTGGTCACCTGCATAACGTTGATTCCATGTGGGGTCGAGGACCTCATCGTCCTCCACATCATCTTCCACCCAGTCTTCACCCCTGCCCTCCTTGTCTGTCTGCACAATCGCGAAAGCAGCAGCAGTTGGCACCTGTGTTTCGTCATCATCCGAGACGTGCTGCGATGGTCCTCCCATGTACTCATCATGAAACATAAGTGGTTGGGCATTGGTGCACTCAATCTCTTCCACTTCTGGGGCAGGGCTAGGTGAAAGGCCCTGGGAAACCCTGCTAACAGAGTCATCGAAAAGCAGAAGAGACTGCTGCATGATTTGGGGCTCAGACTGCTTGGCTGATTTGCAAGGGGGTGAGGTGAAAGACTGATGGACATGGGTTTCAGGTGCCAACTCTGATCTTTCATCAGAAGAGTGGGTGGGAGACAATGTGAAGGACCCTGAGGCACTGTCAGCAACCCAATCTACTATCGCCTGTACTTGTCCTGGCCTAAACATTCGTACAGCCTCATTAGGCGCGACAAAATACCGCCGCAGACTCGGTTGCCTACTCGCACCTGAGGAAGGTGTTTCACTTGTGCGTGTAGCTGGCACAGATCCACCACGTCCTCTCCCTGCAACAGGAGCTCCACCAGCAGCACCACGACCGGGGCCACCACGTCCCTTTGACCTTCTCCTCATATTTTCCAAATTTAGGATTTTGCCCTAAATGGGTGTTTTTGGAAGAGCAGAACACACCCACAGTACGTAACCGCTGAATCGCACAGCTACAGAACTGCAGAAAATGCTATTCAAAAAAAATGTTGTTTTTTTAGTATAGCACAGTAGAAGAAAACTATTTAGAAATTGTTTATTTCACACACCTCCACATATGTATAACACACTGCAAAATATTTTTTGTGGCCCTAAATGGCGTTTTTTGGAAGACCACAACACACCCACAGTATGTAACCGCTGAATCGCACAGCTACAGAACTGCAGAAAATGCTATTAAAAAAAATGTTTTTTTTTTAGTATAGCACAGTAGAAGAAAACTATTTAGAAATTGTTTATTTCACACACCTCCACATATGTATAACCCACTGCAAAATATTTTTTGTGGCCCTAAATGGCGTTTTTTGGAAGACCACAACACACCCACAGTACGTAACCGCTGAATCGCACAGCTACAGAACTGCAGAAAATGCTATTAAAAAAAAATGTTTTTTTTTAGTATAGCACAGTAGAAGAAAACTATTTAGAAATTGTTTATTTCACACACCTCCACATATGTATAAACACACTGCAAAATATTTTTTGTGGCCCTAAATGGAGTTTTTTTGGAAGACCACAATACACCCACAGTACGTAACCGCTGAATCGCACAGCTACAGAACTGCAGAAAATGCTATTCAAAAAAAATGTTGTTTTTTTAGTATAGCACAGTTTAAGACAAATATATAGAAATGGTTTATTTTATTTAGTTTTTTTAGTATAGCACAGTAGAAGAAAACTATAAATTGTTTATTTCACACACCTCCACATATGTATAGCACACTGCAAAATATTTTTTGTGGCCCTAAATGGCGTTTTTTGAAAGACCACAACACACCCACAGTACGTAACCGCTGAATCGCACAGCTACAGAACTGCAGAAAATGCTATTAAAAAAAAAATGTTGTTTTTTTAGTATAGCACAGTAGAAGAACACTATATATAAATTGTTTATTTCACACACCTCCACATATGTATAACACACTGCAAAATATTTTTTGTGGCCCTAAATGGCGTTTTTTGGAAGACCACAACACACCCATGTCAGGGTCACCTGTGGCCAGGTGACAGATGCACACTGTAGGGGGACAGGAGTGCACCGCGAGGTAGTGAACCCTATGGCTGGCTTCTGCGGATAGGAAACTGGGTGGTTGTGGAAAGCGGGACCAGAGGAGCACAACCGGGATCCCAATGGAAGCGAGAGCCAAGATTCCCCAGGGCGCGGAGTCTAAGACCCAGCTGGTCTTCTCCAGGGCCTCTAGTGGTGAGGATGTTACGCTGCAGGCTGGGACCAGGTCGCGGCCCCTGGAGTTTCCTAGCTCACGCCCCGTAGGATAAGGGGAAAAGAGGGGAAGCAGCAGCACACGATAGAGAGAACCGAATAACAAGCTGAAGGTCAGGGGCCACAAGCAGACAAGGATAACGAAGAACGAGCCGAAGGTCAAGGGTCACGAGCAGACAGGGATAGTCGGGGACAAGCCAAACGTAGCACACGGCAGGCAGGAACCCAAACACACAATGCCTAACAAACACGTTGATCAGCAAAGCAGGCTTGCAGTGCACAGGTTAATATAGTGTTCAGTGATAGGGCCTGGGGTGGAGTCAGGCTGGGAGGAGATTATAAAGGAAGCCAGGTGAAGGAGGTCTGGTCTCTAGATGAACACATGAGGAGGAAGGTAAGATGGCAGACAGACATTAATGCATATCCATGACAACCCACAGTACGTAACCGCTGAATCGCACAGCTACAGAGCTGCAGAAAATGCTATTCAAAAAAAAAATTTTTTTTAGTATAGCACAGTAGAAGAAAACTATATATAAATTGTTTATTTCACACACCTCCACATATGTATAACACACTGCAAAAAATTTTTTGTGGCCCTAAATGGCGTTTTTTGGAAGACCACAACACACCCACACAGTACGTAACCGCTGAATCGCACAGCTACAGAACTGCAGAAAATGCTATTCAAAAAAAATGTTGTTTTTTTAGTATAGCACAGTTTAAGACAAATATATAGAAATGGTTTATTTCACACGCCTCCACATATGTATAACACACTGCAAAATATTTTTGTGGCCCTAAATGGGTCTTTTTGCAAGCGTACATTAAAGTGCAATTTTTTTTTTGCCCTAAACGGTTATTTTTTTGCACGAGCAAAATAAAATGGATTTTTTTTTTTTTTTTTTTTGCCCAATGGGTCTTTTGGAAAAGAGCACAATAAAGTGCCTTTTTTTTTTCTCCTAAATGGATCTTTTTCCAAGAGCAGAATACACCCACAGTATGGAAACGGTGTATCTCTCAACGTAATATATGCAGTGCTGGTGCACTGAGCTTGCAGATAAAAGGTAGATTTTCCCTGACACTGGGCTCATAGCAGTGTAAAAAGACTGCACTGCAACACAAACAGGTAAACCTATGCAGATCGCTGAGTTATATCTCTGAATCTGGACTCCTATTCCTATATAATATATCTCTCTCCCTAAAAGCAAAAAACAGGAACATGGCCCTACACTACACTATCTCTCTATCTTTTCCCTCAGATTCCAGAATCAGGACTAACTCATGTATTTTTCTCTCTCCCTAAAAGCAGCAGCAGCAGACAAGATCCTCTCCCTATCTATTCTGAAGCAGTGTGACGTGTGTGCTGTGTGCCTCTAGCTTATATAGAAGCTGGGTCACATGTTGCACTGACCAATCACAGCCATGCCATTAGTAGGCATGGCTATGATGGCTTCTAAGGGCACACCAGCTAATCAAAAGGTGATTGGCTGGCCCCTGAAGCATTTCTAACTGCGTAATTAGATTGCCGAACCCGAACTTTTGCGCAAAGTCCCGGTTCGGGTTCGGGAAAAAGCTTAAGTTCGGTACGGACCCGAACTTTACAGTTCGGGTTCGCTCAACACTAGTCACACCCCAAACCATCACAGCAAATAGTACACAACATAATGAGACAGAACACTTTATATATACATATATACAGCATTGAGTCTGACTAGCACAGATCATAGTGGGGTTCTCTGTCACCCTGTGCCCCTATTAAAGACACAGGGTGATTTACACATAAGAGGGTCCGGGGAAGCTGGACCAGGAGCCGCCAGAACTCTCCAGGGCAAGCTGAGTTCCACAAACCCCAGACCCAAAGTGACTCCTGTCACAGCTACTAAAGTAAGTACCTACGTTCGTTATGATATCAAGCTCTTGTAAAACACTTTACAGCAGAGGTTAAACTGGCAGAGGGAGGTCAATATGCACTAGTGATGAGCCGAACACCCCCGGGTTCGGTTCGCACCAGAACCCGCGAACGGACCGAAAGTTCGCACGAACATTAGAACCCTATTAAATACAATGGATGCGAACGTTCGGATTCTAAAGTGCTAATTATAACGACTATTATCCATGTTATTGTCCTAAACAGAGTTTGGGAACCCGGGTTCTGCACCAGGGGACATGTATCAATGCAAAAAGAAGTTTTAAAAACTGACGTTTTCCGGGAGCAGTCATTTTAATGATGCATTAAGTGAAAAAAAAAAGTCAAATATTCCTTTAAATATTGTACCTGGGGGGGGGGTGTCTAAAGTATGCCTGTGAAGTCCCACGTGTTTAGAACTGTCCCTGCACAAAATAACATTTCTAAAGGAAAAAAAAGCCATTTAAAACTGCTTGCGGCTTTAATGTAATGTCTGGTCCCGGTAATATGGATGAAAATCTTTAAGAAAAATGGCATAGCTACCCCATCAACCCCCCTACCCCAGCCCATTACCAGCCCCTTTGGGTCTTGTATGGATATTAAGGGGAACCCCGCACACAAAATAAAAAAGGCCCTATATACTCTGAACAGCTGTATACAGGCGGTGCATACAAGACAGGGACTGTAGGTTTGTTCTTTTGTAGAATCTGTTTGTAATTTTGAACAGCTACATTGTTTAAGTGTAGCTCCAGCCCAAATACCTATTTTTAAGCTTTTTGGAAAACATAGGGAAGGGATATCACCCCTGTAACATTTGTTTTGCTGTCTGTGCCCCTGTTCAGAACATTTCACCTCACTTTGCGTCCCAATGACAACTGTTTTTGAAATGTGGTGTTTTTATTGAAACAAGGATTGGTGATAAAGCATCAGTAGAGAGGAGACACCTTTCTCCCATATTAATTCTTACAGGAGAGAATTTTCCTTCCAAGGGGCAGATTTCCTCTCACTTCCTGTTGTCTTCTTCCGTTTGCAAGTAGTAGTCGTTTGTAAGTTGGATGTTTGAAAGTAGGGACCTGCCGTATATACTCTGCAGAAATTGGCCCCTTAGGTGTTGGTGTTGGCACAACACTGTAAGCACTCACAGTTACTCTTGGTGGGTGCTGGAACGCCCTGCTGTCAACTATTATATCAGGAATTGTAATAACATATAATTGTTGAACAGTGGTAGTAAAAATTGGGCCTTTGATGGTGGTGCTGGTGCCACAACACTGTAAGGCCTGACAGTTACTCTTGGTGGGCGCAGCAATGGGCCCTGCTGTGAATTATTAGATCAATAATTATAATTGCATGCCCCTGTTGAACAGGGGCTGAAAAATTGGGCCTTTGGTGGTGGTGGTGGTGGTGGTGGTGTTGACACAACACTGTAAGGCCTGACAGTTACTCTTGGTGGGCGCAGCAATGGGCCCTGCTGTGAATTATTAGATCAATAATTATAATTGCATGCCCCTGTTGAACAGGGGCTGAAAAATTGGGCCTTAGGCACTGGTGGCTCAACACTGCAACCCCTCACAGATACTGTACTTGGAGCACAGCAATGAGGCCTGTTGCAAAGTATTGCATCAAAAATTGTAATTACACGCCCCTGTTAAACAGGGGCTGAAAAATTGGGCCTTAGCCACTGGTGGCGGCACCCATAAACCAAAATGATCTTCCAAGCTATCATCATTAATCGGATCATTGAGGAGGAGGAGGAGGAGGATAGCCAGTCAACATAACAGCACAGGCACTCAGCATCAGTCTTGAAGGGATGTGACATTTTAAAATCAATTAGTCTGTTATATCAGCATCAGGTGTGTGGTAGCTGGTGGTGATCCAAGACTGGTTCATCTTGATGAAAGTCAGTCGATCAACCGAGTCGGTGGACAGGCGCACCCTGTGATCCGTGACAAATCCTCCAGCAGCACTGAATGTGCGTTCTGAAAGAACGCTGGATGCAGGACAGGCCAGTAGCTCAATTGCATACTGTGCAAGCTCTGGCCAGTGATCCATCCTCAAGACCCAGTAAGCCAGAGTATTTTCGGTGGGGAAGGTGTCCAAGTCTGACCTTGCCCCTAGGTATTCCTGCACCATGTATATCAGACGCTGGCGATGGTTGCTGGAACCCGATCATACTTTGGGGCTGCGGACTAAAGAATTGTCTGAACGCATCGGTCAGACGGCCACCTTCCCCACCGCTCCTTCTTTGACTGCCCGAAGCCTCAGCAACTCGTTGTCCAGGACCAGGAGTTTGTAACCTCCCAGTCTCTGGGAACGCGTTGCACAGACCTTTCTGCAAGGCCTCCCGGAGTTGTCTCATCCTCTGCTCCCTCTGCGACGGTAAGATAAGGTCCGCAACCTTACCCTTGTACCGTGGATCAAGGAGAGTGGCCAGCCAGTAATGGTCCCTCTCCTTGATCCGAAGAATACGAGGATCCTTCCGCAGACTTTGCAGGATCAGGGAGGCCATGCAGCGTAGGTTAGCTGAGGCATTCAGTCCGGAGTCCTCTGGGTCACTAAGGACGACATGATTCGCAGCCACCTCCTCCCAGCCACGTACAAGTCCACTGGTTTCTTGGGACTGTAAATCATCCCTAAAAGACTGCTGCTGATAATGCTGAGTGCCAGCCTCCACCTCCATGCTGACACAATCCTCCTCCTCCTCCTCCTCTTCCTGTGCGATGGGTGGGACAGAAGGAACACTGTCTGGGTAAAGGGGGCCTTGAGAGGCAAGGAAGTCCTCCTCTTCCTGCCTCTGTTCTGCCTCAAGTGCCCTGTCCATTATTCCACGCAGCGTGTGCTCCAACAGGTGGACAAGAGGTACAGTGTCACTGATGCATGCACTGTCACTGCTCACCATCCTCGTGGCCTCCTCAAATGGTGCCAGGACAGTGCATGCATCCCTGATCATGCCCCACTGGCGTGGAGAAAAAAACCAGAGCTCCCCTGACCCTGTCCTGGTGCCGTAGTCGCACAGGTACTCATTGATGGCCCTCTGCTGCGTGTGCAGCCGCTGCAGCATGGCCAACGTTGAGTTCCACCTGGTGGGCATGTCACATATAAGGCGGTTCTTGGGCAGGTTCAACTCCTTTTGAAGCTCAGCCAGGCGAGCACTGGCATAATAAGATCTGCGGAAATGCACACAGACTTTCCTGGCCTGCCTCAGGACTAGGGATGAGCTTCGTGTTCGAGTCGAACATACGTTCGACTCGAACATCGGCTGTTCGATCGTTCGACGAAGATCGAACGATTTGGGCCGTTCGCGCCAAATTCGAGTGACGCGAACGGCCCACAATGCACTACGCCATCGCAGTGTCATCCAGGCGCTGTGATTGGCCAAGCATGCACTGTGACCCCGCATGCTTGGCCAATCACAGCGCCGGCAGCGAGGAGAGCAATGATTGGCCACAGGCAGGATGCCTGTGGCCAATTATTGCTGAGGGTGTTTAGTACACGCCCCACACTATAAAAGGCCGCCAGCACGGCGGCCTAGTGTAGTGTGTTCCGGAGCAGGGATAGAGCAGCATAGGCAGGGACAGTGACTTTTATTTCTTTCTTGCTTAACCTGGATTCCTTTAGTTTAGGGAAAGAGAAGGATAGGTAGGGAGAGTGTCAGTGTGTTTTGTGCTTGTGCTATATTGTGCTTAAAAAAAACATTTTTTCTAGGGACAGAAAACTGTAGGTAGGGAGAGTGTGTCAGTTTCTTTCACTGTCAAAGTCCTTGTTTCCAGGGACCTGGAAGGACAGTGAGTGAATTCTCCTTGTGCTAAATTGTGCTTAAAAAAAACATTTTTTCTAGGGACAGAAAACTGTAGGTAGGGAGAGTGTGTCAGTTTCTTTCACTGTCAAAGTCCTTGTTTCCAGGGACCTGGAAGGACAGTGAGTGAATTCTCCTTGTGCTAAATTGTGCTTAAAAAAAACATTTTTTCTAGGGACAGAAAACTGTAGGTAGGGAGAGTGTGTCAGTTTCTTTCACTGTCAAAGTCCTTGTTTCCAGGGACCTGGAAGGACAGTGAGTGAATTCTCCTTGTGCTAAATTGTGCTTAAAAAAAACATTTTTTCTAGGGACAGAAAACTGTAGGTAGGGAGAGTGTGTCAGTTTCTTTCACTGTCAAAGTCCTTGTTTCCAGGGACCTGGAAGGACAGTGAGGTAATTCTCCTTGTGCTAAATTGTGCTTAAAAAAAACATTTTTTCTAGGGACAGAAAACTGTAGGTAGGGAGAGTGTGTCAGTTTCTTTCACTGTCAAAGTCCTTGTTTCCAGGGACCTGGAAGGACAGTGAGTGAATTCTCCTTGTGCTAAATTGTGCTTAAAAAAAACATTTTTTCTAGGGACAGAAAACTGTAGGTAGGGAGAGTGTGTCAGTTTCTTTCACTGTCAAAGTCCTTGTTTCCAGGGACCTGGAAGGACAGTGAGTGAATTCTCCTTGTGCTAAATTGTGCTTAAAAAAAACATTTTTTCTAGGGACAGAAAACTGTAGGTAGGGAGAGTGTGTCAGTTTCTTTCACTGTCAAAGTCCTTGTTTCCAGGGACCTGGAAGGACAGTGAGTGAATTCTCCTTGTGCTAAATTGTGCTTAAAAAAAACATTTTTTCTAGGGACAGAAAACTGTAGGTAGTGTGACAGCAGGAAGGTAAAGTCACCTGGTTGCATCCAGGGGGGTAGATATATTTCGCCCAGATTCAGGCTTTACGCCGATTTATACAACTAGGTGGAGAGTTGTATAAGGCTAGTGGGCTCATGGATGACTCATACCTCTAAGGAGAGGGCTGGGCGTCGTGCAGACAGGGAGTTGATGAGATCAGCTGAACCTTGTCAGCTCATTTAGGCCTCTATAAAAAAACTCCCAGATTCATTAGGGGCTAGCTCATGCCTGGAAGCAGACCTGTGTGGACTGTCTAGGGAGAGTGAACCCCTGTGCGGTGAGAGAAAGCCTGTGTGGCTATATTTTGCTTGGACATTTAAAACCAGGGACTAGGACAGCACTAGGCTGATCCCAGTCGTTAGTTAGGAAACCTGTAAGTTTAGTCAGAGGTCAAGTTGACCAGGATTTATTTTGTTTATGTTTTTTTTGCCTTGCTGTGTTTTTGTCACTGTAAATAGAAAATAAACCGCACCTTTTTGATTTTGAAAACCACAACCTCCGTCTGCTGGGCCTGTTTTTGGGTGGGGAGCCCATCCCGGGGGTCACACATACCCGCTGCCGAGCTAGCCCCCTCACAGTTGGTGGAGAATGCGGGCAGTTTTTTTTTTAAGCCAGCATGGAGGAGATACTGAAACAGCTGGCTCTAGCAAATGCCAATCAACAGCAGACAAATGCAGGTTTGCAAAGGAGCCTTGCAGCCCAGCAGCAAGCTCATCAACAGAGCCTTGCAACTTTACAACAGAGTCTGGAGGCTCAGCAACAAGCCCAACAGCAATCTGAGGCCCGCTTCATAGACCTGTTGCAGAAGCAAGAGCAGAGACTACAACAACAGATGGAAGCAGTAATGCAGCAACGTCCGCAGACCAGTGAGGAAAGCCGTCCCACTAATACCGCGTCCTTTGGGGTGAGTCGTTTATTGACAAAAATGACTGGAGAGGATGATCCAGAGGTATTTTTGACCACATTTGAAAGGACCGCTGAAAGAGAAAAGTGGCCTGAGGAGCAGTGGGCTGGACTAGTGGCTCCTCTGTTAACTGGTGAATCGCAGAAAGCTTACTATGACCTAGAGCCTAACCAAGCAAAAGACTATGTGATGCTAAAAGCTGAAATATTGGCAAGGCTGGGTGTCACCCTGGCTGTCCGGGCTCAGCGTGTGCATAACTGGACTTTCCAGCTTGGAAAACCCCCCAGGTCTCAAATGTATGATCTCATTCACCTGAGCAGAAAGTGGCTACAGACAGAGACTTTGTCCGCACCAAAGATTGTGGAACGTGTTGTAATGGATCGGTTTTTGAGAGCTCTTCCTACTGCCATCCAAAAGTGGGTAAGCCATGGAGACCCAGAGACGGCCGATGGTCTTGTGGATCGTGTGGAGAAATACTTGGCTACAGAGAACCTGACGGCCTCTTCCAGAGACACTCGGACTTTCCACCCCAAGACCAGACCATCCCCAGGGGCGGATAAGAGGATTCCAAGGGGTGAGGGTGGAGAGAGTGAGAGGGTGGGAGCTCTACCCCAAGTTTGGCGAGAACAGCCTGGGAAATCAGCGGCTCAAGAGGCGGCAAGAAGGATCGTTTGCTACCGCTGCCGGCAAGCGGGACATATTGCAGCAAATTGCCCGGTTTTGGAGGAACCCATGCAGTGTGACTTTCTGACGGGCAGACGTCAGTCGCTGTGTGCGACAGTCGCATGCACTGCCATTCGGGGAACTGAGAAACATTTATGCAAAATGTGTATTAATGGTAGAAATGTTGTGGTATTGCTGGATTCAGGTAGCCTTGTGACCCTGATAAAGGCTGAGTTAGTTAAAACAGAGGTCTCTGGGAATAGCAAGGTAGCCGTTATTTGTGTGCATGGGGACACCCGAGAGTATCCAGTGACTACAGTGTGTTTCGAGACCCCCAAAGGTACCCTCTCTCATCCAGTGGGCTTAGTATCTCAGTTACCGCATGACGCCATTGTGGGAAGGGATTTTCCGAAGTTCTGGGAACTGTGGGATGATCCTGAGCCCCCCCACTGGTGCCCCTATGTACCAGGAATGTGATAGCCAGAACTCCCCTGAGAGTGGTGAGGACTCTCCGGAATTTCCCTTGTCAGTATTGGCAGGGGAGACTCAAGAAACTGGAGAGGAGCCCACCTCCTCAGACGAAAACCTACCGTCTGTGGAGTTTTCTGATCTTGAGGTTCACAGGGAAAACTTTGCCACAGAACAGTTGAAAGACCCCGCCCTAATAAAGGCACGGGAAAACGTAGTGAAAATAGATGGCGAGTTAGTGAACCCAGATAATACCGGCACTTACCCATACTTCAGCGTAGAGAAGGACCTACTGTATCGGGTGGCAAAAAGGGCAGAAGAAACCGTTGAGCAGCTTGTGGTGCCCAAACCTTACAGGAAGTTGGTGTTGGAGTTGGCCCATGGGCACATTCTTGGAGGTCATCTGGGGACAGAGAAAACCCGAGAGAGGGTATTACAGAGATTCTATTGGCCTGGGGTGATGAAGGACATAGAAAATTATTGTTCCTCCTGCCCTGTGTGTCAGAGGTCGGCCCCGATGCCACATTTCCGTAGCCCGCTGGTCCCTCTACCCATCATTGAGGTCCCGTTTGAGAGAATCGCAATGGATTTGGTAGGTCCTATAATCAAGTCCGCTAGGGGGCACCAGTACATATTGGTTATAATGGACTATGCCACCCGTTATCCAGAAGCGATCCCTCTCAGAAATACCTCGGCCAAAACCATAGCCAAAGAGCTATCTCTTGTTTTTAGCCGGGTGGGTATTTGTAAAGAACTGCTTACGGACCAAGGTACACCCTTTATGTCCCGGGTTATGAAAGAGCTGTGTAAATTGTTCAAAGTGACGCAATTGCGTACATCTGTGTATCACCCCCAAACCGATGGGCTGGTTGAAAGATTCAACAAAACCCTAAAACAAATGTTGAAGAAAGTGGTGGATAGAGATGGAAGGGATTGGGACTGTCTACTTCCTTATTTGATGTTTGCTATTAGGGAGGTGCCCCAATCCTCTACGGGATTCTCCCCCTTTGAGTTACTGTATGGGAGACACCCAAGAGGGCTGTTGGATATTGCCAAGGAAACTTGGGAAAGTGAGAGTTCTCCCCACAGGAGTGTGATTGAGCATGTCGCCCTGATGCAAGATCGAATTGCACAGGTAATGCCCATCGTGAAGGAACATTTGGCCCAAGCGCAGTTGGCACAGCAGAGAGTGTACAACCGTGGAGCCAAGACCCGTACCTTTTCCCCGGGGGATAGGATATTGGTACTTGTCCCTACGGTTGAAAGTAAATTCCTTGCCAAATGGCAAGGCCCCTACGAGATAATGGAAAAAGTGAGCGAAGTGAATTACAAGGTCAGACAACCAGGAAGGCGAAAGCCCGAACAGATCTATCACGTTAATCTGTTGAAAGCCTGGAGGGATAGAGAGTCCCTAGTCGCAGACACTTGGTCACCAGCTCAAACTGGTTGCGTGATTCCTGAGGTTGGAATCGCAGCCACCTTGTCACAACCCCAACAACAGGAGGTTAAGGAGTTTGTGCTTCGCAACAAGGAGGTATTCTCTGAGCTGCCGGGACAAACATCTGGGGTAGAGCATGACATTATTACCCCGCCCGGTGAAAGGGTGAAGTTAAAACCCTATCGGATCCCAGAGGCCCGACGGGAGGCAATACGGGAGGAAGTACAGAAAATGCTGAACTTAGGGGTGATAGAGGAGTCCCAAAGTGATTGGTCTAGTCCCATTGTGTTGGTGCCTAAACCGGATGGGAGCTGGCGATTTTGTAACGATTTTCGTCAGTTGAACAAAGTTACAAAATTTGACACCTACCCCATGCCACGTATAGATGAGTTGATCGACCGGCTGGGAACAGCCCGATACATGACGACTCTTGACCTCACAAAAGGGTATTGGCAAATCCCCCTGGCCAAGTCGGCCAAAGAGAAAACCGCATTTGTAACCCCAGACGGGGCGTTCCAATATAAAAGAATGCCGTTCGGGTTACAGAATGCGCCGGCCACATTCCAGCGGAAAATGGACCAGATGCTGAGGCCCCATCGGAAGTATGCTGCGGCTTACCTGGATGACATAATTGTCCATAGCACAGATTGGGCCTCACATCTGCCAAAAGTGCAAGCAGTCCTGGACTCTGTTCGGGAAGCAGGGTTTACGGCTAACCCCAAGAAGTGTACCATTGGGCAGGAGGAGGCCAAATATCTTGGGTACACCATTGGGAGGGGAGTAATAAAACCCCAACTCAACAAAGTCGAGGCCATCCAGAGTTGGCCACGTCCCAACAGCAAGAAGCAGGTACGAGCCTTTCTGGGAATCGCTGGGTATTATCGGCGATTCATTCCCCACTTTGCTTCTAAGGCTGTGCCCCTAACCAACCTGACGAAGGGGAAAGGGTCGGTCATGATTAAATGGACCCCCGAGGCTGAGGCAGCATTCCAGTTCTTGAAACAAGCCTTATGTAGCCAGCCAGTGTTGTACTCACCCGACTTCTCTAGAGACTTTGTCGTACAAAGTGATGCGTCAGATGTGGGGTTAGGAGCAGTATTGTCCCAGGTCTGGAACGGGGAAGAGCACCCAGTCATTTACCTCAGCAGGAAGTTGAAGTCCCATGAGGTAAATTACGCCACCGTTGAAAAGGAGTGTTTAGCGGTGAAGTGGGCTCTAGATTCCCTTCGGTACTACCTGCTAGGTAGGCACTTTGACATGGTTACGGATCACGCTCCGTTAAAGTGGATGGCTCAAAACAAGGAAACAAATAGAAGAGTGAATAGGTGGTTCCTGGCCCTCCAGGAATTCAACTTCACAGTAAAGCATCGCCCTGGCGTTCAAATGGGGAATGTGGATGCTTTGTCTCGAGTACATGAATGCCTGATTGCTGGTGTTCCAACCCCGAGGTTAAAACAAGAGGGGGGGGTATGTGACAGCAGGAAGGTAAAGTCACCTGGTTGCATCCAGGGGGGTAGATATATTTCGCCCAGATTCAGGCTTTACGCCGATTTATACAACTAGGTGGAGAGTTGTATAAGGCTAGTGGGCTCATGGATGACTCATACCTCTAAGGAGAGGGCTGGGCGTCGTGCAGACAGGGAGTTGATGAGATCAGCTGAACCTTGTCAGCTCATTTAGGCCTCTATAAAAAAACTCCCAGATTCATTAGGGGCTAGCTCATGCCTGGAAGCAGACCTGTGTGGACTGTCTAGGGAGAGTGAACCCCTGTGCGGTGAGAGAAAGCCTGTGTGGCTATATTTTGCTTGGACATTTAAAACCAGGGACTAGGACAGCACTAGGCTGATCCCAGTCGTTAGTTAGGAAACCTGTAAGTTTAGTCAGAGGTCAAGTTGACCAGGATTTATTTTGTTTATGTTTTTTTTGCCTTGCTGTGTTTTTGTCACTGTAAATAGAAAATAAACCGCACCTTTTTGATTTTGAAAACCACAACCTCCGTCTGCTGGGCCTGTTTTTGGGTGGGGAGCCCATCCCGGGGGTCACACATACCCGCTGCCGAGCTAGCCCCCTCACAGTAGGGAGAGTGTGTCAGTTTCTTTCACTGTCAAAGTCCTTGTTTCCAGGGACCTGGAAGGACAGTGAGTGAATTCTCCTTGTGCTAAATTGTGCTTAAAAAAAACATTTTTTCTAGGGACAGAAAACTGTAGGTAGGGAGAGTGTGTCAGTTTCTTTCACCGTCAAAGTCCTTGTTTCCAGGGACCTGGAAGGACAGTGAGTGAATTCTCCTTGTGCTAAATTGTGCTTAAAAAAAACATTTTTTCTAGGGACAGAAAACTGTAGGTAGGGAGAGTGTGTCAGTTTCTTTCACTGTCAAAGTCCTTGTTTCCAGGGACCTGGAAGGACAGTGAGTGAATTCTCCTTGTGCTAAATTGTGCTTAAAAAAAACATTTTTTCTAGGGACAGAAAACTGTAGGTAGGGAGAGTGTGTCAGTTTCTTTCACTGTCAAAGTCCTTGTTTCCAGGGACCTGGAAGGACAGTGAGTGAATTCTCCTTGTGCTAAATTGTGCTTAAAAAAAACATTTTTTCTAGGGACAGAAAACTGTAGGTAGGGAGAGTGTGTCAGTTTCTTTCACTGTCAAAGTCCTTGTTTCCAGGGACCTGGAAGGACAGTGAGGTAATTCTCCTTGTGCTAAATTGTGCTTAAAAAAAACATTTTTTCTAGGGACAGAAAACTGTAGGTAGGGAGAGTGTGTCAGTTTCTTTCACTGTCAAAGTCCTTGTTTCCAGGGACCTGGAAGGACAGTGAGTGAATTCTCCTTGTGCTAAATTGTGCTTAAAAAAAACATTTTTTCTAGGGACAGAAAACTGTAGGTAGGGAGAGTGTGTCAGTTTCTTTCACTGTCAAAGTCCTTGTTTCCAGGGACCTGGAAGGACAGTGAGTGAATTCTCCTTGTGCTAAATTGTGCTTAAAAAAAACATTTTTTCTAGGGACAGAAAACTGTAGGTAGGGAGAGTGTGTCAGTTTCTTTCACTGTCAAAGTCCTTGTTTCCAGGGACCTGGAAGGACAGTGAGTGAATTCTCCTTGTGCTAAATTGTACTTAAAAAAAACATTTTTTCTAGGGACAGAAAACTGTAGGTAGGGAGAGTGTGTCAGTTTCTTTCACTGTCAAAGTCCTTGTTTCCAGGGACCTGGAAGGACAGTGAGGTAATTCTCCTTGTGCTAAATTGTGCTTAAAAAAAACATTTTTTCTAGGGACAGAAAACTGTAGGTAGGGAGAGTGTGTCAGTTTCTTTCACTGTCAAAGTCCTTGTTTCCAGGGACCTGGAAGGACAGTGAGTGAATTCTCCTTGTGCTAAATTGTGCTTAAAAAAAACATTTTTTCTAGGGACAGAAAACTGTAGGTAGGGAGAGTGTGTCAGTTTCTTTCACTGTCAAAGTCCTTGTTTCCAGGGACCTGGAAGGACAGTGAGTGAATTCTCCTTGTGCTAAATTGTGCTTAAAAAAAATTTTTTTCTAGGGACAGAAAACTGTAGGTAGGGAGAGTGTGTCAGTTTCTTTCACTGTCAAAGTCCTTGTTTCCAGGGACCTGGAAGGACAGTGAGTGAATTCTCCTTGTGCTAAATTGTGCTTAAAAAAAACATTTTTTCTAGGGACAGAAAACTGTAGGTAGGGAGAGTGTGTCAGTTTCTTTCACTGTCAAAGTCCTTGTTTCCAGGGACCTGGAAGGACAGTGAGTGAATTCTCCTTGTGCTAAATTGTGCTTAAAAAAAACATTTTTTCTAGGGACAGAAAACTGTAGGTAGGGAGAGTGTGTCAGTTTCTTTCACTGTCAAAGTCCTTGTTTCCAGGGACCTGGAAGGACAGTGAGGTAATTCTCCTTGTGCTAAATTGTGCTTAAAAAAAAAAAATTTCTAGGGACAGAAAACTGTAGGTAGGGAGAGTGTGTCAGTTTCTTTCACTGTCAAAGTCCTTGTTTCAAGGGACAGAGAAGGACACCTGAAGGTAGCCCTTATTGCTTTTTTCCCATCTCCCTGCAGGCCATCTATTAGAATGTCTGGAAGGCAAACAAGGAGAGGCAGACAGTCAGGAGGCAATAAAAGAGGGCAAGCAGGCTCTGTGTCTGGGGGCAACAGTGCTGGTCGTGGACGCGGTGCATTGTCATCAGCACATGGCCATGGGACACGCTTGTCCTTCTTTTCGGCAGCTGGACATGTTGAGCCACATCATGCCGAAGACTTGGTAGAGTGGATGACCAAGCCCTCCTCCTCCTCCTCATCCTCTCTCACCCAGGCTCAGGGTACTGGAAAAGCAGCTGCCAAAGCGTCCTCTTCCCTGGTATCAATGTCAGACTCATCATCAGTCACTCCTTCCCTAGACCCACCATGTCCTCCTCCTGAGGAGTCCCCCGAACTGTTTCAGCACAGTGTTGGGTACATGCTCCAGGAGGATGCCCAGCGTTTCGAAGGGTCTGATGATGAAACCCAGCTAGAGGAAGGCAGTAGCGTGAGAGCAGACAGAGGGGATGCTCAAGAAGGACACCAATCTGGCAGTCATGTTCCAGCAGCTGCAGCATACTGCCAGATTGGCTCCAGTGATGAGGAGGGAGGTGATGATGAGGTCACTGACTCCACGTGGGTGCCTAATAGGAGAGAGGAGGAGGAGGAGGATGAGGAGGAGGCACATCTCCAACGAGGCAGGATGCCCTTTGGTGGCCAGCGTAAGGGCAGTACACCGACGGAATCACACCGCAGAGCTCCGCCTGTGCAGGGCGCTGCCTCTGCCCGTCATTCACAAAGTTCTTTGGTGTGGGCCTTTTTTGAGGCTAGTGCATCAGATCGCACAGCTGCTGTTTGCAACATATGTCTCAAGCGTATATCGCGTGGCCAAAACATCAGCCGCTTGGGTACCACATGCCTGACCAGAAATATGTTGACCTGCCATGCAGCTCGTTGGCAAGCCTACCTCAAAGACCCACACCAAAGAACAAAGCGGACCTCTCCTTGCACCGCATCAGCTGGGATCTCCAACCCCACTATAACTTCAGTCCTCTCTGAAACATGCACTGAGAGGAATGAAGGTGTAGAATTAGGTGTGTCACAGCCAAGTACTTGTGGCCACTCTGCTAGCAGTACACCGACGTCCGATTCTAGCAGGCAAATTGCCCTGCCCCAGCTGCTGGACCGTCGAAAGAAGTTCACTCCCAGCCATCCACATGCCCAGCGGTTGAATGCTAGCTTGGCTAAATTGCTAGCGCTTCAACTGCTGCCTTTTCAGTTGGTAGACTCGGCCCCCTTCCGTGAGTTTGTGCAATGTGCGGTTCCTCAGTGGCAGGTTCCCAAACGCCACTTTTTCTCACGGAAGGCTATTCCGGCTCTCTACCGGCATGTGGAAGGCAATGTCTTGGCCTCGCTGGACAGGGCGGTCAGCGGTAAGGTGCATATTACCGCTGACTCATGGTCCAGCAGGCATGGACAGGGACGTTACCTTTCTTTCACGGCCCATTGGGTCACTCTTTTGGCAGCTGGGAAGGATGCAGGACAAGGTGCAGTAGTGTTGGAGGTTGTCCCACCGCCACGCCTCCAAAATGCTACTACTGGTTGTGACACACCTCTCTCCTCCACCCCCTCCTCTTCTTCTTCCTCCATGGCCTCTTCCTGTGGTTTGTCCTATGAACCAGCGGTGCTCCGTAGCCGTTCACGGGGCTACGCAAGTACGCAGGCAAAAAGATGCCATGCCGTGCTTGCGCTGGTGTGTTTGGGGGACAGAAGCCACACTGGGGCAGAGGTCCTGTCTGCTCTGCAGGGCCAGGCCGAGAGGTGGTTGACGCCACGCCAGCTTAAGCCAGGAATGGTGGTTTGCGACAATGGCACCAACCTCCTCTCCGCCCTCCGACAGGGACAACTGACCCATGTGCCCTGTGTGGCTCACGTCCTTAACCTGGTGGTGCAGCGGTTCTTGGGCAGGTACCCGGGCTTACAGGATGTCCTGAGGCAGGCCAGGAAAGTCTGTGTGCATTTCCGCAGATCTTATAATGCCAGTGCTCGCCTGGCTGAGCTGCAAAAGGAGTTGAACCTGCCCAAGAACCGCCTTATATGTGACATGCCCACCAGGTGGAACTCAACGTTGGCCATGCTGCAGCGGCTGCACACGCAGCAGAGGGCCATCAATGAGTACCTGTGCGACTACGGCACCAGGACAGGGTCAGGGGAGCTTGGTTTTTTTTCTCCACGCCAGTGGGGCATGATCAGGGATGCATGCACTGTCCTGGCACCATTTGAGGAGGCCACGAGGATGGTGAGCAGTGACAGTGCATGCATCAGTGACACTGTACCTCTTGTCCACCTGTTGGAGCACACGCTGCGTGGAATAATGGACAGGGCACTTGAGGCAGAACAGAGGCAGGAAGAGGAGGACTTCCTTGCCTCTCAAGGCCCCCTTTACCCAGACAGTGTTCCTTCTGTCCCACCCATCGCACAGGAAGAGGAGGAGGAGGAGGAGGAGGAGGAGGATTGTGTCAGCATGGAGGTGGAGGCTGGCACTCAGCATCATCAGCAGCAGTCTTTTAGGGATGATTTACAGTCCCAAGAAACCAGTGGACTTGTACGTGGCTGGGAGGAGGTGGCTGCGGATCATGTCGTCCTTAGTGACCCAGAGGACTCCGGAGCGAATGCCTCAGCAAACCTACGCTGCATGGCCTCCCTGATCCTGCAAAGTCTGCGGAAGGATCCTCGTATTCTTCGGATCAAGGAGAGGGACCATTACTGGCTGGCCACTCTCCTTGATCCACGGTACAAGGGTAAGGTTGCGGACCTTATGTTACCGTCGCAGAGGGAGCAGAGGATGAGACAACTCCGGGAGGCCTTGCAGAAAGGTCTGTGCAACGCGTTCCCAGAGACTGGGAGGTTACAAACTCCTGGTCCTGGACAACGAGTTGCTGAGGCTTCGGCCAGTCAAAGAAGGAGCGGTGGGGAAGGTGGCCGTCTGACCGATGCGTTCAGACAATTCTTTAGTCCGCAGCCCCAAAGTATGATCGGTTCCAGCAACCATCGCCAGCGTCTGATAAACATGGTGCAGGAATATCTAGGGGCAAGGTCAGACTTGGACACCTTCCCCACCGAAAATCCTCTGGCTTACTGGGTCTTGAGGATGGATCACTGGCCAGAGCTTGCACAGTATGCAATTGAGCTACTGGCCTGTCCTGCATCCAGCGTTCTTTCGGAACGCACATTCAGTGCTGCTGGAGGATTTGTCACGGATCACAGGGTGCGCCTGTCCACCGACTCGGTTGATCGACTGACTTTCATCAAGATGAACCAGTCTTGGATCACCACCAGCTACCACACACCTGATGCTGATATAACAGACTAATTGATTTTAACATGTCACATCCCTTCAAGACTGATGCTGATGCTGAGTGCCTGTGCTGTTATGTTGACTGGCTATCCTCCTCCTCCGAGTCCTCAATGATACGATTGATGATGATAGCTTGGAAGATCATTTTTGTTTATGGGTGCCGCCACCAGTGGCTAAGGCCCAATTTTTCAGCCCCTGTTTTACAGGGGCGTGTAATTACAATTTTTTATCAATAATTTGCACATAGGGCTCATTGCTGTGCTCCAAGTACAGTATCTGTGAGGGGTTGGAGTGTTGTGGCACCAGTGCCTAAGGCCCAATTTTTCAGCCCCTGTTTAACAGGGGCGTGTCATTACAATTTTTGAAGCAATACTTTGCAACAGGGCTCATTGCTGTGCTCCAAGTACAGTATCTGTGAGGGGTTGTAGTGTTGTGCCACCAGTGCCTAAGGCCCAATTTTTCAGCCCCAGTTCAACAGGGGCATGCAATTACAAATTCTTGATCTAATAATTCACAGCAGGGTCCATTGCTGCACCCACCAAGAGTAACTCTGAGGGCTTACAGTCTTGTGGCAACGCCACCACCACCACCACCACGAAAGGCCCAATTTTTCAGCCCCTGTTCAAAAGGGGGCATGTAATTACAATTCTTGATCTAATAATTCACAGCAGGGCCCATTGCTGCACCCACCAAGAGTAACTGTCAGGGCTTACAGTGTTGTGGCACAGCCCCACCATCAAAGCCCCAATTTTTACTACCACTGTCAACAATTATATGTAATTAAAATTCCTGATATAATAGTTGACAGCAGGGCGTTCCAGCACCAACCAAGAGTAACTGAGTGCTTACAGTGTTGTGCCAACACCAACAACTAAGGGGCCTATTTCTGCAGAGTATATACGGCAGGTCCCTACTTTCAAACATCCAACTTACAAAACGACTCCTACTTGCAAACGAAAGAAGACAACAGGAAGTGAGAGGAAATCTACCCCTAGAAAGGAAAATTCTCTCCTGTAAGAATAAATATGGGAGAAAGGGGTCTCATCTGTACTGATGCTTTATCAGCAATCCTTGTTTCAAGAAAAACACCACATTTCAAAAACAGTTGTCATTGGGACGGAAAGTGAGGTGAAATGTTCTGAACAGGGGCCACAGACAGCAAAACAAATGTTACAGGGGTGATAACCCTTACCTATGTTTCCCAAAAAGTTATAAAAATAGATTTTTGGGCTGGAGCTACACTTCACAATGTACCTGTTCAAAATTACAAACAGATTCTACATAAGACACAAACCTACAGTCCCTGTCTTGTATGCACCGCCTGTATACGGCTGTTCAGAGTATATAGGGCCTATTTTATTTTATGTGCGGGTTTCCCCTTAATATCCATACAAGACCCAAAGGGGCTAATGGGCTGGGGTAGGGGGGGGGTCATGGGGTAGCTATGCCATTTTTCTTAAAGAATTTCATCCATATTACCGGGACCAGACATTACATTAAAGCCGCAAGCAGTTTTAAATGGCTTTTTTTTCCTTTAGAAGTGTCATTTTGTGCAGGGACAGTTCTAAACACGGGAAACACGTGGCACTTCACAGGCATACTTTAGACACCCCCCAGGTACGATATTTAAAGGAATATTTGACTTTTTTTTTTTCACTTTATGCATCATTAAAATGACTGCTCCCGAAAAACGACCGTTTTTAAAACTTCTTTTTGCATTGATACATGTCCCCTGGTGCAGAACCCGGGTTCCCAAACCCTATTTATGACAATAACATGCATAATAGTTGTTATAATTAGCACTTTAGAATTCGAACGTTCGCATCCATTGTATTTAATAGGGTTCTAATGTTCGTTCGAACTTTCGGTCCGTTCGCGGGTTCTGGTGCGAACCGAACCCGGGGGTGTTCGGCTCATCACTACTCAGGACATCCTGTAAGCCCGGGTACCTGCCCAAGAACCGCTGCACCACCAGGTTAAGGACGTGAGCCATACAGGGCACATGGGTCAGTTGTCCCTGTCAGAGGGCGGAGAGGAGGTTGGTGCCATTGTCGCAAACCACCATTCCTGGCTTAAGCTGGCGTGGCGTCAACCACCTCTCGGCCTGCCCCTGCAGAGCAGACAGGACCTCTGCCCCAGTGTGGCTCCTGTCCCCCAAACACACCAGCGCAAGCACGGCATGGCATCTTTTTGCCTGCGTACTTGCGTAGCCCCTTGAACGCCTACGGAGCACCGCTGGTTCCGAGGACAAAGCACAGGAAGAGGCCATGGAGGAAGAAGAAGAGGAGGGGGTGGAGGAGAGAGGTGTGTCACAACCAGTAGTAGCATTTTGGAGGCGTGGAGGTGGAACAACCTCCAACACTACTGCACCTTGTCCTGCATCCTTCCCAGCTGCCAAAAGAGTGACCCAATGGGCCGTGAAAGAAAGGTAACGTCCCTGTCCATGCCTGCTGGACCATGAGTCAGCGGTAATATGCACCTTACCGCTGACCGCCCTGTCCAGCGAGGCCAAGACATTGCCTTCCACATGCCTGTAGAGAGCCGGAATCGCCTTCCGTGAGAAAAAGTGGCGTTTGGGAACCTGCCACTGAGGAACCGCACATTGCACAAACTCACGGAAGGGGGCCGAGTCTACCAACTGAAAAGGCAGCAGTTGAAGCGCTAGCAATTTAGCCAAGCTAGCATTCAACCGCTGGGCATGTGGATGGCTGGGAGTGAACTTCTTTCGACGGTCCAGCAGCTGGGGCAGGGAAATTTGCCTGCTAGAATCGGACGTCGGTGTACTGCTAGCAGAGTGGCCGCAAGTACTTGGCTGTGACACACCTAATTCTACACCTTCATTCCTCTCAGTGCAGGTTTCAGAGAGGACTGAAGGTATAGTGGGGTTGGAGATCCCAGCTGATGCGGTGCAAGGAGAGGTCCGCTTTGTTCTTTGGTGTGGGTCTTTAAGGTAGGCTTGCCAACGAGCTGCATGGCAGGTCAACATATGTCTGATCAAGCATGTGGTGCCCAAGCGGCTGATGTTTTGGCCACGCGATATACGCTTGAGTCATATGTTGCAAACAGCGGCTGTGCGATCTGATGCACTCGCCTCAAAAAAGGCCCACACCAAAGAACTTTTTGAATGACGGGCAGAGGCAGTGCCCTGCACAGGCGGAGCTCTGCGGTGTGATTCCGTCGGTGTGCTGCCCGTACGCTGGCCACCCAAGGGCATCCTGCCTCGTTGGAGATGTGCCTCCTCCTCATCCTCCTCCTCCTCCTCTCTCCTATTAGGCACCCACGTGGAGTCAGTGACCTCATCATCCCCTCCCTCCTCATCACTGGAGCCAATCTGGCAGTATGCTGCAGCTGCTGGAGCATGACTGCCAGATTGGTGTCCTTCTTGAGCATCCCCTCTCTCTGCTCTCACGCTACTGCCTTCCTCTATCTGGGTATCATCATCAGATCCTTCGAAACGCTGGGCATCCTCCTGGAGCATGTACCGAACACTGTGCTCAAACAGTTCGGGGGACTCCTCAGGAGGAGGACATGGTGGGTCTAGGGAAGGATTGACTAATGAAGATACTGATACCAGAGAAGAGGACGCTTTGGCAGCTGCTTTGCCAGTACCCTGAGCCTGGGTGAGAGAGGATGAGGAGGATGAGGTGGGCTTGGTCATCCACTCTACCAAGTCTTCGGCATGATGTGGCTCAACATGTCCAGCTGCCGAAAAGAAGGACAAGCGTGTCCCATGGCCATGTGCTGATGACAATGCACCGCGTCCACGACCAGCACTGTTACCCCCAGACACAGAGCTTGCTTGCCCTCTTTTTTTGCCTCCTGACTGTCTGCCTCTCCTTGTTTGCCTTCCAGACATTTTAATGGATGGCCTGCAGGGAGATGGGAAAAACAGCAATAAGAGCTACATTCAGGTGTATACTGTGCAGGAGGCTTAGCAACAATGACACTGACACTGTCCCCTGCCTATCCTTCTCTGTCCCTAAACACAAGGATTTCAAATATGGTTCAGCAAGATTGGTTTAGCACAGAATAGCACACTGATAGTTTCCCTCACTGTCCTTCTCTGTCCCTACAAACAAGATTTAGCACAGAATAGCACACTGATAGTTTCCACGAGTGTCCTTCTCTGTTCCTAAACTCAAGGATTTCAAATATGGTTCAGCAAGATTGGTTTAGCACAGAATAGCACACTGATAGTTTCCCTCACTGTCCCTCTCTGTCCCTACAAACAAGATTTAGCACAGAATAGCACACTGATAGTTTCCACGAGTGTCCTTCTCTGTCCCTAAACTCAAGGATTTCAAATATGGTTCAGCAAGATTGGTTTAGAACATTATAGCACACTGACACTTTCCCTCACTGTACCTCTCTGTCCCTAAACTCAAGGATTTCAAATATGGTTCAGCAAGATTGGTTTAGAACAGAATAGCACACTGACACTTTCCCTCACTGTCCTTCTCTGTCCCTACAAACAAGGATTAGCACAGAATAGCACACTGATAGTTTCCACGAGTGTCCTTCTCTGTCCCTAAACTCAAGGATTTCAAATATGGTTCAGCAAGATTGGTTTAGAACAGAATAGCACACTGACACTTTCCCTCACTGTCCTTCTCTGTCCCTACAAACAAGATTTAGCACAGAATAGCACACTGATAGTTTCCACGAATGTCCTTCTCTGTCCCTAAACTCAAGGATTTCAAATATGGTTCAGCAAGATTGGTTTAGAACAGAATAGCACACTGACAGTTTCCCTCACTGTCCTTCTCTGTCCCTACAAACAAGATTTAGCACAGAATAGCACACTGATAGTTTCCACGAGTGTCCTTCTCTGTCCCTAAACTCAAGGATTTCAAATATGGTTCAGCAAGATTGGTTTAGAACAGAATAGCACACTGACACTTTCCCTCACTGTCCTTCTCTGTCCCTACAAACAAGGATTAGCACAGAATAGCACACTGATAGTTTCCACGAGTGTCCTTCTCTGTCCCTAAACTCAAGGATTTCAAATATGGTTCAGCAAGATTGGTTTAGAACAGAATAGCACACTGACAGTTTCCCTCACTGTCCTTCTCTGTCCCTACAAACAAGGATTAGCACAGAATAGCACACTGATAGTTTCCACGAGTGTCCTTCTCTGTCCCTAAACTCAAGGATTTCAAATATGGTTCAGCAAGATTGGTTTAGAACAGAATAGCACACTGACACTTTCCCTCACTGTACCTCTCTGTCCCTAAACTCAAGGATTTCAAATATGGTTCAGCAAGATTGGTTTAGAACAGAATAGCACACTGACAGTTTCCCTCACTCTCCTTCTCTGTCCCTACAAACAAGATTTAGCACAGAATAGCACACTGATAGTTTCCACGAGTGTCCTTCTCTGTCCCTAAACTCAAGGATTTCAAATATGGTTCAGCAAGATTGGTTTAGAACAGAATAGCACACTGACAGTTTCCCTCACTGTCCTTCTCTGTCCCTACAAACAAGATTTAGCACAGAATAGCACACTGATAGTTTCCACGAGTGTCCTTGTCTGTCCCTATACTCAAGGATTTCAAATATGGTTCAGCAAGATTGGTTTAGAACAGAATAGCACACTGACAGTTTCCCTCACTGTCCTTCTCTGTCCCTACAAACAAGATTTAGCACAGAATAGCACACTGATAGTTTCCACGAGTGTCCTTCTCTGTCCCTAAACTCAAGGATTTCAAATATGGTTCAGCAAGATTGGTTTAGAACAGAATAGCACACTGACACTTTCCCTCACTGTACCTCTCTGTCCCTAAACTCAAGGATTTCAAATATGGTTCAGCAAGATTGGTTTAGAACAGAATAGCACACTGACAGTTTCCCTCACTGTCCTTCTCTGTCCCTACAAACAAGATTTAGCACAGAATAGCACACTGATAGTTTCCACGAGTGTCCTTCTCTGTCCCTAAACTCAAGGATTTCAAATATGGTTCAGCAAGATTGGTTTAGAACAGAATAGCACACTGACACTTTCCCTCACTGTACCTCTCTGTCCCTAAACTCAAGGATTTCAAATATGGTTCAGCAAGATTGGTTTAGAACAGAATAGCACACTGACACTTTCCCTCACTGTACCTCTCTGTCCCTAAACTCAAGGATTTCAAATATGGTTCAGCAAGATTGGTTTAGAACAGAATAGCACACTGACACTTTCCCTCACTGTCCTTCTCTGTCCCTACAAACAAGGTTTAGCACAGAATAACACACTGACACTCTCCCTACCTATCCTTATTTGTCCCTAAACACAAGGAATCCAGGATTAGTAAAGGAAAAAAAATGACACTGTCCCTGCCTATGCTTCTCTTTCCCTGCTCCGGAACACACTACACAAGGCCGCCGCGCTGGCGGCCTTTCATAGTGTGGGGCGTGTACTAAACCCCCTCAGCAATAATTGGCCACAGGCATCCTGCCTGTGGCCAATCATTGCTCTCCTCGCTGCCGGCGCTGTGATTGGCCAAGCATGCGGGTCACAGTGCATGCTTGGCCAATCACAGCGCCTGGATGACACTGCGATGGCGTAGTGCATTGTGGGCCGTTCGCGTCACTCGAATTTGGCGCGAACGGCCCAAATCGTTCGTTCTTCGTCGAACGATCGAACAGCCGATGTTCGAGTCGAACGTATGTTCGACTCGAACACAAAGCTCATCCCTAATATGCACATATGCTGGCAGTAGGGGAGATGAAAGTGAGCAGAATGATGTCTTATCACTGTACTGTTGCTCCTTCACTGTCCAGTCAGCAAGCTGGGAATGTGTCCCTCACTAAGCACACTTTAGGGTTCATTCGCACAGTTGCAGTTTGGTGCGTTGTGTCATTGCACAAGCATTAACATGCACCATACTGCACATTAACGTGTTACATTAGTGCAGCCAAAAAATACAGGAATATGAAAAAGAGCTAAGGCTCATATATCTCCCAATTAACCACTTTATGTCATAAAATACATAGTCTGTAGGGGTCCATGTAGAAAAGGTTAATATATGGGGAAAGCAAAGGGACATGTCCAGGGGCTCTTAGGGCTGGCGTCATAGAAGAACAGAAACCAGGTTCCAAAACTGCAAAAACAACAAGGAGAGAGGTGCCTCTAAGAGTAGACGTTTCAGCAAACACTTTAATAGGCACACAGTTTATGCACTCACATTTTGAAGTAGTATTAAGAGCATATCGGTCCCTTGGAACTCAGGGCAGGAATGGCAGCAGGGAGAGCTGCCATCCAACAGAGTCTGTTGAAAAAGGAGCATGGCTTGCTGTACGTTTGCAGCGCACATGCTCAGGAAACGCGTCCACTATTGGTGACGCCATCTCCCTGCTGCCATCCCTGCCCTGAGTTCCAAGCCTCATTTTGACTTCCGAGTTCCTCCATAGCAGCCGGCATCCATCTACATGGAGTGATACCATCTCAGACGGCGCCGGAGAAATACAGACGAAGGGAGCAGTCTGCAGGAGTGGCCACCTTGACTTTTTTGGGACCGATATGCTCTTAATACTTCTTCAAAATGTGAGTGCATAAACTGTATGCCTATTAAAGTGTTTGCTGAAATGTCTACTCTTAGAGGCGCCTCTCTTCTTGTTGTTTTTACATTAGTGCAGCCCATTTATTTGAAATGGACATTCAACATTGACTGAAACACAATGCAATGACAACACACAGTAGTGCGTTACCTCTGACTGAGAAAGGTGGCGGGTCCAGCCCCCGAAATGCGTTTCCAGACCTACGCCAGTGTCCTGACAGGTATCTTTGTGGTGCCCCAAGGGTCTCTTGGTGGCGGCTTTAGCAATCTCCACAATGCTAAAGCCGACCATTGAGACATTCTTTTTATTATCCAACGATTGTGAGTTCAATTTACTTTTGTCTATCTAAATCCCAATATATTGCGTTATTACACTATGGTCTGTTTGGCAACCCCCTTTCTTTTCCCTCTACTGTTTTCAGCCACGGAGTTCCCAGCCTGTCTGAGGAGGCAGCCTACACAGCCAGTAGCTAGTTAATTAATTAGTAGTTGCCACAGTGTCCAGGTAAGAGCCCATTCATACAGGGGCAACTTTGGATCCGACTTCAAGTCGCCCCAGGTCGCCCGTAGTCGCCTCAAGTCGCGCTGCATGAGAAAATCAATGTAAGTGAATGGAGCCGTCTTAATGCACACTACTGCAGTCGCTCTTACTTCAAAAAAGGTTCCTGTACTACTTCAATCCAACTTCTAGGCGACTGCTAGGCGACCTGTACCCATTGAGTTCAATGGAAGTCTCCTCAGAAGTCGGATGACTGTCTTAACAGAAGCAACTTTCCAGGAAGAGAACATACATTTCTCAGGCAAACCCCTCCCTCCCCCTCCCTTCCACAGAGCTGATACTTGTTTTATTGGCCACTGGAATGTCTCCTGTCCTGCAGGCAACTTGAAGTTGCCTTGTAAGTAGCTCCAGGTCGCGCTGTGATTCATACTCAAGTCGTGTCCAAGTTGCCTTGTAAAGTCTCAAACTTTTGGGGGAATTTATCATTTCACTGTGTATCATTGCTTTGTCAATTAGACTACAATCTGTTGAACTGTGTTTACTGTATAAAGATACATTATATCCACAGAGGAGACACAATGTTTCTAATACGAAAACAAAAAACCCCTCTGGCAGGACTTTAAAGGGCAATGACTCCAAAAATATGTTTGTAAAATATCTAAGTTTAATAATACAAGATCTAAAAATGTAGACACAGCATTAGCTATATCAACAGATTATAAAATTAGGTTAAAATTAATGTAACATATTGTTCATAATGAGATCAGAAACTACAAATTTACATCACTCTTGTACAATTGGACAGAGTGATACTCAACGCGTTTCAAGGTCATGCGTTATTCCTCTTCATCAGGAAGAAGTGGTATGAATATCTAGGATATCATGTAGAAGCCGGTATCTTGGTATGTCACATCAAGACTTTTAAAAGCAAGGAGGTATGGCTGTGCTACCCCCACAGTGCCCAATAATAATAGAGACAGGCAAGGCCACCTCAAATGACGGCCAAAAGGGGGGGCAAAGGAGGGGAAAAAACCGGACCCAGACCGAGCAGTCCGCACCAAAATGAAGATGAAAAAGCTCTCAATCACTAGATGCACAGCATAGAACCTGGAATAATTTCAAATTAGAAGATCCAGGGACCGAAAGATAGAGACTTGCTATTGGTATGTCTAATTTAGAAATTGATGTTGCAAGAAAGCGATATCCACTGAAAAAGGTTGCCTGAGGGATCGCCTTTATTGTATATATATCTATATCTTTAATTAGTGAAGTATACCACGTAGGTGGCCTTTCATATGAATATCCCAGATCTGGAAAGGGTTTCTTTTTACCAAAAAGCCTGCCTACAACAAACACTCACAATCCACACAATCCACACAGTTGAAGGAGAAGTCCAGCCTGAGTTTGTTTGGCTGGACTTCCCCTATGGGTCACAGGAACACAATTTGTTTTGCACTCCTGTGACCCATTTTCAGCAGAGAGCAGTCTGAAGTCCGCTCTCTGCTGATGTCACTGCAATCAGTCCAGGCACCGCTTTATCACGACCATAAAGTCTGGATACCCCAGGTGGACTGATGCCTATCTCAGCCTCACAGCGAGCTGATGAGAGACTAAGACGGCCGCTCCCTGCCCCTTCACAGCTCAGCGCTCCAATGAGCATGGGGGGGCAGAGCGGAGAGCTGCTGACTGACAGGCAGCAGCTCTCTGCTCGGGGAGATAAGAGAACAGAGCCACCTGCTGTGTTCGATGGCTCGGTTCTCAGTGCAAAGGCACCGGGGGACAGATGCAGCATCGGTCTGATTCTGCATTCACCGAGGTAAGTATGATAATAAAAATTTTTTAAAGACACACTTCTCTTTTAATTGTGTTCCTGGGTTTTCTTTTGGTGGGCTTCTCTGGATCCAACCCACTGGTTCCGTGTGATATGTCAAGTGGGTTCAAGCCCAGGGGGGGGGGGGACTTAGACTATACCTGAGGGGTTTTATGCTGTTGTTCTGCCGGAGTCTACCGGTAGTTCAGGTAAAGGCACCCAATGTGTGAGACGGTGACCCTAACCAAAGTGCTAAGCACAGCCTAGCAGATCTCTAAACTTGGGCCCTCCAGTTTTTCAGGAACCACAATTCCCATAATGCCTAGTCATGTCTGTGAATGTCAGAATTTTATAATGCCCCATGGGATGTGTAGTTCCGCAACAGCTGGAGGGCCATAGGGCCATAGTTTGGAGATGCCTGGCCTAGAGGAACCCACCCTGGGGTAGGCCTCTCATGTGACCCACACTTGGCACCCAACGAAGTGTGGAACATGGAGCAGGTGCCACCCGTCTACCATACAACTGTGTCCCATTCTCTTCCCTTCCTGTCCTATAACCAAAACAGGAGCTTAGAAGAAATCCCCCCCAAAGTGAGGGAATCCCTGGTTGTCACAAGAACTAGGTCCCCATCATAAGATTTCCCCTCTATTCCTGTTTTGGGGCAAGCCAAAATGTGTGTTTTTCTTTTCCTTTCCTTTCCTTTTACTTTCGATGATAACGGTCACCTGTACAAATTGAATGGGTGAATCTCCCTGATGGTGTCAAGGACAGCAATGAAAACCTGACAGGTGTTGTAATCCCTCTCCCCTCTATCAAAAATGTAAAAAAAAAGAAGAAAAGACACCTGTAAATATCACCCTATATCATTCGTCACCCCGAAGACTACTTTCATTCATTACCCTACATAGATTTCCCTAACCAACCTCTCAAGAAACCAGCTCAAGCCACAACATAGTCAACTCCAACTTGGACTTGACTTTTTTTTTAAAAACAGGTCCCTTCATGCCTCCGATAAACAATGCTCATCTTCACCATATAACCCTTATTACTCACCTGTATATTCCTCAGAACATCAAAGTATTGTTATATAACTTTTTGTTACTATAGCTGGGTTAAACAATAATACACTATTGCAGTTATATTATGCATGTATATCTTTAGGCCCATGTAACTTCTGGTTTTCTACGCTTTTTCTTCTCTGTATTCACACATCGTATATCCTTAAAAAAAACATTATGGAAGAAAAAAATGTATTAATAAATAGTTTCTTCAAAAAAATTGGACACAGTGGATGACTGATCACTATACCGGCTGCTGCCAGTATCATGTGATCGCTGTGACCAATCACAGGACAGTGGTAAATGATTAATGTCTGTCTTTAACCACTTCCGGACCGCTGCACAACTATATACGTTGGCACTTTGAAGAGGGATATCTTGGTTATGGCAGCAGCTGCTGCCATACCCAGGTATCCATCTCTTCAGGTGGCGGTCCGGTTTATGATAATGGTGGTCTCTGCGGCGGATTCGCCGCAAGATCACCATTATCGGCAGCAGGAGAGGGGCCCCCCTCCCCCGGGTCTCCTGCACCCTCCGCTGCTTACCGGAGCTGTCGGTAGCGGCAGAGGCGATCGGGTCCTGTCTCCTCAAACCGTCACTTCCGCCCATAGTTCTTAAAGGGCCATTTTGTTTTTGTCATTTTTTCAAATGACAATTTTTTTTTTATTATTGCATTTTAGTCTAAATATGAGATCTGAGGTCTTTTTGACCACAGATCTCATATTTAAGAGGACCTGTCATGCTTTTTTCTATTACAAGGGATGTTTAAAAAACAGTGTAAAAATAAATAAAATAAAGTAAAATAAATACGGAAAAAAATTATATATATTTTTTAAAGCACCCCGTCCCGACGAGCTCGCGCGCAGAAGCGAACTAATGTTTGAGCAGCGCCCGCATATGAAAACAGTGTTCAAACCACACATGTGAGGTATCACTGTGATCGTTAGAGTGAGAGCAATAATTCTAGCCCTAGACCTCCTCTGTAACTCAAAACATGCAACCTGTAGAATTTTTTAAACGTCAACTATGGAGATTTTTAAGGGTAAAAGTTTGACGCCATTTCACGAGCGGGCGCAATTTTGAATCGTGACATGTTGGGTATCAATTTACTCGGTGTAACATTATCTTTCACAATATAAAAAAATAGGGCTAACTTTACTGTTAGTGAATTTTTTCCAAAAAAGTGCGCTTGTAAGACCGCTGCGCAAATACGCGTGACAAAAAGTATTGCAACGACCGTCATTTTATCCTCTAGGGTGTTAAAAAAAAAAAAGTATAATGTTTGGGGGTTCTAAGTAATTTTCTAGCAAAACAACTTGTTTTTAACTTGTAAACACGAGTCTGAAAAAGAGGCTCGGTCCTCAAGTGGTTAATGGCATTCATTGTATACAGATGTGTTTCTAGCTGTGATTGGTCACAGTGATTACATTGTACAGACAGGGTCAATTAAACCCCTGTTGTACCATGTGGTTAGCTGTGGCCAATCACAGCTGGTCGCAACAATAGACAGCGTCTACACACCGTCATTCAGTAAAAATAGTTGCTTATAGCAGTGAAATTAGCTGCTATAAGCAAACATAGTATGTTAAAAAAAAAATAATAACTCCTCAGAGTGGTAAAGTGTTACTATGGTAACAGTGTATTATTCAGGTCAAAGTATGTAAAAAAAATGTAAAATGGGACCCCAGCCCCCCTCTTGTCAATCCCCTTTTCTTTTCTTTTTTCTCTCTTTCTTTCACTTACCCCTCCTTCTCCCCCCCCCCTCTTACTTTTTATGTTTTCTTCACTTCTTTTTTGCTTGAGCCTTTATGGTCGGGGATCTGGAGGTTGGTGCCGACTATTTGGGTAGGTCCTGATCTCCAGGTTGCCGTTCCAAGAAGCCAGAATTGGGTAATACAGGGCTGCTACGAATAGGCCCTCTCAGGTGGTACGGATAGTCTCCGAGAGTGTTAGTAAGTTAATTGGAGCCGAGACACAAGATCAAAGAGGAAAGCCCCTACACGCTCGGACCTTACATATTGCTCGTAATGTTATAGAGCTCCATATAGTTCTAACCTAACCTCTAGACAATTTTGATGTTAGAAACCTGTTGGCTACTGTTGAGCTTATTGTGTATGGAACCTGTACCCCGGTTTCATGTATTTCTCTGTATATTTCATGAAAAACTAATAAAATAATTTTTGGGGAAAAAAAATAATATATATTTTTTAAACGTTTTTAAAAAACTTTTTTTTTTTTTTAACATACTGTCACCAGTCAGTGTCGATGGTCACCGCCACACCAATTATACAAATACACCATACTGCACAGGTGCCAGTATGTAAAAGAAAAAAAATTAAATGGGAAAAAAAACAAATTTTAGTCACAAAAATGATAGCTTCAAAAAATGTGCCATGCTTCTTACTTTGGACTGTCTACTTTTCAAAAAGTTTATTTAGGGGGTATTTGTACTGTCCTGGCATTTTCGGGCCTCAAGAAATTAGATAAGCCATCAGTACATCAGGACTGATTGATTTTCAGATATACTTTATATGCCATGGTTTGTGGACTCTAACTTTCCTACAGACTAACTAAAAAACATTGATTTGGGTTATTTTCACCAAACAAATGTATCAGAATACAATTTTGCCTAAATGTATGAAGAAATATTATTTAGAAAAGAAAAAAACAAATACATTTTATTTAATTTTTTTAGAATGTTTTGGTTTATTTAGCAAAAAAAACCCAGTGGTGATTAAATACCACCAAAAGCAAGCTCTATTTGTATGAAAAAAAAAATGATAAACATTTCATATAGGTACAGTGTTGCATGACCGCGCAATTGTCATCCAATGTGTGACAGTGCTGAAAGCTGAAAATTGGCCTGGACATGAAGGGGGTAAAAGTGCCCTGTATTGAAGTGGCTAAGCTGGCTAGTAACTGCAACAAGTGCGAACAGCAGGGAAATCCATCTAGAACCTGGATACTGGCACCTGCAAAGAGTTAACTGCCAAGATTACTTTAACAGTTGATATTTTTATACTGGAGCACCAGGTTTCCATACTCCCGGGGCATTTAGGAAGAGATTGAAAGCTATGTACAAGCATCTCAGCATGCCTGCATTTCAGTAATCTCATCTCCCTGCAAAGTTTTTAAAAAATAAACTATTTACTTTAACAGAATTTTACTTTAAACCTTCTGCCAGGAAAATAGTTTTCTTTGATGCACCAGAAGGGTAAATCCTGTAATTTACTATTTATCCTTTGATGATTCATACCGATAAATCCTATCATTTACTATTTCCTCTTTGATGATTAATACCGATAAATCCTGTCATTTACTATTTTCTGTAATTAAAAAGCTACCCAACAGAAAGTGAGGAGCTATACCTGGTAGAGCAGAGAGCTGAAAAGCAAATGTAATGTTTTAATTGTTCCTGTCTCTATGACCTCAATAGTCTTATTGAATATCATAGTGATTAGGGTTGGGCAAACGGTTCGGCCCAAGCATTAGCTCGGGCCGAACTTTGGCTGTTTTGACGTTCCCCGAACAACTGAATAATAGGGTCATTCGACCGTTTGTTCGGCCCACCCAACGTCCACAATGCACTACATGCATTGGCTGAAGCAATGAAAGCTTTGCCCAATCAGGGCACAGAGCACTGTCAGAGCCATGATTGGATGCGGTCATGAAGACTGTATCCAATCATGGCTCATTGCTCTTAATCTCGCCCCACACTATAAAAGTATTCTTTCCATAGCAGCCATTTGTAGTGTGATACCGTCGGGGAGAGAGATAGAACAGGGCTCTGTTCAGTGCTATTAGACAGTTAGTGTGCTATAGTGTGCTATTCTGATTCTATTGTCAGTGTAGAATATCAGTTTAGTGTGCATCTAGGGATAGTTCCGTGTGAGCGTAGTGAGACCATTCATCTTTACATTAGTGTGAATGTTGGGATAGTTCAGTCAGTGTTAGTAAAGTGACCCTTTAACACAGTATATTTAATTTACATTACTGCAAGATTAATGCCGTAGATTCAGTGCGTTGAGTGACATTTAACGCAGTACATTTCTGTGCGTTAGTGCACGCTTAACGCAGTATATTTCAGTTGCGTTACTGCAAGTTTAATGCTGTACAGTTTAGTGCGTTACTGCAAGTTTAATGCCATATAGTTTTGTGCGTTACTGCAAGTTTACCGCCTTCTATTTCATTGCATTATTGCAAGTGTAACGCCATACAGTTCTGTGCATTACTGCAAGTTTAATGCCATATAGTTCTGTGCGTTACTGCACGTTTGACGCACTATATTGCAGTATATTATTGTCTATTCGTGGAGTGTGTCTGTTTAGTGAGCACCCAAATTGAAGTTCACCAAACACCACGTTCCATTGATTAAATTGCATGCACGTACACATTTACACAGCTTTTTCTTTTTCGTACATCACGGGACACAGAGCGACTTAGTCATTACTAATGGGTTATATCGTTTACCTTCAGGTGCTGGCACTGGCAACTTCCAAACTGGAAGTACCCTCCCCTATATAAGCCCCTCCCATCCGGGAGCACCTCAGTTTTTTGCCAGTGTCTAAGGTGTTGGCCAAAGAGTAACATGTGTTTTCCTGGGCTTGCGTACAGGTTCTTTTACGGGCCTTAGTAAGCTGTTCCGGATCCCACCAAAAAAGCTTCATAGCTAAACGGTCGGTACCCGGGCATTGCAACAGAAGAGCAAGGTTTTGCCTGTAATGCCTCTCTTAGGAGGGCTGGACCCTGGGATTCAGAGCTCTGGTCATACCCACGACCAAGATGTTTTCTGTGCAGGGTGCTATACAGGTCCAGGGGAGTGGAATCCTTGGGAACCCGGTCCCTGAAGGTTTAATTACAATGCCTGCCGTGATAGGTGAAGTTTGGGCTTCTGTGGACCAAACAGAGTCCTGCGGCGGGGAACAGGTAAGTGGGGGCCCCCAGGAACTTGGTTCTATTGGGGGACCCCCAAGCCTAATTTGTCTTTCTGTCTGTTACCTAACGGTATTCCCGCTAATATCTGTGTATGCCTGTAACTACTGAAAAATGTAAAATTTTAATAGTAGTCAAGAAAAAAAAAAAAAAGAGGACCGCGGTACCTGTGTTAAACCACTAGAGGCCGCTGTGGTCCATTTTTTCTTGTCATGTGGATCTTTGGTTTTCTCAAGTCAAAAGATCCAGGCAGTTGGTAAGTTCTCTGTGGGAATCCACTTCCTCTGCCCTGTTGCTGCGCTCATCCACCGCACAGGCCCTCCGGCAAAAAGGGCCCTGGCTCCTAGTCCCTGCTTGGTTTTCGAAAAGGGTGCCAATGGCGCGCGGGCGCGTGCACGCGCCTCCTATGAAAAAAAAGGGGCGGGGCGGGTGGATGACGCTCGATGCGCGCCGCGGCGCTTCTGCGCATGTGCAGGCGTCCCAGCATGTATAAAAGACACAGTACAAGTGTCAGCTGGATGCAAACAGAGCTAGCAACAAACAGTGGCACACAGAGGCGGTTGATGCAGGCATCCCCATAGAAAGGCACTTTAGTGGACACCAGCTGGTATATAGCAGCAACTGTGTTAGACTATTACCAGAAAAATTGGTGTATGACGACGGGAATACCTCAGCTTTGTGCTTAAAGGATATGTCGTCCAGACGCTCCGGAAATAAGTCTTCCAGGAAGCCAAAAGGGGTCTCCATCAGGCTCTGAGGATATTGGGCATGCTTGTACTGCACCAATCTCCCCTGAGAATTCAGAGGTCAGTAGCCGTAGGAACCCCGCAGGAGTGCCTGGTGCTGCGGCTGTCCCCAGTCCACCTGCTCCTGTATATATAACAGAGGAGGTTTTATCCTCAACTCTGGGAGGATTGGAAGAGAGATTAACAGCATTGATCGCTGCTTCCCTGTCACAGGGAAAGCGTGTCCGATCTCCGTCTCCTCCTTTAGAGTGCCTGTTAGTGGAGGAACAGCCCCACACAGAGATCGACCTACCTGAAGGGGATCAGGATGAGGTTGATTCAGTTATGGAGGAATCAACAGTGGAAGAACCTTTCTCAGCATCTCAGGCTGAAAGATTATGGGTTCAGTCTCTGACTAACATGGTCCGATCAGCATTTAAAATGCCTCTGGCGGAACCATCAACCACTACGGTTTCCTCGCTGGGGTCGCTGAAAGCTCCCCAGGCTGTCTGTTCCTTCCCAATCCACCCTTTATTGGAAGGGCTTATTTACCAGGATTGGGAGCATCCTGATAAAATATTTACTCCCCCCAAGAGATTTCCGGTGATCTATCCCATGGAGGATAAGTTCATAAAAAAATGGAGGGTCCCTACAGTGGACGCAGCCATCTCTTCTGTGAACAAATCACTGACATGTCCAGTAGATAATGTTCCAATGTTCAAAGACCCAATAGATAAAAAATTGGAGTCTTTACTAAAATCTGCTTTCTCTACAGCAAGCATGGTGACACAACCTGCGGTAGCAGCGATTGGAGTCTGCCAAGCGGTGAAAGATCAGTTGAAACAAGTCTTAAGGGACTTACCAGATCAGCAGGCTCTTGCCCTAGCTGACCTACCTAGAGCCTTGTGTTTTGCGGTGGACGCCATAAAGGATACAATCCAACAGGCCTCCCGCTTTACGCTGTCTGTAGTACATATGCGTAGGCTTCTATGGCTCAAAAACTGGTCTGCTGAAGCTCCCTGTAAGAAATTGCTGGTTAGCTTCCCATTTCATGGAGAACGCTTATTTGGAGAAGATCTGGACAAATATATCCAGAAAATTTCTCCCGGTAAAAGTTCACTCTTACCGGTTAAGAACAAGAGTAGAAGTCCTTCTTTTAAGAGGCCTACTTCTCCAGTCCCTGGCACATTGGCTGTGAAACAGTTCCGACGGCCTCCGCGGTCAAATTCAGGGGGCAGAAATCAGGGACAATCACAGGGTAACAAGAAACCCTGGGTCAAGAGAGGTACAAAACCTCCCCCTAAGTCATGAAGGGTTGCCCCCACTCAATCGGGTGGGGGGAAGACTTCAGTTGTTCACAGAGACCTGGCGGGACACCATCAGAGACAGATGGGTGCTCTCCGCAGTAAGTCTGGGATACAAGCTGGAGTTAAAAGACACTCCTCCTGCCCAATTTATGAGGTCAAACGTGCCAAGCGATCCCCAGAAGAGAGGATCCCTCCTTCTGGCACTAGAACAACTATTGCTCCAAGGTGTAATCATGAAGGTTCCCCTGGAAGAAAGTGGGTTCGGGTTTTACTCGAACCTTTTCACAGTCCCCAAACCAAATGGGGACGTGAGGCCCATATTAAATCTAAAAGGGCTAAACAAGTTCCTAAATATCAGGACTTTTCGGATGGAGTCGATCCGATCGGTGGCCACCGCCCTACAAGGGCAGGAATGGTTAGCCTCGATCGACATAAGGGATGCTTATCTGCATATTCCCATCTTTCCGGCCCACCAGAAATTTCTACGCTTTGCAGTAGAAGGGCGCCATTTTCAGTTCAGAGCCTTACCTTTCGGTCTGGCCACAGCACCACGAGTGTTCACAAAAATTCTGGCCCCACTATTGGCCAATCTAAGAACACAGGGTGTAACGATAATGGCATATCTAGACGACCTGCTACTAATAGACCACTCAGTGGAAAAGCTGGAAGTAGCTATTCACAAGACAATCAAGTATCTGGAATATCACGGTTAGGATTATCAACCGGGACAAGTCAGCTCTAAGACCAGTCAGAAGTCTGGAATAATTAGGGCTAAGGCTGGATTCAAATCAGAGAAAGATTTTCTTACCTCCAGAAAAGGTGTCGTCTTTAAAAGATTTGACCCACTTAGTGGGTACAAAAAGAAAACCATCCATACGCCTGTGCATGAGGCTGCTGGGAAAAATGGTGGCTTCATTCGAAGCAGTACCCTACGGTCAATTCCATTCAAGGAACTTGCAGAGGGCCATACTGTCAGCCTGGAACAAAAAAGTTCAGGCTTTAGACTTACCAATGTCCCTGTCCCCTTCCGTTCGCAAGAGCCTCCATTGGTGGTTGGTGCCCCAGAATCTGGAAAAAGGGAAACCCTTCAGTCCGGTTTCTTGGAAGGTGGTCACTACAGATGCCAGCCTCATAGGCTGGGGGGCAGTACTGGAGCAATGGTCTCTCCAGGGCAAGTGGTCAGAAGCAGAGAAGGCCCTGCCCATCAATCTCTTAGAGATACGAGCAGCCCGGTATGCCCTAGTAGCATGGACATCCAAACTCCAAGGGTCCCCTGTCAGAATTCAATCAGACAATGCCACAGCAGTGGCATATATCAATCACCAGGGTGGCACCAGGAGTCGTGCAGCCCAGAGGGAAGCGAATTGCATCCTGGAATGGGCAGAAAGATATGTCCCAGCCATATCCGCGGTTTTCATCCCAGGAGTGGAAAATTGGAAAGCGGACTTTTTAAGTCGCCAGCAATTATGCCCGGGGGAATGGTCTCTTCACCCCGAGGTTTTCCAGGCAATATGCCAGCGGTGGGGAACACCGGATGTAGATCTGCTAGCATCCAGATTCAACGCAAAGGTGGACAGATTTGTGTCTCGCACAAGGGATCCCCTAGCTTGCGGCTCGGATGCCCTAGTGTTCCCTTGGGATCAGTTCAAGCTGATATATGCATTCCCACTGCCACAATTGTTACCGCGATTAATCCGCAGAATCAGGGTAGAAAAGAAACCAGTGATTCTGGTGGCTCCAGCGTGGCCCCGAAGGGCATGGTACGCGGAGATTGTAAAAATGTCAGTGAGGAGTCCTTGGACCCTCCCACATCGTCCGGACCTGCTGTCGCAAGGACCGATATACCACCCTTCCTTACCAGCCCTAGGTTTGACGGCCTGGCTATTGAAGCCCACATTCTGAAAAAGAGAGGGCTCTCTAATCCTGTGGTATCTACCATGATCAATGCCAGGAAGCCGGTATCCAGGCAGATCTATTATAGGATCTGGAAGGCGTACATTACATGGTGTGAGGCCAAGAAATGGCATCCACGTAAGTACGTAATAGGTAGGATTTTGGACTTCCTACAGTGGGCTGTAGATAGGAAGCTGGCCTCGAGTACTATCAAGGGTCAGATTTCGGCCTTGTCAATATTTTTTCAAAGGCCCTTGGCTTCGCATTTACTAGTCAAAGCTTTCATACAAGGAGTGATGCGTATTAGCCCTCCGGTTAGTATTCCCATATGTCCATGGGACTTAAACCTGGTTCTGTCGGTTCTACAGAAACAACCATTTGAACCATTGCAACACATTTCCTTGGTTCTTCTCACCAGGAAATTGATTTTCTTAGTAGCCATTTGTTCGGCTAAAAGAGTATCGGAATTAGCCGCCTTGTCCTGTAAGGAGCCATATCTGGTTGTCCATAAGGACAGAGTAGTATTACGTCCTCATCCAGCCTTTCTTCCTAAGGTGGTATCGAGGTTTCATTTGAACCAAGATGTGGTTCTTCCTTCTTTTTTCCCCAAACCTAGCTCGGTAGAGGAAAAGTTATTGCATTCTTTGGATGTAGTAAGAGCAGTTAAAGCTTATCTAAAAGCCACTGCTCAGATTTGCAGAACGGATACTTTGTTTATTCTGCCGGAAGGCCCCAGAAAGGGTCAGGCAGCATCAAAATCTACTTTAGCCAAGTGGATTCGACAGGTCATAATACAAGCCTATGGCTTGAGAAAAAGACCGCCTCCATTCAAAGTTAGGGCGCACTCCACAAGAGCAGTTGGAACTTCATGGGCAGTGCATCACCAGGCCTCCCTGGCTCAAGTCTGTAAGGCCGCAACATGGTCTTCAGTACACACGTTTACTAGGTTCCACCAGGTAGACGTTAGAAGTCAGGAGGATGTCGCCTTTGGGCGCAGTGTGTTGCAGGCCGCAAAAGATCCTCATGCCTGATGGCGCCCAGCTTATGTATAGTGTATCTCTCCCCTCATTTGGCATTGCTTTGGGACGTCCCATTAGTAATGACTAAGTCGCTCTGTGTCCCGTGATGTACGAAAAAGAAAAAGGGATTTTTATAACAGCTTACCTGTAAAATCCTTTTCTTGGAGTACATCACGGGACACAGAGCTCCCACCCCTCTTTTTGGGACACTTATTGCTTTGCTACAAAACTGAGGTGCTCCCGGATGGGAGGGGCTTATATAGGGGAGGGGTACTTCCGGTTTGGAAGTTGCCAGTGCCAGCACCTGAAGGTAAACTATATAACCCATTAGTAATGACTAAGTCGCTCTGTGTCCCGTGATGTACTCCAAGAAAAGGATTTTACAGGTAAGCTGTTATAAAAATCCCTTTATTTTGTTAATAAGCACCCCCCACTCCCCCATCATGTCTGGGAGGACAGCAAGGAGAGGAAGATGTTCCAATGGCACTGTAAGGGGGACAGCAGCGTATGTGCCCACAGGCAAGGGTGGACATGGTCAATCCTCAGGCAGGGCATAATTTCCTCTGTTTAGTGATGTTGCCTGTGCTATCCAGCCACAGCATGCTGAGGAGGTGGTGGACTGGCTTACTAAACTGTCCTCATCCTCCATCACCCAAGCAGAGACACTATAGTGTTCAGTCCCCTGCAGATGCCAGAGTGGCTGAACCTGCCTCCTTGTCCACAGCTATTCCTGCCATAGCCCCAGCATCAGGCATGGAGGAGTCAGCAGAGTTATTTAAACACAGCGTCAGCCACTTGCCCCTTGATGATGCACAGCCATTACTCGATTCAGATGTTGGTTCTGAGGTTGAGAAAGGCAGGAACATGAGCCTACAGAGGGGAGAACACAAATTGGCTTTCATTTTTCCCCAGCCGCAGCATATTGCCAAGTTGTCTCCAGTGGTAATGAGGATGGAGGAGATGATGATGATGAGGTCACTGACTCAACTGGGTGCCAGATAGAGCAGAGGAGGAAAGTGAGGGTAAGGCACAACCCCAACGAGGCAGCCATCATGGAAGAGTAGAGAGCAGCCACCCTATTCCATCACATTGTTGAGCTATTATCTCCCAGCCCACTTCCCACGGCTCACACTGCTGCAATTTGCAAACTGTCTCAACCAAGTGTGGCAAAAGTGTGGCAAAAACACCAACCATTTGGGTACCACATGCTTGACAAGGCATTTAACCTCCCACCAATCAGCCCATTGGTAAGAGCACCTAAAAGCCACACAAAAGGGGCACAAATCTGTCCCTCCTCCTTACTCAGCTCAGTCTGTCCCTGCTATACCTCATGACCACTCAGCAGCCTCCACTGAGAGGAATGATGGTATAGTGCAGGGTGTCCCAGCTCCTTGCAGCACACCACCAACTGTAGTCTATAGCTAGCAAATTTTTCTGCCCCATCTGCCCCATCTGCTGCAGCGGAAAAAAAAATACAGTCCCTGCCACCCATATGCCCAGCGTCCAAATGCAAGCTTGTCAAAGTTGTTGGCTCTACAACTTCTGCCTTTCCGCCTGGTGGATTCTGCCCCCTTCCTTGAATTTGCAGAATGTGCTGTACCACAATAGCAGGTTCCCAGTCGCTATTTCTTTTCACGTAAGGCCATTCCAGTTTTCTACCATCACGTGGAAGGCAATGTTGTGGCATCGTTGGGCAAGGCAGTCAGCTGCAAAGTCCACGTTACTGCTGACACGTGGTCCAGCAAGCATGGGCAGGGAAGATATATTTCATTCACAGCACACTGAGTAACTCTGCTTGCAACTCAGAAGGATGCAGGACAGGAATCAGTGGTGCAGCTTGTTGTGCCCCCACGTCTCCATACAGCTGTTGATGATGCAAGATTTGTCAGCTCTACCCCCCTCCTCCATGCCCTCCTCTGCTGAATTGTCCTATGAACCTCAAGTATGCCCTAAGCCTTCAAAGGGCTATTCAATGAGTCAGGCTAAAAGATGCCATTCAATGCTTCAGCTGGTGTGTCTAGGGGACAAAAACCACACCAGAGCAGAGATTCTTGCAGCTTTGAAAGGACAGGCCCAGAGGTGGTTCACGCCATGCCAACTGGAGCCAGGAATGGTGGTGTGTGATAATGGCACAAACCTTGTGTCTGCCCTTAGACAAGGAAAGTTGACACATGTGCCATGCCTGGCACATGTCCTCAACTTGGTGGTGCAGCATTTCCTAAATAGGTACCCAGGGTTGGAAGATCTACTAAAGCAGGCCAGAAGAGTCTCTAGCCATTTTAGGCAGTCATACACAGCCAGTGCTCGGTTGGCTGAAATTCAGCAGGAATTCGCCTGCTCATAAACTGCCTGATTTGTGACATGCCCACCAGTTGGAACTTGACTTTGGCAATGTTAGAGCAGCTGCACATACAGCAGAGGGCCGTTAACAAGTACCTTTGTGAGTCTGGCGCAACGACAGGCTCGGGCCGGTTTAGCTTTTTTTCCCTATGCCAATAGGTGCTCATAAAGGATGCATGCACTGTCACCATTTGAGGAGGCCACAAGGATGGTGAGCCATGACAATGCATGCATCAGTGACACAATCCCTGTTGTTTTCCTGCTGGAGCAGACTCTGCGTGGCATTATGGACAGGGCACTCTAGGCAGAGCAGTGGGACGAAGAGGAGGACAACCTTTCCTCTCAAGGCCCACTTTATGCAGACACCATTATCCCTATGCCACAGAACAAACAAGAGGAGGAGGAGGAGAATTCTGGCAGTTTTGGAGGCATTGAAGCAGAGGAAGACATATATCAAACCGTAAGAGATGGTTATCCATCTGCAGAATACTTGGGAGTAGTACGTGGCTGGGATGAGACAGTTCCAGATACGATAATCCTCAGTGACCCAAATTTGCGGTGCATGGGCTCCCTCATGCTTCAAAGCCTGCGAAAGGACCCAAAAATACACACCGTAAAGGAAAAGGTTCACTATTGGTTGGCAACCCTCCTTGACCAACGTTATAAAGGGAAAATCTCAGAATTCATCCCATCCCCACAGAGAGATGCAGAAGATGAAATCTCTTGAGGACACCTTAAAGAGGAGTTTATCAAACGCTTTTCCCGACTCTGGTAGGTTACAGTGTCATGGAAAACATAGTTTGAGGCTTCTGTTGGTCAAGAGAGGAGCGGTGGAGAAGGCGGACGCCTAAGGGATGCATTTATCATTTTTTTTTTAGCCCTCAGGGTTGTCAGCTTCCACATCCCATCAGCAGCGTCTGCATCACATGGTGGACAATTATCTAGGAACGAAAAACAGAGATGGAGAGCTTTTCAGTCGACAATCCATTGGCTTACTGGGTCATGAGAATAGACCACTGGCCAGAACATACCCAGTATGCTATTGAGCTGCTGGGCTGCTCTGCATCCAGCGTTCTTTCCAAACGGGCATTCAGTGCTGCAGGGCTTCCAATGCATTTTGCGGCATTCAGTGCACTGTGGGGCGTTCGGCGGGCCAAAAAAAACGGTTGAATGCTTTGACAATTCGGGTGTTCGCCAAATGAGCGAACAGCCAATGTTCGGGCCAAACTTAAACTTGGCCCAAGCTATATAGCTGTATTCTGGCCACTAAGCTGGGGCAGGCACAAACTGAGTACAGCAAACAGGTGCTTGTGGTTGGCAGACAGGCAGAGTGGTTTAATGACCATCCTGGTACAAGGCAGGTAAGGACAGAATAGTCAGGGTCAATCCGTAGTCAAAAGGCAGGCAGAGTTCAGAGAATAGTTTGATATCCAATCCAAAGTCGTCAACAAGGGAATCCAAACAGCAGACAGGGCATACAAACAGGGAGCTTGAAACACATGTTAAACACAGTATTAAAAGCATGAGATTGCAGGCTTGGCTGGCTTAAATCAAGTTTGGCTATACTAATCACCTTGCAGGTGGACAAACAGACAAAGAGAATGCCACAGCCAAAGCCAGGATGCTGGAATGAGACCAGTAGCTGTGATGGAGCAGGAATGCTACACACTCCTTACGGAGAGTAAGTAGGCCAGAGTGTTACAAAGGACATGTGGCTGCAATCTGCATGCCAGAGCCCCCCAGGTTTTGAGGATTCTAGGGTGCAGCAGTAACACTTTCCCAAGTCATACAAAGCATCAATGGGTTATATTCAGACATAGGTCCTTTTCATTTATTAATTGCTGTATACGGTATGTCCTAAGATGGGAGCTTTGCTAGATTGGAATTGAGGATCACACTTAAAAGAGGGGCCTTGAGAAGGCAGAGTGGCTTCCATGTATTTGCAAACATAAATCCTCTGTATTTAATGTAAATAGGTCACCAACATGGGATGGAAGAGGGAACCATCTTGGGAGCGATACCAAAGCATTTAAAGCACTCCTCTCTCACAACATCCAGACGACCAGATCCCAAATAAGAAAAAATGCTATATAGTGTAAAACCTCTTACGGATTGGATTTATTAAAAGTAATGCACTTACATGCATCCAAGTAAAAACCAGCATTTAATAGTAAGAAGGGAGGCCGCCACAAAAATCCAGGTACAATGAAGAAACAGCGACAGCAGGAACGTGTAGCTCAGCCCGACTGGTTTCGTCATCAAAAGGACTTCTTCTAGGGCATCAATGCTGTTTTTTACTTGGATACATGTAAGTGCATTACCTTTAATAAATCCAATCCGTAAGAGGTTTTACTGTATATAGCGTTTTTTCTTATTTGTCCTTTGAATGCTTTGGTATTGCTTCGAAGATGGGTCCCACTTCCATCCCATGTTGGTGACCTGTGTATGGGATTATTACAACAAGCCTGTTTGACCCTCTGTAATAAAGGGTCCAGGCTCTTTGGTAAGAGTCCATCTTGCTCTATGGTGGCGGTATTTCACATGGTGGAGGAATCTGAAGTTGAATTTATTTCACTTATAACATCGCTATGGAGTTAGACACATGACTAATATAGTCCATCTGAAGGATTGATAATTCTGGTACTTTCTATTTTTTTACATTATTTGTTACTGATTAGTGTGATAATATCTCACATTGGTGGTACTGCTTTTTATTTTCATTATATTATATTTTGTATGTTTATTCACAATTTTTCATAAGCGCAGTATTATTTTGCAATTTTTTCAATGTAAATAGTTTAAACTATGTAGACTGACTAGCTTGTAAGTGTGCTGGGAAATCTTTGCATTTTATTGATTTGTGAAATGGTCGCATTTTTGTTTTTAAGATCAAGCATCGCTCTTACTTTCCCAACCTTTAAAGGAAGACTGTAGTTAACTGAGAATTACTGGTATCTGTAGACTACCTTTTAAGGGAATGAATGACAACAACGTGCAACATGCACAGTATGGCTTCCCTTGTTTTCCTACAATACTATGTAGAAAATCTGTCCTAAGTGACTGACAGGATAAATTTGAGAGTATGGTGGTGAGAGTGATGAGTTCGAGAGTCATGAAACTTATGCGTTCACACACACTTGGAAAAAGCAAAGATGGAAAATTGGATTAAGGAGCAAATAGGAATATATTTGACTCCTTTAGGGAATAGAAAATGTCTCCATGATGCACCTAAGACAACAAGGGTTTACAGGTGCATGTTGGATGCAAGTACTGTAATTTTGGAACAGTGCATCAGACTGTCTTCTGTATGTAACCCTTAAAACTAAAATAGTTAATTTTTATTTTATTTTTTTCTTAATAAAGGTTTATTTTATAAATGTAAAGAATACAATAAGGTTAACATTCTACATATACATTCAAATAGAAAAAAATATATGTATAAACAGTATGTATAAACAATGGTAGATATAATACCAGTGCATTTTCGATTTGACATATAATCATGTAATCATATATTATTATCATATAGGAATACGGAAAGAAAAAATTATGATTGGCGGGATAATAAATCATTTTGTAGCTTTTCATAGATAATATCATTGTGAAATGAGGGTTTGGGAAGTTTTAAAGATAATTTAAGAGATATTAATATTCGTGACAGTAGTAATACTTGTAATGGTGATGGTAATCCGAGAAGAAGAGTAGGGTATCATTCTGACAAATATGCTGGTAGTGACATTGTATGCTTGACTAAAGTTTATGTACAGTATTATGTTTAATCTGTTGTTTGATGGTCTAGTACACACTTCTTTGACTCCATTAGATTCTTAAAGGAATCTGAGGGTGAATACGTTTCAAAGCCTCCATGTTCTATGGAATTGCATTGTGTTTTCTCTTTTAATGGCAATTGTTTCTTCAAATCTGGTAGATAGACTTGACTTTTAGAAGCCAATCTTTTATAGATGGCGTTTTTCTTGTTTTCCATAAAGGTGGTATTAGTGTTTTGCCTGCGTTTAGGAGGTGACGTGACAGGGATTTTCTTGTACTTTCTAATAGGAGAAATTGTTCATATGTAGTAGACAGCAAGCTATATCATGTTTAAGTTGCGTATTGGTAATATGTGTAATCCAAGAATTAATCTGATCCCAAAATGTGTGGATCTTTTTGCAAGTCCATCAGATGTGTATAAAAGTTCCTTTACTTTTATTGCATCTCCAGAAGACATCCGACTCTTGTGGAGACCAGATTTTTATTTTAGTGGAAGTAATGTACCATTGAGTGTGTAATTTATATGAATCTTCTTGAATTCTAGTACTCAGGGAACATTTATGGGTTAAAACCGCAGCTTTTTCCCATTGTTCATCTGAAGATTGGATTTGAAGCTCGTCTTCCCAGATTTATCCAAAAAGTTGGAGGTCAGCTGAGAGATACAGTTATTAGACATTGAGGTTGCTTTTTGTAAAGGTTTTTGGTCATAACATATTTGTTCAAAAATTGTGAGGGTTCTTGACAATACGTCTTTACGTTTGTTCTTCTCATTAAAATCATGTATTTTCAGGTATGACCAGAAGGGTAGAGTATTTTTTATCAGGTACTTTATCTTTATGTTTCCATTATGAATACAGTGTAAGGCTAGCAGAGGTGATCTTTTTTCTTTTAAGAACAGAGTTTTGTTGTCTAGTCCGGGAGGAAAATCTGGGTTATTCATTATTGAGGTTAATGGGATTGGGTAAGTAGAGAGTTTATGTATTGTCGCTATCTTATGGAATATTTTTAGGGTCGTATTTATTAATGGGTGTTTTTTGATTGATACTGAATAGTTTGTAGGGTTTGACCAGGGCAAATATTGTGTTTGCAGAGTTGGCCAGGATCTTTCAAGATATACCCAGTCTTTGTTTTTGTTGTGGCAATGCCAATCTATTATCCTTGTCAAGTGTGTGGCGTAATAATATTTTTTAAAGTCAGGAATTCCCATTCCTTCTTTTGGTATGGGGAGATGTAATGGTTTCAGTTGGATGCGTGGTCTTTTGTTTGCCCAGATAAAATTTCTTTGGGCTATCAGTAATCTTTTAAAGAAGGTGGGTGGTATGTCTATTGGTAGGGCATGAAATAGGTAGAGTAGTCTTGGTAGAACCATCATTTTAAGAATGGCGGCTCTACCAAACCATGAAAACTGTTTGGAATTCAAATCTTTGTGGTCTTTTTACATTTTTTTATGGGCTGGAAGTTATGGTCATGGAGGTGTTCTAATTACACTGGCAGGAAGAGGTTAACAGGGGCGATCAATGGGTCAACTGTGTTCCCTCTGTGCGTTTATTAACTATATTGGGGAAGGACTTACTGGGACAACACACAGATCCATCTTCCTGCATAGTAGAAAGACAGGATCTGTGTGTCATCCCCTCTCATAATGGAGATCTGCCTTGTTTACACCGGCAGATCCCCGTTCTGTCTCTGCGGAAACGATCAGAGTCGCCGAACTCGCTGATTGGCTCCCCCTGCCTCCGGCGTTGCACACGGAAGCTGATGCATGAATCACTGCACCGGTACGGCGATTTGCGCAGCCGAGCCAACTTGCCGCAATATAACTGTGGCAGGTGGTTAAGCCGGCCTTAGACAGTTCGAATCTCGGACAGTTCAGCAGAGACCGGCCGAGATTCGAACCATGTATGGGCAGGCTGAATGTACTGAAGTTCAACTGTTACAGCCACTAGAAATTATCGCTGTGTTCTCCCAGCTGGGATGGCTTAGCGGGAGGAATTCCCTGTCAACACTGTCTGTGTCGGTAGGGGAACCCGTGGTTGCAGAGGAGGAAATTGATCTGTCTTTGACAGCCCTTACATTACCTAAACCCCAAAAAATATTTTGTTTTACACACTCTATATATAACTGAAAATATATGCACTTTAGAATTTTACATAAATGTATTGCTGCTCTGCAAGACAGACAATTAATCATTAACTCCCACTTTACAGCTTGTACAAGATAAATGACAGTTTAGCTGATTGTTTGCTATAGACAAAATACTTTCACATCCTCAAAAGTTTTATAAACGTACAATGTTTTTCATGTAGCAGGATTTCCATAACTGGCATCGACAATCCATAAAGAATTAATTACTTATTTGTATGCATATTTGTTTGTACACCATTAGAACACCAAGCCCCAATGGTAAACATTCCCTTATCGCTGTTTAGTATTAATGATGAGGTAACAAGTGAATATTACTCTCTCAGATATGCAAAAGATGTTTGTGCTGGGACACAATGAGACAGGAATAATATTTATATAGCTAACACGATATTGCCTGTAATTATTGCATGGGGTGATGGTGTGGGAGGATATCCTGTATGCAGGATGTACAGCGATATTATGTGCCTATTAATTATTGAAAACATTGCATATTTAGTAGGGAAACAGTTTGTTGAAATCAGTTCTAACTCGACATACAGATTTAGGCTAATTTCACACTTTCATTTTCTGAAAAGCGATCCGCAGTGGATTGCTTTGCAGGATGCTGCTAATCAGGTATTTTTTGGGTGAACGGCAATTTTCAATAGCACAAATGGGCTGCAACCATGAGCTGGTTGTGGTGTAGAGCCATTGACTAGAATCAGCAATTTTGACAGGTGGTGTCACGTGCCAACTCAACATGCCATGTTAAATCTGCATGTGAACAGTGTAAAGTAGGCTTTAGGTGGGTGATCAGGGGATGGTAAAATCATGAGTCCTTGTGAAAGAGTCTCCACTTCCCCAGCAACCCTTGTGAAAGAGGCCTTAAAAGGTTTTTCCCTCCATCCAAAAATGTATTTTAGGCCTACATTTTACTACCTGCCAGAGCATCTTCCTTATTACTCTTCTGTGGCTGCATGACTCGTATAACAAAATACATACCAGTGCTCGCTACTATACATTCATATAGCATTGATATATATTTTGTTATTAGAAAAAGCATAGGGGGGTATATTTTATTAGCAGTTGGCTCCAAGATTCACCCATTGGTTTCTTGAGGTGTGGGGAAATTCATAGAATGCTTTACAGTATTTGCATAGTTGACTTGTACAATTTAAAAGCAAAACTTTTTTTGTATGTGAATAGTGCTCAGGGGTTAGACCCACTGTCAGGTTTTAATTGCCATCTCTGCCCCCATTAGGGAAAATTTACCACCTCTATTCATCCTGGTGACCTTTATCACGTAATGTGAAAAGAAATCCAAAATTTTGAGATGTCGCCAGTGCAAGAATAGAGGGAGAATTCTTCCAATGGGTAAGATAGTTCTTCTGGTTTCCCTGGTGGCAGCAAGGGGTCCCCCCCCCCCCAATTGGGACAAAGACATTCCATACTCTATTAAAACTGAAAATATCTGTTTTAGGTTTAGTTCTATTTTAATTATCTGTAAGCTGAAGCAACAAATCATTATTAGCAAGGACAAAGGGTGGTCCATTGCCAAGCTTGAGAGTATTATCAACTACAACATGGCAACCAGCACCTTTTTCAAGTTTTATATTCCTGGTGGAAATAAAGGGACTCCTCATTTTTCTTGAAATGTTTTAGGATCTGACCAGGACTGTCTTTTGAGGTTATTAGAGTTAAAAAAAAAGGGATATGTGCTTTAAAGAGTGTGTCCCAGCATTATCTTAATTTATCCCAAAACCTCTTCCCCTTTCTGGAGCATGTTCCAGGATTATTTTATTATTTTACCTTGTTGCTGTAGCAGTAGGCTTGTATTACTTCCTGTAACATCATTGCCAGGCTTGTAAAATTCTCGTAGGGACAGCTGCTGAGGGTTAAGCATGCTCCCAGAACTACATCTCCCAAGAGCCTTTTTTGTGCACAAAGTGTATGGAGGATTTTGGGAGTCAATGGGTAGGGACAGAGAGGGGTGGTGGATAGGTGGAGTTCTTTAATCCAGCAGGCAAGGCTGACCACGCTGGTTGGAAATTCAGAGCATCAAAAGCAGTGAATTGTCAGCCCAAACAGGAAGTGATGAGAACAATGTATTTTTTTTTTTTTTTTTGCACTTCAGTATATTAAAGGGATAAACCCTATGGTAATGTGTGGAGGTATGTACTGAAAATGTATTTCTCTTCACACACACCTTAACTGCCATGGGTTTGTTCAGATGTTAAAAAGCATATCAAGTATAGGTCATTAGTTCTTGCTAAAGAGCTTGTCTGTCTGAAAAATGCAGAAAGCATGCAAGTACCAGATCATTGATGTTGGCCTTCTGAAAATACTAGTACTATGGGGAATGTTACAATAACACCTGAGAAAATTAGCAAACTGTGCCTGGGCAAAACTGAGTAATACATAGAGGAGCGCCAATCAAACTGGGGATTTCGCTTTTTTATTCTTTTGCAAAATCCTTTTATCCAGCAGACAGTAGATCATCTCTGCATCTGCATTGGGAACATTTTCAATGCTCAAAGCAAAATCTGTAAGCTTGAAAAATGTGAAACATGCCTGTAAATGAAATAAAGTTTATCTAACGACTTATATACATTTTATAAAATGTGACACAAGCATTTAATACTTTGTTTTTGATAATGGATTTTTTTATCTTGTTTTACTCTATCTTAGGGAAGTGAAATCTCCATTCTACAAATATTTAAATGCTTAATTAACTGGAGGTTTTAAAGTCTCCCATGTAAATATTAACCTATATTCTAAATCCTGTACTGAAGAACAGATTTATTTTTGCTAATTGTGCACCTGAAACTCAGAGAAATAAAACAGGAAAAAGCGGAGCTCAGTAGCCAAGTATTATGAAATGTCTGGAACACGCAATGCAACAGATTTATTTACAGAAATATACTTTTTTTTTTCAACCAGGCTGCTGCCAAAATCAACTGCTTAATGAATAGATAAGAAGGCTTAAGCCTCATGTGGTGGCAGCAGACTGTCTGTGTTGCTCTTTGTGTCTTAACTTTCAAAGGACAGGAAAGGGCACTGTATTTGTAATATTTTGTAAAAAAATCATTAATCTTCTCACTGGGTCCATGAAACGGCAGAACAAAAGATGTTCATCTTTACATCAATTAATTTTTTTAAGCTGACTATAGACATGACATGACTGTTGGACCCTTCATCGGCTTCAGATGGGTTTTGTGTTCCTATAAATCTGTAGGAATAGAAAACCTGCTTAAAGCAGGTCAAATGCAGGCCAAAGGGAGCTCAATTGCAGATCAAATATATCTGTCAATGAAATCTGGATGATCTTAGAAGAGTCTCAAATGGATTTTATGGACATAAGACCAAAGCCCGTCCACACTTGCCCTTACCCAAAATGGCCTATTCTAGCTGAAACAGACAGTCATCCTGTACATCACCTAACACCTGAGGTTCCTCTCCCCCCATGTGTAGGCATAAACATGCATGCTTAGGGGATCCAAACAAACATGTTTAGGAACCAGTCCGTTAAAGTGGGTCTTTATAGATGCATGTTTTGGCTAACTTCAAGAGGAACCTGTTATACAACCGCTTCAGTCCCGGACCATTTTGCTGGTCAAAGACCAGCCACTTTTTGCGATTCGGCACTGCGTCGCTTTAACTGACAATTGCGTGGTCGTGCGATGTGGCTCCCAAACAAAATATTGACAATCTTTTTTCCCCACAAATAGAGCTTTATTTTGGTGGTATTTGATCACCTCTGCGGTTTTTATTTTTTGCGCTATAAACAAAAATAGAGCGACAATTTTGAAAAAAAAATACAATATTATTTACTTTTTGCTATAATAAATTTCCCCAAAAAATATATAATTTTTTTTCCACAGATTAGGCCGATACGTATTCTTCTACATATTTTTGGTGAAAAAAATCAATAAGCGTTTATTGATTGGTTTGCACAAAAATTATAGCTTCTACAAAATAGGGGACTGTTTTATGGCATTTTTATTAATAATTTTATTTTTTACTAGTTATGGCGGCGATCAGCGATTTTTATCATGACTGCGACATTATAGCGGACACATCGGACACTTTTGACACATTTTTGGGACCATTGTCATTTTTACAGCGATCAGTGCTATAAAAATGCACTGTTACTGTGAAAATGACACTGTCAGTGAAGGGGTTAACCAGTAGGTGGCGCTGTAGGGGTAAGTGTTTCCTAGGGAGTGCTTCTTACTGTAGGGGGGATGGACTGTGTGTAACATGACACTGATCTCCGCTCCAACTACACGGAGCGGAGATCAGTGTCATTGTCACTAGGCAGAGCGGGGAGATGCTTATTTACATAAGCATCTCCCCGCTCTATCTCTCCCTGAGACGATCGCGGGTGTCCCCGCGGTGATCGAGTCCGTGGGACCCACGGTCGGGCTCATGGAGAAGGCGGCAGGGTCGCGTGCGCGCTACCACACGGCGGCATCTTAAAAGGGACGTACCTGTACGTGCTTATGCCTGTCCATGCTGCTCTGCCGACGTAAATATACAGGCGGCAGTCCTTAAGTGGATAAAGTGTACAGACTTGTTTATTATTTCTGAAAAGCAGGCACAGCCTGCATTCTGAAGTTGTTTTATTTTTATTTTTTTTCGGTCCTCCAAATTATTTTTGGAGTATTTTGGGCACATTGTGCACCTGGATATGTGTTCAAAGCCTGAGGTAATCCCTACCCCTGCCATCAAGCAATCAAATGCCACAATTTCTGTTGGCTACTGAGGCCCTAGCACTGGGCTGTTGAAGTAAGAGTTGTATAAGGGCTTGATTATGAGTAGGTATGCTATGTTGCTTGTAGATCTTAGAGTGTAACTCAAGCCACAACTTTTTTCTCAGTTTATAATTCATGTCTGTGTCCATGGATAAGATTTCCTCTCACTTTCTGTCTGGTGAAATTGGTCGCCATGACCGTAAATAGGTAGAAATCTCTTAGAGCCCTGGATAGCTATAAAAACCCAAAATTCATACCCCACTTTGTTCAGAATGAGAAAAAGGGCTGGACCTACACTTTAGAGTGTATCTAAACGTATAACTTTTAGCTTTTTTAGAGTAAAGAAGGGTGTAACCCCCTGACAGGTTTTCATTTCTCTCATTGTTTCTGTTGGATAGATTTGTGTTCTCAGTTTGTCCTGGTGACCATTGTCAGCAGCACTAAACGTAAAAAAAATCTAAATTTGGATTTGTTGCTAGAACAGAAGTAGAGGGTAAATTTTCCAAGAGGGACAAATGTTTCAGTGACAGCCATTTAAATCTGACCATAGATGGGTAATTTTTTTCGTTTAGCCTGTGGGCTGAAGGAAAAAAAACATGGATTCCTCCATCCACACAAGCGAGGTGGATAAAAGAACTTCCCCACTGGGGCATTGTACTTTGACAGCGGGACTCTCTGCTGCACACACTGATTGACAAAAGTTTTCCAACATTACTGTTCACCCAAAAGTCAGTCTAGTGATCGACTTTTGTCAAACAGGGAAGCCCACACATGGATCGGAATTCGGCCAGTCCCTGCTGAACGGGCCAAATTTTGATCCATCTGTGGCCAGCTTAAGAGGACTTTTGGAGAAACTTCCTCTCCCTTCATGACATCTTTATAGGAAGTGGAGGGTAATTTCCCACACCAGACACAGACAGCAACAAAAGCTTGGGGTTAAACTATTTCTCTAAAATGGGACACTATGGGGTTGATTTACTAAAGGCAAATAGACTGTGTACTTTACAAAGTTCCGTTACACTCTGCAAGTACAGTTGCTCAAAAGCTTAGTAAATGAGGTAAAGCTTCACTTTGCAAAGAAAACCCAATCACATGCAAGGAAAATTTAAAAAAGGACAGCATTTTTGCATGCTTGTGATTGGATCACATTGGAGCTCATTTACTAAGCTCTGGAGCAACTGCTCTTGTAGTGTGCAACTGCACAGTCTATTTGCCTTTAGTAAATTTCCCCCTATAAGTGCACTTGGAAGTACAGTTGCTCTAGATCTGAAGCGAAGCTCTGAAATGAGAGGAAGCTCTGCTGATTTCAACCATCCAACCATGCAAAAATGCTGTTTATTTTCCTTGCATGTGATTGGGTATTTCTTGCAAAGTTAAGCTTTATCTCATTTACTAAACTGTGGAGCAAGTGCACTTGCTGTGCACAGTATATTTACCTTTAGTAAATCAACCCAACGCTAGCAAACTATTAGCTTGCATAAAAAAGGGAAATACTCCAGAGATAAAACCATACTCCTGCCACTCTATAAAACTCTGGTTCTAGACATCTAGAATGTTCCGTCCAGTTCTGGTAACCAGTCCTCAGGAAGGATGTGCTGGAGCTGGAGAGAGTCCAGAGAAGGGCTAAATTAATAAGCGGACTGGAGGACCTCAATTACAAGGAACGACTACAAGCACAAAATGTATTCTCCCTGGAGAGGAGACACCTGAGATGAGTTATGGTAGTGATATACAAATACCTCAATGGTGATCCCATCATAGAAAGACAACTTTTCAGTCTCAGGGAGTGTAAGAGGTCACGGAGCCACACAATGAGAATGGAGGAGAAGCGGTTTACCCTTAAGCTGCGTAGGACGTTTTTCACTGTCAGGGCGATAAGGATGTGGAACTCTCTTCCACAATTAGTGATGTCAATGGGGAGTATTGATATTTTTTAAAAGACTCTTGGACATGCATCTTAGTGAACACAACATACACTACAGGGATATGGGAAATGATTATCGACATTGACACACATATACCTACAGAGGTTGAATTGGATGGACTATTGGCTTTATTAATCTTTACTTACCATGAAACTATGAAACCCCAGTATGTCTCTTTAAATGCTATCGTTTCAGTTTAAGGGGGACTTTATATAATGAGTGCTTATAGTACATATAAATTCAATTTCAAACTACATTGTGTCTTATTCTTTGCTTTTACTCTGTAAATTATATTATGTCTAATAATTGTATTTGACTTTCTAGGGAGATACCATACTCTTTTCTTGCTCCATCCCTGTCTCTGAAATCTGGCAGAACTACAGAAGCAAGACTGCGGTGCATCCCTTGGCTGGGGAAGAAAGCCGTAATTGACATCACTCGACCTGAAGACCAAAATCTCTGCTGGGACTGGGCTTTATTAATAGTTTGGCATTTTCTGCCAAACTGAATGAACAGCATGGGGTGGATAGCGTCAAAGTCTTTAAGCCAAAAAAACAACACAGGTATGTTTTTTTGGATATTTAATTTCCTTTACAAAGAAGATAAGATAAGGGAATATGTTGGAATGCTAGAGTAAAACCTTTCCAGACAAGGTTCGTCATAAAGTGGAGTTCCACCTTGTCAACATACAGTAAAACAGAATCACAACTGTTTGCTTTATTTGGAGGATTTCATGTCTAGTTTATTTTATATAACAGCATCTCCTTGCCAAGTAAAAATTAAAGTGTATCTAAACCCAAAAAACAAAAATGTATCCTATTGCAACTACCCAGTCCTTAGATTTGCATTAGTTTTCTATTTTCAAGCCTTTTTTCCCTTTATTTTCATCTAGTGATTCTACCAGTAACACACTTCTGTATCAGGGTGGCAACGTTCACTTGCCGTACTATATCAATGGAGAAGAATTGTTATCACCCTAGGACAGAAAGTGTTTTAGGACTACAAAAAAAGCTGCTCTCGCTCCCTTCTCTTCATAAGATAGCGGGTAGGTGTTCTGTAGTTCACAGAGGTGACTGATGTTGTTAATGAAGACACCAGCCACCAGCACAAGGGATACTTCTCATTCAATGTACCGTATATACTCGAGTATAAGCCGACCCGAATATAAGCGGAGGCACCTAATTTTACCACAAAAAAATGTGAAAACGTATTGACTTGAGTATAAGCCTAGGGTGTCCATCTGCATGCCTCACTGTGTCCATGCCTCACTGTGCCCATGCCTCACTGTGTCCATGACTAGACTGGCCTTTAACAGTTTAACATGGGAGTCTATGGAAGGGGTGCCCGGCTTTGAAAAATCGGTGCTCCCCGGCCGTAGGTCCCCCAGACAAAAAACTTTGCACACTTGTAGAGGAGAAATGGGGCTACATGTGTGGCAAGTTTACCGGGTCCCCAAAATCACCAAAGAAATTACCGTTTAACATGGGAGTCTATAAGAGGGGTGCCTGGCTTTGAAAAATCGGTGCTCCCCGACCGTAGGTCTTCCGGACAACAAACTTTGCACAATTGTAGAGGAAGTGTGGGGCTACATGTGTGCCAAGTTTGGGGTCCAGGGGACCTACGGCCGACCAGTACCGGGTCCCCAAATTCCGGGAGATCAGGCGCAAAAAGGTGACTCGAGTATAAGCCGAGGGGGGCATTTTCAGCACAAAAAATGTGCTGAAAAACTCGGCTTATACTCGAGTATACACGGTAAGTATTGTCCCTTGTGCTGATTAAAAAAATAAATCATAAACCTAACATTTAACATGTATTTTTTTTTTTACTTGTCAAACAGATATAACAAAACATTTTCAATGGTCTATTTAACAGACCACAAGGGACCAAATAATAACAAAGTTCATTGTTAGTGTTTACACCCTTTAACTCTGAAGGAACAAGTCCACTCCTTGTCCAGCAAGGCCCGCTGAAGAAAAATCTACAGCAGTGGCGTCGCTATGGGGGTGCGGACTGCACCTGGGTGACACCCACCAGAGGGGTGACACCATCAAGTAGGAAGGGATATCCGACCGCCGTGGTGTCACTCCTATTGGTGAAAGCGCACGGATCGGCGCGCTGTCTATGACCGCATGATTTACAGGGGCAGGTTTGGGGTGCGCACCATGACTGTGCACTGCCGGCCCCAAACTTGCCTGCCCAGCACCCTGCAGGGCACTTTGGAAGGCTAGACAGGAGAGAGCCCGATGCTCTAGCTTGCCCATTGTCTACTGCTGTCACTCTGCAATGGCAGGACAGAGTACTGTGGCAGGCTGGGGGTGGGGGAGAGCTGCGCCAATGTGCTAGCCTGCTTAGTGCCCTACTGCCTGTCCTGCTGCCACCTTGTGGACACTTAAAATAAATTACTAGCCTTCTCTTCTCCGTCTTCACTGCAAGGCTCTGTGGTAGTATACGCAATGTGCTTAGCCAGAATCCACCTCCCTCCCTGCTTCAGTTTTCCTGCTGCAGTCCTGTTGTCCTGCTAACTCTTCACTGTCCTCCGGGGAACAGTAAGTTCACAGCAAGTGCACAAGAAATACATTTTTAATTTTGCAGAGCAAATTTTTTTTTTCATACTGTCCTGATAAAAAATTGTTTGGGGGAGGGGGGGCTGACACCATGTTTTACTGCACCAGGTGACACCAACCCTAGTGACGCCACTAATCTGCAGAAAGAAGAGAAAGGTGTAGGAGAAGAGGTCCTTCCAGGCATCTCTCCCATTGAGGGACAGATTTGATTTTTGGATCTTTACCAGATGTTTATTTCCTATAACGCTTTATCTAAAATGTTTACAGAACCAATGTAGCCAGCATGTGGTTTTAAGATGAAATGAGTGAAAGAAGAGGAATTATGATGGATTTTCAGTAAATACTTCTTCCGAGTTATTATTGTATGGTAAAAGCAATTTACAATGTAGATGTATTATAATTCCAGGAACATATTTCATATCCGGATAAGTACATTTTTTTCTTCTAGCAGCCATTTCCATGTCAGCATGGTGCATTAAAGTAAATTACAAAATAAGGCATCTAAATTGTATTGTTTTCTGTGCAAACCTACTTACAAAGTTCTGGCTGTAGACTGACAACGGCAAAGCAAATTACTGCACTACTAAGCAGGAAGCACAGCTAGTACATGATGCTTAGTTGTTAAAAGAAGCCTTTATTCAGTATTATGCTGGGACAACTTTGGCCCTGATTAGTGATGAGCCGAACACCCCCGGGTTCGGTTCGCACCAGAACCCGCAAACGGACCGAAAGTTCATACGAACATTAGAACCCTATTAAATACAATAGATGCGAACGTTCGAATTCTAAAGTGCTAATTATAACGACTATTATGCATGTTATTGTCCTAAAAAGGGTTTGGGAACCCGGGTTCTGCACCAGGGGACATGTATCAATGCAAAAAGAAGTTTTAAAAACGGTCGTTTTTCGGGAGCAGTCATTTTAATGATGCATAAAGTGAAAAAAAAAAGTCAAATATTCCTTTAAATATCGTACCTGGGGGGTGTCTAAAGTATGCCTGTGAAGTGCCACGTGTTTCCCGTGTTTAGAACTGTCCCTGCACAAAATGACACTTCTAAAGGAAAAAAAAGCCATTTAAAACTGCTTGCGGCTTTAATGTAATGTCTGGTCCTGGTAATATGGATGAAAATCTTTAAGAAAAATGGCATAGCTACCCCATGACCCCCCCCCCTACCCCAGCCCATTACCAGCCCCTTTGGGTCTTGTATGGATATTAAGGGGAACACCGCACACAAAATAAAAAAGGCCCTATATACTCTGAACAGCCGTATACAGGCGGTGCATACAAGACAGGGACTGTAGGTTTGTTCTTATGTAGAATCTGTTTGTAATTTTGAACAGGTACATTGTTTAAGTGTAGCTCCAGCCCAAAAATCTATTTTTAAACTTTTTGGAAAACATAGGTAAGGGTTATCACCCCTGTAACATTTGTTTTGCTGTCTGTGCCCCTGTTCAGAACATTTCACCTCACTTTCCGTCCCAATGACAACTGTTTTTGAAATGTGGTGTTTTTCTTGAAACAAGGATTGGTGATAAAGCATCAGTACAGAGGAGACACCTTTCTCCCATATTAATTCTTACAGGAGAGAATTTTCCTTCCTAGGGGTAGATTTCCTCTCACTTCCTGTTGTCTTCTTGCGTTTGCAAGTAGGAGTCGTTTGTAAGTTGGATGTTTGAAAGTAGGGACCTGCCGTATATACTCTGCAGAAATAGGCCCCTTAGTTGTTGGTGTTGGCACAACACTGTAAGCACTCACAGTTACTCTTGGTTGGTGCTGGAACGCCCTGCTGTCAACTATTATATCAGGAATTGTAATTACATATAATTGTTGAACAGTGGTAGTAAAAATTGGGCCTTTGATGGTGGTGCTGGTGCCACAACACTGTAAGCCCTGACAGTTACTCTTGGTGGGTGCAGCAATGGGCCCTGCTGTGAATTATTAGATCAAGAATTGTAATTGCATGCCCCTGTTGAACAGGGGCTGAAAAATTGGGCCTTTCGTGGTGGTGGTGGTGGTGGTGGTGTTGCCACAACACTGTAAGCCCTCAGAGTTACTCTTGGTGGGTGCAGGAATGGGCCCTGCTGTGAATTATTAGATCAAGAATTGTAATTACATGCCCCTTTTGAACAGGGGCTGAAAAATTGGGCCTTTCGTGGTGGTGGTGGTGGTGGCGTTGCCACAACACTGTAAGCCCTCAGAGTTACTCTTGGTGGGTGCAGGAATGGGCCCTGCTGTGAATTATTAGATCAAGAATTGTAATTACATGCCCCTGTTGAACAGGGGCTGAAAAATTGGGCCTTAGGCACTGGTGGCACAACACTGCAACCCCTCACAGATACTGTACTTGGAGCACAGCAATGAGCCCTGTTGCAAAGTATTGCTTCAAAAATTGTAATTACACGCCCCTGTTAAACAGGGGCTGAAAAATTGGGCCTTAGCCACTGGTGGCGGCACCCATAAACAAAAATGATCTTCCAAGCTATCATCATCAATCGTATCATTGAGGACTCGGAGGAGGAGGATAGCCAGTCAACATAACAGCACAGGCACTCAGCATCAGCATCAGTCTTGAAGGGATGTGACATGTTAAAATCAATTAGTCTGTTATATCAGCATCAGGTGTGTGGTAGCTGGTGGTGATCCAAGACTGGTTCATCTTGATGAAAGTCAGTCGATCAACCGAGTCGGTGGACAGGCGCACCCTGTGATCCGTGACAAATCCTCCAGCAGCACTGAATGTGCGTTCCGAAAGAACGCTGGATGCAGGACAGGCCAGTAGCTCAATTGCATACTGTGCAAGCTCTGGCCAGTGATCCATCCTCAATACTAGTGATGAGCCGAACACCCCCGGGTTCGGTTCGCACCAGAACCCGCGAACGGACCGAAAGTTCGAACGAACATTAGAACCCTATTAAATACAATGGATGCGAACGTTCGAATTCTAAAGTGCTAATTATAACAACTATTATGCATTTTATTGTCATAAATAGGGTTTGGGAACCCGGGTTCTGCACCAGGGGACATGTATCAATGCAAAAAGAAGTTTTAAAAACGGTCGTTTTTCGGGAGCAGTCATTTTAATGATGCATAAAGTGAAAAAAAAAAAGTCAAATATTCCTTTAAATATCGTACCTGGGGGGTGTCTAAAGTATGCCTGTGAAGTGCCACGTGTTTCCCGTGTTTAGAACTGTCCCTGCACAAAATGACACTTCTAAAGGAAAAAAAAGCCATTTAAAACTGCTTGCGGCTTTAATGTAATGTCTGGTCCCGGTAATATGGATGAAATTCTTTAAGAAAAATGGCATAGCTACCCCATGACCCCCCCCCCCTACCCCAGCCCATTACCAGCCCCTTTGGGTCTTGTATGGATATTAAGGGGAACCCCGCACATAAAATAAAAAAGGCCCTATATACTCTGAACAGCCGTATACAGGCGGTGCATACAAGACAGGGACTGTAGGTTTGTTCTTATGTAGAATCTGTTTGTAATTTTGAACAGGTACATTGTTGAAGTGTAGCTCCAGCCCAAAAATCTATTTTTAAACTTTTTGGGAAACATAGGTAAGGGTTATCACCCCTGTAACATTTGTTTTGCTGTCTGTGCCCCTGTTCAGAACATTTCACCTCACTTTCCGTCCCAATGACAACTGTTTTTGAAATGTGGTGTTTTTCTTGAAACAAGGATTGCTGATAAAGCATCAGTACAGATGAGACCCCTTTCTCCCATATTTATTCTTACAGGAGAGAATTTTCCTTTCTAGGGGTAGATTTCCTCTCACTTCCTGTTGTCTTCTTTCGTTTGCAAGTAGGAGTCGTTTGTAAGTTGGATGTTTGAAAGTAGGGACCTGCCGTATATACTCTGCAGAAATAGGCCCCTTAGTTGTTGGTGTTGGCACAACACTGTAAGCACTCAGTTACTCTTGGTTGGTGCTGGAACGCCCTGCTGTCAACTATTATATCAGGAATTTTAATTACATATAATTGTTGAACAGTGGTAGTAAAAATTGGGGCTTTGATGGTGGTGCTGGTGCCACAACACTGTAAGCCCTGACAGTTACTCTTGGTGGGTGCAGCAATGGGCCCTGCTGTGAATTATTAGATCAAGAATTGTAATTACATGCCCCTTTTGAACAGGGGCTGAAAAATTGGGCCTTTCGTGGTGGTGGTGGTGGTGGCGTTGCCACAAGACTGTAAGCCCTCAGAGTTACTCTTGGTGGGTGCAGCAATGGACCCTGCTGTGAATTATTAGATCAAGAATTGTAATTGCATGCCCCTGTTGAACAGGGGCTGAAAAATTGGGCCTTAGGCACTGGTGGCACAACACTACAACCCCTCACAGATACTGTACTTGGAGCACAGCAATGAGCCCTGTTGCAAAGTATTGCTTCAAAAATTGTAATGACACGCCCCTGTTAAACAGGGGCTGAAAAATTGGGCCTTAGGCACTGGTGCCACAACACTCCAACCCCTCACAGATACTGTACTTGGAGCACAGCAATGAGCCCTATGGCAAATTATTGCTAAAAAAATTGTAATTACACGCCCCTGTAAAACAGGGGCTGAAAAATTGGGCCTTAGCCACTGGTGGCGGCACCCATAAACAAAAATGATCTTCCAAGCTATCATCATCAATCGTATCATTGAGGACTCGGAGGAGGAGGATAGCCAGTCAACATAACAGCACAGGCACTCAGCATCAGCATCAGTCTTGAAGGGATGTGACATGTTAAAATCAATTAGTCTGTTATATCAGCATCAGGTGTGTGGTAGCTGGTGGTGATCCAAGACTGGTTCATCTTGATGAAAGTCAGTCGATCAACCGAGTCGGTGGACAGGCGCACCCTGTGATCCGTGACAAATCCTCCAGCAGCACTGAATGTGCGTTCCGAAAGAACGCTGGATGCAGGACAGGCCAGTAGCTCAATTGCATACTGTGCAAGCTCTGGCCAGTGATCCATCCTCAAGACCCAGTAAGCCAGAGGATTTTCGGTGGGGAAGGTGTCCAAGTCTGACCTTGCCCCTAGATATTCCTGCACCATGTTTATCAGACGCTGGCGATGGTTGCTGGAACCGATCATACTTTGGGGCTGCGGACTAAAGAATTGTCTGAACGCATCGGTCAGACGGCCACCTTCCCCACCGCTCCTTCTTTGACTGGCCGAAGCCTCAGCAACTCGTTGTCCAGGACCAGGAGTTTGTAACCTCCCAGTCTCTGGGAACGCGTTGCACAGACCTTTCTGCAAGGCCTCCCGGAGTTGTCTCATCCTCTGCTCCCTCTGCGACGGTAACATAAGGTCCGCAACCTTACCCTTGTACCGTGGATCAAGGAGAGTGGCCAGCCAGTAATGGTCCCTCTCCTTGATCCGAAGAATACGAGGATCCTTCCGCAGACTTTGCAGGATCAGGGAGGCCATGCAGCGTAGGTTTGCTGAGGCATTCGCTCCGGAGTCCTCTGGGTCACTAAGGACGACATGATCCGCAGCCACCTCCTCCCAGCCACGTACAAGTCCACTGGTTTCTTGGGACTGTAAATCATCCCTAAAAGACTGCTGCTGATGATGCTGAGTGCCAGCCTCCACCTCCATGCTGACACAATCCTCCTCCTCCTCCTCCTCCTCCTCCTCCTCCTCCTCTTCCTGTGCGATGGGTGGGACAGAAGGAACACTGTCTGGGTAAAGGGGGCCTTGAGAGGCAAGGAAGTCCTCCTCTTCCTGCCTCTGTTCTGCCTCAAGTGCCCTGTCCATTATTCCACGCAGCGTGTGCTCCAACAGGTGGACAAGAGGTACAGTGTCACTGATGCATGCACTGTCACTGCTCACCATCCTCGTGGCCTCCTCAAATGGTGCCAGGACAGTGCATGCATCCCTGATCATGCCCCACTGGCGTGGAGAAAAAAAACCAAGCTCCCCTGACCCTGTCCTGGTGCCGTAGTCGCACAGGTACTCATTGATGGCCCTCTGCTGCGTGTGCAGCCGCTGCAGCATGGCCAACGTTGAGTTCCACCTGGTGGGCATGTCACATATAAGGCGGTTCTTGGGCAGGTTCAACTCCTTTTGCAGCTCAGCCAGGCGAGCACTGGCATTATAAGATCTGCGGAAATGCACACAGACTTTCCTGGCCTGCCTCAGGACATCCTGTAAGCCCGGGTACCTGCCCAAGAACCGCTGCACCACCAGGTTAAGGACGTGAGCCACACAGGGCACATGGGTCAGTTGTCCCTGTCGGAGGGCGGAGAGGAGGTTGGTGCCATTGTCGCAAACCACCATTCCTGGCTTAAGCTGGCGTGGCGTCAACCACCTCTCGGCCTGGCCCTGCAGAGCAGACAGGACCTCTGCCCCAGTGTGGCTTCTGTCCCCCAAACACACCAGCGCAAGCACGGCATGGCATCTTTTTGCCTGCGTACTTGCGTAGCCCCGTGAACGGCTACGGAGCACCGCTGGTTCATAGGACAAACCACAGGAAGAGGCCATGGAGGAAGAAGAAGAGGAGGGGGTGGAGGAGAGAGGTGTGTCACAACCAGTAGTAGCATTTTGGAGGCGTGGCGGTGGGACAACCTCCAACACTACTGCACCTTGTCCTGCATCCTTCCCAGCTGCCAAAAGAGTGACCCAATGGGTCGTGAAAGAAAGGTAACGTCCCTGTCCATGCCTGCTGGACCATGAGTCAGCGGTAATATGCACCTTACCGCTGACCGCCCTGTCCAGCGAGGCCAAGACATTGCCTTCCACATGCCGGTAGAGAGCCGGAATAGCCTTCCGTGAGAAAAAGTGGCGTTTGGGAACCTGCCACTGAGGAACCGCACATTGCACAAACTCACGGAAGGGGGCCGAGTCTACCAACTGAAAAGGCAGCAGTTGAAGCGCTAGCAATTTAGCCAAGCTAGCATTCAACCGCTGGGCATGTGGATGGCTGGGAGTGAACTTCTTTCGACGGTCCAGCAGCTGGGGCAGGGAAATTTGCCTGCTAGAATCGGACGTCGGTGTACTGCTAGCAGAGTGGCCGCAAGTACTTGGCTGTGACACACCTAATTCTACACCTTCATTCCTCTCAGTGCATGTTTCAGAGAGGACTGAAGTTATAGTGGGGTTGGAGATCCCAGCTGATGCGGTGCAAGGAGAGGTCCGCTTTGTTCTTTGGTGTGGGTCTTTCAGGTAGGCTTGCCAACGAGCTGCATGGCAGGTCAACATATGTCTGGTCAGGCATGTGGTACCCAAGCGGCTGATGTTTTGGCCACGCGATATACGCTTGAGACATATGTTGCAAACAGCAGCTGTGCGATCTGATGCACTAGCCTCAAAAAAGGCCCACACCAAAGAACTTTTTGAATGACGGGCAGAGGCAGCGCCCTGCACAGGCGGAGCTCTGCGGTGTGATTCCGTCGGTGTACTGCCCTTACGCTGGCCACCAAAGGGCATCCTGCCTCGTTGGAGATGTGCCTCCTCCTCATCCTCCTCCTCCTCCTCTCTCCTATTAGGCACCCACGTGGAGTCAGTGACCTCATCATCACCTCCCTCCTCATCACTGGAGCCAATCTGGCAGTATGCTGCAGCTGCTGGAACATGACTGCCAGATTGGTGTCCTTCTTGAGCATCCCCTCTGTCTGCTCTCACGCTACTGCCTTCCTCTAGCTGGGTTTCATCATCAGACCCTTCGAAACGCTGGGCATCCTCCTGGAGCATGTACCCAACACTGTGCTGAAACAGTTCGGGGGACTCCTCAGGAGGAGGACATGGTGGGTCTAGGGAAGGAGTGACTGATGATGAGTCTGACATTGATACCAGGGAAGAGGACGCTTTGGCAGCTGCTTTTCCAGTACCCTGAGCCTGGGTGAGAGAGGATGAGGAGGAGGAGGAGGGCTTGGTCATCCACTCTACCAAGTCTTCGGCATGATGTGGCTCAACATGTCCAGCTGCCGAAAAGAAGGACAAGCGTGTCCCATGGCCATGTGCTGATGACAATGCAACGCGTCCACGACCAGCACTGTTGCCCCCAGACACAGAGCCTGCTTGCCCTCTTTTATTGCCTCCTGACTGTCTGCCTCTCCTTGTTTGCCTTCCAGACATTCTAATAGATGGCCTGCAGGGAGATGGGAAAAAAGCAATAAGGGCTACCTTCAGGTGTCCTTCTCTGTCCCTTGAAACAAGGACTTTGACAGTGAAAGAAACTGACACACTCTCCCTACCTACAGTTTTCTGTCCCTAGAAAAAATGTTTTTTTTAAGCACAATTTAGCACAAGGAGAATTCACTCACTGTCCTTCCAGGTCCCTGGAAACAAGGACTTTGACAGTGAAAGAAACTGACACACTCTCCCTACCTACAGTTTTCTGTCCCTAGAAAAAATGTTTTTTTTAAGCACAATTTAGCACAAGGAGAATTCACTCACTGTCCTTCCAGGTCCCTGGAAACAAGGACTTTGACAGTGAAAGAAACTGACACACTCTCCCTACCTACAGTTTTCTGTCCCTAGAAAAAATGTTTTTTTTAAGCACAATTTAGCACAAGGAGAATTCACTCACTGTCCTTCCAGGTCCCTGGAAACAAGGACTTTGACAGTGAAAGAAACTGACACACTCTCCCTACCTACAGTTTTCTGTCCCTAGAAAAAATGTTTTTTTTAAGCACAATTTAGCACAAGGAGAATTCACTCACTGTCCTTCCAGGTCCCTGGAAACAAGGACTTTGACAGTGAAAGAAACTGACACACTCTCCCTACCTACAGTTTTCTGTCCCTAGAAAAAATGTTCTTTTTAAGCACAATTTAGCACAAGGAGAATTCACTCACTGTCCTTCCAGGTCCCTGGAAACAAGGACTTTGACAGTGAAAGAAACTGACACACTCTCCCTACCTACAGTTTTCTGTCCCTAGAAAAAATGTTCTTTTTAAGCACAATTTAGCACAAGGAGAATTCACTCACTGTCCTTCCAGGTCCCTGGAAACAAGGACTTTGACAGTGAAAGAAACTGACACACTCTCCCTACCTACAGTTTTCTGTCCCTAGAAAAAATGTTTTTTTTAAGCACAATTTAGCACAAGGAGAATTCACTCACTGTCCTTCCAGGTCCCTGGAAACAAGGACTTTGACAGTGAAAGAAACTGACACACTCTCCCTACCTACAGTTTTCTGTCCCTAGAAAAAATGTTTTTTTTAAGCACAATTTAGCACAAGGAGAATTCACTCACTGTCCTTCCAGGTCCCTGGAAACAAGGACTTTGACAGTGAAAGAAACTGACACACTCTCCCTACCTACAGTTTTCTGTCCCTAGAAAAATTTTTTTTTTAAGCACAATTTAGCACAAGGAGAATTCACTCACTGTCCTTCCAGGTCCCTGGAAACAAGGACTTTGACAGTGAAAGAAACTGACACACTCTCCCTACCTACAGTTTTCTGTCCCTAGAAAAAATGTTTTTTTTAAGCACAATTTAGCACAAGGAGAATTCACTCACTGTCCTTCCAGGTCCCTGGAAACAATGACTTTGACAGTGAAAGAAACTGACACACTCTCCCTACCTACAGTTTTCTGTCCCTAGAAAAAATGTTTTTTTTAAGCACAATTTAGCACAAGGAGAATTCACTCACTGTCCTTCCAGGTCCCTGGAAACAAGGACTTTGACAGTGAAAGAAACTGACACACTCTCCCTACCTACAGTTTTCTGTCCCTAGAAAAAATGTTTTTTTTAAGCACAATTTAGCACAAGGAGAATTCACTCACTGTCCTTCCAGGTCCCTGGAAACAAGGACTTTGACAGTGAAAGAAACTGACACACTCTCCCTACCTACAGTTTTCTGTCCCTAGAAAAAATGTTTTTTTTAAGCACAATTTAGCACAAGGAGAATTCACTCACTGTCCTTCCAGGTCCCTGGAAACAAGGACTTTGACAGTGAAAGAAACTGACACACTCTCCCTACCTACAGTTTTCTGTCCCTAGAAAAAATGTTTTTTTTAAGCACAATTTAGCACAAGGAGAATTCACTCACTGTCCTTCCAGGTCCCTGGAAACAAGGACTTTGACAGTGAAAGAAACTGACACACTCTCCCTACCTACAGTTTTCTGTCCCTAGAAAAAATGTTTTTTTTAAGCACAATTTAGCACAAGGAGAATTCACTCACTGTCCTTCCAGGTCCCTGGAAACAAGGACTTTGACAGTGAAAGAAACTGACACACTCTCCCTACCTACAGTTTTCTGTCCCTAGAAAAAATGTTTTTTTTAAGCACAATTTAGCACAAGGAGAATTCACTCACTGTCCTTCCAGGTCCCTGGAAACAAGGACTTTGACAGTGAAAGAAACTGACACACTCTCCCTACCTACAGTTTTCTGTCCCTAGAAAAAATGTTTTTTTTAAGCACAATTTAGCACAAGGAGAATTCACTCACTGTCCTTCCAGGTCCCTGGAAACAAGGACTTTGACAGTGAAAGAAACTGACACACTCTCCCTACCTACAGTTTTCTGTCCCTAGAAAAAATGTTTTTTTTAAGCACAATTTAGCACAAGGAGAATTCACTCACTGTCCTTCCAGGTCCCTGGAAACAAGGACTTTGACAGTGAAAGAAACTGACACACTCTCCCTACCTACAGTTTTCTGTCCCTAGAAAAAATGTTTTTTTTAAGCACAATTTAGCACAAGGAGAATTACCTCACTGTCCTTCCAGGTCCCTGGAAACAAGGACTTTGACAGTGAAAGAAACTGACACACTCTCCCTACCTACAGTTTTCTGTCCCTAGAAAAAATGTTTTTTTTAAGCACAATTTAGCACAAGGAGAATTCACTCACTGTCCTTCCAGGTCCCTGGAAACAAGGACTTTGACAGTGAAAGAAACTGACACACTCTCCCTACCTACAGTTTTCTGTCCCTAGAAAAAATGTTTTTTTTAAGCACAATTTAGCACAAGGAGAATTCACTCACTGTCCTTCCAGGTCCCTGGAAACAAGGACTTTGACAGTGAAAGAAACTGACACACTCTCCCTACCTACAGTTTTCTGTCCCTAGAAAATTTTTTTTTTTTAAGCACAATTTAGCATAAGGAGAATTCACTCACTGTCCTTCCAGGTCCCTGGAAACAAGGACTTTGACAGTGAAAGAAACTGACACACTCTCCCTACCTACAGTTTTCTGTCCCTAGAAAAAATGTTTTTTTTAAGCACAATTTAGCACAAGGAGAATTCACTCACTGTCCTTCCAGGTCCCTGGAAACAAGGACTTTGACAGTGAAAGAAACTGACACACTCTCCCTACCTACAGTTTTCTGTCCCTAGAAAAAATGTTTTTTTTAAGCACAATTTAGCACAAGGAGAATTCACTCACTGTCCTTCCAGGTCCCTGGAAACAAGGACTTTGACAGTGAAAGAAACTGACACACTCTCCCTACCTACAGTTTTCTGTCCCTAGAAAAAATGTTTTTTTTAAGCACAATTTAGCACAAGGAGAATTCACTCACTGTCCTTCCAGGTCCCTGGAAACAAGGACTTTGACAGTGAAAGAAACTGACACACTCTCCCTACCTACAGTTTTCTGTCCCTAGAAAAAATGTTTTTTTTAAGCACAATTTAGCACAAGGAGAATTCACTCACTGTCCTTCCAGGTCCCTGGAAACAAGGACTTTGACAGTGAAAGAAACTGACACACTCTCCCTACCTACAGTTTTCTGTCCCTAGAAAAAATGTTTTTTTTAAGCACAATTTAGCACAAGGAGAATTCACTCACTGTCCTTCCAGGTCCCTGGAAACAAGGACTTTGACAGTGAAAGAAACTGACACACTCTCCCTACCTACAGTTTTCTGTCCCTAGAAAAAATGTTTTTTTTAAGCACAATTTAGCACAAGGAGAATTCACTCACTGTCCTTCCAGGTCCCTGGAAACAAGGACTTTGTCAGTGAAAGAAACTGACACACTCTCCCTACCTACAGTTTTCTGTCCCTAGAAAAAATGTTTTTTTTAAGCACAATTTAGCACAAGGAGAATTCACTCACTGTCCTTCCAGGTCCCTGGAAACAAGGACTTTGACAGTGAAAGAAACTGACACACTCTCCCTACCTACAGTTTTCTGTCCCTAGAAAAAATGTTTTTTTTAAGCACAATTTAGCACAAGGAGAATTCACTCACTGTCCTTCCAGGTCCCTGGAAACAAGGACTTTGACAGTGAAAGAAACTGACACACTCTCCCTACCTACAGTTTTCTGTCCCTAGAAAAAATGTTTTTTTTAAGCACAATATAGCACAAGCACAAAACACACTGACACTCTCCCTACCTATCCTTCTCTTTCCCTAAACTAAAGGAATCCAGGTTAAGCAAGAAAGAAATAAAAGTCACTGTCCCTGCCTATGCTGCTCTATCCCTGCTCCGGAACACACTACACTAGGCCGCCGTGCTGGCGGCCTTTTATAGTGTGGGGCGTGTACTAAACACCCTCAGCAATAATTGGCCACAGGCATCCTGCCTGTGGCCAATCATTGCTCTCCACGCTGCCGGCGCTGTGATTGGCCAAGCATGCGGGGTCACAGTGCATGCTTGGCCAATCACAGCGCCTGGATGACACTGCGATGGCGTAGTGCATTGTGGGCCGTTTGCGTCACTCGAATTTGGCGCGAACGGCCCAAATCGTTCGATCTTCGTCGAACGATCGAACAGCCGATGTTCGAGTCGAACGTATGTTCGACTCGAACACGAAGCTCATCCCTACTCAAGACCCAGTAAGCCAGAGGATTTTCGGTGGGGAAGGTGTCCAAGTCTGACCTTGCCCCTAGATATTCCTGCACCATGTTTATCAGACGCTGGCGATGGTTGCTGGAACCGATCATACTTTGGGGCTGCGGACTAAAGAATTGTCTGAACGCATCGGTCAGACGGCCACCTTCCCCACCGCTCCTTCTTTGACTGGCCGAAGCCTCAGCAACTCGTTGTCCAGGACCAGGAGTTTGTAACCTCCCAGTCTCTGGGAACGCGTTGCACAGACCTTTCTGCAAGGCCTCCCGGAGTTGTCTCATCCTCTGCTCCCTCTGCGACGGTAACATAAGGTCCGCAACCTTACCCTTGTACCGTGGATCAAGGAGAGTGGCCAGCCAGTAATGGTCCCTCTCCTTGATCCGAAGAATACGAGGATCCTTCCGCAGACTTTGCAGGATCAGGGAGGCCATGCAGCGTAGGTTAGCTGAGGCATTCGGTCCGGAGTCCTCTGGGTCACTAAGGACGACATGATCCGCAGCCACCTCCTCCCAGCCACGTACAAGTCCACTGGTTTCTTGGGACTGTAAATCATCCCTAAAAGACTGCTGCTGATGATGCTGAGTGCCAGCCTCCACCTCCATGCTGACACAATCCTCCTCCTCCTCCTCCTCTGCGATGGGTGGGACAGAAGGAACACTGTCTGGGTAAAGGGGGCCTTGAGAGGCAAGGAAGTCCTCCTCTTCCTGCCTCTGTTCTGCCTCAAGTGCCCTGTCCATTATTCCACGCAGCGTGTGCTCCAACAGGTGGACAAGAGGTACAGTGTCACTGATGCATGCACTGTCACTGCTCACCATCCTCGTGGCCTCCTCAAATGGTGCCAGGACAGTGCATGCATCCCTGATCATGCCCCACTGGCGTGGAGAAAAAAAACCAAGCTCCCCTGACCCTGTCCTGGTGCCGTAGTTGCACAGGTACTCATTGATGGCCCTCTGCTGCGTGTGCAGCCGCTGCAGCATGGCCAACGTTGAGTTCCACCTGGTGGGCATGTCACATATAAGGCGGTTCTTGGGCAGGTTCAACTCCTTTTGCAGCTCAGCCAGGCGAGCACTGGCATTATAAGATCTGCGGAAATGCACACAGACTTTCCTGGCCTGCCTCAGGACATCCTGTAAGCCCGGGTACCTGCCCAAGAACCGCTGCACCACCAGGTTAAGGACGTGAGCCACACAGGGCACATGGGTCAGTTGTCCCTGTCGGAGGGCGGAGAGGAGGTTGGTGCCATTGTCGCAAACCACCATTCCTGGCTTAAGCTGGCGTGGCGTCAACCACCTCTCGGCCTGGCCCTGCAGAGCAGACAGGACCTCTGCCCCAGTGTGGCTTCTGTCCCCCAAGCACACCAGCGCAAGCACGGCATGGCATCTTTTTGCCTGCGTACTTGCGTAGCCCTTGAACGCCTACGGAGCACCGCTGGTTCCGAGGACAAACCACAGGAAGAGGCCATGGAGGAAGAAGAAGAGGAGGGGGTGGAGGAGAGAGGTGTGTCACAACCAGTAGTAGCATTTTGGAGGCGTGGCGGTGGAACAACCTCCAACACTACTGCACCTTGTCCTGCATCCTTCCCAGCTGCCAAAAGAGTGACCCAATGGGCCGTGAAAGAAAGGTAACGTCCCTGTCCATGCCGGCTGTACCGAGAGTCAGCAGTAATATGCACCTTACCGCTGACCGCCCTGTCCAGCGAGGCCAAGACATTGCCTTCCACATGCCGGTAGAGAGCCGGAATAGCCTTCCGTGAGAAAAAGTGGCGTTTGGGAACCTGCCACTGAGGAACCGCACATTGCACAAACTCACGGAAGGGGGCCGAGTCTACCAACTGAAAAGGCAGCAGTTGAAGCGCTAGCAATTTAGCCAAGCTAGCATTCAACCGCTGGGCATGTGGATGGCTGGGAGTAAACTTCTTTCGACGGTCCAGCAGCTGGGGCAGGGAAATTTGCCTGCTAGAATCGGACGTCGGTGTACTGCTAGCAGAGTGGCCGCAAGTACTTGGCTGTGACACACCTAATTCTACACCTTCATTCCTCTCAGTGCATGTTTCAGAGAGGACTGAAGTTATAGTGGGGTTGGAGATCCCAGCTGATGCGGTGCAAGGAGAGGTCCGCTTTGTTCTTTGGTGTGGGTCTTTGAGGTAGGCTTGCCAACGAGCTGCATGGCAGGTCAACATATGTCTGGTCAGGCATGTGGTACCCAAGCGGCTGATGTTTTGGCCACGCGATATACGCTTGAGACATATGTTGCAAACAGCAGCTGTGCGATCTGATGCACTAGCCTCAAAAAAGGCCCACACCAAAGAACTTTTTGAATGACGGGCAGAGGCAGCGCCCTGCACAGGCGGAGCTCTGCGGTGTGATTCCGTCGGTGTACTGCCCTTACGCTGGCCACCAAAGGGCATCCTGCCTCGTTGGAGATGTGCCTCCTCCTCATCCTCCTCCTCCTCCTCTCTCCTATTAGGCACCCACGTGGAGTCAGTGACCTCATCATCCCCTCCCTCCTCATCACTGGAGCCAATCTGGCAGTATGCTGCAGCTGCTGGAACATGACTGCCAGATTGGTGTCCTTCTTAAGCATCCCCTCTGTCTGCTCTCACGCTACTGCCTTCCTGTAGCTGGGTTTCATCATCAGACCCTTCGAAACGCTGGGCATCCTCCTGGAGCATGTACCCAACACTGTGCTCAAACAGTTCGGGGGACTCCTCAGGAGGAGGACATGGTGGGTCTAGGGAAGGAGTGACTGATGATGAGTCTGACATTGATACCAGGGAAGAGGACGCTTTGGCAGCTGCTTTGCCAGTACCCTGAGCCTGGGTGAGAGAGGATGAGGAGGAGGAGGAGGGCTTGGTCATCCACTCTACCAAGTCTTCGGCATGATGTGGCTCAACATGTCCAGCTGCCGAAAAGAAGGACAAGCGTGTCCCATGGCCATGTGCTGATGACAATGCACCGCGTCCACGACCAGCACTGTTGCCCCCAGACACAGAGCCTGCTTGCCCTCTTTTATTGCCTCCTGACTGTCTGCCTCTCCTTGTTTGCCTTCCAGACATTCTAATGGATGGCCTGCAGGGAGATGGGAAAAAAGCAATAAGGGCTACCTTCAGGTGTCCTTCTCTGTCCCTTTACTTAAGGATTTCTAAATATGGTTGAGGATGATTGCTTTCGCACAGAATAGCACAATGACAATTTCCCTGACTGTCCAAAAAACAAGGATTTCAAAGATGGTTGATGAGGAATGCTTTAGCACAGTATAGCACAAGGAGAATTTCCCTCACTGTCCTTCCCTGTCCCTACAAACAAGGATTAGCACAGTAAAACACACTGACACTCTCCCTACCTATAGTTTTCTGTCCCTATAAAAAATGTTTTTTTAAAGATGGTTGATGATGAATGCTTTAGCACAGTATAGCACAAGGAGAATTTCCCTCACTGTCCTTCCCTGTCCCTACAAACAAGGATTAGCACAGTAAAACACACTGACACTCTCCCTACCTATAGTTTTCTGTCCCTATAAAAAATGTTTTTTTTAAAGATGGTTGATGATGAATGCTTTAGCACAGTATAGCACAAGGAGAATTTCCCTCACTGTCCTTCCCTGTCCCTACAAACAAGGATTAGCACAGTAAAACACACTGACACTCTCCCTACCTATAGTTTTCTGTCCCTATAAAAATTTTTTTTTTTAAAGATGGTTGATGATGAATGCTTTAGCACAGTATAGCACAAGGAGAATTTCCCTCACTGTCCTTCCCTGTCCCTACAAACAAGGATTAGCACAGTAAAACACACTGACACTCTCCCTACCTATAGTTTTCTGTCCCTATAAAAAATGTTTTTTTAAAGATGGTTGATGATGAATGCTTCAGCACAGTATAGCACAAGGAGAATTTCCCTCACTGTCCTTCCCTGTCCCTACAAACAAGGATTAGCACAGTAAAACACACTGACACTCTCCCTACCTATAGTTTTCTGTCCCTATAAAAAATGTTTTTTTAAAGATGGTTGATGATGAATGCTTTAGCACAGTATAGCACAAGGAGAATTTCCCTCACTGTCCTTCCCTGTCCCTACAAACAAGGATTAGCACAGTAAAACACACTGACACTCTCCCTACCTATAGTTTTCTGTCCCTATAAAAAAATGTTTTTTTAAAGATGGTTGATGATGAATGCTTTAGCACAGTATAGCACAAGGAGAATTTCCCTCACTGTCCTTCCCTGTCCCTACAAACAAGGATTAGCACAGTAAAACACACTGACACTCTCCCTACCTATAGTTTTCTGTCCCTATAAAAAATGTTTTTTTAAAGATGGTTGATGATGAATGCTTTAGCACAGTATAGCACAAGGAGAATTTCCCTCACTGTCCTTCCCTGTCCCTACAAACAAGGATTAGCACAGTAAAACACACTGACACTCTCCCTACCTATAGTTTTCTGTCCCTATAAAAAATGTTTTTTTAAAGATGGTTGATGATGAATGCTTTAGCACAGTATAGCACAAGGAGAATTTCCCTCACTGTCCTTCCCTGTCCCTACAAACAAGGATTAGCACAGTAAAACACACTGACACTCTCCCTACCTATAGTTTTCTGTCCCTATAAAAAATGTTTTTTTAAAGATGGTTGATGATGAATGCTTTAGCACAGTATAGCACAAGGAGAATTTCCCTCACTGTCCTTCCCTGTCCCTACAAACAAGGATTAGCACAGTAAAACACACTGACACTCTCCCTACCTATAGTTTTCTGTCCCTATAAAAAATGTTTTTTTAAAGATGGTTGATGATGAATGCTTTAGCACAGTATAGCACAAGGAGAATTTCCCTCACTGTCCTTCCCTGTCCCTACAAACAAGGATTAGCACAGTAAAACACACTGACACTCTCCCTACCTATCCTTCTCTTTCCCTAAACTAAAGGAATCCAGGTTAAGCAAGAAAAAAAATTTCACTGTCCCTGCCTATGCTTCTCTTTCCCTGCTCCGGAACACACTACACTAGGCCGCCGTGCTGGCGGCCTTTTATAGTGTGGGGCGTGTACTAAACACCCTCAGCAATAATTGGCCACAGGCATCCTGCCTGTGGCCAATCATTGCTCTCCTCGCTGCCGGCGCTGTGATTGGCCAAGCATGCGGGGTCACAGTGCATGCTTGGCCAATCACAGCGCCTGGATGACACTGCGATGGCGTAGTGCATTGTGGGCCGCAAATTAGGCGCGAACGGCCCAAATCGTTCGTTGTTTGGCGAACGATCGAACAGCCGATGTTCGAGTCGAACGTATGTTCGACTCGAACACCGAGCTCATCCCTAGCCCTGATAATACCTAGCTAGGTCAGTATATGAATCTGGTCTATCTAGTGCTTAGGCGCAGTTCATGAACTGTATTTGGCGCTTTATAAATAATAAATCAATCAATCAATCAACCTAGCAGTGACAAAGAATGGAACTTTAACGATTGGTGACCGCCTGCACACAGACACTAACTCCCTGTTGCATAAATTTGAATGAGATGGGTAAAAGATGGCTTCAGCTCCTGTTCTCCACCTGTAAAGAACTCCTCAGATGTGTTTTGCCTTTTTCGGGGATTAATTATGGAGGCCATCTTTTACCCATCTCATTCCCATTAATGCAACAGGGAATCAGTGTCTGTGTGCAGATGGTCACTATTATGTTGAAGTCTACTAGAGCCTGACAAGCCAATCCTTTCTTTGTTGTGCCAGTCTATTCACATGCTGATCCAGCTAACACAGGTTTGGGAGGCATTCAAGCAGTACGTTTTTCATTGTTTTGAGCTACATATGAAAGAAATGAACTTGACTAAAACTTGGGCACATCTTTAGACCTAATAATGATAACATGTCATGGTTCTTTCGGAATTCTACAATATTCTTGGGAGGTTGTAGAGGAATGCGTGAGTGTTTTATAACCATAGATATTTTAAGGGAGGATGAGGAGTTAAAGGCCAATTCCAGTTTGGGCAGTAGAACCTGGCAGCTCTGTAAAATAAAAAAAAAGCAGCTCTGGCTGCTATACCTACCCAATTTTCGGTTCTGTCCCCCGCACACTCAGCTTTATTCAACCCATTTCCTGTTAGTCCAGGGTGCCAAGGCTCTGCCCCTGCCTTGGACTCGTAGAAGATTGCTGCAGAAAGCAACTCTACGTCATTATGTAGCACTGTTCTCTGCAACATTTAGAATCTGCCCACTGCCGGAGGAATAAGATGATGAAGAGGATCTGTGATGATGGACTCCTCATCTAAAAAATGGTATGTAAAAAAAAAGTATGTAAATTGCTTTTGTTTTTTTTTTTTTTTTTTACAGTACAGGGCTAACTCCAAGACAGATTGTTCTGATTAAATGTGCTGCAAAACTGTCCCCAACAATTTGTAATATGTTTAACCACTTAAAGACCGCCGCACGCCGATGTACGTCAGCAGAATGGCACGGCTGGGCACAAGGGCGTACAGGTACGTCCCCTTTAAGAGCCCAGCCGTGGGTCGCAAGCGCGCCGTCAGCGGCGCGCTCGCCACACAGTCCTCTTCTCCGTGACCGTCTCCGTGGTTACAGCGGACCCGATCGCCGCCGGTGTCCCGCGATCGGGTCACAGAGAGGAAGAACGGGGAGAGGTAAGTGTAAACAAACCTCTCCCCGTGCTTCCTAGTGAGCCTGTCATTGATCGTCTGTTCCCTGTCATAGGAAACGACGATCAGTGACGTCACACACTAAGCCACGCCCCCACAGTAAGAAACACACATCAGGGCACACTTAACCCCTACAGCGCCCCCTCCTGGTTAACCCCTTCACTGTCAGTGTAATTTTTACAGTTATCAGTGCATTTTTATAGCACTGTTCGCTGTAAAAATGACAATGGTCCCAAAATAGTGTCAAAAGTGTCCGATGTGTCCGCCATAATGTCGCAGTCACGATAAAAATCGCTGATCGCCGGCATTACTAGAAAAAAAATAATTAATAAAAATGCAATAAAACTATCCCCTATTTGGTAGACGCTATACATTTTGCGCAAACCAATCAATAAATGCTTATTGCGATTTTTTTTACCAAAAATATGTAGAAGAATACGTATCGGCCTAAACTGAGGAAAAAAAAACTCAGTTAGACTTACCGGTAACGGTATTTCTACGAGTCTTTCAGGACAGCACCTGGAGAGAGCGCAGCTCCACCCCTTTTCCCAGGAAACACTGCAGTCAGTTTTCTTTAAAGACCGGACACTTCCACCATGGCCTCAGTTGTTTAAGAGTACCTCCAGCCATGCTGAAATTAGATAAGCAGAACATAGCAATAACACCACATCTTATCATTACTTTAGGGCGGGTCATCGGTGCTGTCCTGAAAGACTCGTAGAAATACCGTTACCGGTAAGTCTAACTGAGGTTTTCTCACCTCGTCTTTCAGGACAGCACCTGGAGATGATAAAAGAGTACTTACTCTAGAGTGGGACCACTGCCTGTAGGACCTTTCTGCCAAATGATTGCTCAGATGCAGAGAGTAAATCCAACCTGTAATGGCGGGTGAAAGTGGAGAAGCTTGTCCACGTAGCCGCCTTGCATATTCTTCCCGGCGAAGCTCCAGCTCGTTCTGCCCAGGATGTTGCTACTGCCCGGGTTGAATGAGCCCCTACTCCTGTGGGAGGTTCTATCCCTGAAGCTCTGTAGGCTTCGCCGATAGCCATTTGTAGCCACCTACCTATGGTATTTTTGGACGCACTATAACCTTTACGTGGGCCAGAAAACAAAATAAACAGGGAATTCGATCTTCTGAATTCACTTGTTATCTTTAGATAGTGCAGTATGCACCTCCTTACATCCAAGCTGTGAAAGGCTTCTTCTTTCGTGCCCACTGGTGTAGGACAGAAGGAAGGGAGAACTATTTCCTGTGACCTGTGGAATACCGTTGCCACTTTTGGTAGGAAGCCCGGGTCAGTTCTCAGCACTACCCGGTCTGGAAATATAGAAAGGAAAGGTTCTATGATTGACAGGGCCTGTAGATCACTCACTCTCCTAGCTGAGGTAACTGCCACTAAGAGTGCTACCTTCAGGGACCAAAATTTAATCGTTGCTTCCTCCGGAGGTTCAAAGGGTCTTTTTGTCAGACCCTGTAGCACCAGAGACAAGTCCCATTTTGGGAAGAACTTAAAGGGTACTGGCCTAACTTTGGTCAGTGCCTTAAAAAATCTAACGATAAGGGGGTCCTGAGATAGTTGTCTCTCCAGGAACACCGATAAGGCGGCTACTTGCACCTTTAGGGTGCTAATCGCCAACCCCTTCTCCATTCCCTCATGGAGAAATTCTAATACAGAGATAGTCTCCTTTGGTGAACGGATCTTTTCTCTGCACCAGGAATTAAAACATTTCCAAGCTTTGAAATAGATCGCTCTGGTGACCTTTTTTCGGCTGTCCAATAATGTTGAAATTAGTTTATTGGACAAGCCCCTCTTTTTTAGGATTTGCTCCTCAGTAGCCAAGCAGCTAGTCTGAGGTGCTTGATATTGGGATGTTGTAGGGGCCCCTGTGTTAAAAGGTCCTTCTGTAAAGGAAGAAACCAATGGGGTTCCACCGCCATCCTCTGGATGGTTGAAAACCAAGTCCTTTTGGGCCAGAATGGGGCTACTAGGATTAATGTTGTAGGCTCCTTCTGTAGCTTTTTGAGGACCAATGGGATCATTTGGAAGGGGGGAAAAGCGTAGCACAAGTGGAAGGTCCATGGTTGTGCCAGTGCATCTAGACCCTCCACTTGATCTTGCCTGTTTAGGGAGAAGTATGTTTCCACCTTCGCATTGGCGTGGGATGCGAACAGGTCTATTTGGGGAACTCCCCATCTTCCTGTTATCTTCTGGAATACTACCGGATTCAGACTCCATTCTGATTCCAGTACTCTTTCTCGGCTTAGGAAGTCTGCTATTTGGTTCAGATCTCCCTTTAGGTGTACCGCCGTCAAGGAGGCTAGATTGGATTCTGCCCAGGCCAAAATGTGGAGGGCTGAGGATAGCAACACTCTGCTCCTCGTGCCTCCCTGCGTTGTTATATAAGCCACTGCCGTGGCATTGTCTGATAACACCTGAATGTGGTGACCCAGGACTTGTTTCTTGAACGCCCATAGTCCCAGTAGAATGGCCCTCAATTCTCTCCAATTGGAGGATCTCCGGGCTTCTCTGTTTGACCATGTTCCTTGGGCCATCTGTCCATCCAGATGAGCACCCCACCCCCAGAAGCTTGCGTCCGTTGTCAATCTGTGTTCTACAGGGAAAGTCCAAAGCAGGCCTTTGTCTAAATTTGCTTGCTTCCTCCACCACCACAGCTTTCTCTGAACTTGAGGGGGTATTTTTATCAATTTTTCCAGCGACTCTCCGTAGGACCAATTCCTGAGAATTGTCTGCTGGAGGTCTCTCGCATGCAGACGTGCCCATTGTACCGCTGGTATTGAGGCGGTGAGTAGGCCTAGGACTGACATGGATGCTCTGATTGTCATCGGCAGATTTGTTTGAGTCCCCTTTACTGCCCTCTGGAGTTTCTCTATTTTTTCCTCTGGGAGAAAAAGTCTTTCCTGTATGGAATTTATTGTATATCCAAGAAATGTTATCGTCTGGGAAGGGATCATTTTTGATTTTTCTTGGTTTATGATCCATCCGAGACTCTCGAGATGTCTTTTCGTCTCTTTTAGATCTTTCGCCAATAACTCCCTTGTCTTGGCAAATATCAGGAGGTCGTCCAGATATGGCACTATTGATATCCCCTTTAATCTGAGGGGTGCTAGAGCCTCTGCTATGACCTTTGTAAATATCCTTGGTGAGGATGACAGTCCGAAAGGGAGGGCTCTGAACTGCAGGTGTGAGATCGAGTCTCCCGTCTTTACTGCTAATCGCAGATACTTCTGTGATATTGGCGCTATAGGAACGTGTAGGTACGCATCCCTCAGGTCTATGGATGCCATAAAACAACCTGGCGTCAGGAGATGTTTCACTGAGAAAATTGTGTCCATCTTGAATCTTTTGTATCTGATGGACCTGTTTAGTATCTTCAGGTTCAAGATCAACCGGAATTTTCCTGACGTCTTCTTCACTAGGAAGATGTGTGAATAGCACCCTATCCCTTCCTCTTCGGGGGGAACAGCTATAATTACCTCTTGCTGGATGAGTTCTTCCAGTAAGGATGACATCCCTATAGACTTCTCCAGGTCTCGAGGAGTCCGGGTTACATAAAAACGGTTTGGAGGGGGTTGCGAGAATTCCAGCCTGTAGCCCTCTGATATTATTTTGAGGACAAATGGACTGGACGTCGCTGTCTTCCATTGTGGAAGAAAGGCCTGTAACCTTCCTCCCACCGTTGGCGGACTGTCACTGGGTGTTTGTGGTTTGGCCAGGAGGGCGGAATAGTACCCCTGACTTTCCTCTCCCTCTCTGGGACCTCCAAGGTCTTTTATAGCCCGTGTCTTTTTTAACCTCGGTTTGCCGAAAAGCACGAAAATTAGTTTTACCCTGAGGAACCACTTTCTTCTTTATTGGGAAGGCCTTCTTTTTATCAGCCGTTCTATTAAGTACGGCTTCCAAATCAGGGCCAAAAACTAAGTCACCGTCAAAAGGCAAACCACATAACTTCGCCTTTGAGGCTATATCCCCTGACCAGGTCTTAACCCATAAGGCTCTGCGGGCTGAGTTGACCAAGGCTGCTGATCTAGCTGACATTTTGATAGATTCAGCAGAGGCATCAGCCATGTACCCTACCGCCTTCTGAAGTATAGGCAGCGTGTCAAGTAGATCCTTACGAGAAGTTCCCGCCTCAATGTGAGTTTTTAATTGCTCCAACCAGTGTTCTAAGTTTCTCGCTACCACGGTTGATGCCATTGCTGGCTTAAAGTTGGCTAGAGTCGAATCCCATGCCTTTTTTAGTAGGGAGTCTGCCCTCTTGTCCATGGCATCTTTTAGGGTGCCCATGTCCTCGAAGGCCAAGTCTGTATTCCTTGAAACCTGCGAAAAGGCTGCGTCAAGCCTTGGTTTTTTATTCCAAACCTGCTGACTATCATCCTCAAAGGGGAATCTTCTCTTGAGGGATCTGGAAAAGAAAGGTGCCCTCTCTGGGTCCTTCCATTCTCTCTTTACTGTCTCGGAGATGTATTTGTGCACTGGGAACACCCGTTGCTTTACTTCTCCCATGCCTTGAAACATCTTATCGTGTAAGGATAATTGCGTCTTATCCTCTTCGATATTAAGCGTTGTGTGTATTGTTTTTAATAGATCGTCCACTTCCTCCAGGGATAACCTATAGCGGGAAGAAGAAATTTCCCTTTCTTCTTCCTCTTCTTCATCCGAACCTGTGGCAACATTTATCTCCTCATCCTCCGAGTCGCTGACCCCTCTGGGTGCAGGAGTACTAGGATGAGAACAGGATGGTGAACTGCCTTTCCTGTTTGGCTGGGCCGCCGGACGTCTATCCAAAAAGGAGCGGAATGACTGAAAAGTGTCCGCTAGTTCCTTTCGGAAGGAGCTTAATAGCTCCCCTGGTTGAGCAGCAGCTGCAGCTGAGGCAGTTTCCTCTTTTAACAGCTCTGCAATACATGTCTTGCATAGCGCTTTAGGCCATGTTTCCCTAAGCGTGTCTTTGCAAGACGGACATCTCCTCTTGGGAAGAGGAGAGGAGTGTTTGGTTTTGTCTTTGGCTTTAAGCTGAAATACACCAACACCATACTATATTTAAAACATTTTTAAAACATAATAGTAACCAAAACCTTCTAAATCAGCTGGAAAATAAAAGAGGAAGGAACTAACACTTTAGCCCTTACATTTATAAGCACAGCTTACCTAGTGACTCACCCCCTGAGCCACCATAACAACAAAAAAACCAACTCTCTAGTAACAATCTCTAGGGAGAGTGGCACAGGCTCCTTTGCTTTCCCCCCAGGGGAGAAAAGGAGGGAAAGAATATACAAGACCCCATAAAGTATATATACAGGGACCTCTGTCCCTGCTTACCTGGGTCTGGCTGGTGTGAGTGGCTCCTGTTCCCACCACTGCCGCTTGTTCCTCTTCCATTGCGAGGTTGAAGTGGCGTCCGACAGCTCCTTTTTTGATTTTCCCGGTCCTTTCACCGCTGTGAGGACCGGAAATGACACCAGCCGAAGGCCGCCTCCTCCCCCTGCGTTCCAGCGGCCGGAACCGGAAGCCGCGTCGCACCACGGGAAGTCCCGCCCCCGGCCGGAATGACGCGCTCGCCATCCGGGACCCGGAAAACATGGGGATACAAACGAAAGAGACGCTGCTCGTCTCCTGAGGAGCACGCCATCCCTCCTTCCATGCCCCCAGTGCCGGTCTGATGAGAGCAGGCCCTCCCGCAGCCTGAACCCTCGCCGGGTATGAAGGGAAGAAGGTACCGCAGCATCCACCTCACGTAAGGGGGGGTGCTGGGCTGGCCTGGAACAAAAGAAAAAAACTAACAGGTATGCCCCATACTGTCTCCACCTGGAGAGAGCGCAGCATTACCCCTGGTTCCCTGCAGCGCTTCCACCATGCCGGAGGAAACACTACAACTGAGGCCATGGTGGAAGTGTCCGGTCTTTAAAGAAAACTGACTGCAGTGTTTCCTGGGAAAAGGGGTGGAGCTGCGCTCTCTCCAGGTGCTGTCCTGAAAGACGAGGTGAGAAATTGTTTTTTTATATATTTTTTGGGATATTTATTAAAGCAAAAAGTAAAAAATATTGAAATTTTTTCAAAATTGTCGCTCTATTTTTGTTTATAGCGCAAAAACTAAAAACCGCAAAGGTGATCAAACACCACCAAAAGAAATCTCTATTTGTGGGAAAAAAAGGACGCCAATTTTGTTTGGGAGCCACGTCGCACGACCGCGCAATTGTCAGTTAAAGTGACGCAGTGCTGAATCGCAAAAAGTGGCCTGGTCTTTAACCACTTCTCCACCAAGGACGTCATATTGACTTTGAGGTGGGATATCTAAATGATGCCTGCAGCTACAGGCATCATTCAGATATCATTCTGTCGGGCCGGCAATTCTGCGCACCATAAGAACGTTCCGCTGCTTGATCGTTCTTATAGGCGGCGGGAGGGGGACATCCCCCCTCCCGCCGCCATCCGGTGCTTCTCCGGGCTCTCCCGTGCCATCGGGGGCCCGGAGAATGAATCGGCCGGCGCCGGATGACGAGCATAGAGATTTCCGGTCTCTATGACCGTCGGAGTCCCGGGCGTGATGTTGTGATGTCAGGCCTGGTACCCGGAAGTAAACAAAGCCGCAATTGCGGCTGTCAGCATGAGATCGGTGAATTTTTTTTCACTGATATCATGCTTTTCAGCCTGGAGGAGAGATGTGGGGTCTTATTGACCCCGCATCTCTCCATAAAGAGGACCTGTCACACACATTCCTATTACAAGGGATGTTTACATTCCTTGTAATAGGAATAAAAGTGATCAAAAAAAAATGTAAAAAAAAGTGTCAAAATAAAAAGAAAATAGTAAAATAATTTTTTTTTTTTTTAAAATGCCCGGTAGCTCGTGCTTAGAAGCGAACATGCATGTAAGTCCCGCCCACATATGTAAACGCCATCCAAACCCCACATGAGAGGTATCACCGCGTGCGGTGGAGTGTGAGCAACAATTCTAGCACTAGACCTCCTCTGTAACTCGAAAATAGTAACCTGTAAAAAAAAATTAAGCGTTGCCTATGGAGATTTTTAAGTACCGAAGTTTGGCACCATTCCATGAGTATGTGCAATTTCAAAGTGTGACATGTTAGGTATCTATTTACTCGGCGTTACAGCATCTTTCAAATTATACAAAAAAATTGGGCTAACTTTACTGTTTTATTATTTTTTAATTTGTGAAACCGTTTTTTTTCCCCCAAAAAAAGGCGTTTGAAAAATTATTGCGCAAATACCGTGCAATGACCGCCATTTTATTCCCTAGGGTGTCTGCTAAAAAAAAATATATAAATGTTTGGGGGTTCTGATTAATTTTCTAGCAAAAAAATGATGATTATTACATGAAGGAGAGAAGTGCCAGAATAGGCCCGGTGGAGAAGTGGTTAAGCTCCATAATGGTCCGGTCCTTAAGTGGTTAAACACTAAAGTATTGCTGCACTGTTGTAGTGAATAGGGATGAGCTCGGTTTTCGAGTCGAACATACGTTCGACCCGAACATCGGCTGTTCGTTCGGCGAACATCGAACGATTTTGGCCGTTCGCGCCAAATTAGAGTGACACGAACGGCCCACAATACACTGCGCCATCGCAGTGCAATCCCGGCGCTGTGATTGGCCAAGCATGCACTGTGACCCCGCATGCTTGGCCAATCACAGCACCGGCAGCTAGGAGAGCTATAATTGGCCACAGGCAGGTTGCCTGTGGCCAGTTATAGCTCAGGGGGTTTAACACACTCCCCACACTATAAAAGGCCGCCAGCGCGGTGGCCTTGTGTAGTGTGTTCCGGCGCAAGGAAAGAGAAGGATAGGTGGGGACAGTGTGATATTCTTTGTGCTATTCTTGTGTGCAGGGAGAGAGAAGGATAGGCAGGGAGAGTGCCAGTGTCATATTCTTTGCTAAACCTTGTGTGCAGGGAGAGAGAAGGATAGGCAGGGGACAGTGTCAGTGTCGTATTCTTTACTAAACCTTGTGTGCAGGGAGAGAGAAGGATAGGCAGGGAGAGTGTCAGTGTCATATTCTTTGATAAACCTTGTGTGCAGGGAGAGAGAAGGATAGGCAGGGGACAGTGTCAGTGTCATTGTTGCTAAGCCTCCTGCACAGTATACACCTGAAGCTAGCCCTTATTGCTGTGTTTTCCTGGTGTGTTACACTAACAGGCATTTGCAGCACTTACAGCGGGTGCAGTGTGCCTCCTGCACATTACACACCTGAAGCTAGCCCGTATTGCTGTGTTTTCCTGGTGTGTTACACCAACAGGCATTTACAGCACTTACAGCAGGCATAGTGTGATTCCTGCAAAATATACTCCTGAAGCTACGCCTTATTGCTGTGTTTTCCTGGTGTGTTACACCAACAGGCATTTGCAGCACTTACAGCAGGCGTAGTGTGATTCCTGCAAAATATACTCCTGAAGCTAGCCCGTATTGCTGTGTTTTCCTAGTGTGTTACACCAACAGGCATTTGCAGCACTTACAGCAGGCGTAGTGTGATTCCTGCAAAATATACTCCTGAAGCTACGCCTTATTGCTGTGTTTTCCTAGTGTGTTACACCAACAGGCATTAGCAGCACTTACAGCAGGCGTAGTGTGATTACTGCAAAATATACACCTGAAGCTAGCACGTATTGCTGTGTTTTCCTAGTGTGTTACACCAACAGGCATTTGCAGCACTTACAGCGGGCATAGTGTGCTTCCTGCAAAATATACTCCTGAAGCTAGGCCTTATTGCTGGTTTTCCCATCTCCCTGCAGGCCATTAGAATGTCTGTAAGGCAAACAAGGAGAGGCAGACAGTCAGGAGCCAATAAAAGAGGGCAAGCAGGCTCTGTGTCTAGACACAACAGTGCTGGTCGTGGACGCGGTGCATCGCCATCAGCATGTGGCCATGGGACACGCTTGTCCTTCTTTTCGGCAGCTGGACGTGTTGAGCCGCATCATGCCAAAGACTTGGTAGAGTGGATGACCAAGCCCTCCTCATCCTCCTCATCCTCTCTCACCCAGGCTCAGGGTACTGGCAAAGCAGCTGCCAAAGCGTCCTCTTCCCTGGTATCAATGTCATCATCAGTCACTCCTTCCCTAGACCCACCATGTCCTCCTGAGGAGTCCCCCGAACTGTTTGAGCACAGTGTTGGGTACATGCTCCAGGAGGATGCCCAGCGTTTCGAAGGGTCTGATGATGATACCCAGCTAGAGGAAGGCAGTAGCGTGTGAGCAGAGAGAGGGGATGCTCAAGAAGGACACCAATCTGGCAGTCATGTTCCAGCAGCTGCAGCATACTGCCAGATTGGCTCCAGTGATGAGGAGGGAGGGGATGATGAGGTCACTGACTCCACGTGGGTGCCTAATAGGAGAGAGGAGGAGGAGGATGAGGAGGAGGCACATCTCCAATGAGGTAGGGCAGCACACCAATGGAATCACACCGCAGAGCTCCGCCTGTGCAGGGTGCTGCCTCTGCCCGTTATTCAAAAAGTTCTTTGGTGTGGGCCTTTTTTGAGTCGAGTGCATCAGATCGCACAGCTGCTGTTTGCAACATATGTCTCAAGCGTATATCGCGTGGCCAAAACATCAGCTGCTTGGGCACCACATGCTTGACCAGACATATGTTGACCTGCCATGCAGCTCGTTGGCAAGCCTACCTTAAAGACCCACACTAAAGAACATGAGTAAGCGTCAATTCGTGACGTGAAACGCGTTAGCCACCCTTCCCTGCATGCACACCATCTGCATTTGTTGTTTTGGATTTATGGATTTATTTTGAATTTGGATTTTTTACCTGAAATTTTGGAATAAATAACTGTCTATACAGAGTGCGGCAGTCCAGGGTTTCTTTTTCTCCCAGCTTAAGCCAGGAATGGTGGTTTGCGACAATGGCACCAACCTCCTCTCCGCCCTCCGACAGGGACAACTGACCCATGTGCCCTGTGTGGCTCACGTCCTTAACCTGGTGGTGCAGCGGTTCTTGGGCAGGTACCCAGGCTTACAGGATGTCCTGAGGCAGGCCAGGAAAGTCTGTGTGCATTTCTGCAGATCTTATAATGCCAGTGCTCGCCTGGCTGAGCTGCAAAAGGAGTTGAATCTGCCCAAGAACCGCCTTATATGTGACATGCCCACCAGGTGGAACTCAACCTTGGCCATGCTGCAGCGGCTGCACACGCAGCAGAGGGCCATCAATGAGTACCTGTGCGACTACGGCACCAGGACAGGGTCAGGGGAGCTCGGTTTTTTTTCACCACGCCAGTGGGGCATGATCAGGGATGCATGCACTGTCCTGGCACCATTTGAGGAGGCCACGAGGATGGTGAGCAGTGACAGTGCATGCATCAATTGCACTGTACCTCTTGTCCACCTGTTGGAACATACGCTGCGTGGAATAATGGACAGGGCACTTGAGGCAGAACAGAGGCAGGAAGAGGAGAACTTCCTTGCCTCTCAAGGCCCCCTTTACCCAGACAGGGTTCCTTCTGTCCCACCCATCGCACAGGAGAAGGAGGAGGAGGAGGAGGATTGTGTCAGCATGGAGGTGGAGCCTGGCACTCAGCATCATCAGCAGTAGTCTTTTAGGGATGATTTACAGTCCCAAGAAACCCGTGGACTTGTACGTGGCTGGGAGTAGGTGGCTGCGGATCATGTCGTCCTTAGTGACCCCGAGGACTCCGGACCGAATGCCTCAGCTAACCTACGCTGCATGGCCTCCCTGATCCTGCAAAGTCTGCGGAAGGATCCTCGTATTCTTCGGATCAAGGAGAGGGACCATTACTGGCTGGCCACTCTCCTTGATCCACGGTACAAGGGTAAGGTTGCGGACCTTATCTTACCATCACAGAGGGAGCAGAGGATGAGACAACTCCGGGAGGCCTTGCAGAAAGGTCTGTGCAACGCGTTCCCAGAGACTGGGAGGTTACAAACTCCTGGTCCTGGACAACGAGTTGCTGAGGCTTCGGTCAGTCAAAGAAGGAGCGGTGGGGAAGGTGGCCGTCTGACCGATGCGTTCAGACAATTCTTTAGTCCGCAGCCCCAAGGTATGATCGGTTCCAGCAACCATCGCCAGCGTCTGATATACATGGTGCAGGAATACCTAGGGGCAAGGTCAGACTTGGACACCTTCCCAACCGAAAATCCTCTGGCTTACTGGGTCTTGAGGATGGATCACTGGCCAGAGCTTGCACAGTATGCAATTGAGCTACTGGCCTGTCCTGCATCCAGCGTTCTTTCAGAACGCACATTCAGTGCTGCTGGAGGATTTGTCATGGATCACAGGGTGCGCCTGTCCACCGACTCGGTTGATCGACTGACTTTCATAAAGATGAACCAGTCTTGGATTACCACAAGCTACCAAACACCTGAAGCTGATATAACAGACTAATTTATTTTCAATTGTTACATCCCTTCAAGACTGATGCTGAGTGACTGTCCTGTTATGTTGACTGACTATCCTCCTCCTCCTCAATTATCCGATTGATGATGATAGCTTGGAAGAACATTTTTGTTTCTGGGTGCCGCCACCAGTGCCTAAGGCCCAATTTTTCAGCCCCTGTTTGACAGGGGCATGTAATTACAATGTTTTATGCAATGCTTTGCAGCAGGGCTCATTCCTGCACTCCAACTAGAGTATCTGGGAGAGGTTGCAGTGTCGTGGCACCAGCACCAGTGCCTAAGGCCCAATTTTTTAGCCCCTGTTTAACAGGGGCATGTAATTACAATTTTTTATCCGATTGATGATGATAGCTTGGAAGAACATTTTTGTTTCTGGGTGCCGCCACCAGTGCACGGGTATGGGGTAGCTATGCCATTTTTCTTAAAGATTTTCATCCATATAACTGGGACCAGACATTACATTAAAGCCGCAAGCAGTTTTAAATGGCTTTTTTTCCCTTTAGAAATGTCATTTTGTGCAGGGACAGTTCTAAACACGGGAAACACGTGCCACTTCACAGGCATACTTTAGACACCCCCCAGGTATGATATTTAAAGGAATATTTGACTTTTTTTTTTCACTTTATGCATCATTAAAATGACTGCTCCCGAAAAACGGTCGTTTTTTAAAACTTCTTTTTGCATTGATACATGTCCCCTGGTGCAGAACCCGTGTTCCCAAACCCTTTTTAGGACAATAACATGCATAATAGTCATTATAATTAGCACTTTAGATTTTGAACGTTCGCATCCATTGTATTTAATAGGGTTCTAACGTTCGTGCGAACTTTCAGTCCGTTTGCGGGTTCTGGTGCGAACCGAACCCGGGGGTGTTCGGCTCATCCCTAGTAGTGAAGTTATTACAACATATATTGTAACTACTCCTGCTAAAATATACAGTATGTATTCAGCACTTTTCTGATAAAGGGAGTTTTCGTGAATGTGCACTAATAAACATCATGCTAAAAGTCACACTGCAAGCATTAAAATTACATATGATAACTTGATAAATTGGAATATTTTCCAGGCATGCATACAGCATGGTATTGTTCCCTTGCAAATTTAAAACAATGCTTTTCCCTAACAAAAATCAAATAAAAAACAAAACAAAAGCCAAAAAATAAAAAGTTACCTGCATAGCACAGCAGTGCTCCTGCGGGACGCTTTAAAAAATACTTTTTACTTTGAAATATTTAACAAAGGTTTAATCCCTGTGGGGTTTCCAATTGCTGGACAAGTATCTAAGCTTCTAAAATGATCCTGTCCACAGGGTGACAACCAGGGGCGTAACTAGAAATCACAGGGCCCCATAGCAAAATGTTTTATGGGCCCCCCTGCAACCAGCCCCCCCCCCCCACAGCCACACTAGTGTCAATGCAGCGTGACCTGTGCCCCATTCAGCGTGACCTGTGCCCCATGCAGCGTGACCTGTGCCCCATGCAGCGTGACCTGTGCCCCATGCAGCGTGACCTGTGCCCAATACTGCGTGACCTGTGCCCCATGCAGCGTGACCTGTGCCCCATGCAGCGTGACCTGTGCCCCATACAGCGTGACCTGTGCCCCATACAGCGTGACCTGTGCCCCATACAGCGTGACCTGTGCCCAATACTGTGTGACCTGTGCCCCATGCAGCGTGACCTGTGGCCAATGCAGTGTGACCTGTGCCCCATGCAGTGTGACCTGTGCCCCATGCAGCGTGACCTGTGCCCCATACAGCGTGACCTGTGCCCCATACAGCGTGACCTGTGCCCCATACAGCGTGACCTGTGCCCCATACAGCGTGACCTGTGCCCCATACAGCGTGACCTGTGCCCAATACTGTGTGACCTGTGCCCCATGCAGCGTGACCTGTGCCCAATGCAGTGTGACCTGTGCCCCATGCAGCGTGACCTGTGCCCCATACAGCGTGACCTGTGCCCAATACTGTGTGACCTGTGCCCCATGCAGCGTGACCTGTGGCCAATGCAGTGTGACCTGTGCGCCATACAGCGTGACCTGTGCCCCATACAGCGTGACCTGTGCCCCATACAGCGTGACCTGTGCCCCATACAGCGTGACCTGTGCCCCATACAGCGTGACCTGTGCCCCATACAGCGTGGCCTGTGCCCCATACAGCGTGGCCTTCCTGTGCCCAATGCAGCATGACATGTGCCCAATACAGCGTTGCCTGTGCCCAATACAGCCTGGCCTGCCTATGCCTATGCCTAATAAAGCCTCACCTGTGCAGAGGAAGAGGCAAGCCGCCCGGATCAGCAGAGAGCAGGATTGCTGTAATAGCTTTCATTTGAATTTCCCGTCTTCCCCGGGCTTATCGTCACATAGCCCTACCTCTTGGCGCAACGCCTTTGATGACGTCACATGTCCTGCATTGGACTGACGTTCTGTCAATCAAAGGAGGGGCTATGTGACGTGAGCCCCGGGAACACTGGAAGTTCTAATAAAACCTATTACAGCGGGCAATCCCGCTCTCTGCTGATACGGACAGCTCGCCTCTTCCTCTCCTCTCTCTTCCCCTGGCTAGGAGACTGTGCCGGCGGTGCTCACCCCCCCCCCCCACTCTGAGGCAGCCCCACGCTCGCCAACAGCCATTTTCCACTTGCAAAATGCAAGTGTGCGAGTAGAAAATTTGAGAACTGCTCATCAGAGGTGGCTCTAGGCTTTGTGAGGCCTTAGGCAAATCTTGGTCATGAGGCCCCACTCACTTTCACAATGGGAAAAGACTGCAACATGATACAAGAGATGGTCTTACGGTAATGACAAGCAAAATGTCACCTGGCTAACAGGGTAACACCACATTGCTGCAGCAGCCACAAAAAACTAGAGCCACAGACAGAGTGCAGACAGGTGATCCTTCTATACACTCCTCCATCCCCTACAAGCAGGAGAAGCCGACACATTCGCTTTGAGCGCCCTGCAGTGTATTCTGGGAGGTGTAGTCTCTGCAGAGCACAGGCACCGGCGGGGCAAGTCTAGTGTGAGGTGTGGTGAACTACAACTCCTGCCATGCAATGTGGTGCAGGCTTTGGGAGAAGGCTAGGATTGCAGTAGAGCCTGCTGTTGGCTGCAGATGATGAGATGTTCTCCGTTTGAGGGAGGTGTTACAGCTGGCTGAAACCTCCATGGCTTTACCCAAGTGTGTGCTGGTCTGCTCACTCCGCCAGCCTGGGAACACTCAGGGGCATCTTTAATATTGATTGGACCCTGGGCAAACATCCCCCCCCCACACTCCACCCCTACCAATTTCCCTCTCCATGCCAACATCCCAAAAAACAAACATGCACATAGACTTATCTAAAAAAATAAAAAAAAAAAAAACTGGTTCACACTCACTGATTGCTCCAGGCTCACTGATTGGTTGCTAGAGGTTACTGCAAAATATTACCACTCAATATTTGGCTGCTAGAGGTTACTGCACATCATTACCCCTCACCCATTGGTTGCTAGAGTTTACTGCACATCATTACAGTTTACCCATTGGTTGATAGAGGTTACTATACATCAGGGATATGCAATTAGTGGACCTCCAGCTGTTGCAAAACTACAAGTCCCATCATGCCTCTGCCTCTGGGTGTAATGCTTGTAGCTGTCAGAGTCTTGCTATGCCTCATGGGATTTGTAGTTCTGCAACAGCTGGAGGTCCGCTAATTGCATATCCCTGCTATACATCATTACCGCTCACTGATTGGTTGCAAGAGGTTACTGCACATTATTACAGCTCACTGATTGGTTGCTATAGGTTACTGCTTATCATTATCACTCACTGATTTGTTGCTAGAGGTTACTGCAAATTTATACTGCTCACTGATTGGTTGCTATGGGTTACTGCTTATCATTATCACTCACTGATTTCTTGCTAGAGGTTACTACAAATTTATACTGCTCACTGATTGGTTGCTATGGGTTACTGCTCATCATTATCGCTCACTGATTATTTGCTAGAGGTTACAGCACATCATTACCGCTCACTGCGTGGCAGGGCAGTATTGTGGTGTGTGTGATACAAATGTTGGGTTAAAGTTGGTTGGATGACAGGATGCAGTTTGGGGTGAGAGGCTGAGATCATATCTCCCCTATAATGATAGGGAGTAGGGTGATAGGATGCTAGAGGTGGGGTACAGGAGGGATGAGGATAATAATGACAGGAGGCAGGGTGGTAGGATGCCAGAGAAGGGGTACAGGGGGATGATGATGACAGGGGGTGGAGTGGTAGGAGGCCAGAGGTGGGGTAGAGAGGAATGATGGGGATGTTGATGACAATGGGCGGAGTGGTAGAATGTCAGCAAAGGGGGATGATGATGACAGTGGGTGGGGTGGTAGGAAGCGGTCAGTGGGGTACAGGGGGATGATGATGATGATGATGATAATAATGATGGGGGTAGGGTGGTTGGATGCTAGAGGTGGGCTACAGGGAGATGTTGATGACCGGAGGCAGGGTGATAGGATGTCAGAGGTGGGGGTATAGGGATGATGATGATAGTGGGTGAGGTGGTAGAAAGCTGGCAGAGAAGTACAGGGGGGTGAAGATTACAGGGGGTGGGATGGCAAGAAACTGGCAATGGGGCACAGATGGGATGATGATGGTGGGGGTGGGGCAGTAGGAAGCTGGCAGTGGGGTATAAATATGACAGGGGGTGGGGTGGTAGCAGGCTGGCAGGGCGGTGCAGGGGGGATGAAGATGACAGGGGGTGGGTGGTAGGAGGCTGGCAGAGTGGTGCAGGGGGATGAAGATGACAGGGGGTGGGTGGTAGGAGGCTGGCAGAGAGGTGCAGGGGGATGAAGATGACAGGGGGTGGGTGGAAGGAGCTGGCGGTACAGGGGGATGAAGATGACAGGGGGTGGGTGGAAGGAGCTGGCGGTACAGGGGGGATGAAGATGACAGGGGGTGGGTGGAAGGAGCTGGCGGTACAGGGGGGATGAAGATGACAGGGGGTGGGTGGTAGGATACTAGGCACAGGGGTTTATGATGAGGATAGAGATGATGACAGGGGGGTAAGTTGGTAGGAAGCTGACAGTGGGAAGTATGGTGACAGGAAGTAGGGTGGTGGTATGCCAGGAACAAGGGATGATGAGGAGAATTATTATGGCAGGGGGTCAGTAGGTGGCATCATATGCCAGAGGATGTCATACCAGGGCTGTGTCTGTGTGTGTCGGGAGGTGACATTACAACACTACAGGATGCTGTCAGTGTCGTGCAGGAGTCACAATTAGACAGTACCTGTAGGCAGACTGGCTCCTCGATGACTCTCAGGCGCCAGCTCTGAGACCGTCCATCGGAGGAGAGGAGAGACTGAGAGCAGAGACAGCACAACCGCTACGGCCATTATCCACGCTGACTGCACATGGCAGGAGACTTGCAGAGCGTGGCAGAAGGGGGGGGAGCCGGGGGAGGGGAGTACGTGCAGCCGTCCACTGACCATGAGACTTTCAGGCAGTGCTCAAGTAGTCAGTCAGTTCTGCCCCTGGCCAGGAAGAAAAAAGTTGCGGGCACCGCAGCGCAGGCTTTTGTCCCGCGTAACGTTAGAGATGGCCCTGGGTGCTCGTCCTCACCGGGCCCCACTCGGCTGCGGGCCCCATAGCGCCCGCATGGGTCGCTATGGCGGTAGTTCCGCCACTGGTGACAACGCTGTTGTGCTATTTCACTGCAGAACAAACATCATTTTCACCCTGTTAAAGGCAGTGTAAAAATAATAACATAAATTTATTGTCAGAATCAACTGATGAAAAAAAATGACTGTGTTAATGCTAGTGACAGACAGCATTATATAGGTCATTTTTTTATTTTGCCTTAGTTGAACTTTAAGCAGAGCAGCTATCTTATATTATTCTCTATGAAAAAAACATAATCTCAAAGGACTGGGCAGAAAAATCCAAGCAATGCCCTTTTTTTATGAATGTTCCCAAAACTAAAGAACATTGTATATATGTTTATTTGTGTTTCTCTCAACTTGGTATACAGTTTGAGCCTAGGTTCAGACTAGTGCGATGTGGGAACTAGTGTGATTACAGCGCCAGTTCCCACACCTCTTCTCTCCCTGTGTGAACTGCCCGAATCGCTGCGTGTGTCAATACGTTGTTGATGACACCCCCAGAACGGTTCACAGATCGCAGTGCGAACTGTGGATTCATACAGGAATCGGATCGCATAGGTGAGAACACCCATGCGATGCGATTCCAGTGCAGGGAAAAACAAGTCCCTGCACCTTTTTCTGTGTGAATCCAATGCGAGTTCAGCCATACAACTGTATGGCTCAAATCGCATTGCTCAGACATCGCATGTTATCGGCACCTGCGGTGCGGGTGTGAATCACATGCGATGTCTGAGATCACACTAGTCTGAACCTAGGCTTAATAAAGTTTTGCCTTTGTGTGAATACATACCGTATATACTCGAGTATAAGCCGACCTGAGTATAAGCCGAGGTACCTAATGTTACCACAAAAAACTGGTAAAACTTACTGACTCGAGTATAAGCCGATTTGCACGCCTCACTGTGCCCGTTGCAACTTCACTAAGCCCATTGTCACTGCCCATTGCCACCTTACTGTGCCCATCCTCACTGTTCCCATCCTTACTGTGCCCATCCTCACTGTTCCTCACTGTTCCCATCCTCACTGTTCCTCACTGTTCCTCACCTCACTGTTCCTCACCTCACTGTTCCTATCCTCACTGTTCCTATCCTCACTGTTCCTATCCTCACTGTTCCCTAGCTCACTGTTCCCTATTCTCACTGTTTAAATTAAACATTGTAAATTGTACCTGAAAAAAAATTGAGAGGCTGCGGCGTCCATCGTTTAAAACTCGCGGTCTCTTCCTCTTCCCTTCCGTGATAGGCGTTTTCTAAGCAGACACAGTTCCGCCTATCACGAACGTTCTCTCATCCTCAGTTTCCCAGCAGACGTCTGTGATTGGCGGAACACTGAACACAGTGTCTGCTGGGATGGGTGAGGATGAGAGAACGTTCGTGATAGGCGATTCTCAGCAGACACTCTCGGCCTATCACGGAAGGGACCAGGAAGAGACCGCGAGATTTAAACGATGGACGCCGCAGCCTCTCAACTTTTTTTCAGGTACAATTTACAATGTTAAATTTCGCTGACTCGAGTATAAGCCGAGGGGGGGACTTTCAGCCCCCAAAAAAAGGGCTGAAAATCTCGGCTTATACTCGAGTATATACAGTATATACTTTTTTCTTTTTTTGATTTGTAGAAAATTTAAAAGTTTTACTGTGTGTAATATGTTAACTTTTTTCCTGTTTGTGAAAGATTCATGAGTCTTTATTCCAAAGGAAAACAGAGCTCTTTTACTCTAAACTGCAGGCTTCCTGACAGCACATTTAATATTCTGTCTCTTTTTCATTGTGTAAAATATGCATTGCAATATTTTGACTGAGCAACTGACGCCATACATAATTAGAGAGCACATCACAAGGAACCACAACTGTGAGCAGCAGGTGCTGATGAGGAGGATTCGGGTGTCAACATTTATATGGCAAGTGTGCTGTAAGCGGAGGCGGTAACTGGTGTTATTTTTACATTTCCGTGCTCTGTTTATTAGACTGGTCCAGTCACGTGGAGAAGTCTAGGTCAGCTAATCTCAGGACGTACAGCTAATTTTCCATTGTTGGTATAATTTGTATTGAGGATTACAAGGGATCTTGGTATGTTCTGTGAGTACCTTGACTTGAGGAGACTTCTGCCATGGAGACTAGGCCTAAGACCGTTACATTAGCCAGGGATAGAAAGGGAGGGAGGATCGGCCATTTTTCGGACATAGAGAGGCAGCTGATAAAGCTTTCTGTCAACACCTGCTTTACCAGCTGCCTCTCTATGCCCGAAAAATGGCCGATGCTCCCTCCCTTTCTATCCCTGGCTAATGTAATGGTCTTAGGCCTACTCTCCATGTGGCCACAATAGAAAATTAAAATGAATCTACTTTTTTCTGATGTTTTGGTTCCCATTACCTCTCTGAGAAGGGAAGTATCACGTACCTGGTAGCAGAGCCTGAAATGATGAGGAAGACCTCTCTTACATCTCTAGTAGTGTGAACAGATTGAAGGCGCAGGAGTGCAAAGTGGCATGAGTGCCTGTAGGTCTTGCCAGCAGGAGAGCGGGTGTCCACGCCAGGCAGGAGAGATTGTCAGCAGTTTTCAGTGAAGCAGCTGGTGGATGGCAGACTGAAGCAGGCTGGTACTGGCGACAGTGGGCAGGTGGGGCATGCACTGGCAGCAGCCAGTAAAACAGCAGGCACAGCAGCATGTGTCAGGAAGCAGAGTCAGGCAAGCTGGGTTATATACTGGAAAGACAGATCAGGTACAGAGGAACAGGCAAAAGCGTGGTCTGGGTACAGGCCCGGTCAGGAGCCAATCGGAGGAAGAAAAGCAAACAAACAGAGCAGACAGAAGCGGAGGTGAAGGACAAGCCGGGGTCGGTGCAGGTGGAGTTCAGAGAGCGATTAGACAAGCTGGGTCAGCAACTGGAAACCGGATACAGAATAACAGAATCACAGGATACAGGGCAGGCTGAAAGACAAAGCAGAACTGATCCTCAGCACTGGCTGAGTTTAAATAGCCCATTTGGCACCAACATACCGTTCCGTACTTTAATACCGTACTGGTGACCCCACAAAAGGGATAAAACTTTTTTGCGGAAGGGAGTTTAACAAGACACGTGGCCACTCATTAAAATTAGAAGAAAAGAGGTTTAACCATAAACTACGTAGAGGGTTCCCTTCCACAGGCGGTGGTCTCAGCGGGGGGCATTGATAGTTTAAAAAAACTATTAGATAAGCTCCTGAACGACCACAACATACAGGAATATACAATGTAATACTAACATATAATCACACACATAGGTTGGACTTGATGGACTTGTCTTTTTTCAACCTCACCTACTATGTAACTACGTAACATCCTCTTTTGGCAAGTCTTTCCTTTCAGAGAGAGACAGGACAAATAGAAAGTGAAGAAGTTATAATAAGGAGATGGATTACATCTTTAGTATGCAAAGTTATTGAAGGAGAGCAGCACCCTAAGAAGGAAGTCATGGGATGTTTTTTTGTTGTTTTTTTTGTTACAGTGGAACCACGGATTGCGAGCGTTTCGCAATACGAGCACTGTATTTGAAAAAATCCTAACTTGGTTTGCGAGTGTTGTCTTGCAAAACGAGCAGGATTCAGGACAAAGCGGTTTGCAGTACCGCATTTGGCCTGAGGTGGGGGGGCGCCGGAGCCGAGCGGAGCCGAACAGCGCCGATCGCAGACGTTAGGAAATGGTCGGAAAGACACGGAAATACTCCATTCCCGAGCCTTTCCAAGGTTTGCCGAGGTCAGCCGAGCTGTCCTCTGGCCTTACCGGCCGTTTCCGAGGCTCTCCAGCGCCTCCCCACCACTGGCCGCATGCGGTATTGCATGCCGTTGAAGTCAATGCGGAACAAATTATTTTCGTTTCCATTAACTTCAATGGGGAAACTCGCTTTGATATGCGAGTACTTTGGATTACGAGCATTCTCCTGGAATGGATTATGCTCGTAATCCGAGGTTCCACTGTGCTTGAATACTTAATTAAAGGTTCTCATTTATCCAGGTCATAGAATAGCTAGGACAATCATATGCAACTGGACTTGTTCTGGAATGATGATGTTTTGTAGCTCATTCAAGCCTCTACTTCAGTTCTAATGAGTGTTAAGAATATGTTCCGGCATTTATTTCTACACAGGTAGCATAGTCACCCTAATCCAATCATTACTAAATCAATCAGCATTTGTCTTAACACATTCCATGGTATTATTTGAATAAGGTCATTACTGTATGTATAGATATAAATTGTGGCGTATGATCCTGGCGCTCAGTAGAACTTAAGAAGTAGATTGGATAAGCTTTGAAACATCTTCAACATTTCAGAACAAGTTGAATGTGAATATCTATTACTAGCTTTTCTTGAAGATTGAGTGGCCAGATAAATCTTCAGTAAATGGATGAAGAGCTTCTGCCTGGGTGTCATTTTATTAGGCCCAATCGTAATAGCGTAGCCTTACCTCTCATAGATTTGGATGTGTGCAGTTATTCACTTGTATTATCTTCCTTTAACAGCAGAAATGTCATCTCGGTGTCAGGCTGTAAGACTCTGTTGGGGGCTCACCTGTCTCATGTCTTAACACACGGCTGATAGCTGATGCTCTCTACAGACTGCTGGAAGAGGGTAAAACTGTGAATTAACAAAGCCTTTAGTTTTATAATGTAATGGTAGCAACTTTGGTTTGTTTGATAGTTTAAATGTCCATTGTCAGCACTGAACTTAAACAATTAGGATAGCATTAAAGCCATACACTTCGAAAAAATTAAGATAAATAACTGCATAATAGGCAAGGTGGTACTATTATCACCATTCAGTACTAGCAATTCTAATTAATACACACTCACCGGACACTTGATTAGGTATACCTTGCTAGTACTGGGTTGGACCCCCTTTTGCCTTCAGAACTGCCTTAATTCTTCATGGCATAGATTCACCAAGGTGTTGGAAACATTCCCCTGAGATTTTGGTCCATATTGATATGATAGCATCACTCGGTTGCTGCAGATTTGTCAGTGGCACATCCATGATGCGAATCTCCCAAAGGTGCTCTATTGGATTGAGATCTGGTGACTGTGGAGGCCATTGGAGTACAGTGACCTCATTGTCATGTTCAAGAAACCAGTGGTGAGATGATTGGAGCTTTGTGACATGGTGGATTATCCTGCTGGAAGGAGCCATCAGAAGATGGGTACACTAGTTATAAAGGGATGGACATGGTCAGCAACAATACTCAGGTAGGCCGTGGCAAGTGTGACAAGAAAATATCCCCCACACCGTTACACCACCACGACCAGCCTGAACCGTTGATACAAGGCAGGATGGATCCATGATTTCATGTTGTTTACGCCAAATTCTGACCCTACCATCTAAATGTCGCAGCTGAAATCGAGAGTCATCAGATCAGGCAACGTTTTTCCAATCTTCTATTGTCCAATTTTGTTGAGCCTGTGCAAATTGTAGCCTCAGTTTTCTATTCTTAGCTGACAGAAGTGGCACCCGGTGTGGTCTTTTGCAGCTGTAGCCCATCTACTTCAAGAATGTTGTGCATTTAGAGATGGTATTCTGCATACCTTGGTTGTAACGAGTGGTTATTTGAGAAATGCCTTGTACACACGGTCAGATTTTCCGTCGGAATAAACTCCGACGGGTTTTTCCAAAGGAAATCTGTTCAAGCTGTCTTGCATACACACTGTCGCACCAAATTCTGACTGTCAAGAACACAGTGACGTACAACAATATGACGAGCCGAGAAAAATGAAGTTCAATGCTTCCGAGCATGCGTCGACTTGATTCTGAGCATGCATTGTTTTTTTCTCCGTCGGAGTTCCATACAGACGAACGGAATTCCCGTCTGCAAAAAAGAGAACCTGTTCTCTTCCTATGTCCGTCGGAATTTCCGACGGAAAAAGTCCGATGGGGCATACACACGATCGGAATATCCAATGAAAAATTTCTGTCTGACTTTTTTCCTCGGAAATTCAGACCGTGTGTACGCGGCATTACTGTTGCCTTTCTATCATCTCAAAACAGTCTGTCCATTCTCCTCTAGCCTCAGACATCAACAATGCATTTTCGCCCACACAACTGCCGCTCACTTGATATTTTCTCTTTTTCGGACCATTCTTTAGAAACCTTAGAGATGGTTGTGCGTAAAAATCCCAGTAGATCAGCAGTTTTTGAAATACTCAGACCAGCCCGTCTGGCACCAACAACAATGCCACGTTCAAAGTCACTTCCTGATCAGAATGCTGGGTTTGAACTTCAAGTCGTTTTCACCACATCAAGATGCCTAAATGCATTGACTTGCTGCCATGCGATTGGCCGATTAGCAATTTGTGTTACCGAGCAATTGAACAGGTGTATAATAAGTAAAAAAACCTCGCGCCAATTAAAAAAATATATATATATGCTAATTAAGCTGCACCCCTAAAAGACTTAATGGATACCCATAAAGTGCAATGTGGAATTATATAACAAGGGGGCGCTAGTGAATGTATAAATTACAACTGATATATAAACAATCACATATGGAATGCTAAATCAAATAATAAATAAAAGTACATAAATTAACAATGATAAAAACATCAACTATTGATGTGACTTGAAAAGTGAAACAAATCAGATGTGATCTCAGCAAATGAAACCAATATAATATAAAAAACATCCAGTGAGTGAATCGTGACTAATCCATAATAAAGTCCATAAAAAGTGTTCCAGTATGTTCTTTGACGTGAACCTTCACCAATACAAATACAACACCCAAAGTGCTATGGATGGATGGCCGCTTACCCCAAGATGTTGACCCTTTTAACTAAAAAAGGGTCAGATATCGCTTATCGCAAGATGCCACTTGCTAGTAAAAGGATTGAGATCCCAAGTCCATTCGACTCCCCAGGATAAATTCGATTGGAATATGCAGATGAAACGAATAATACCAAAAATAGTGTAATCCCATTTATTAAAATATAAATCAATAATAGAAAAGGCCATTTTCTATTATTGATTTATATTTTAATAAATGGGATTACACTATTTTTGATATTATTCGTTTCATCTGCATATTCCAATCGAATTTACCCTGGGGAGTCGAATGGACTTGGGATCTCAATCCTTTTACTAGCAAGTGGCATCTTGCGATAAGCGATATCTGACCCTTTTTTAGTTAAAAGGGTCAACATCTTGGGGTAAGCGGCCATCCATCCATAGCACTTTGGGTGTTGTATTTGTATTGGTGAAGGTTCACTTCAAAGAACATACTGGAACACTTTTTATGGACTTTATTATGGATTAGTCACGATTCACTCACTGGATGTTTTTTATATTATATTGGTTTCATTTGCTGAGATCACATCTGATTTGTTTCACTTTTCAAGTCACATCAATAGTTGATGTTTTTATCATTGTTAATTTATGTACTTTTATTTAATATTTGATTTAGCATTCCATATGTGATTGTTTATATATCAGTTGTAATTTATACATTCACTAGCGCCCCCTTGTTATATAATTGAACAGGTGTACCTAATAAAGTGGCTGGTGAGTGTAGATGGCCATTGGTGACTGGTTCTGTTTAGAAGTTTACTGTTTACCGTTTACTGGTTTAACTGGAACCACCGTAGTTGCACCAATTTCTGTTCTAATTAGTTAAGCCCAACATGGTATTGCATGCATCTGTTAAAAAATAATGAATTGCACATAATCATGACATAATAAAACAAATTTCTGCCAGTAGAATTGGGGAAAAGTTCATTTAAATTTTAATAAATTCATGAAATCTACTAGGAAAAAAGATTAAGTTGTCAAAATATGGCAGTGAGCTACTAGGAGAATTAGAGTCTGACATTTAATACATAGAAAAAAATAGATGTAATAGAAAAATATGGGATATGTAAGTTTATTTATACTCCTTTTACAAACATGCTACAGGATGTTAAGCAATAGGCACACTGTATGCACTCATGTTGGAAAACATTAGATCAAAAATCCATATTTCCCAACCCTTTGAACTGAAAAAAAAGGCTTAGCGGACTTTGCACAAAAATGGTATTGTAATAGCATTATTACATACTCAACTTTGTAAGGTAGGTGAAATGTTTAAAAACATTGCCTTGTTATGTTGTAATGCAAAAGACTTTGCTCATTGCCCTTTCATGCAACATTGATGCTGAGCTGAAAAGACTGTTCTCTGCACGTGGTTTAATGTTTATCATATGATGCATCACTTTAGCAATCTCCTTTTCTTTCTAGCTAGCAATATCTATGTTGGAAATCTTCCATGCTTCCAGAGTTAGCATTGGCAACATCTAATAGGGAAGTAAGCGCTCTCAAGACAGTCCATGGATATCTACATCTATCGCATTCCTAGAATACTGCTTATACAAGGTCTTTACATTTTATACAAGGGCTAGAGGAATAACATGGAACAGTAACACTAACCATTCTGTGTGTAATTTATACTATGTAAAAATTCAATATTCACAGGTGGTTCTTATTATTTAGGCTTAGTACTATTGCGACCAAAACGTGACAATCATTGGTCTTCCTGCAACAGTGTAACAAGCTCAAAATAATCAATTTCTACTTGTGTATGTGCAATCATATAATATTAGTCCATAAAAGTTCCAGAAAAACAAATCCAAAGTGAAAAGCTGTAGCCGATTTTCACGTAAAAGTTCACCACCGAGAATAACGTATACGTGAAATGGCTATACCACCCAGAAGCACAAGATGGTCGCTCACCCTATAACTTAGACCTTAGAAAATCAAAGGTCAACATGCATATAGTTCTCTTTAGAAAAGTGAAATGCTGGTGTCCTTGCAATTAAAATAGGAAAGACACTGTATCCAGTGAGAGTTGTCCACCACCTATAGAAAAATGGCCAACAATTGACCAACTAAAAGTAAGTGAGTCAGCCAGCGCTCACTGACATCAGATGATATCTATATATGATGAAATAAAAATATGCAGACTGATAAGAACAAAAAATTAGAAATCATAAAATAATAATAATTAAAATCCATGTAGTCCATAAATAGGTGAGAACCACAAGGTAACAAAGGCCAATAGGAAAATACAGCAGGTGGTGATTGGACAGAATACACACAAGCCGACAGCTCCTTGTAGAGGTATGGGATTCCCTCAGAAACAGAAATGAAAAGAGAAAAAAGGGCACCAGGTCAGTGTAGGTAAAAACAACAACACTTTATTCAATATCCACTTACATCTGAGAAACTTGCAAAACTGCATGTAGGGGTGCTGTGGTATCATGTGTTATTTCCCAGGACGGTAGACAGGGTGGACTGGAGGGCAGCTGTATAACGTCCGGATCCACTTGAGATGACAACAGGGACTTAATCCCACCGTCGAATGACCGAAGATGAATGTGCCCAGGTGGAAAACAGCCGCTCACACAAGCCAGGACCCACCACATGGAAGAGCAGGAAAACAGCGGTGTCACAGGCTCTCATGCCCCTCTACCAACTACAGCAAGACAGGACACACAAGACAAGACAGGACAAGACAGGACACATAGAAATATTGCTGTTCCCCTCAAAACATGGACCTCTGAATTAAAGGTCAGATGAATGTATAATCCCCTTTAACTAGCTGGGACGAGCTAGAGTTGACTGGCTCCCTATCAAAACTTCCTATTTCCTTTCTCTACCATCAGCAATAGGGATGCAGTGGACAGTTGTGCCCCCTATTATTCATCCAGCAATGTCAGTAGAGTCTCATCCATCGCACAAAGAGAAGTTGACCTCCTGCCATATGCAAGAAATAGAGGACTCCTTTCCTTAGCTCTGGGCTATCTGTTAGCTTCAAGAAGTTTCTGCCCTGTGACAGCTTTTCACTTTGGACTTTTTTCGTGGGACTTTTATGGACTATTATTACCGTATATACTCGAGTATAAGCTGACCCGAATATAAGCCGAGACACCTAATTTTACCACAAAAACTGGGAAAACGTATTGACTCGAGTATAAGCCTAGGGTGTGCCTCACTTTGCCTCACTGTGTCCATGCCTCACTGTGTCCATGACTAGACTGACGTTTAACATGGGAGTCTAAGGAAGGGGTGCACGGATTTGAAAAATTGGTGCTCCCCGACCGTAGGTCCCCCGGACAAGAAACTTTGCAAACTTGTAGAGGAAGAGTGAGGCTGCATGTGTGCCAAGTCTGGGGTCCAGAGGACCTACGACCGGCCGGTACTGTGTCCCCAAATTCACCAGAGAAATTACCGTTTAACATGGGAGTCTATGGGAGGGGTGCCCGGTTTTGAAAAATCGGTGCTCCCCGGCAGTAGGTCCCCCGGACAAGAAACTTTGCACACTTGTAGAGGAAAAGTGGGGCTATATGTGTGCCAGGGAACCTACGGACGGCCGGTACCGGCTCCCTAAAGTCTGGGAGATCAGGCGCAAAAAGGTGACTCGAGTATAAGCCGAGGGGGCATTTTCAGCACAAAAAATGGTGCTTAAAAACTCGGCTTATACTCGAGTATATACGGTATATGATTGCATATACACAAATAGAAAAAAAAATTTAGATTTTTTTTTTTTGTATGTTAAACTTTGGTTCTTTTCATTAGTGTGTATATATATATATATATATATATATATATATATATAAGTGGAAAATTTGTGTGTTAAACACATAAAGTCCAACTGTAATGGTTGTTGCTCAGAAATTAAGCTCAATAACTAGGCAAACACGTGAGACATCAGGGATAATATATCTTCTACCAGAAATATGGGGTATGCACTCTTACAGTGGTGGACTTGAATGTCGGTGACAATGAGTATACTAAGCATAGAAAACCAGGATCGGCAGACTTCCAGGACGATCATAGGAACCCAGGCAACTCCAAGAACAGCTTCAGGGAGTCATGCAGATAACCGTGAAGTTGGAACACCGAATTTGAGCAACCAGATGGGAAGGCCAAAAAAACTAATCGAGAAAGATATAAAGAGAGAAAAAGCCTCTACATGGTATAGATCAAAAAGGGTAGGTTGCATTGAATAAAAACCAGCATACATCCGTAAATATAAAATTTGTGATCACAAAAGATAAAAAGCGAGCTTGGCTTATTGCTCCCCACATTGCTTTTTATCTTTTGTGATAACAAATTTTATATTTACGGATGTATGCTGGTTTTTACCCATCATATACACATATATATATATATATATATATATATGTATACACACACACACACACACACAGTATATACAGGTTATACTCGAAAAATTTGAATATCGTGCAAAAGTTCATTTATTTCACTAATGCAACTAAAAGGTGGAACTAATATATGAGATAGACTCGTTACATGCAAAGCAAGATAGTTCAAGCCGTGATTTGTCATAATTGTGATGATTATGGCTTACAGATCATAAAAAACCCAAATCCACAATCTCAAAAAATGAGAATATTGTGAAAAGGTGCAATATTCTAGGCTCAAAGTGTCCCACTCTAATCAGCTAATTAAGCCATAACACCTGCAAAGGGTTCCTGAGCCTTTAAATGGTCTCTCAGTCTGGTTCAGTAGGAATCACAATCATGGGAAAGACTGCTGACCTGACAGTTGTGCAGAAAACCATCATTGACACCCTCCATAAGGAGGGAAAGCCTCAAAAAGGTAATTGCAAAAGAAGTTGGATGTTCCCAAAGTGCTGTATCAAAGCACATTAATAGAAAGTTATGTGGAAGGGAAAAGTGTGGAAGAAAAAGGTGCACAAGCAACAGGAATGACCGCAGCCTGGAAAGGATTGTCAGGAAAAGGCCATTCAAAAGTGTTGGGGACTTTCACAAGGAGTGGACTGAGGCTGGAGTCAGAGCATCAAGAGCCACCACACAGACGGATCCTGGACATGGGCTTCAAATGTCGTATTCCTCCTGTCAAGCCACTCCTAAACAACAACGTCAGAAGCGTCTTACCTGGGCTAAGGAAAAACAGACCTGGTCTGTTGCTCTGTGGTCCAAAGTCCTCTTTTCTGATAAGAGCAAATTTTGCATCTCATTTGGAAACCAAGGACCCAGAGTATGGAGGAAGAATGGAAAGGCACACACTGCAAGATGCTTGAAGTCCAGGGTGAAGTTTCCACAGTCTGTGTTGATTTGGGGAGCCATGTCATCTGCTTGTGTTGGTCCATTGTGCTTCATTAAGTCCGGGGTCAACGCAGCCGTCTACCAGGAGATTTTGGAGCACTTCATGCTTCCTTACGCAGATGAGCTCTATGGGGATGCTGACTTCATTTTCCAGCAGGACTTGGCACCTGCCTACAGTGCCAAAAGTACCAAAACCTGGTTCAATGACCGTGGGATTACTGTGCTTGATTGGCCAGCAAACTCGCCTGACCTGAACCCCATAGAGAATCTATGGGGCATTGCCAAGAGAAAGATGAGAGACATGAGACCGAACAATGCAGAAGAGCTGAAGGCCGCTATTGAAGCATCCTGGTCTTCCATAACACCTCCGCAGTGCCACAGGCTGATAGCTTCCATGCCACGCCGCATTGAGGCAGTAATTGCTGCAAAAGGGGCCCAAACCAAGTACTGAGTACATATGCATGCTTATACTTTTCAGAGGTCCGATATTGTTCTATGTACAATCCTTGTTTTATTGATTGCATGTAATATTCTAATTTTCTGAGATTGTGGATTTGGGGTTTTCATGAGCTGTAAGCCATAATCATCACAATTATGACAAATCACGGCTTGAACTATCTTGCTTTGCATGTAATGAGTCTATCTCATATATTGGTTTCACCTTTTAAGTAGCATTAGTGAAATAAATTTACTTTTGCACAATATTCTAATTTTTCGAGTATCACCTGTGTATTGTTGGCAACCCAGAAATTTTTCCAGAAAATCTAGTATTTCTCACAGAAAAGTATTGCAGTAACACATGTTTTGCTATACACATGTTTATTCCCTTTGTGTGTATTGGAACAAAAAAAAAAAAAGGGAGGAAAAAAAGCAAATTGAACATAACGTCACACAAAACTCCAAAAATTGGCTGGTCAAAATTCTTGGCACCCTTTCAAAATTGTGGATACATAAGATTGTTTCAAGCATGTGATGCTCCTTTAAACTCACCTGGGGCAAGTAACAGGTGTGGTCAATATAAAAATCACACCTTTAAGCAGATAAAAAGGAGAGAAGTTCACTTAGTCTTTGCATTGTGTGTCTGTGTGTCACTAAGCATGGACAACAGAAAGAGGAGAAGAGAACTGTCTGAGGACTTGAGAACCAAAATTGTGGAAAAATATCAACAATCTCAAGGTTTCAAGTCCATCTCCAGAGATCCAAATTTGCCTTTGTCCACAGTGCGCAACATTATCAAGAAGTTTGCAACCCATGGCACTGTAGCTAATCTCTCTGGGCGTGGACGGAAGAGAAAAATTGATGAAAGGTTGCAACGCAGGATAGTCGGGATGGTGGATAAGCAGCCCCAAACAAGTTCCAAAGAAATTCAAGCTGTCCTGCAAGCTCAGGGAGCATCAATGTCAGCGTGAACAATCCGTTGGCATTTAAATGAAATTAAACGCTATGGCAGGAGACCCAGGAGGACCCCACTGCTGACACAGAGACATAAAAAAGCAAGACTACAGTTTGCCAAAATGTACTTGAGTAAGCCAAAATCCTTCTGGGAAAACATCTTGTGGACAGATGAGATCAAGATGGAGCTTTTTGGTAAAGCCCCTCATTCTACTGTTTTACCAAAAATGGAATGAGGCCTACAAAGAAAAGAACACAGTACCTACAGTGAAATATGGTGGAGGTTCAATGATGTTTTTTTTTTTTTTGCTGTCTCTGGCACTGGGTGCCTTGAATGTGTGCAAGGCATCATGAAATCTGAGGATTACTAAAGGATTTTGGGTCACACTGTAGAGCCCAGTGTCAGAAAGCTGGGTTTTCGTCCGAGATCTTGGGTCTTCCAGCAGGACAATGACCTCAAACATACGTCAAAAAGCACCCAGAAATGGATGGCAACAAAGCGCTGGAGAGTTCTAAAGTGGCCAGCAATGAGTCCCGATCTAAATCCCATTGAACACCTGTGGAGAGATCTTAAAATTGCTGTTGGGAAAAGGCGCCTGTCCAATAAGAGAGACCTGGAGCAGTTTGCAAAGGAAGAGTGGTCCAAAATTTCGGATGAGAGGTGTAAGAAGCTTATTAATGGTTATATAGGAAGCGACTGATTTCAGTTATTTTTTCCAAAGGGTGTGCAACCAAATATTAAGTTAAGGGTGCCAAGAATTTTGACCAGCCCATTTTTGGAGTTTTGTGTGACATTATGTCCAATTTGCATTTTTTTCCTCCCTTTTTTTGTTTTGTTCCAATACACACATGTGTATAGCAAAACATGTGTTACTGCAATTCTTTTCTGTGAGAAATACTTGATTTTCTGGAAAAATTTCTGGGGTGCCAACAATTTCGGTCATGACTGTGTGTGTGTGTGTGTGTATATATATATATATATTTTTTTTTTTTCAAAGATATTTTATTGAAACGTAATAAGCATTTACAGATATCTTGGACAGTTGAAGTACAAAAAGGGTATTAAGGTATTGATACAACCACAAAAAGGGAACGAGAACGAAATTTCAGTGTCATGTACAATTCAACTTGTGGGTAGTGAGAGTGAGGTGTGCCGGTGTAGTCTTCATGAGCTAGGCTATGATGGGATGGTCTACCTTAATCCAAGGTAGGGGTGAGATGTTATCAGAGTCTGATACCGTTGACGGAGGTGTAACCCGTAAGTAGGTGAGAGCTAGGTAGGGTTATATATATATATATATATATATATATATATATATATATATATATATATATATATATATATATGTATGTTTTTGCACTATTACATTTTGTGTCCATAATTCACACATTCTAAATAGTTTTGTGACCACAGCACTTGTTACACTTATATGTTGCAGAAAGTTGGTCACTTTGTGTGCTGAGGCTTGCCCTTATAATTATATCGATTTAATTAGTGAGCGTGAGAGATTTCACAGATTAATCATTGATCTTCATAGCAAACTACAAGACCTTTTCGGTTTGAAATTAACTGTCTGTGACAGTTCTGAAAAAATCAGGACCATTAAAATCTAAATATATGACCCACACAATACTAGCAGGTCATTGAAAATAGTCTTCTTAGGATTCTTTTTGTTGTACCCAGGGAGATAACAGCCTGCACGTGAAGATTACATTTATTTTTTCCTAATGTAGCACACAGGCCCTTCCGCTCCATCCATTTTTGCAGTAAGGCACACCTGCTACTTGCCCGTTGTCCGACTCCAGGTATGGAGAGGCGAGTGGTGTTAGATTTTTGGGCCTTGCGGCGAGTTACCTCTCCAGAGTGGATCCCTGGTATCGGTTGTCTAGGCGAAAGTCCCTTTGTAATAAAGCCAATGTCCACACGGGTGTAAAACCTAAGCAGCAAGGTTTTATTCTTTTCTTGAGGTAAAACTTGGAAGAGAGAGAGAGTAGAAACGACAAAGTAAGGGAAGGTTCAGGTACCCAACACTTAGAGAACACTTTCATCGCCACTCAAGCCTGAGTGGGTATTGCTCGCCTGGATAGTCCCTTTGAGAGCGGTCCTAGCAACCGGAGTGGAGCACGGATGTCAGAGATGATGGATCCCTCTAGCTGAGACAGCAGTATCGTTGCTATCTCCGCCGAGACTGATCTTCCCCTGGAACTCCTTCCCTAAAGATGGGCCCCCTTCATCCGGGCAGCCTGGGATCCCTTTCCGAAGCGTAGGCCCCTTTCCGATAGGAGATCTGGGCCTACTATACAGCAGCAGAGCCTCGGGCTAAAGGTGCCCGAGACCAATCACACGCATCCCGTGCCATGAGGGCCACGAGACACTCTCACTGGACCAGAGGTCCCCCCGAACTCCTTGGGGTCCCCCTGGAGTCGCCTCACGCCAAATGGCGTCTGTCCCTTATGTACCCTCTCCTAGCATTCACAGCGGGTAGACCATTCCCACTGCACGGCTGCTGAGAGAAGACACCCAAGGCGCTGTGATACCTCCGTGATCCAGCCTGTGCCGGCGGTGACAGTGCCACCTGCAGGAAAAGGAGAATAACACTGCCGGGCAGTATCACACCCAGAGCAGAGCAAACAATTTGTTCTAATCAACAGGTCCGAGCCCAACTATTGGCTCGGACCACCCCTAAATTTACACATATAGCGTCCCATAAATTGGGATGGGCGCTACACTAATATGCCTTGCTGTAGCATTGAGATAGATACAATAGTCCTAACGTTTGTAGAAGAAGAGAACCAAGATAATACTGACAGTCAGGAAATTTTATTCCTCACAGTATTTGTTCAAAAACAACCAATGCGTTTTGGGGGGCCAAGAGGGCCCATTCATCAGAGCTTGACAATGCTGGACTGGAAAAAAAAAAACTTGGGGGTATCCTAGAATTATAAATTTAAAAATAGCATTAGATTTGCTAAAGTCATGCCAAATTAGAATACTTGCCCCTACATAGGTTTCTAGTATCTCACGTTACCTCCTAATCTAGATATCATTGGGATATAACATCAGTGTCTACTGTGCTTTTAAATTATTGTTTACTGTACATGAAACTGCATGTAAAAAGCGCAGAAGTGTGGGTGGGATCTAAGGGTGCCCCATGAGGTTTATAGCTGTAGAGAGCACCAATATTACATGAGAATATACTGTGTGTGTGTGTGTGTGTGTATGTGTATATATATATATATATATATATTGTGAGGGGGTTAGCTCGGCAGCGGGTGTGTGTGACCCCCGGGATGGGCTCCCCACACAAAAACAGGCCCAGCAAACGGAGGTTGTGGTTTTCAAAATCAAAAAGGTGCGGTTTATTTTCTATTTACAGTGACAAAACACAGCAAAGCAAAAGAAACATAAATAAAATAAATCCTGGTCAACTTGACCTCTGAGTAAACATACAGGTTTCCTAACTAACAACTGGGATCAGCCTAGTGCTGTCCTAGTCCCTAAGTCCCTGGTTTTAAGTGTCCAAGCAAATAGCCACACAGGCTTGGTCTCACCGCACAGGGGTTCACTCTCCCTAGACAGTCCACACAGGTCTGGTTCCAGGCATGAGCTAACACCTAATGAATCTGGGAGTTCTTATAGAGGCCTAAATGAGCTGACAAGCTTCAGCTGGTCTCATCAACTCCCTGTCTGCACGACGCCCCACACTCTCCCTAGAGGTATGAGTCATCCATGAGCCCACTAGCCTCAGCTGGGCTTATACAACTCTCCACCTAGTTGTATAAGTCGGCGTAAAGCCTGAATCTGGGCGAAATATATCTACCCCCCTGGATGCAACCAGGTGACTTTACCTTCCTGCTGTCACATACCCCCCCTCTTGTTTTAACCTCGGGGTTGGAACACCAGCAATCAGGCATTCATGTACTCGAGACAAAGCATCCACATTCCCCATTTGAACGCCAGGGCGATGCTTTACTGTGAAGTTGAATTCCTGGAGGGCCAGGAACCACCTATTCACTCTTCTATTTGTTTCCTTGTTTTGAGCCATCCACTTTAACGGAGCGTGATCCGTAACCATGTCAAAGTGCCTACCTAGCAGGTAGTACCGAAGGGAATCTAGAGCCCACTTCACCGCTAAACACTCCTTTTCAACGGTGGCGTAATTTACCTCATGGGACTTCAACTTCCTGCTGAGGTAAATGACTGGGTGCTCTTCCCCGTTCCAGACCTGGGACAATACTGCTCCTAACCCCACATCTGACGCATCACTTTGTACGACAAAGTCTTTAGAGAAGTCGGGTGAGTACAACACTGGCTGGCTACATAAGGCTTGTTTCAAGAATTGGAATGCTGCCTCAGCCTCGGGGGTCCATTTAATCATGACCGACCCTTTCCCCTTCGTCAGGTTGGTTAGGGGCACAGCCTTAGAAGCAAAGTGGGGAATGAATCGCCGATAATACCCAGCGATTCCCAGAAAGGCTCGTACCTGCTTCTTGCTGTTGGGACGTGGCCAACTCTGGATGGCCTCGACTTTGTTGAGTTGGGGTTTTATTACTCCCCTCCCAATGGTGTACCCAAGATATTTGGCCTCCTCCTGCCCAATGGTACACTTCTTGGGGTTAGCCGTAAACCCCGCTTCCCGAACAGAGTCCAGGACTGCTTGCACTTTTGGCAGATGTGAGGCCCAATCTGTGCTATGGACAATTACGTCATCCAGGTAAGCCGCAGCATACTTCCGATGGGGCCTCAGCATCTGGTCCATTTTCCGCTGGAATGTGGCCGGCGCATTCTGTAACCCGAACGGCATTCTTTTATATTGGAACGCCCCGTCTGGGGTTACAAATGCGGTTTTCTCTTTGGCCGACTTGGCCAGGGGGATTTGCCAATACCCTTTTGTGAGGTCAAGAGTCGTCATGTATTGGGCTGTTCCCAGCCGGTCGATCAACTCATCTATACGTGGCATGGGGTAGGTGTCAAATTTTGTAACTTTGTTCAACTGACGAAAATCGTTACAAAATCGCCAGCTCCCATCCGGTTTAGGCACCAACACAATGGGACTAGACCAATCACTTTGGGACTCCTCTATCACCCCTAAGTTCAGCATTTTCTGTACTTCCTCCCGTATTGCCTCCCGTCGGGCCTCTGGGATCCGATAGGGTTTTAACTTCACCCTTTCACCGGGCGGGGTAATGATGTCATGCTCTACCCCAGATGTTTGTCCCGGCAGCTCAGAGAATACCTCCTTGTTGCGAAGCACAAACTCCTTAACCTCCTGTTGTTGGGGTTGTGACAAGGTGGCTGCTATTCCAACCTCAGGAATCACGCAACCAGTTTGAGCTGGTGACCAAGTGTCTGCGACTAGGGACTCTCTATCCCTCCAGGCTTTCAACAGATTAACGTGATAGATCTGTTCGGGCTTTCGCCTTCCTGGTTGTCTGACCTTGTAATTCACTTCGCTCACTTTTTCCATTATCTCATAGGGGCCTTGCCATTTGGCAAGGAATTTACTTTCAACCGTAGGGACAAGTACCAGTATCCTATCCCCCGGGGAAAAGGTACGGGTCTTGGCTCCACGGTTGTACACTCTCTGCTGTGCTAACTGCGCTTGGGCCAAATGTTCCTTCACGATGGGCATTACCTGTGCAATTCGGTCTTGCATCAGGGCGACATGCTCAATCACACTCCTGTGGGGAGAACTCTCACTTTCCCAAGTTTCCTTGGCAATATCCAACAGCCCTCTTGGGTGTCTCCCATACAGTAACTCAAAGGGGGAGAATCCCGTAGAGGATTGGGGCACCTCCCTAATAGCAAACATCAGATAAGGAAGTAGACAGTCCCAATCCTTTCCATCTCTATCCACCACTTTCTTCAACATTTGTTTTAGGGTTTTGTTGAATCTTTCAACCAGCCCATCGGTTTGGGGGTGATACACAGATGTACGTAATTGCGTCACTTTGAACAATTTACACAGCTCCTTCATAACCCGGGACATAAAGGGTGTACCTTGGTCCGTAAGCAGTTCTTTACAAATACCCACCCGGCTAAACACAAGAGATAGCTCTTTGGCTATGGTTTTGGCCGAGGTATTTCGGAGAGGGATCGCTTCTGGATAACGGGTGGCATAGTCCATTATAACTAATATGTACTGGTGCCCCCTAGCGGACTTGATTATAGGCCCTACCAAATCCATGGCGATCCTCTCAAACGGGACCTCAATGATGGGTAGAGGGACCAGCGGGCTACGGAAATGTGGCATCGGGGCCGACCTCTGACACACAGGGCAGGAGGAACAATAATTTTCTATGTCCTTCATCACCCCCGGCCAATAGAATCTCTGTAATACCCTCTCTCGGGTTTTCTCTGTCCCCAGATGACCTCCAAGAATGTGCCCATGGGCCAACTCCAACACCAACTTCCTGTAAGGTTTGGGCACCACAAGCTGCTCAACGGTTTCTTCTGCCCTTTTTGCCACCCGATACAGTAGGTCCTTCTCTACGCTGAAGTATGGGTAAGTGCAGGTATTATCTGGGTTCACTAACTCGCCATCTATTTTCACTACGTTTTCCCGTGCCTTTATTAGGGCGGGGTCTTTCAACTGTTCTGTGGCAAAGTTTTCCCTGTGAACCTCAAGATCAGAAAACTCCACAGACGGTAGGTTTTCGTCTGAGGAGGTGGGCTCCTCTCCAGTTTCTTGAGTCTCCCCTGCCAATACTGATAAGGGAAATTCCGGAGAGTCCTCACCACTCTCAGGGGAGTTCTGGCTATCACATTCCTGGTACATAGGGGCACCAGTGGGGGGCTCAGGATCATCCCACAGTTCCCAGAACTTCGGAAAATCCCTTCCCACAATGGCGTCATGCGGTAACTGAGATACTAAGCCCACTGGATGAGAGAGGGTACCTTTGGGGGTCTCGAAACACACTGTAGTCACTGGATACTCTCGGGTGTCCCCATGCACACAAATAACAGCTACCTTGCTATTCCCAAAGACCTCTGTTTTAACTAACTCAGCCTTTATCAGGGTCACAAGGCTACCTGAATCCAGCAATACCACAACATTTCTACCATTAACACACATTTTGCATAAATGTTTCTCAGTTCCTCGAATGGCAGTGCATGCGACTGTCGCACACAGCGACTGACGTCTGCCCGTCAGAAAGTCACACTGCATGAGTTCCTCCACAACCGGGCAATTGGCTGCAATATGTCCCGCTTGCCGGCAGCGGTAGCAAACGATCCTTCTTGCCGCCTCTTGAGCCGCTGATTTCCCAGGCTGTTCTCGCCAAACTTGGGGTAGAGCTCCCACCCTCTCACTCTCTCCACCCTCACCCCTTGGAATCCTCTTATCCGCCCCTGGGGATGGTCTGGTCTTAGGGTGGAAAGTCCGAGTGTCTCTGGAAGAGGCCGTCAGGTTCTCTGTAGCCAAGTATTTCTCCACACGATCCACAAGACCATCGGCCGTCTCTGGGTCTCCATGGCTTACCCACTTTTGGATGGCAGTAGGAAGAGCTCTCAAAAACCGATCCATTACAACACGTTCCACAATCTTTGGTGCGGACAAAGTCTCTGGCTGTAGCCACTTTCTGCTCAGGTGAATGAGATCATACATTTAAGACATGGGGGGTTTTCCAAGCTGGAAAATCCAGTTATGCACACGCTGAGCCCGGACAGCCTGGGTGACACCCAGCCTTGCCAAAATTTCAGCTTTTAGCATCACATAGTCTTTTGCTTGGTTACGCTCTAGGTCATAGTAAGCTTTCTGCGATTCACCAGTTAACAGAGGAGCCACCAGTCCAGCCCACTGCTCCTCAGGCCACTTTTCTCTTTCAGCGGTCCTTTCAAATGTGGTCAAAAATACCTCTGGATCATCCTCTCCAGTCATTTTTGTCAATAAACGACTCACCCCAAAGGACGCGGTATTAGTGGGACGGCTTTCCTCACTGGTCTGCGGACGTTGCTGCATTACTGCTTCCATTTGTTGTAGTCTCTGCTCTTGCTTCTGTAACAGGTCTATGAAGCGGGCCTCAGATTGCTGCTGGGCTTGTTGCTGAGCTTCCAGACTCTGTTGGTGAGCTTGCTGCTGGGCTGCAAGGCTCTGTTGATGAGCTTGCTGCTGGGCTGCAAGGCTCCTTTGCAAACCTGCATTTGTCTGCTGTTGATTGGCATTTGCTAGAGCCAGCTGTTTCAGTATCTCCTCCATGCTGGCTTAAAAAAAAACTGCCTGCATTCTCCACCAACTGTGAGGGGGTTAGCTCGGCAGCGGGTGTGTGTGACCCCCGGGATGGGCTCCCCACACAAAAACAGGCCCAGCAAACGGAGGTTGTGGTTTTCAAAATCAAAAAGGTGCGGTTTATTTTCTATTTACAGTGACAAAACACAGCAAAGCAAAAGAAACATAAATAAAATAAATCCTGGTCAACTTGACCTCTGAGTAAACATACAGGTTTCCTAACTAACAACTGGGATCAGCCTAGTGCTGTCCTAGTCCCTAAGTCCCTGGTTTTAAGTGTCCAAGCAAATAGCCACACAGGCTTGGTCTCACCGCACAGGGGTTCACTCTCCCTAGACAGTCCACACAGGTCTGGTTCCAGGCATGAGCTAACACCTAATGAATCTGGGAGTTCTTATAGAGGCCTAAATGAGCTGACAAGCTTCAGCTGGTCTCATCAACTCCCTGTCTGCACGACGCCCCACACTCTCCCTAGAGGTATGAGTCATCCATGAGCCCACTAGCCTCAGCTGGGCTTATACAACTCTCCACCTAGTTGTATAAGTCGGCGTAAAGCCTGAATCTGGGCGAAATATATCTACCCCCCTGGATGCAACCAGGTGACTTTACCTTCCTGCTGTCACAATATATATATATATATATATATATATATGTAGCGGTCCCACCCGCTCTCTCCCTTCTTCTTCTCGGCTGGTTTACTTGTCTAGGGGGACCAGGGGGGAGGGGTGAGATGCTGCCACCAGCTCGCCCCTCTTATGTGTGTAGAGGTTTGAGCTATGATCTTTACCTTCGGGTCTTTATCCCTGTCCAGAGATTCCACTTCAAAAATGACCAGTAGATAGGTGAACGTAGAACACTTTGCTCCCAGAAAAGTAGGCCCACACCAGGTGACAGTACAACATCTATATTTATTTCCACAGAGATAAATATGCCTCTTTGCAAGCAGACAGGTTGATACAAACACAAACTTGGTGGGGTGAGGGTTCAGGCACAATCCTTTCGGATCAGAGAAGCTGTCAGGAGTTCACAACAACTTTTGGCGCACGGTCGCTGCCACCGACCGTGAGGTTGGTCCCTGCCATAGACCTGGTGAACGATGAGGTCTCTGCCACAGACCTTAGAATAGGCCTCTGCCACTGACCTGATGTAGCTGGGTCTCTGCAAAGACCATAGAACATGAACTACCTTCTAATGGTGACCCCTGTTAGGGAGATGATTCATCCCGGACGGTCCCCAGAGGCCTGCACTGTCACCAGCCAATACTGCGCTGGATCTTCAGGCCAGGTCACCTCCCTGGTTCTTCTCGCCCGAGACTCGGGTCCCCTCACTCGGTGGGCCCCCTAGGCATCTTCTCCCATGCGGGACACAGTTGAAGGTACTGGGTCCCCGAGTCTTTGCTAGTACCTCACCCCAGGCCTAAGGTGCCTGGGATGCAACTCGAACTCCCTCGCACCCAGGCCGAGGGCACCTGGGCGCGGACGACAGAACAGCAGCCCCCAGGCTGAAGGTGCCTGGGGCTCGGACCTTGTGCGCAAGATGTCCGCCCCCTTTATACCCTCTCCCAGCAGGCACAGTGGGTTCCCCGCACTGCAGTACTACTGCCGCGAGAGCACACAAAGGGCACGGCCCTACAATGATGGTTCAACCCCAGCCCAAGGCAACAGTTCCACCCAGGGGCTGCAGGGAACTGAGCACCATTATATCCTCCACGAATCAAATTGGCCATAGATTCCTAACAATTAGTGTATCTGGGTCATACTACCACCCAGACACTCCCCCTAAATGTTAACCCCCACTACACACACCCCCCGGCAGATAGACACTGTTCCCCAGTGTCTGGGACGAGCCATGCTCCAAAGGGAGCCAACATAGACCCGATCCAGAGACTTGCTTCTCAAAAACATAATCAAAATAATTTGAAAAAAAAACTTGGGAGTTGCGCCTGAACCCAACAGGGAAAGGAAAGGGTGAACATGTGGGAAACACTTATTGCAATTACACACTACATTACACTCAAATGGCATTCTCCCCTCCCACATTACTAACTAAGACCCGCCCATTCTCAGCAGTCTTGACCGATGTTCTCCTGCAGAGGGAAGAGAAAAAAAAAAGGAAACAACACACAATTCCTGACACATATGTGAGTGTTGGAGTGAAACAGATCTCTCCGAAAAGAAACCTCTTTCCTTCCAAGAAGTGTGCAATGCAATGTGATGAACGTTGCACAACACTGCCTACTGGGGACAGCGCTGCGGTAAAAGCACTTGTGAAATCCAGATTCTTCTCTGTACTGTGGCCCTGACTACACCCCAAAGTCCTGATCATCTTTGCGGTGGGAGGCAGAGGGAGACCAACATAAAACACAACTGCTCCCATGCCTCCAGAGAGTAAAACACCCCTAGACAGGGTACAGTTCCAGAGTACCGGAATGTTCGGCAATAGAAAACAAACAGGAGTCTTTCCTCCTACAGTTAAAACCTTGGATGCGGCAGCACAAGAGGCTTTAAATATCGATCAAAGGTCTCCATATGATACTCCACATCTTCCCCGTCTTTCCGGCAGATAACGACCCGGTCAGCATGGATATGCCGACCCAACATCCACTCTGCCTTGCAGTCCTTGAACCGCTTTGAAGCTGTGGGTGAACATGCGAGGTAGCGACGGGCATGAGGCACCTTTATGTGTGTCCATACAAAGTCATTGTACCACCTCTGCCGGCAGACCTCCACCTCGTACAACAACTCTTTGGACAAATAAGGGTACTCCCACCCATATTCACTGGCAACTTTTTGGCAGAAAAGTCTCTGTAGCCTGGACAAGGGTGGCATCGTGGAGCGGTCTCCCTCTCCAGGCAGAACAATTGACTCTGGGTGCCGAGGTGCCTTGACCACCTTCAAACTGGGCGTAGGTGCCCGCAGCGGCACTCTCTTCACCTGAGCAGATGGCGCAGGTAACTCTGGGGGCGGAAGGGCATGCAGGGGACCGGATCCCTCCTCAGGCACCGAGGCCTCCACCCGGGGTGTACTATCCCCTGTAGACATGGGTGAGTCCCTAGGTGCACGGGACGAGGCCAGGGGTACTTTGTCCCAACCCTTCCGTTCAAATAGTTCATCTATTTGTTCATCATCTCCTGCATCGGAGACCGACTCTAGGTCGGAGGTGTCATACTCTTCTGCGGGTAGGTAATTCCCTGTAGATGTGGAATCACCCCCTCCCACGGGCTCCGATAACACCTCCAACAAAACACCAAGTCCCGTTCCCTGGCTTACCTCGGCCGATACTTGAACATGGAGGTCCGGGAATTTTCCCACTGGATCCATTCGGGCCAGGCAAGCGCAGGGGTTGTCCTCCATCTCGGCCGCTGGAAGCTTTTGTGAAACCGACCTTCCTTTTGGGCGCCGGGAGTAAGGGAATCTATGGTGACCGAAGCAGCATCTTCGGCTTTAAAATCCTCCGTCCATTTGTTCGCGACTTCCATGAAAGTCTCTGCAGTGCGCGGGGGAATGGCTGTGCAAGCTCTGACTTCTCCTTGTAGAGTGGTGGCGCCTGTTAGGCAGTTGAGGTGGAAGGCTCTCGGCCTTTCTATTGGTTGCTCCACTTCAAAAATGAACTCGCCACAGGCCTCGCAGCGACCGAAGGGCTTTAGCTGTACCACCAGTCCCGAACAGCCGGGACAAATCATACACAGGGCTTCAATGTCCTTGCATGTGTACAGGGCGTATCATCCCCGGGGCTTGAGCCGAATCCCTGTATCTATAGCAGAGACAGCAACGGGGGTTACCCTTGTAGTAGATGCGGTGGGGACCCATGATGCAGTAGAAAGCATGCTGACAGTTGACTGCTCCATCGTGCACTGAAGAACTGGCGCCAAAGTCTCCACGTGTATCTCCACACGTGGCCAGACTCCTCCCCTTTGGTGCAACACTTCGCAGGCGTTTTCCTCGTCACGCCCACGAACTGAGCAGGGAGGGTGTGCCTCATGGCGCTCCAGCCAACATGGCCGACCTCCTCTGAACTTTTCTGGGGGTTAAAAGTCAAGTTCTGACAGTTTCAGCTCCATTGACATGGAGCACAAATCCCGGACCCAGAGCCCCCACGTGTAGCGGTCCCACCCGCTCTCTCCCTCCCTCTTCTCGGCTGGTTTTCTTGTCTAGGGGGACCAGGGGGGAGGGGTGAGATGCTGCCACCAGCTCGCCCCTCTTATGTGTGTAGAGGTTTGAGCTATGATCTTTACCTTCGGGTCTTTATCCCTGTCCAGAGATTCCACTTCAAAAATGACCAGTAGATAGGTGAACGTAGAACACTTTGCTCCCAGAAAAGTAGGCCCACACCAGGTGACAGTACAACATCTATATTTATTTCCACAGAGATAAATATGCCTCTTTGCAAGCAGACAGGTTGATACAAACACAAACTTGGTGGGGTGAGGGTTCAGGCACAATCCTTTCGGATCAGAGAAGCTGTCAGGAGTTCACAACAACTTTTGGCGCACGGTCGCTGCCACCGACCGTGAGGTTGGTCCCTGCCATAGACCTGGTGAACGATGAGGTCTCTGCCACAGACCTTAGAATAGGCCTCTACCACCGACCTGATGTAACTGGGTCTCTGCAAAGACCATAGAACATGAACTACCTTCTAATGGCGACCCCTGGTAGGGAGATGATCCATCCCGGACGGTCCCCAGAGGCCTGCACTGTCACCAGCCAATGCTGCGCTGGATCTTCAGGCCAGGTCACCTCCCTGGTTCTCCTCGCCCGAGACTCGGGTCCCCTCACTCGGTGGGCCCTCTAGGCATCTTCTCCCATGTGGGACCCAGTCGAAGGTACTGGGCCCCGGGTCTTTGCTAGTACCTCACCCCAGGCCTAAGGTGCCTGGGATGGAACTCGAACTCCTCCGCACCCAGGCCGAGGGCACCTGGGCGCGGACGACAGAACAGCAACCCCCAGGCTAAAGGTGCCTGGGGCTCAGGCCTCGTGCGCAAGATGTCCGCCCCCTTTATACCCTCTCCCAGCAGGCACAGCGGGTTCCCCGCCATACTACTGCCGCGAGAGGACACAAAGGGCACGGCCCTACAATGAAGGTTCAACCCCAGCCCAAGGCGACAGCGCCACCCAGGAGCTGCAGGGAACTGAGCACCATTATATCCTCCACTAATCAAATTGGCCATAGATTCCTAACAATTAGTGTATCTGGGTCATACTACCGGCGCTGTCACTTTGGGCCCGGGGTTGAGCCATCGTTGCGGTGGCATACCTCATTTTGGCCTCTCTCAGCGGTTGTATGGTGGGGCGGGGAACCCGCCGTGCTTTCTGGGAGGAGGTATAAAGGGGGCGGCCATTTTTGGTGGTGGGAGTCGAGTCCCGGGCACCTTCAGCCTGTGGGCGGTGGTTTGTGTCGGTCCTCTAGGCGGCCTAGGCCTAGAGGACGTTCGGAGGTCATGTTCCATCCCAGGCACCTTTAGCCTGGGGTGAGGTACTCGGAATGGAGGTCTGGAGCTCAGTGCCCACCACTGAGTTCCGCGAGGGAAGGAGGTCCTAGGGAACCCCGGGAGTGGGTACCCGAATCCGGAAGGCGTAATGGACCGGTGGGAGATACTCGCTTGAAGACCTGGTGCAGCATATTGCCAGTGACAGGTGGGCCTCTCATCGGAGACCGCCTGGAAGGAAATTCCCCCTCGCTCGGAGACCGCATCCCACTTTCAGGAAGGAAAGTGGAGAGTTCATTGTGTCTGGGCCTACTCGCATCCACACCTCCTTGTCTGTTCTGTTCCCTAAGGGAGTCCAACTGATTGTGTTCACTTTTGCATTGAGAAGAATAAAGGAGTGTTGGACTTTAATGGTGTGGGGCTCGTTTTCTGGCAGACATTGTTCAAGGTAACTCTCTTTGGAGGTTCCAGGTGCAGAACACCGACCCGAAGGTAAAATAAGAACTTTGCTTACACCACACAAACATCTGCGGTGAAGGCTTGGCGTGGTGACCCCGCACTCTCTCCTCTAAGGTACCCCTAGACAAGAGACAGACGAGCTGAGAAAAAGAGGAGAGAGAGGAGGCCGCTACATACATACATATATATATATATATATATATATATATATATATATATATATATATATATATATATGTAGCGGGGTGTTCCCCTTTAACGCAGAGAGACTACATTACCCAGAACCCCGTTCGGCAGTGTTTCCGCCGCAGAGACTCATGGGAGGGGTTATAAGAGGAGGAGGCGAGGCTGGGCTCGGCCTCTTTGGGACACGAGACTTCAGAGACTGATCCTCCTGTGTGGATGTGTCGGAGTGCAGGGCCTGAAGCCTGAGGCCTTGCGCAGCACCAAAGAGCCTTCCACCCCTCTGCGAGCCTGGGTGGCATCTGACTTCGCTCGACTACAGCCTTGTTGGATCGGGGACCCGATCGCTGAAGAGACTGTGTGTGTGGGACACAGTTGGTGGAAGTTCCCGGACTGGAACCGTAGTCCGGGCGGGTGAGAGGGCATATGCCCAACTGATATACTGTTACTGCATATAGGCCTATAGACTGCCGTGGCCTACGAGTTATTCTTGGTATTCTTATTGAAGGCCCTTGTGGGAGCTGAACCTACTGTTCGTATAGCCGAGTTTCTACCCCATCTTTATCTACCCCATTGGATTACAAAGTTTGTACTCTATTAATGTGCACCACCGTTAAAGATCTGCCGGCGAAGAAAAAGGACTAAGTTGTAGATATCAGAACCAGGCCTGGTGGGGTTTCTAAGGTGTTTTGGTTACTGCGCCACAGGGCACTTAGCTAACGGTCGCCCGCGTGGCGCACTTGTTATGTGTTAACCCTATAGTGTGTTAGTGTGGCTGGGCTCTGCATTACTAATGATTATTCTGTAAACTGTTATTGATGTTACCCTTTTCCTTACCAAGAGCTTAAGTAAAATCTTACACTTATTTCAATTTAGTATTGTGTCAATGCTCAGTTATTCATACAGTATAAGATATACAATTTACTGTCAGTACTAGCTGTGCCAGTAGGGGGTAGAGCATATTGTCGGGGGTTGGCGGAGCTGTCTTCAGGGCCCAAACTAAATCTGTGGCCTTCTTAGTTGGAGGTATCGCTACATATATATATATATATATATATATATATATATATATATATATACACACATACACAGTATAGAGAGAGAGGGAGCAAGAGAGAAACAGACAGACACAGAGACATTGCCTAGTTATATGTTAGTGAAATTCATAATATGCTTGACCAAAGGGGCTTTTTCAATCAGACTGATTATTGCTGATTCATAATATATTAAACGTTACAGCCATTGTTCAGAGTGAGATTGCTGTGCTGAAAAATGCAGAGGATGTCTACTCTGAAATAAAGTATTAATAAGATGAAATACATAGACAGGAGTTTGAAGGTTACCTGGTAATAAAAAATAAATTGAATTTAAAAGGGTGCATTCTTTTCTGCTTTATCATTCAGCAGCTAAAGATATGGCTTGCATTGCAATATTCACTTCCCTCTGATTAGCATTGACTTTGATGCAGTTTATCAAACCCTTTGTCACCAGCATCCACCTTAATGCTGAATAAACAATTAACAATTTTGAGAACTTTGCAGCTGGGAGCCATGTTTTAGGTTACTCTCTGCTGCTAGAATTCCATGGTGCAATTTCTGAATACCACTTTACATTCTTTACATAGAGTTGTTGATCTGCATCTGTGGTAATGATAATTAGTGTATGTAGCAAGAGTAGACAACCCCGTTTAAAAAGTAGTAGTGCCACAAGAACGTTGATCCCAACCACAGAGGAGCCTCACAATAAAGAGTTAAATTTGCATGGTTAAGGTTAAAGCGGAGCTCTGCCAGAAAAAAAATATATTAAAAGCCAGCAGCTACAGCTACAGCAGCTGCTGGCTTTTAATATTTGGACACTTACCTGTCCTGGAGTCCAGCGACGTCCGCAGCAGAGGACGAGCGACCGCTCGTCGCTCTGCTGCTCCCTCCGCCATCCTCGCTGAGGGAACCAGGAAGTGAAGCCCTGCGGCTTCATGCCCGGTTCCCTACGGCGCATGCGCGAGTCGCTCTGCGCCGTTCTGATTGGTGCTCCTGTGTTCTGGTAGCCGGGTGTCTCCCAGAACACTACGGGAAGTCTGCGGGAAGTGACGTCACTCCCGCAGATTCCCGGAGAGAGGACTCCCGGATGTGGGTGAAAATACCTGTCTTAGACAGGTATCTTCACCCCCCTCCCCCCTGAAAGGTGTCAATTGTGACACCGGAGGGGGGGGAGGGTTCCGATGAGAGGAACTTATAATTTAGGGTGGAGCTCCACTTTAAAGAGAGGGTTAGTGTGCATGGGCGTCCGCTGAACTTTTTTCAGGGGGGGCATGATTTTAAGGTCATCCATGCTCGGTCCCTTTTTGACAATGTCATGAAGGGGAGGGGCTTAGTAATTATGACATAAAGCGCAGGCATGCAAAGGTTTAAGAAACCTGATGCAAAAGCTTAATAGAAGGATCAAGCTGCCATTGTCTGATTAGCAATTTGTAATTCTTTTTAACCCCCTCTAGCGGCCGAATAGCGCCACTAAAACTATGGTAAAGTGCCGCTAAAACTAGCGGTGCTTTACCGATAACGTGGCCAGCTGGCAGTGTGAAATAGCTCTTGAGGATAATTTCGCTTCACTCCATGTCCATATAAATATAGTGTGTCTCCAGGGGGGGCAATTGACCCCCCTTGCTCTATGGAGCGGATGCCCATGTTAGTGTGTGAGAGTTTAAAGTTGCAGGGAGGGGGTGTACAGAGTGGTCTTATGGTAGGTAAGTCTTGATTCTCTGCACCGAAAACTAGCAGCACCCGTCTCTTGGTACTGACAGCTAATGTTTCAGCTTAATGCTCTGCTTATATTGGTGGAAAAATGGGCTGTGGATCCAATAAGTCAGGATACGTCATATCTGCATTCATTCTTTGATTGCACACGACGACAACACTTATGCCGCGTACAGACGATCGGACATTCCAACAACAAAACTGTGGATTTTTTTTCCAAGAATGTTCGCTCAAACTTGTCTTGCATACACACGGTCACACAAATGTTGTCGGAAATTGCGAGCGTCAAGAACGCAGTGACGTACAACACTACGACGAGCCGAGAAAAATTTTGTTCAGTGATTCCGAGCATGCGTTGAATTGATTCCAAGCATGCGTAGATTTTTGTGCGTTGAATTGAGCCTACACATGGTCGGATTTTCCAACAACAAGCTCACATTGAACATTTGTTGTCGGAAATTCCGACCGTGTGTACGCAGCAAAAGTTCTCTTGTAAGTGCTATGATATTAAGTAGCACCATACTCTTATAGATCTGTCTTCCTGACTTGGCTCAGATTGACAGATAAAGTTGGTTATCACTAAGGATGAGCTCTGGCGCGTTCGCATTGAACACGTGCAGAGCCCGCCAGGAAGTTGGCACTGCACTGCGCTAATCACAGCCAGGGAGACATTTCCCGATCTCTGCAGCCGAGCATTGGGACAATGTCTCCCTGGCTGTGATTAGCGCAGCGCGGTGCCGACTTCCTGACGGGCTCTGCACGTGTATTATGCGAACACGCCAGAGCTCATCCTTAGTAATCACCCCAATTTGGCCATCAAATGATGCATACACTGGCCAACTGTCAAATGATCATCTTCGTGCACATGGGAATGTACTGAATTACATCTTTGTGATGAGCATTTAAGCCCTTCACATCCTCTTTTCTTTTTCTTTTTTTAATCCCAGTATGTCTGTTAAAGCAAACCTGTCATAAAACAATGAGAGGCTACCTTTGTTGACCTCTGCTGATGAAAATGCAAGTTGCCGGGCTGTTGTGCTGACCCTTGAATCCTTGACCTGAAACAGCAGTCTGCAGATAAGGACTTCTGACTGTCTTCTGAAGGAGGTCAGCAGTGGTGGCCTGTATATTTCCTGCACAGCTTCCCTTTAACACATACTCACCGACACTTTATTAGGTACACCTTGCTAGTACTGGGTTGGACCCCCTTTTGCCTTCAGAACTGCCTTAATTCTTCATGGCATAGATTCAACAAGGTGTTGGAAACATTCCTCAGAGATTTTGGTGCATATTGACATGATAGCAGTTGCTGCAGATTTGTTGGCCATGATCTGAATTTCCCATTCCACCCCATCCCAAATGTGCTCTATTGGATTGAGATCTGGTGACTGTGGAGGCCATTGAATTACAGTGAACTCTTTTTCATGTTCAAGAAACAAGTTTGAGATGATGTGAGCTTTGTGACATGGTGCATTATCTTGCTGGAAGGAGCCATCAGAAGATTGGTACACTGTAGTGTAGTCATAAAGGGATGGACATGGTCAATAACAATACTCAGGTAGGCTGTGCCGTTTAACCACTTCAATACAGGGCTTTTTGTACCTATTCAATACCGGGCCTATTTTGGCACTTCTCTCCTACATGTACAAATCATCATTCTTTTGCTAGAAAATTACTCAGAACCCCCAAACATTATATATGTTTTTTTAGCAGACACCCTAGGGAATAAAATGACGGTCATTGCAACATTTTTTCTTGCACAATATTTGCGCAATAATTTTTCAAACGCCTTTTTTTTTTAAAAAAAATGGTTTCATGAATTAAAAAATAACAAAACAGTAAAGTTAGCCCAATTTTTTGGGAACATATGAAAGATAATGTTACACCGAATAAATAGATACCTAACATGTCACGCTTTAAAATTGCGCACACTCATGGAATGGCGCCAAACTTCGGTACTTAAAAATCTCCATAGGCAACGCTTTAATTTTTTTTACAGGTTACCAGGTTAGAATTACAGAGGAGGTCTAGTGCTAGAATTGTTGCACGCGCTCTAACGCACGCGGCGATACCTCACATGCGTGGTTTGAACGGCGTTTACATATGTGGGCGACTTACGTGTGCATTCGCTTCTGATCGCGAGCTACCGGGGACAGGGGCGTTTTAATTTTTTTTTTATTATTATTTATTTATTTATTTTACTTATTTATTTATTTTTTTACAATGATTTTACTTTTTTTTTCTTTTTGATCACTTTTATTCCTATTACAAGGAATGTAAACATCCCTTGTAATAGGAATGTGTGTGACAGGTTCTCTTTATTGAGAGATGCGGGGTCAATAAGACCCCACATCTCTCCTCCAGGCTGGAAAGCATGAGATCAGTGAAAAATGTTTCACTGATTTCATACTTACAGCCGCAACGGCGGCTTTGTTTACATTTGAGACCCGGGCGTGACGTCATCACATCGCGCCCGGGCCTCCGACGATCATAGAGATGACTGGTGACCATCTGGTCACCAGTCATCTCTATGCTCATCACGTGACTCCACCAACGATGCCGGAAGATTCGCTCCGGGTCCCCGATCGCACGGGGGAGCCCGGAGAAGCACCGGATGGCGGCGGGAGGGGGGGGTGTCCCCTCCCGCCGCCTATAAGAACGATCAAGCAGCGGAACCGCCGCTATGATCATTCTTATGGTGCACAGAATCGCCGGCACTTCAAAAGGATATCTGAATGATGCCTCTAGCTGCAGGCATCATTCAGATATCCCCCTACAAAGCCGAGGACGTCATATGACGTCCACCCAGGATGGGAGATCCCATCTGTGGACGTCATTTGTCTATGGCTGGGTAGGGAAGTGGTTAATTGATGTTCAGTTGGTACGAAGGGGCCCAAAGGGTGCCAAGAAAATTTCCCCCATGTCATTACACCACCACCACCTGCCTGAATTGTTGATACAAGGCAGGATGGATCCATATTTTCTCCCATCTGAATGTTACAGCTGAAATCGAGACTCCTCAGACCAGGTAAAACAGTCTTCTATTGACTAATTTTGGTGAGCCTGTGAGAATTGTAGCCTCAGTTCCCTGTTCTTAGCTGACAGGAGTGGCACCCGGGTGTGGTCTTCTGCTGTAGCCCATCTGCTTCAAGGTTCGATGTGTTGTGCGTTCAGAGATAGTATTCTGCATACCTTGGCTGTAGCGAGTGGGGTTTTTTTTTTTGAGTTACAGTACTTTTGCCTTTCTATCTTCTCAAACCAGTCTGCCTATTCTCCTCTGACCTCTGATATCAACAAGGCATTTTCATCCACACAACTCCCATTTACTGGATATTTTCTCTTTCGTACAATTCTCTGTAAACCCTAAAAAATGGTTGTGAATGAAAATCCCAGTAGATCAGCAGTTTTTGAAATACTCAGACCAGCCGTCCGGCACCAACAACCATGCCATGTTCAAAGTCACTTAAATCCCCTTTCTTCCCCATTCTGATGCTCGGTTTGAACTTCGGCAAGTTCAAGTTTTCTTTACCACACCTAGATGCCTAAATGCATTGAGTTGCTGCCATGTGATTGGCTGATTAGCAATTTGTGTTACCAACCAAGCAATTGAACAGATGTACCCAATAAAGTGGTGGGTGAGTGTATATCTAAAGTGTTAAAATCCCCATTAGGTAAATTTATGCTTGTGTTCAGAGATGTCGCTTCCTGTCCCAGTGATGCAACAGACAATGAGCAGAATTCCCCTCTTAGATAGTTGTTGTCATTGGAACAGGTGTCCCCATTGTAAGATACAGGCTTTATGCACACAGCGGTACAAAGGGAGTTTACAGCATGCACTCTCCTGGGACCTGCAGCTGGCGCGCACAGCCACCCATTAAGATACATCCTGGCAGGTGCTTTACGCAACCCCTGACACATAACCGCATAAAGTCCATTGCTCTAATTCATGTCAATGGACAGGTCCCGAGAAAGTGATAATGCAGGCTCTGCATTAGGGTTGCCACCTTTACTTCAAGTCAAACCCGAACACTTTAGCGGCGCACAGCAATTTTTTTTTATAGTATGAAATATACATATATTTTTCTATTAAATAACATTTCTAATCATATAAAGTTAATAAGAAGAGTCCCCCTTTACATCAGAGTCCACAGAGTTCCCCTTTTACATCTGAACTCGCAGATTTCCCTTTCACTGTAAGGGGTTACTCTGCATACTCTGATGTAAGGGAGAGCTCTGTGGACTCTAACATAAGGGATGCTCGGGGAACCCTGATTTAAGAGGCAACACTGATAACTCTGATGTACAGAGAGGACTCTGATGTAAGGGGGAACACTGTGGCCTTTGGTATAAAGGGGAACTCTGATGTAAGGGGTGCTTTGAGAACCCTGATTTGCCTTAGTGTACTCACTCAGAGGCAGGAGAGAGAAAAAGGGAGACTTCAGTCACAGACAGAGATGGATGGTGAGCTCACTCACCCCTTGACAGTCAGCACCTCTCATCCAGATGTATCTGGAAGCCATAGTTCTGTCTGAATAATGTGTCCGGGTTTCAGGCAGTCCGAAACCTGGACGCAGAATTCCTAACCCGAACTGTCCGGGTGAATCCCGGACAGGTGGCAACCCTACTCTGCATGCTGAATGGGCCTTGTGCGCCTTAAAGCGGAGGTCCACACAAAAAGCGAACCTCCGCTTTTTGGGACCCTCCCCCCCTCCGGTGTCACATTTGGCACCTTTCAGGGGGAGGGGGTGCAGAAACCTGTATATTACAGGTATTTGCACCCAATTCCGGGAATAGACTCCCACGGGAGTCACTCCACTTACCGTCCGTTCCCCCCCCCCCCCGTCTTCTGGGAAGCACACAGGTCCCAGGAGACAGCGGGGACCACTGAGGACGCGCCGCGCTACTCGCGCATGCGCAGTAGGGAACTGGGCAGTGAAGCCGCAACGCTTCACTTCCTGATTACCTCACTGAGGATGGCGGCGGGGGCTACCGAGAGACGAGCAATTGCTCTGCTTCGGCTGCCAACATCGCGGGCACCATGGACAGGTAAGTGTCCATTTATTAAAAGTCAGCAGCTGCAGTATTTGTAGCTGCTGGCTTTTAATAATTTTTTTTGGGTGGACCTCCGCTTTAAGAATTACCCTTATCCACTTATTTTGGCTACAGAGCTACCGCACCTAATGTTAAATCGTAACTTATGTTTTATGGAGTCTGTTTACTTTACCCCCCTTCCTGACCTGGCCATTTTTTGCAATACGGCACTGCGTTACTTTAATTGACAATTGCGCGGTTTTTATTTTTTGCTCTATATACAAAAAAAGAGCGACAACCCCCCCCCCCCCCCCCCAAAAAGCAATATTTTTTACTTTCTGCTATAAAACATATCCAATAAAAAATTTACAAAATCGAATTTCTTCATCAATTTAGGCCAATAGGTATTCTGGTACATATTTTTGGTAAAAGAAATACCAATACATGTATATTGATTGGTTTGCGCAAATGTTATAGCGTCTACAAACTATGGGATATTTTTTTTTTTTACTAGTAATGTTGGCGATCAGCGACTTATAGCGGGACTGCGATAAATCGCAGCGAACAAATCAGACACCTAACCGACACTTTTTGAGGACCAGTGACACCGATACAGTGATCAGTGCTAAAAAATATGCGCTTTCACTGTACTAATAAAACTAGCAGGGAAGAAGGGGTTAACATCAGGGGCGATCAAAGGGTTAAATGTGTTCCCTGGGAGGGATTACTAACTGTGGGGGAGGTGCTTTGACAGGGGGAATGTAAAGATCTGTGTTCCTGCTTAGCAGACACAAAGGTTTAGTACATTCCCCTCTCACAGAACGGCGGTCTGCTTTGTCTTGTTTAGCGCAGCTACAATTATTTGCTTTTGTTATTAGTGTGTATTTTCACCTCTAGTTGCTGCTTATTTTAGGTGTGTTTTTTCTTTCTAGCGCGGTAATTTTTCTGTTCCTTGTTTTGTTTTCTGCCTTTCTTCCGAGCGATCGGCGGGTCCCGGTGGACATCGCTTTCGCCGGGCCCGCTAATTGGCTCCCTCTGTGTCCAATCACAGCGGGAGCGGGTCGCCAGCAGTGCATGTCCCAGACCCGGAAGTGTCAGATCACGTACTAAGTACGTGATCTGGCACAGAGCGGCCGCCCTGATGCAGTATATGTGCTCGGGGCGGACGCTAAGCCGTTAAGGAGCACATTATTATATGAGAGTGGTCTCATTTAGTGAGCTCTTTGCACTGAACTGGTTTTCCACAAATGCAAAACCCCAAAAACAGAAGACAGAGCACCTCACACATACAAATTCTGACTGCTTCTAAAGGCCCGTACACACGGTCAGACTTTTTGCCAACAAACTTCAAAATGAGCACGTTTTCAAAAAAATCCGACCGCGTGTACGCTCCATCGGACAAACTTTTTCGGTTTACATCGGACAAATGTTCGCTCTGCAAACGGACAAACTTTTCGGCAACAAAAGTCCGATGGTGCATAGTCCGACCGTGTGTACAGAAATCCATCGGACTTTTGTCCGAAGTACTAATACGCATTCCCAGAACCAATGTTTAAATCAACCAACAATAGCAGAAGTTGACCAAAGGGTGGCGGTAAAGAGCAGAAAAGAGCAGAAAAAACACGTGATGTTGGGAAAGTTTTGGGAAAGTTTGCAGAAAAGTCAGAGTGTGTGTATGCTATGGGTGTGCCTGGCCAACTCCCTTCGGACAAAAATCCACAGAAAAGTATATTGAAGTCCGACCGTGTGTACAAGGCTTTACTTCAAAACTAAAAAAAAAAAAAAAGTTTGCTTTTTACATAAACTTTAGATACAGATCCACTATAATAGAAAGAGTTGAAATTGGTGAATTATAAATTCAGAATGGCAATGGGTTCTTGCAAAATAAAATGAATATAAAAGTATAAATGTGCCAGGAAGATGAGTAGGCATCATATTTCTTTTTAATAGAAAAAAAGAACATGCAATGTAATGTGAATATTCAGCTCCCCAGTCTGTTCAATAGCTGAATGGTCAGCGATGTGCCTGGAATCCAGCTCGGAATATAGATTGTAACATAATGAAAAACACCGCTCTGCAATTAAGGCAAAGCATTCCACATAACGAACTGTAACTGAACTTTAATTACTTCTTTAGTGTTATTCCTCCCTAGGTGGAAATCTTCTTGTGGGGCATAACAAAGGTCTCACTAAGCAATGCAATCTCACATATTCCCCTGAAACTAATTAGAACAAATTTAATTCTAGTCTGAGAAGCTGGAGGCTCGGAATGGAGAAAGGGGAACCTTTTGGACTATAGGGACAATATGTAGCCAGCTAGGGAGGAAACAAGTGCAAACATACAGCGTTATCATCTGCTGTACAGCTGTATGGACAGGTTTGTTTTTTTTTCAAAAAACAATTTCAGTTAAACGAGGTATTAAATCCAAAAACGTAAAAAAATTATATATTGCAGCTTACCAATTCTTAAATGTGGTGGCTGTATTGGTTTTCATATTTTTTTTATCTTTTTTCCTTTCCTGATGATCTGGTCAATATCACACCTTTGTGTCTTAGGATGTAAACGGATGATCATCCGTTTACATCCGTTTGCCCATAGGAATGCATTGTTGTCCTTTTTCATCCATCAACGTACGTGCCTGTGTTTTTTTACAAGTTTTTTATTAAAAACAAAAACAAAAATGTCCCCTGGTGTAGATCCATCGTCAATTATGATGCTCGCTCCCACCGTCGAGCCCCAAAAAAAAGCTCTGCTCCTCTTGAAGGCTCCCACTGTCTGACAGCTCTGCTGGCTCCCACTACTAAATAAACTAAGAGGCAGTGCCACCTGGTGATGTCACCGGGTGGCACTGCCCCCTTGTGATGTCACTGAATGGCACAGTCTTTGATAACTCTCATAGGTAGCAATGACAATGTATTTGTAGCACTGCCCCGTAGGGATTGCTGTGTGTAGACTTACCTGTGCTTTTCCCCTTCTTATCCTGCCACCAGTTGCTAAGGGTTTTCACACAACCGCCCACACTCTCATCCGCTCGTTTCCTATAATGAATCCAGGGGTTTGTTTTTTTTGGTATTTATTGTTGGAACTTGGCTAGGAGAAGGGAATAGTGGGATAATACAACTGGAACTAATTACAGATGAGGACAACTCTCACTCAGGCTAACCAGGTTAAATGTGGTAACAGATTTGCCGTTATACCATACTGCACTGGTATGGGAAGAATAAGTAATTAGCTTGCTCTGGCAGAAGAATTGATGAAACTGTTTCTCTTCAGGAAACTCACTAGCATCTCCTTTCACTGACACCTATCCTCTGACTCTATTAGCTGAAGGAATGGCCCTCATAGGACAGGCCCCAGGACACGGATCTGTACTTACTGTAGGCCGAAACAGATCCTAACATGTCTCCCTTCCAGTCAGCTCTGCAGGACACCTGGGCTGCTGCTATTCTCAGATTCAGGCCCTTAGGTCGACTACCCAAGGCTGCATGAAAACTTCCACAGAGGAGGGTCAGCCGCCCCCTCTTTCCGGGACCCTGCTCTCCAGCCGAAGACCACGGCATTTATACAGTCACCCAACATGCACCAAGGCACTTTTCTCTGCCATAGCCAGGGCTATAACAATACCTGTGCCCTCATTTGTCAGGTTTCCTCCCACTGTCCAATATGGCCCCCTATTGGACCAGTGTGAAACATTAGGACAACATGAGCAGCACCTGAACACCATGAGCAGACACTATCAGGCAGAGAGCATCTAAATTTACCTGACAATCTTCCTGGTAAGCAGAAAGACCCAAAAAACTATACTCTCTTCTAGCACATACCTAGGAGGGTGCTAAATCATGTTTTACCAAGACATTGTCCTGACAAAGAAAGAGTTAACTGGCAGTCTCTGAGAAGTGCATCAATTGCTTATCTCTGAGTCTAGAGGCTATTTGTGAAGCACAGGCTGCTTTCTATCTCACTAGTTGGAGAAGGTATTTTAAACAGAAATCATGGCATGATGTAATGCAGGAAGCTTCTACTGTATACAGTAGATGTATAATGCACAAACTCACTTGTATAACACTGTTCCATTAGGAAAACACTGGATTATTGATATTGTAGGCTGTAAGATGTTGTGCTGTGATTAGCTTGCAGACGTGTATAGTCTTGTATGACCATGGCTGCACTGTCCTATGCTGCTGTACTGTATATCCAGTGTCCATATCACATCTCACAGTATATTCCAGAGCTACTGTATAGATGATTTTTTTGACTGGATCTAAATGTTTTGACTGTTCTGCCTCTGCAATCTACAGTATCTCACATTTTTGCAAATATTTTATTATATCTTTTCATGTGACAACACTGAAGAAATGACACTTTGCTACAATGTAAAGTAGAGTGTACAGCTTGTATAACAGTGTAAATTTTCTGTCCCCTCAAAATAACTCAACACACAGCCATTAATGTCTAAACCGCTGGCAACAAAAGTGAGTACACCCCTAAGTGAAAATGTCCAAATTGGGCCCAAAGTGTCAATATTTTTTGTGAACAGCATTATTTTCCAGCACTGCCTTGACCCTCTTGGGCATGGAGTTCACCAGAGCTTCACAGGTTACCACTGGAATCCTCTTCCACTCCTTCATGATGACATCACAGAGCTGGTGGATGTTAGAGACCTTGCGCACCTCCACCTTCCGTTTGAGGATGCCCCACAGATGCTCAATAGGGTTTAGGTCTTGGCCAGTTCATCACCTTTACCCTCAGCTTCTTTAGAAAGGCAGTGGTCATCTTGGAGGTGTGTTTGGGGTTGTTATCATGTTGGAATACTGCCCTGCGGCCCAGTCTCCAAAGGGAGGGGATAATGCTCTGCTTCAGTATGTCACAGTACATGTTGGCATTCGTGGTTCCTTCAATGAACTGTAGCTTGACACGCTTGACACCATCTAAACCGAATAAGTTTATCTTGGTCTCATCAGACCACAGGACATGGTTACAGTAATCCATGTCCTTAGTCTGCTTGTCTTCAGCAAACTGTTTGCAGGCTTCCTTGTGCATCATTTTTAGAAGAGGCTTCCTTCTGGGACGACAGCCATGCAGACCAATTTGATGCAGTGTACGGCGTATGGTCTTAGCACTGACAGGCTGACCCCCCATCCCTTTAACCTCTGCAGCAATGCTGGAAGCACTCCTACGTCTATTTCCCAAAGACAACCTCTGGATATGACGCTGAGCACGTGCACTCAACTTCTTTGGTCAACCATGACAAGGCCTGTTCTGAGTGTAACCTGTCCTGTTAAGACTGCTGTATGGTCTTGGCCACTTTGCTGCAGTTCAGTTTAAGGGTCTTGGCAATCTTCCTATAGCCTAGGCCATCTTTATGTAGAGCAACAATTATTTTTTGCAGATACTCAGAGAGTTCTTTGCCATTAGGTGCCATGTTTAACTTCCAGTGACCAGTATGAGAGAGTGAGAGCGATAACGCCAAATGTAACACACCTGCTCCCCATTTACACCTGAGACCTTGTAACACTAACGAGTCACATGACAACAGGGAGGGAAAATGGCTAATTGAGCCCAATTTGGAAATTTTCACTTAGGGGTGTACTCACTATTGTTACCAGCGGTTTAGACATTAATGTGTGTTGAGTTATTTGGAGGGGACAGCAAATTTACACTGATATACAAGCTGTACACTCTCTTCTCTACATTGTAGCAAAGTGTCATTTCTTCAGTGTTATCACATGAAAATAAATAATAAAATATTTACAAAAATGTGAGGGGTGTACTTACTTTTGTGATTTACTGTAAGTACTAAAAGTGTGAGCTCTATGACTGCTCCAGTTGTGGCAAGATAGCCTTAACAGTAGAATTAGTAGACAGTTACTTGATCCAAATGACATCTTGCAGGTCATAGAAAGCTTTAATCAAAAACTTGTGCAGATCTTCACAGATGAACATTAGATAGGTCCAAAAAATCATAGCATGTTTAGCTCCAGCAATTACATGTGCTCAAAACGGAAAATAAAGACACACTAAAAAGAGGGTGGGACCAGCTATACAGAGAATCTCCTAGCTAGGGAGTGGGAAGGGACAAGATTGGCAAACAAACAACAATGCACGTGTAACACGATATCTTAAGTGAATTTTTTTCTGTATTTTGTTCTATAAAAAAATAAAAATAAAAAATATGTTTTATATCAGCCTTTTCAATACCTATTTGAAATCTTTGTTTACAACTAGTTATTCAATATATGACAAAGGATTCCTTGAGCAGCATGGGCACAGTAGACAGTGCCTGCTTAGAGGCTGTGGTTTTATCTGATAGAAAATTTGGATTGAGTCCTCTGGCAAGGCTTGACACATTGGAGTAAGGAGGGCTTTTTTTCTCAGAAAATAGGTGCAGGAACTCAACCAGGACCCCCCAAAACCCCCTCTCCCCAACACACACATCAAACAGTGGGCATGGTAAAATTTCACTCACTTGGAAAACACAGGAAGCCAGACCTCTGTGTTTACAAGTGATAGTGGTGAGCAGGGAGCAAGGGGCCTGAGCCAAAAAGCTGTGGGAGTAAGTCATTGCTGTATTCAGTTCACGTGTTTACAGTGCTTAACAATACCTCCCAACTTTCTGAGATGGGAACGAGGGACACCTATTAACAAATGTATGTAGGCATAAGATACATCCCCTGCACACCCCCTGCCACGCCCCCGTAAAGGAGAATTCTACAAAAAATAGGATTAGTTAAACCCACAAGTGCTTTTTTTTTGTACCACTACTATTCCTTTATATTGGCTATTAAAATTCACAAATGTAACAATTTAGAAATTTGATAAAAGGTTTAGCACAGGGAAACACTTTTTGAAAGATAAAAAGTGCATTTTATATACCACTAGATCAGACAAAAATGAGGGACAAATGAGGAGGAAAGAGATACAGAGGGACTTTGTTCCAAATCAGGGACAGTCCCTTGAAATCAGGGACAGTTGGGAGCTGTGGTGTAAGCAGGTTTTACAACAATGAAACATGCTGCTGGCCTGCTAGCTCGAAAGAAAATATTAATATTCAATATGTAATTTTTTCAGGATATAAAGAAAAAAGCTTTTAAGTCCACATTCACATGGAATTGACAGATTGTTGTGACTGGAATAGCAACGGCCGCTGTCAGCCTGCCGCCATTAGTTTAAATAGGCATAGTGGCTGCTGCTGTTTGCATGTAGCCTTACACAGAGCGGATAGCCATGGTTATTCATGGATTTGTGAGCCTGGATGTAGTCAGCTGCATCCATGTTCGAGCATCTGTCAGCTGTCAGCCCACAATTAGTTTAAATAGGCTGCGTGGCCACTGCCCTGGTCATTCCAGTTGCAAGAATCCGTTCATTCTTGCTGTTGGAATCTGGTGGCTGCATGTACCCGGCCATGTGAAAGGGCCCTAAGTTGCTAGATTTTTGGGTCCTGACCATAGAAAATGAAGCAATTATGCACAAAGCATGGTGCTTTCCCATTAGGATGTGCTTATTTTTCCTTAAAACACAAGAAGCCTTGGCTACTTGAAAATATCCCATCAGTGTTACTCCAAGTTGAGGAAGTCTTAAAACTGGCCACCAGTAAAAAGCATTTTTTTTACTTTTTAGCCTAAAAAATCCACTTTAAATATTATTGGTGTAAAAAGCTACAAAAATAAATAACCTATCCCTGTCATGCATTATAATGGGTGCTTAATGCAGTAAGGTGAAAAATGAAGCTTGGGAGAGAATGAATGGTCTATAGATGGTGGTGGAAACTTGACTTAAAATTGTTTTTTGAGGGACTTAAAGATACGGATGTTGGAAATGAAAGCCCTGGAGAGGAGTTGCTGACAAATGGAATGTGACGGCAGAGATTAGTGATGAAATATACATAGTTTCTCTGGATGAATAGTCTACAGCTTCGGGTGGAATATGCTGAATTCTAGACAAAGCCAAATCGAGTGAAGATAAAAATTGAAAGCATGAAGAACAGTTTGTGGTTTTAAATTGCTTTGATAGCACTTTTATTTATTATGTTCTTATCAATTCATTGGACGAGCTTCGATACCACTGGAATAAATCAATTTGTGTGTAGATTGGACATGAATAACTACAGGGTGCAGCATAGAAAAATGTGCTAAGAGGACAGAAGCCACTTCGATTGCATTACACAAAGGATGGGACACTGGACAGTTTAACAGGCCTTTCAGCAATGGGCACTTTCCTGCAAGAATTTGTAAATACACAAAATATGAGCTGCCATATTCTCAGGGTGTTACGACCTATAAGAAAAGGCATGTGAGCAGGTTAGTCAATTGGCGTTGGTGGCTGAAGTGGCAAGTGTGGTTGTCACTGCCACCAGTATGCGATAATTGCACTCTCAGCCTCACTCTGCACAGACATTTTCCAGCTTGTGGAACAACAATCTAATGCAGGCAGACTGAAAGTGATCATCACTGGGGTTGGTTAACTTTGCAGGTAATGCACAAACAATAGTATCTGCTTTACCAATTCTGACTTTAAGAAATCTCTGTAATACACGCTGTTACGCCAGACAGGAACATGACACGTTTAAGTATAATAGCACTATTCAAAAAGACTGGGATTCTTTAAGTATGGATTTAGGGCATTAGAGATAAAGCTTAAAGTGGTTCCAAATGCTAATGGTTTTTACCTTAACGGCAGGAAACCTTTCAATGTCAGATCCCTCCAGGCCCCCCTAAATAGTTGCCTGAGCCCAATCTCGATCCAGTGCTGTGCCCATCTGCAGCAGTGCTGCTCTTTTCTCCCCTCTTTCACAGGAGGCTCGACAGCAGTTGTCAATCAAATCCTGTGAGGATGGAGCTGGGGCAGGCCTGAGCCATAATGTGTGTCAATAGACGGCTTTGGATCGAGCCTGTAGGTGTGCCCTCATAGCAAACAGCTTGTTATGGGGGCACATTCAGAATAGCTGAAGCCAGGAGTGCTGACAGGGTACCTCATAAGAGGAGGTTCGGGGCGGCTCTGTGCAATACCACTGCACAGAGGAAGTAAGTATAACATGTTTGTTATTTTATTAAAAACAAAGTACCTTTACAAAAACTTTAATGATTTTTAGATATCATTTATTAAGAAGACCAGAAAAACAGTGCAAACAAAATACAGATAAAGAAAAAAAAAAAGGAAATAGGAATAAAAGTACTCCTGGTCTTTGGTGCCAGCAGTGTCTGGTTCAATGTAGCTATCATGCCTAATTTTAATGATAAAATGAGTGTTCTCAAGCTGTTGCAGTTTTTATGGTCCCTGAGGAATGTTTTTGCAGAAATAATAGGGCCAATCAAAGGGTAGGCAACATTTCAGAGGTTGAGATCTACCTGGACAACATGAAGAAAAATAACTATCAAGCCCCAATAAAAATACAGCATAGTGTCCTCTGCTCCCCTTCACATCATCACCCCCACAGTAGTGTCCTTTTACCCTCTGCCCCCCATACAGTAGTGTCTTTTCCACATACCAGTGTCCCAGCCCCCTTCACATAATCCCCCCTACTGTAGGGTCCTCTGCTGCTGCTCCCCTTGTATGGCAGTGTCCTCTGCCCCCCTTCACATCACCCCCCACTGTAGTCTCCTTTGCCATCTCTTAACAGTGTACTGTGCCCCCCCAAAGCACTGTCCTATGGCCCCACTTCACCTCACTCCCTCTGTAGTGTACTCTGCCCCCCTTTACAACCCCCATATAGTGCCCAATGCCCCCCACATAGTGTCCTGTGCCCTCCCTAAAGCAGTGTACTCTTCCCCCTTTACATCACCCCCCACTTTAGTGTCTTCTGCCTGCTCCTCCCCCTATAGCAGTGTCTTGTACCCCCTAAAGCAGTGTCCTGTGTCCCCATTCACATCACCCCCACAAATATAGTGTCTTCTTCCCCTCTGTCCCCTTCACATCACATTCCCCACACTGTAGTGTCCTGTGCCCCCCATAACAATTTCCTGTGCCTTCTGCTGCCCTTCACATCAGCCCTCCCTATAGTGTCCTGTGCCACCCCCACTGTAGTTTCCCCTGTTCCCCCCATTACCCCCCCCCCACATATGCACACACACACAAAATATAGGTAGCAGTCTCCAAGCTTACACTGGTGTACACTTTACAGCAGAGCGGAGAGCGAGAGGTGTCACAGTACTGGATGGAGGGTGGGGTGGGAGCAGGAGCTGCCAGAGTTAACATTTCACAGGAACCAGCTGGTAACTGGTTGCTAGCAACCAATCACCTGCTGGTTCATGTGAACAGTAACGCCCGCCCTCCATCCAGTATTGTGATGTGTCCCCCCCTCCACTCTGCAATGAGGGGGGGTAGCAGAGGCTGAGGGGGAAGGACTAGCAATGCAGGGTCATGTTCCCGATCTACCTGTCAGTTGCCCACAGTCGACTGGTAGATTGGGATCGACGGCTTGCTGACCCCCGGTATAAGGGCTGTAGAGTGGAAGGGTTAACATGTGTAGGATATTCTAGCAGACCCTGGATGTTTTCCAACTGTATCTATATTTTCTTATTATCACATGCTACAGTCTAATAACTCATATTATATTGGGCAGCATGAAACTATTATTTGATAAAGACTAAAGTTTATATACATAAAATGCCTATAACACCTAGGAGATAGAATGTGTATAATCTGCCTCCTGCACCTTATAATGCATTTAGCTTCAAAATGATGGTAATCCTCTTTTTACAGCGGGATGGATGCTTGTTAATAATAGTACTGTTATGAGGCTTAGTAGACCTTTTGTAGCCCTTATTCATACTATAAATTGCACGTGAATCACACAGAAACCGCACTGTATTCCTATGCAATTCACGTGCAACTCAGTGTGGTGTGATTTGAGCCCATTCATTTTTGAATGGGCTCAAAGCGCACCATATTGCACCAAAAATGTGCAGGCACCTTTTATGGAGCCGTAACGCAACCGAATCACATTTGTCGTATTGTATCATATAATCCGGGGCAGGCAAACCGCACTACGTTTGTGATCCTTTTGGTGTGTCGTTAACTTTGTATTGACACCCACAGTGGATCGCAAACAGTGTAATTTAAATGAGGTGTGGGAACAGCATAGGAATCGCTGCATTTCCCGCACCGTATATATGTGAACCGGGGCTTTAAGCTAATGGTCTGCTGGACAGTTTATGTATTCACTTGGATGGGCTCTGATATGGAGGGGGTCAGAGAAGTTATATATAGTTTTTTTAAGCAAAATATTATTATCAATGGATTTTTGACTTGGGGATCCTGCCAGGAACAGCACTTCCTGTTGAAGACTAACAACACCTTGCAGTTGGCAGCAGCATTTTCAGCCTGCAGTGCACGCTGCTTCAGTTGGCTGTTCAGCTTCCGGCATTTACAGATGTCATACAAAGCTCAACTGGCAACTAGAGGAGAGAGAGGTAGTGATTAAGCCCAGGTGTGGCTAAAACGGATATGGGAAAGACCATGTTTTAATGGCACATTTAAGATCCATAGCATCAAGAGTGCATACTTTTCAATTGTTCTTGGGTTTGATTGATCGCTGTGAGATATTGCATTTGCCCATTATGCTTCACCCTTTTAACCACCTCCCTACCGTGCACGAAAACCCCCTTCCTGCCCAAGCCATTTTTCAGCTTTCAGCGCTGTCACACTTTGAATGACAATTGCGCGGTCGTGCGATGTGGCTCCCAAACGAAATTTGCGTCCTTTTTTTCCCACAAATAGAGCTTTCTTTTGGTGGTATTTGATCACCTCTGCGGTTTTTATTTTTTGCGCTATAAACAAAAGAAGAGCGTCCAGTTTGGAAAAAAAAACACTATTACTCTTTCGTCCATGGACCGACACAGCTTCTCTATTGACAAAGTGGGTATTATCCGTTAATTAGGCAGAAAAACTTGTAAAAAGTGTTGCATCACACCTTCTACAGTACCGCCCAGGGGGCGGACCCTCTGGGTATACCCTCTCAGTCTGCACATCGCAGATCAGTTTTTTTCTGTCTAGCAAGGAGTAGGACATGGCTCCCTTCGGGCTCATTGGTCCGGGGAAAAAAGATATATATATTTTTTATTTTTTTGCTACATTTGTTGTTTCCTGCGATCTTCGATCAACTGCCGACTGGGTGACAGGCTGGATCCTCGATCCTTGTAGTCTCCCCAGTTTCGGCCATCGAGCGTGTGCCGACCCTAGCCACGCGCTGGGTTTTCCACGACATGCCCGTCGCTCCACGGGTGGCCGGTGAGCCTACGCTCCAGGGCCTGCATCGGACCGCTCAGCTTCGGCTGACCTTACGGCCGAGTCGCAGCAGCCTGGCCGGTGAGCTTACGCTCCAAGGCTTGCATCGGACCGCTCAGCTTCGGCTGACCTTACGGCCGAGTCGCAGCAGCCTGTCCGGTGAGCGTCATGCTCCAGGGCATACATATGATCGTCCCTTCTGGGTCCAATCACAGCATGCCTGGCCAACAGTCACCTTCCGTGCGCGGACGATGATCTGTTTGGAATGTCTTCCAGCAGAATACATGCAGGATAGGTAAGTAAAACTCCCCTGCCTCGGCTGGGTGATTTAGCTGGACATTCCTGGAGAGATCAAGTAAGTGGTTGTGGCCCCTTTCTTCCCTCTCTCCCTGCCTTTCCCTCCTCCCTGGGCTTCTAGCTAAAGGTTGCTGGGTGCTGGGGGTCACCTAGGGGGTCCCACTGGAGCGGGGCTGGCTGTAACTAACATTTAAAAGAAATGTCATTTTTGCTTACCTGTGTTTCTGTGTCTCCATGCTGTCGGCGGCCATTTTGAGGTGGTCCATGCCAAGTTTGGCCTCTTGTAACTGCCTGGCGGCCATCTTCCTGTAGTTCGGCCACACCCACTGGCCCCTATCAGGTGATCGGCGGCCATGTTTGTCCACCCTGTATGCAGATATTGCCGTTCGGCGGCCATCTTTTTTGTGGGCTATGGCTGCCTGACCTCTATCTTCTGTCGGCGGCCATTTTCTTAGAGCCCACATTATCTTCCATACAGACGGTTTTGGCAACCATTTTGCGAGAGCCTCCGGCCTCTAGGGTGCATTACACTGGCGCGAAAATTCACACAGGAAGTGCTGATAAAAGAAGCAGACTGACACAGCAGCAAGGGGACAGCATCATAGGCGCAGCATAGCAGTACCTATCCAGGGTGGTGAGTCCTCTGGGTAACCCAGCATCTCTGCAGCGCAGGAGGGTGGCCTAGTGATATCTTGCCTGGAGCCCTGTGAGTGTCAGCGTGTGGTCAGCATGGCATCTGAGCCAGATGTCTTCTCCCCTGAAACACCAGATTTAGCAGCTGGTGTCCCTGAGGTGTCTATGGACGCTATGTCGGCAATCCTAGAGGCGTTTGCTGCCAGGGTGGAAGCAGCACACGGGAATACAGGGGGTAATAAACGCCCCCGTCCCCTGCAATCTTCTGGGGATATTTCTGATGCAGAACCAGGTCCAGCTACGGCTCATGGCCCAGATTCTGATGCATCAGAGACTGCAGACCGTGACCGATCGGACAGTGAGGAGGACTCCAAGTCCAGGTCAGTACGCGAGACGGCTTTGGTATCTGACCTTATTACTGCAGTGCGGGATACGCTAAAGTTGGAAAGGACTGAAGAAGTAGCAGATACTCCAGTCCCCTTTGGGTTTCGTAAACCTGCCCGCACTGCTAAGGTGTTCCCTTGTGTGTCTTATTTTGACAAACTCTTATACAAGGAATGGGAGAACCCACTGAGGGTCTTTACAGCCCCAAAGAGGTTTGCAGTACGGTACCCCTTTGAGGAGAGTTTTCTGAAGATATGGACCTCTCCCCCTATAGTGGACCCTTCGGTGTCCAGACTTAATAGAGCCACCACTATTCCAGTAGAAGGGGCTCCTGTTTTCAAGGACCCTGTGGATAAGAAGGCTGAAGCACTCGCTCGCTACCTATACTCAGTGGTAGGCTCAGCAGTACGCCCGGCATTGGCGGGGGCCCTAGTGTCTCAGACACTTACTGAATGGGCAAAATTGCTACTCCAGGGGTTAAAGGAGCGAGATGCTCCTCCTAATGAGATAACTTTGGCCGACCAGTTGGTCCAGGGCCTTAAGTTTGTCTGCGAGTCAGACATGGATACTATTCCCCTGCTGTCAAGAGCTTCGGTTTATGCAGTAGCAATACGCCGCCTGATCTGGCTAAAGGGCTGGTCTGCGGACCAGACTTCCAAGAAAGCCCTATTGGATCTGCCTTTTAAGGGCGACAGACTTTTTGGGGCTTCTCTGGATGACATCATCAAGGATGCTACAGGAGGTAAAAGCACTTTGCTTCCCCAAACTAGCAAGGGTAGGGGACCACGCCAAGGGCAAGGGCCCTCCTTTACTGCACGTAAGCGGTTTTTTTCGCCCTCTTAAGGCGACAGGGAAAAGACCCCAGGCCGATAAAGCGCCTGCCCAAGGACAAAAGCGTCCTTGGTCCCGCAGACCCAACAAGCCTGTGGACAAATCTGCGTCCACATGAAGGTCCGCCCCCACCCAGCTCTCGGGTGGGGGGACGTCTTCGCAAATTCGCGACTCAGTGGACTGCTCTAGTCTCCGACAGGTGGGTTTGCGAAGTAATCTCCTCAGGCTACAAGATAGAATTTCTCTCTTGTCCACCAGACAGATTCATCACCTCCAATCTCCAGCTACTACCGACCCGTCGGGAGGCCCTGTATGGGGCGGTCCAGGGTCTACTGGAACGCGGGGTAGTTATTCCAGTTCCAGAACAGGAACGGGGTCAGGGTTTTTACTCAAATCTGTTCATTGTGCCAAAGAAGGAGGGGGTTCGTCCAATCTTGGATCTCAGAGCCCTCAATTGCTTTGTGAAGGTACAAAGATTTCGGATGGAGTCGGTTCGATCCGTAGTCACGGCTCTCCATCCGGGGGACTTTCTGGCCTCCTTGGACATCAAGGACGCATACCTGCATGTCCCCATATACTCCAGACACCAGAGGTTTCTGCGATTTGCTATCGGGAAGAACCACTACCAGTTTGTGGCCCTCCCGTTTGGCCTTGCCTCAGCACCCAGGACGTTCACCAAGGTGCTCGCTCCGATTCTGGCACTTCTAAGACAGCGGGGTATCGCTATCACAGGTTACTTGGACGACCTTCTGCTGAAGGGCCCTTCAAGCTCAGAATTAGAGGTAAGCGTGTCCATTACCTGTCAGACTCTTCGAGACTGTGGTTGGATACTAAACACGCAAAAGTCAGTATTGGTGCCCACTCAACGCCTAGTGTACCTGGGGTTGATTCTGGATTCCTCAGAGGCAAAGGTATTCCTCCCTGTGGAGAAGTTGCAGACCCTCCGGGCTGCAGTACGGCAGCTGACTTCCAGGAATTGGTCGTCACTCCGTTTTTGCATGCGAGTGTTGGGCCTCATGGTAGCCTCCTTCGAGGCGGTCCCATATGCTCAATACCACACTCGAGTGTTACAGAGGGAAGTTCTGTCCAGATGGAACAGATGCCCTTCATCTCTGGATTATCAAATCCGAGTGAGCCACCTAGTCAGGAGATCCCTGGTATGGTGGCTGACAGCACCGGCTCTAATGGCCGGGAAGTCATTTCTTCCGGTTTACTGGATAGTGATCACGACGGACGCCAGCCTTACAGGTTGGGGGGGAGTCTGGGGTGTCCAGTCGGCGCAAGGTCGCTGGACCCCAGAGGAAGCCCTCCTGCCGATCAATGTCCTGGAGATCCGGGCGATCAAGCTGTGCCTCTTCAAATGGTCTCAGAGACTGCAAGGGCGTCCAGTCAGGATCCAGTCAGACAACGCCACAGCAGTGGCATATGTCAATCATCAAGGAGGAACAAGAAGCTCAGCTGCAGCATCGGAGATCGCTCGCATCCTGAAGTGGGCAGAGAGGAGCGTACCGGCACTGTCGGCCGTGTACATTCCGGGTGTGGAAAACTGGCAGGCGGACTACCTGAGCCGCCAGATGCTGGACCAGGGAGAATGGTCCTTACACCCGGAGGTGTTCCAACTCCTCTGCCAAAGATGGGGCACACCAGACGTAGATCTTCTGGCTTCCCGACTCAATCGGAAGGTATTGAGGTTTGTGGCCCGGTCAAGAGACCCATGGGCAGACGCAACAGACGCGTTGGTAGCATCGTGGGGCCAGTATCGGCTAATCTATGCCTTCCCTCCCTTAAGGCTTCTTCCTCTTCTGCTCCGCAGAGTGGAGGCAGAGGGAATTCCAATGATCCTAATCGCTCCAGATTGGCCTCAGCGTCCTTGGTACGCCGATCTAGTACGTCTGGTAGCAGACGTCCCCTGGCGCCTACCACTACGGAAGGACCTGCTGTCGCAAGGTCCCATATTCCATCCTGCTTTACAGTCATTGGCTTTAACGGCATGGCTGTTGAGAACCAGGTACTGAGAGACCGGGGCCTGTCAGACTCAGTAATTTCTACTATGAGAAGTGCTCGGAAACCGTCCTCTAGGAAGGTCTATCACCGCACTTGGAGGGCCTACATCTCCATGTGTGAGGAAATGAAATGGCATCCGCGTACCTATTTGGTTTCCAGAATCCTGCTGTTTTTACAGCATGGGGTAGACCAAAGGCTTGCCCTAAGTACGATTAAGGGACAGATATCTGCCCTGGCTGTCTTTTTTCAGCGACCCCTGGCGACTCACTCTCTCGTGAGTACATTTGTGCAGGGGGTTCGACATGTGGCCCCTCCGGTCCGCCCCCCGTTACCTCCGTGGGACTTGAACCTGGTCCTCTCGGTGCTTCAGAAGGCACCGTTTGAGAATATTAGAGATATTCCCCTGTTGACACTTTCTCAGAAGGTGGTCTTTTTGGTGGCTGTTACGTCAGTTAGACGAGTCTCTGAGCTGGCAGCCTTGTCCTGCAAGGCTCCCTATTTGATTTTCCACAAGGATAAGGTGGTGCTGCGGCCGCAGCCTTCCTTTCTTCCGAAGGTCGTTTCGGCTTTTCATCTCAACGAAGACATTGTACTTCCATCCTTGTGTCCTCAGCCGTCGAATCCTAAGGAGTCGGCGTTGCATTCCTTGGACGTTGTCCGAGCTTTGAGAGTATACATATCTGCTACTTCCCTGTTCCGGAAGTCAGACTCACTGTTTGTTTCGGTGGCTGGTCCCAAGAAGGGCCAAGCAGTCTCATCGGCCACCATCTCTAGGTGGATCCGACAGATAGTAATCCAGGCTTACGCCTTAAAGGGTCAGGCGCCCCCCTTTCCTGTCACGGCGCATTCGACCAGGGCAATAGGTGCCTCTTGGGCTTTCCGACATCAAGCGTCTGTTTCCCAACTATGTAAAGCGGCGACTTGGTCGTCCGCTCACACTTTCACAAAATTCTACAAAGTTGATGTAGGTGCATCTTCGGATGCCTCTTTCGGCCGCAAGGTTTTGCAGGCGGCTGTTTAGAGTTGCAACTCCTCCGTTGGAGGAGTGCTGTTTTGTGTTTTGGGGTGAAGTTTGTTTTTATGCTGTTACCACCCCTCGTTTTTTCTCTGACACTGCTTTGGGACGTCCCACTTTGTCAATAGAGAAGCTGTGTCGGTCCATGGACGAAAGAGTAAATAGGATTTTTTACTCACCGTAAAATCCTTTTCTCTGAGTCCATGGACCGACACAGCACCCACCCCTCCTTTTTAAGTTTGTACTGCTTTTTGACGAACTGATCTGCGATGTGCAGACTGAGAGGGTATACCCAGAGGGTCCGCCCCCTGGGCGGTACTGTAGAAGGTGTGATGCAACACTTTTTACAAGTTTTTCTGCCTAGTCACTCCTAATTAACGGATAATACCCACTTTGTCAATAGAGAAGCTGTGTCGGTCCATGGACTCAGAGAAAAGGATTTTACGGTGAGTAAAAAATCCTATTTTTTTTACTTTTTGCTATAATAAATACCCATTTTTTTTTTTCAATTAAAATTTTCCTCAGTTTAGGCCGATACGTATTCTTCTACATATATTTGGTAAAAAAAAAATCGCAATAAGCGCGTATTGATTGGTTTGCGCAAAAGTTATAGCGTCTACAAAATAGGGGATAGATTTATAGCATTTCTTTTTTTTTTTATTAGTGTAGCGGGGTCTCTAAATTTAGGTGGGACACCCAGGTGTGTAAGTATGGGAATAGTGGACCACTTGTGTTCGTGGAGGATTGGATGGTATAATAATCTCCTTGGCCTCTGGGTGGCGGGGTACCTGGAGGCTCAAGGCAGATTTTCCAATACAGTGTTAGCCTTTTTGTCCCTTTCCGGAGATGGTACGGCGAGGGCGGGGAACCTGCCGTGGTGTCGATGGGAGGAGATAAAAGGGGGAGACGCCCTAACCACAAGGTCTTTCGGGAGGATCTTCTTCACGCGCCCAGGCACCTTAGGCCTGGGTGCGGGCGGTTCCGGATTCCGGCCCAGGCTGCCTAGGCCTGACCGGAATGGAGTTGGAGTCCATCTCAGGCACCTTCAGCCTGGGGTGAGGTACTAAACGAGGAGGCCTGGGGTCCAGTGACTTCGACTGGATCCCGCGAGGGTGGAGACGTCCGAGGGTCCCTGAGGTGGATGGGGCCCATGTCTGAGGTGAGGAGGCCGGGGAGGTTACCCGTCCGGAGAGTCTGGAGCAGCATCAACCCAGTGACGGATGGGCCTCTGGTAACTCCCTTGGAGGGACATCTTCCCCTGACAGGGGCCACAACGCAGCGAAGGTACTCCTATCTACGTTCTCTTGAGTCGCTGGTAGAGACTCCCAGATTCTAAGTCCTTTCTAGCTGAATGCTATAGTAACCGCTGGCGAGATCGCAGTGGTTTAGTTAATAACCAGGATAGTGCCTCGACCTGCTCACCCCCGTATCAAAATGTTATCAAGTCGCAACCAGTTGGCTACTGAAGCACTGTTTATTGTGAGATGCACAATAAAGCAAGAGTTGGACTGTGATCGGTGTGTGGAACTCTGGTTAATGGGAGCAGAGGGAAGTGTTGACACAGCAGGACTGTATTCCAGACAAAAGCACATAGGCCCGAGGAAATATCTGGTGCTGGCCTTCACCTCACCCACAGCTATGGGGAGGACATGGGCCGTAGCGCATCTCACCCTGTCGTGTGACATACCCCTAGACAAAGGAGATAGGGTGAGGCCGCTACATTAGTAATGGCGGCGATCTGCGATTTTTATTGTGACTGATATTGCGGCGGACACATCGGACACTTTTGACACATTTTTGGGACCATTCACATTTATACAGTGATCCGTGCTATAAAAATGCATTGATTACTGTATAAATGTGACTGGCAGGGAAGGGGTTAACCACTAGGGGGCGGGAAGGGGTTAAATATGTTCCCTCAATGTGTTCTAACTGTGGGGGGAGGTGACTGACTGGGGGAGGTGACCGGATGGTTGTCCCTATGTACAAGGGACACACCATCAGTCCCCTCTCCCTCACAGAACGTGGATCTCTGTGTTTACACACACAGATCCACTTTCCTGCTCGGTTCCCGGGCAATCGCGGGTGCCCCGCGGCAATCGCGGCCGCCGGGCACACGCACCGGGTCCTTGGGAACGCGACGGGCGCGCGTGCGCACCCCCTAGCTCGTTTTAAAGGCAGGACGTCATATGATGTCCTGTCAGAACGAGAGTTTCCTCCGCCCGCCGTCAATTGACGGTGGGCGGGGGACAAGTGGTTAATTGACAGTGGAAAGGAAACCAATCAACTTTTTTTTTTTTTTCATCCATATTTCAGAAATCATCTCTGCATTAAAAAAATGACCTAGTTACAACGACCATTCCATAAAAATTCATCCAAGAAATCCTGTTTCATTTTCTGCATAAAGATGTTAATAATGGAATATTCCTTTTATCTCTGAAACCTTACAACCTGTTGTTCCCGAGCAGATGAAATTATTGCTCTCCCCAGAGGATTAATCTTATTGCTGATCGGATCCTCTTGTATTTCAATTTATTGTGTCTTACTAATTTCCTTCTAAGAAAAAATAAGCATTCTGAAGACAATATTTGCATATGTATTTGCATTATATTTGAGAAACTCTTTTCTTTTTTTTTGTCCTTTATAAAACAAAATGCCTGCAAACCCAGCCTTTAACCTCTATTTGATTCAAGTTGTGATCCAACAGCTAAATTGGTCTTATTATCTCACTTTTCCTATTTTGCACTGTGTTGCTGTTGGCCAAAGTTAGTAAATCTCCCTTAACAGTTTCCGAAGGATGCTTAAAGCGGAAGTAAATCCATCCATTTAACAGTTTCAAAATGTGTCGGGAATGTAACACTCCCATTGGTTGTGTGCTCAACCAAACTGTCAAACCATCCAATGGCTGGTGTCATAACTGATCATATGTGCAGCATCATAGCAGTTGTGGATTGAACAGAGGCCAAGATGGCAGCTTCCTTGGCTGAAAACGATAGGGGTGTTTACTTACACTTTAACCCTTTAGTCAGATGTACTTCTTTTTTTTTTTTTTTTTTTTGAGCACCTACTGTAACTAAATGGCGTTAAGAAATATCCTCTCACTTAACATACTAGTTATTAAATATACACACATAGCGTGCAATAGCCATTTAAATGGACTCATTATTCATATCAGAATGTTTCAAAGATAGTATGTTTTCACAGTGTTCAACAGTGTAGATGAAGACATATCTCAAGCAGAATTTTCAAAACCTGTCCTCGGATTCCACCTACACTTGTATAGGGAGCCTTGCATACAGTATGCAATAAAGGATTAATAAGTCCCTTTAGTTTCAGAAGTCCACAGATTTGGTAGGATTTGAGAACAGAATTTGGAAACACAGATGTCAAGGTATACTGCAGTTTTCCCAACAATGTCACCCCACATTTCAGCAGCTGAAGTGTTGGCAAAACATATAGCAACTACCGTATTTTTCACTCCATAAGACGCACCTGACCATAAGACGCACATAGATTTTAGAGGAGGAAAATATGAAAAAAAAAAATCCTGAACCAAATGGTGTACTAAAATATTTAATAAAATATAACAGAATAATATTTCTACACTGACAACCAATGTAAGGGAGCACTCTACACTGATCCCCAATGTAACTGGGACATTTACAAGACCTCAACACAACAGGAGTATTTGCATATTGAGACATTTACACTGACCAGTGATGTAAATGGTGTATTTACAGTAAACCCCATCTCTTTACTAACCTCTGAATTCTTATCTCCCTCTCAGTACAACTCTGCCCCTCTAACTCATCTGCTAACCTCTGTCCCCCAAACCCCTAATCTTCAAACATCTGCACTCCAACCCTTCCATCCCATTCAACTCTGCAGCCTCTGCACCTCAAACCCACCTCTTAGATCCCCTCTACATGCCCCCTATCCTCACCTGTTTGCTGTTCACACCTTCTAGGTGGGCAGCATGCAGAGGTGCGGGCGTAATTAGCATATGAATCGCGGCGGTCGACCTAATTAACCACTTCTCTACTGTGCACGAAAACCCCCTTCCTGCCCAAGCCATTTTTCAGCTTTCAGCGCTGTCACACTTTGAATGACAATTGCGTGGTCGTGCGACGTGGCTCCCAAACGAAATTTGTGTCCTTTTTTTCCCACAAATAGAGCTTTCTTTTGGTGGTATTTGATCACCTCTGCGGTTTTTATTTTTTGTGCTATAAACAAAAGAAGAGCGTCCAGTTTGGAAAAAAAAAACACTATTTTTTACTTTTTGCTATAATAAATACCCATTTTTTTTTTTAAATAAAATTTTCCTCAGTTTAGGCCGATACGTATTCTTCTAAATATTTTTGGTAAAAAAAAAAATCGCAATAAGCGCGTATTGATTGGTTTGCGCAAAAGTTATAGCGTCTACAAAATAGGGGATAGATTTATAGCATTTTTTTTTATTTTTTTATTAGTAATGGCGGCGATCTGCGATTTTTTATTGTGACTGCGATATTGCGGCGGACACATCGGACACTTTTGACACATTTTTGGGACCATTCACATTTATACAGCGATCCCTGCTATAAAAACGCATTGATTACTGTATAAATGTGATTGGCAGGGAAGGGGTTAACCACTAGGGGGCGGGAAGGGGTTAAATATGTTCCCTCAAAGTGTTCTTACTGTGGGGGGAGGGGACTGACTGGGGGAGGTGACCGATGGTTGTCCCTATGTACAAGGGACACACCATCGGTCCCCTCTCCCTCACAGGATGTGGATCTCTGTGTTTACACACAGAGATCCACTTTCCTGCTCGTTTCCCGGGCAATCGCGGGTGCCCGGCGGCAATCGTTTTAAAGGGAGGACGTCATATGACGTCCTCCCAGAACGAGAGTATCCTCCGCCCGCCGTCAATTGACAGTGGGCGGGGGACAAGTGGTTAACATACCAATGCCCGCGCAATTTACATATCAATGCCGATCCTGTGGGGGTTAAATAAAGAACAATACCCTTTTGTTTCTCTCCCTGTAGCAGCTGAAGGCAGGGGAGAAACAGGATTTAGCTGGGGCAGAGTGATGCATAGGGCATCGTTCTGCCGCCGAAACGATCCCCCTATCAGCGACTCTCCTGGTCAGTATTCGCTCCATAAGACGCACACACATTTCCCCCCGTTTTTTGGGGGGGGAAAGTGCGTCTTATGGAGCGAAAAATACGGTATATATATTTTATTATTTTAATAAAGGGATCGGCTAAAGCACATTGCCAAGCTATGTACAATACATAGAAACATAGATCCCAGCATGTAGCTTGGGGGATCAGGAAGGAATTTTTTCCCCTGCTGTAGCAAATTGGATCATGCTCTGCTGGGGTTTTTCGCCTTCCTCTGGATCAACTGTGGGTGAAGGATTGTGTATATGGAATTGTATGAGTTTTCTTTTGTTTTTGTTTGAACTAGATGGACTTGTGTCTTTTCTCAACCTGACTAACTAACTATGTAACTATGTAGCTATGGACTTTGTAGATTAAAGTATAGAATAAGTTTCATAGAGAAAGAGAAGACTTCTTTTTTTTATCTTAGGCCATGGGTGCTCAACCTGTGGCCCTCCAGCTGTTGCGGAACTACAAGTCCCATAAAGCATTGCAAGGCTGAACAGTTACAAGCATGACTCCCAAAGACAAAAGCATGATGGGACTTTTAGTTCTGCCACAGCTGGAGGGCCACAGGTTGAGCACCCATGTCTTAGGCTAACTGATGTTTCTAATGTAGATCAATCCTGTTGTTGTACCTGAAATGCCTTTTCTAATCCATCTTCTGTCATTGGCCTCCAGCAGTGTTGGAGTTAACAATCTTAAATCTCCTTGACCCCTGTGTTGGCCCAATCCTTGTCACCTGTGTATATAAGATGAACCTATCCTGCTTTAACTGCATGGTATTCTACTTCTTCAGCTACTACTTGCAAGTGCAGAGGGAAAATATTGTGTAAAAAAATAATGAAGATACTTTTTTAATGCCTGGGCTTTAGATATTACAGCACTGTTTTCACCTGTACTTATTAATAGCCTTCCTTTGCCAACATGACTGCAATATGTATTAATTACATTTCTCCCTTCTCCCACTCTGATGCAATAACGTCTTTGCACAAGGGGCTCACAGCTCAGCAGTGTGTTAGCGATCTCTGGCCCATACAGACCAAAAGTAGGTTCTCACAGTTCAGGCCAGCTCTTGCTGCTTTAAAACACACCAGAAAAGGGACAAACATTGTGATAAGACATTTATGTCAGATTCAAAACTTATACCCATTGGTCATTAATATAAATAGTATACAGGACACCAGCTGAAAGCACAAAAACTTAGCGGTACTAAAATGCTTAATGGAATAAAATTTTGAGGAAATTAATTACTTAAAAGAGTACAAGCTGTTATATTACTACCAATTGTGATCTCACAAGAAATTGAGGTAAAAGAATTCTATCCAACTTTGTATAGCGCTGACCCCAAAAGGAGCTGCTGGATTTTTTGGACCCTCCTAGCCTTACTGCTGGTGATTTGGCCTATAGCTGCACCCAAACACTCAGCCACCCACTGAAAGCGTCTAAAGGATAGACTTTCATTCTGTCAATCTTCTTTTTGCTAAATTTTGCTCAGTAGTATCTTTAACCTCCATCACAGGCCAATGCAGATTTGGTAAGCCAAAGAGAGACATACCTTTTAAGTATCTTCAGCCCCTGTCATAGGCTAGTTGTGGACCTTTAAGCTGAGACCAGCAATTAACTGTGGAACTTTAAGCTAAGACTGGTAATTGACTAAAGCCCTGTACACACGATCGGTTTTACCGATGAAAACAGTCCGATGGACTTTTTTCATCGGACAAACCGATCGTGTATGGGACCCATCGGTCTTTTTTCCATCGGTTTTAAAAAATAGAACTAGTTTTAAATTTTTCCGATGGATCAAAAACTGATAGAAAATTCTGATCGTCTATGGGCAAGTCCATCGGATAAAAAACCCACGCATGCTCAGAATCAAGTCGACGCATGCTCAGAAGCATTAAACTTAATTTTTCTCGGCTCATCGGAGTGTTTTACGTCACCGCGTTTGGAACGCTCAGTTTTTTGACTGATGGTGTGTAGGCAAGACTGATGGAAGTCAGCTTCATCGGATTTCCAATGGACAAAACCATCGGATTAGAATCCATAGGATATCCGATCGTGTGTACGAGGCTTTAGGGTAGGGTGACCAGACATCCCCGGTTTCTGGGGACAGTCCCCGGATTGAGGACACTGTCCCCGGACCAAGTCTGTCCCCAGTTTTGTCCCCGGATTGGATTTGAACAGGGGCGGGGGCAATTTCAAAGACAGTCAGTGCAGAATTAAAAATAAAAATTCTGAATTACAGACCCCCGCTCCTACTAGCTTAGGGGGGTGTATTTTTTTTCATTATCTGTGCCCCTTTCTGATGATGATGTGCTGGTCGGAGCGGAGGGAATATTTCTTCAGTTTCGGGTGCCCATTCAGCTCCGCTCGCATGTTCTTTTGCCTTTGCTCAAGTCCCGGCCAGCCACCTGCCTGTTTATCTCCTTACCTACCCTGGCGAAGTGATCTTCCTCCGCTCCCCACCCAGTAGTAGCCGGGGCCCAGAGAGTAAGACTTGCGATGGCAAAGGGCAGAGAGTCGCTGATTGCCGCCATTACTAGAAAAAAAAAAATATGTCCCCGGATTTTATTTTAAAAATCTGGTCACCTTACTTTAGGGGAACTCTTCCTTCACCAGGCAGAAGACCTGAGAAGCAAAGACCTGTTTCTCTGGAGATACATTCCACTCGAATAGCAAGCCTGAGAGACCAAGATGGTCCCATCACATTTACACCCTCACTAGGCAGCAGACCTGGGAGGCAAAGGCTGTACAGTTCACATACACATCCATTCCAGGTAAAGCCTGAGAAGGATCTCCATATATTTATCCCGTTTTCCAGTGCACATTACTGGCAAAAACCTCTCAGTGATTGGCCAGGGTAGAATAATGTTCAAAACCTTTAAATCCTCTTCTTGCTCTGTCCACTGCAGAACACTACACAGAAGCAGGCAGAAGCAAACATGTCCATGGGTATAGAAAAAAAAACTAACAATATAACAAACAATTAGAGCTCAGACTGTCTACAGCTTAGCTGCTAATAAAATTTTTTAGACTAGAGAGACTCTAGCTGATAGCAAGCTCCCTACAGATCCAACATATAGTGAACTATTATGAGCTTCTGGTTACGACAGAGGCCCACATCTTTTAGTTTGCGTGTGTGTGTGTATGTTTATATGTCTTTTAGTGGATTCAATAATTTTTTTCCCTCTTTTTTTGGGGTAAAAAAAAGGCATTGAAGTCTGAGAGGCGTACGTTTGTCCTTTCCACATGGCCAATGCAAAGAAAGTGTTGGAGAGGAATAGCAATTGCTACCTCCAAGTATGCAGAGGCTTGAGAGGTAGCAGACCAAGCACTGAGACTGTGCAAGTATGGCATACAGGGCAGGAGATTACTTGCATATCCCTTCTACGCAATGAGATAAAAGCCAAAATGAGAGGAGAGAAAGGACTATGGTGCATGCCGGTGTTATTGGGCAAAACAAGCCAAACAAAGACATAGGAAAAAAGCTTTTTAGACAAAGCAACAATCATTTATATATTACAATAATTGAATACATTTCCAAGGATGAAGGGTGTAACTATATAGCCACAGCAGACAATGCAACTGCTGTAATGCACAGAAGTAAAGGGGACCCAGCACGGTCTGGGTACACAATGATTTAGGCAGGTAGCAATAGCATGCGACTATACATTAGGATAAAATTGATATAGACATATTTTGAAAACTTCTATACAATGTCTATATAGAATCACTACTAGTGATGAGCCGAACACCCCCCCCCCCCCCCTGGTTCGGTTCGCACCATAACCTTCGAACGGACCGAAAGTTCGCATGAACGTTAGAACCCTATTAAATACAATGGACGCGAACGTTCGAAATCTAAAGTGCTAATTATAACGACTAATATGCATGTTATTGTCCTAAAAAGGGTTTGGGAACCCGGGTTCTGCCCCAGGGAACATGTATCAATGCAAAACGAAGTTTTAAAAACGGCCGTTTTTTCTGGAGCAGTCATTTTAATGATGCATAAAGTGGAAAAAAAAGGGAAATATTCCTTTAAATATCGTTCCTGGGGGGTGTCTAAAGTATGCCTGTGAAGTGGCACGTGTTTCCCGTGTTTAGAACTGTCCCTGCACAAAATTACATTTGTAAAGGATGTAATGTAAGGTGACATGTAATGTCTGGTCCCGGTAATATGGATGAAAATCTTTGAGAAAAATGGCATGGCTACCCCATCTTATGCACATGTTGTAGTGGGATAAAATTGAACTAGTAGTGTGCACATCAGCTGCTGTATGAAGCATGGACCATCACTACTGTACATGACATGTACTTGGGTTGTACCAATATTTTTTATAAACTGACAGCTGAAAGAAGATGAGTTTTTCGGAGACAAACTGTAATGTGAACCCGATGTCTATTGTTTATTTACTTTAAGTTGTTATTAGGTACATTACATTAATACCGTATTTTCCCCATAGAGTCTTTAATGTAAACACAAAGAGAGCATTAGTATTGTAATTTTCTTTCAACGTCAAATCAATATTTAGTTTCATTGTTCTGAGGCCCTTAATTGGCATAGGGCCCATAGGCAAGTGCCTACTCTGCCTATTTGGTAATCTGGCACTGCCTTAAAGGATTTGCTGAAGGGCTCCACCACATCTAATTATGGTCCTGCCACAGACATTTTGCTATATGAATCAAAAGTGATATTTCTAATTATAGCTAGGGATGAGCTTCGAGTTCGAGTCGAACCCATGTTCGACTCGAACATCGGCTGTTCGACCATTCGTCGAATTTCGAACATTGTGGGCCGTTCGCGCCAAATTCAAGTGGCGCGTCACGGCCCATAATTCACTGCGGCATCACAGTGCATTGCTGGCTGATGATTGGCCAAGCATACACTATGACCCGCATGCTTGGCCAATCACAGTGCCGTAGGTACAGAGAGCCGTAATTGGCCAAAGCCAGGGTGGCTTTGGCCAATCATTGCTCAGAGGAGTAGGTACACGCCCCACACTATATAAGGCCGCCGGCTTGGCGGCCTTGTGTAGTGTGTTGGTTAAAGAAAAGAGACAGAGCGAGAGAGACAGTGTAATTTGATTTGAGTTAGATAGAGCAGGCAGGCGAGTCAGTTAGCTGCAGTTACAGTGTGTAGAGGATATATATGCATCCTAGGTGTATATATATTTACACACTGTATTGAGTTTAGCTAGATCGGTTCCTGTTATTCTCTATACTGACAGGCAGGCAGGTGATTGTGCTAGCTGCAGTGTTTCACTTAGTGTATTGTATCCTTTGCATAGTGTGCACCAAAAGCTTACCTGAATACAATTGCTGGTGTTCTGATACAAATACAGGCAGGGAGCTGCAGTATTTTGCTTTAGTGTTCTTTGCACAGTGTGCACCAAAAGCTTACCTCAGTACAATTGCTGGTGTTCTAATACAAATACAGGCAGGGAGCTGCAGTATTTTGCTTTAGTGTTCTTTGCACAGTGTGCACCAAAAGCTTACCTCAATACAATTGCTGGTGTTCTAATACAAATACAGGCAGGGAGCTGCAGTATTTTGATTTAGTGTCCTTTGCACAGTGTGCACCTAAAGCTTACCTGAATACAATTGCTGGTGTTATCATACTAATACCACAGGCAGGGAGTTCAAAATTACAACCAGATTCTACGTAACAACAAACCTACAGTCCCTGTCTTGTTTGCACCGCCTGTATACTGCTGTTCAGAGTATATAGGGCCTGGGGGTCCCACGCCTTTCCTTTTTTTTTATTTGGGTGCGGGATTCCCCTTAATATCCATACAAGACCCAAAGGGGCTGGTAATGGGCTGGGGGGGGGATAACTATGCCATTTTTCTCAATGATTTTTATCCATATTGCCGGGACCAGACATTACATTAAAGCCGCAAGCAGTTTTAAATGACTTTTTTTCCTTTAGAAATGTCATTTTGTGCAGGGACAGTTCTAAACACGGGAAACACGTGCCACTTCACAGGCATACTATAGACACCCCCCAGGTACGATATTTAAAGGAATATTTCACTTTTTTTTCACTTTATGCATCATTAAAATCACTGCTCCTGAAAAAAATGCATTTTTTAAAACTTTTTTTTGCATTGATACATGTACCCTGGGGCAGGACCCAAGTCCAAACCCTTTTTAGGGCAATAACTTACTTATTAGCCTTCATAATTAGCACTTTTGATTTCGAACGTTCGAGTCCCAGAGACTTTAATAGGGTTCTAAAGTTTGCGCGAACGTTCGGTCCGTTCGCAGGTTCTGGTGCGAACTGAACCGGGGGTGTTCGGCTCATCCCTAATTATAGCTGTTCTCGTAGAGCTCATTCTCGCTATGTTGTTGATTTAGTAAAGAAGTTGAGAATCTTCACTCAAACTGTAGCTTTGCTTCCATGATTAGGCAATTGGATTTAGCACACTACAACACACAGAAGGTTTACAACATATGTGCATTGTAGTGCCCTAGCTAGGTGCATTGGGTTAATGCACTGCATATTCACCCTGTTGCAATGTTCCAAATTATTATGCAAATTTTATTTCAGTGTCACAAAGATTAAATATTTTGTTTTTCAGTTTAACTCATGGATGGCATTGTGTCTCAGGGCTCTTTTGATCACTGAAATCAATCTCGGACACCTGTGATAATTAGATTGCCAAGTGAGCCCAATTAAAGGAAAAACTACTAAAGGAGGGCGTTCCACATTATTAAGCAGAGCACCATTTTCAAGCAATATGGGGAAGAAAAAGGATCCCTCTGCTGCCAAAAAGAGTGAGATAGTTCAATGCCTTGGACGAGGTATGAAAACATTAGATATTTCACGGAAACTTAAGCGTGATCACATTAAGAGATTTGTGGCCGATTCAGAGCACAGAAGGGTTTCATGCAGATAAAGGCACATTGAGGAAGATTTCTGCCAGATCCATGCATCGGATCAAGAGAGCAGCTGCTAAAACACCATTACATAGCAGCAGATATTTGAAGCTGCTGGTGCCTCTGGAGTCCCACGGACATCAAGAAGTAGAGTCTTCCAGAGTCTTACAACTGTGCATAAACCTTCCATTCGGCCACCACTAACCAATGCTCACAAGCAGAAATGGCTGCATTGGGCAGAAAAATACATAAAGACGAATTTTCAAACAGTGCCGTGCAACCCTGGATGGTCCAGATATATGGAGTAGTGGATGATTGGTGGACGGCCACCCTGTTCCACCAAGGCTGCGACGTCAGCAAGGTGGTGGTGGAGTCATGTTTGGGCTGGAATCATGGGAAGAGAGCTGGTCGGCCCCTTTAGGGTCCCTGAAGGTGTAAAGATGACCTCTGCAAAGTATGTGGAGATCCTGACTGACCACTTCCTTCCCTGGTACAGAAGGAAGAACTATGCTTTCCGTAATAAAATCATCTTCATGCATGACAATGCACCATCTCATGCTGCAAAGAATACCTCTGCATCAATGGCTGCTATGGGGATAAAAGGAGAGAAAGTCATGGTGTGGCCTCCATCCTCCCCTGACCTCAATCCTATTGAGAACCTTTGGAGCATCCTCAAGCAAAAGATCTCTGAGGGTGGGAGGCAGTTTACATCCAAACAGCAGCTCTGGGAGGCTATTCTGACATCTTGCAAACAAATTCAAGCAGAAACTGTCCAAAAACTCACAAGTTCAATGGTAGCAAGATTTGTGAAGCTGCTATCAAATAAGGGGTCCTATGTTAAAATGTAATGTGACCTGTTAAAATGTTTAAAAAGTTAAAATGTTGTTCAAAGTTTGATTGAAATAGCTTTTGATTTCAGTAAATATGCTGCAAACACAACAAATGACAGCTTTCAGTTCTTTACAACCTATAAAGTGTTTTGAAACTTACTGTGCGTAATAATTTGGAACAGTGCATTGTAACTTTGAAATTTTGAAAAAAAAAACTGTTATAATTAGGAGGTTTGTTCAATAAAATTTGAATTGTACTCTTAATATTTGATAACATGAGAATTATGCTGACTGTTGTTTACATCAATTATTTAGGTAAATGATAAAAATATCATTGGCATAATCATTTGGAAAAGGGTGTATACGAATTTGCCCTAAACTCATAATGGATCTTGTTCTTCTATAGCTGACCCCCTTTTAAAAGTTACTTTCAATATACAATGCAAATGTTTTCATAGACTGACGGTATCAGATTTACAGAAGCAGAATCTCTGGGTGATCCTCAACGAGCAAGCCTTGTAATAAAATATTGAAGTGCATCCCAGTTACTCTAAAAGGTTTTAAGAGCATCCGAGTAGCATTAAATGTAAGAGTGAGTTAAAAATGTTGAGTACAGCTTCTCATAATCCAGTCTGTTGTGGCCTTTCTCTACTTCCCATGAATTATAGGCACATTACACCATCTGCATCATTTATTATCTACATGGATCGCTTCCCTTTTCCTGGTCACGAATGCCCGTATTAGCACAGAGACTGAAATGTACTTCTACAATTCCATGAAAGACAAGGTACTCTAAAAAAGGGCTTGAATTATTATTTCAATACTATGGTAAGACTGAAATACCCATATGTTCTTTACAGAGTCATTTGTTTGTCAGTTGTGTTGTATTGCTGTATACTGGATAGTATAACCAGACCAGTTATGGTGTGATGGGCCAAAGCAATGCACTAAACCAGTAAGCTACTGTAGCACATTAGAATCATCATAAAACAGGAATCCCCAAAACAAGTGTTTTATTTTCTTATTTTAAGACAACATATAAAGAGAAGGTGGACTTTAATGAAAGCTGCAGATTTAAAAAGATTGAAAACTACTTTTAAGATTGCAATATTAAGATAAAGATTATATAATGCGACCCACACAAGGTGATTATTTTACAGGATTACTTGCTAAATGTACATGTTTTATGGAATGCTTAATGAAGTGTTTTCCAAACTTTGGTTATTGGTGTACAGTGGCGGCTGGTGGATTTTTTTTTGGGGGGTGGCAAACAGTATGACCCCCCCCGGTCGGTCTGAAGCACTTACCCCATCACCGGTGGCTTCCCCTGCTCGGCCGCGGCCTCCCATTCTCCTGCTCTCTACGGGTCAGCACGGCGCCGGCGGCTTCCATTTCCTCCTTCCTCCTCGGTGGCCAGTCAGGAGTCTTCTCTTTTCAGCCAATCGAAAACGGGTCTCACACCCGCTTCTGATTGGCCGGATTGAGGATCAGTGTTTCAACAGCAAATATTCATTAACCTGGGTGCGCTGAGTCCACCCTATTTTGAAGCCTATTAGAGCCTCTGGCTCTAATCATGTGCTTTAAAAAAAAACACTGCTGTAATTCATGCGCCTAGTGCCCTGAAAGGGGCCAGATACATGAATAGGAGGTGGCCGCGGTGCTATGCATGAATCTAGCCATTGCATATAGGGTGTGGCGAGGAGAGAGGGGCGGCGCCCAGACGCCCCTAATGAATGGGCCGCCGCTGTTGGTGTACCAGTGTCAAAGTCCTTGCATTATCCAAATACTGTATTATTTGTACAGGTAAAGTTACCTTTTGCATCCCTTTTATTTTCATTCTATGATAAATAAGACTCAGGGGTTGATTTACTAAAGGCAAATAGGCTGTTCACGTTGCAAGAGAATTTTCTATTAGCTTAGTAAATGTGGTGAAAACTCATTTTGGAACGTATACTCAATTACTTGCAAGGGGAAAAAAAAACATGATTTTGCTTGCACGTGTTTGGATGATAGTGGTCAGCAGATCTTCACCGCTTCACTAAGCTATAAATAAATTTACTTGCAAAGTGCAAATTCCCTTGCAAGGTGAACACCCTATTAGTCTGTAATGAATCACCCCCTCTTTTTCCAAAAATGTATATTGCCCCATCTAAAAATTGCCATGGAACTGGAAAAAAGTGTCTAAATCCAGTCCACAGGTTAAATCAACATGTCCCCTACAGGGCTTTCCACAGCCAACATAGTAAACCTAATTTCCTGGCACAAACCTGGCAGCATACATGTGGTAGTATACTTCCATGGATTGGTGCCAGGAATGCAAAATTATGGTATTTGATACAATTTTCTATTATATTTCCCATGTCTGTCATGCACAAAACGCACCTTATACAGTAGATGCCGCTGACATTGTATATCCATTGCGATCCCATCGCAGAGATTCTCGGCGTCAGGGTGCCGACATCTCGGCGACAGGGTGCCGACATCTCACGCTCGCTGCAATAGCGAGAAGGCGACGTGACACTGTATTGAACGGGATCCGACGTGGATTCCCGCCAATACCAGGCACTGTGTTTGGTATGAATCCTGAGCGGGAACTCCACGCCAAATTTTAAATAAAAAAAACGGCATGGGTTCCCCCTCCAGGAGCATACCAGGCTTATCGGAATCCGGGAGCCCCCTTTAATAAGGGGGGCCTCCAGATCCCGGCCCCCCACCCTATATGAATGAGTATTGGTACATCCTATCCCTACCCATTCACCTGGTGGAAAAAAAATGTCAATAAAAAAACACACACAGGTTTTTAAAGTAATTTATTAGGCAGCTACGGGGTCTTCTTCCGACTTCGGGGGTCTCTTCTTCCGACTTCGGGGGTCTTCTTCTGCTCTTTTTCCTTCTGCCGGGCTTTTTCGCTAACTTCTTCCAGCTCTTTAGCTAGCAGAGAGGCCCGGTCTTCCCCGTCGTCTCCTCCCGCTCTCCGTTGTCCTTCTGCCGGGCTGCTCCACTATCTTCTTCCAGCTCTTTTGCTAGTGGAGGGACCCGGTCTTCCCGTCGCTGTCAGCGTCTTCTTCCCTCTTCTCCTCTCTGTTGACACGTCGCCTTCTTCCTCTGTAATGCCGGGTGTGAGGTGCGCAACGATTTATATAGGCCTCTCATGACGTCACATGGTGGCCCCGGAGCATGTGACTGTGACGTCATGGGAGCATGTGACTGTGACGTCATGAGAGGCCTATATAAATCGTTGCGGACTGCACACCCAGCATTACAGCAGGAGGAAGCGACGAGTGAACATCGAGGAGGAGAAGAGGGAAGAAGGCGACGAAGAAGACCGGGCCCCCGCTAGCAAAAGACCTGGAAGAAGTAAAACGAAGGCGCCCGGCAGAAGGCAGAAAGAACCGGAGAGCAGAAGAAGAGACCCCTGAATTCGGGAGAAGACCCCCGGAGTCGGAAGAAGACCCCCGAAGTCAAAAGAGACCCCCGGAGTCGGGAGAAGACCCCCGAAGTCGGAAGAGACCCTGGAGCTGTGTAATAAATTACTTTAAATACCTGTGTAGTGTTCTTTTATTGACATTTTTTTCCACCAGGTGAATGGGAAGGGGTACGATGTACCCCATACTCATTCACATAGGGTTGGGGGCCGGAATCTGGGGGCTCCCGGATTCCGATAAGCCCCTGCCCGCAGACCCCGACAACCAACGGCCAGGGTTGTCGGGATGAGGCCCTTGTCCCCATCAACATGGGGGCAGGGTGCTTTGGGGTGGGGGAGCCGCAGGTCGCCACCCTGCCCCAAAGCACAAAACCCCCCATGTTGAGGGCATGCGGCCTTGTACGGTTCAGGAGGGAGGGGGCGCTCTCTCGTCCCCCCTCTTTTCCTGCGGCCTGCCAGGTTGCGTGCTCGGATAAGGATCTGGTTTGGATTTTGAGGGGGACCCCCACGCCGTTTTTTCAGCTTAGTGGGTTCCCCTTCAAATCCATACCAGACCGAAGGGCCTGGTATGCTCCTGGAGGGGAACCCATGCTGTTTTTTTATTAAAAATTTGGCGTGGAGTTCCCGCTCAGGATTCATACCAAACACAGTGCCTGGTATTGGCGGGAATCCACGTCGGATCTCCGTCCACCGGCCTCAATGTCAGCAATGCGTGTCGCTCATTGCGAAAGGAAGAACAACATTTTTCCTTTCCCGATGACGAGACAGCTCGGCGCTGGCTCTCGTGACGGGGCTCGTAGGGTGTCAATCTCGCCGCTAGAAGAGGCGAGATTGACACAAAATCGGCGGCACCTACTGTACTTACCAAGTGCCACCATTGGTACCTGTGCTGTAATGAAGCAGAGCTGCTCATAATCTCCTTTACTTAAAATGTGGATTTACTTTTTAATTTAGTAGTCTAGTTCACTTTTATAAATCTTTTATTTCAATCTCAATTTGTTCTATTAGTCAGTTTTTTCCTCCTTACACGTAAGTTTGGTACTTTGCAAGAAGGTATAATAGTCTGCACTTATGTGCATCTACTGCAATTACAAAGTATTCATTTGAAAACCTGACTGATCTTTATGTGGTGGAATTGACATGTCTATTATTTGCCGTTCCTCCAAAATTACTATAATCTGACAACATTTATTATGTTGGTTTATTTTTAAAAATGACAAAGGTCTAGGAGGAACTGTTGGGAAGCCTAATTAGCAACACTTTTGGAGAGTTGTGTGGCTCTTTGTTCTCTTTAAGTTGTTTGTCAGTGTGGAGTATTCTAAGCTGTTTTATTTATTGGGCACTTTTGAGTAATAGGCTTTTCAACGTGTTGGTGAATTTCTAAAGTGTGCAGGTAAAAGGAAAAAAGTTCTTTTAAGACAGCTAGAGGTGAGTGTTGATAAAAAATCTGCTTTCATTAAAGATTTAAATTTTGATTTGTCTCCCTATACCCATGCTAATATTGCCATTTGCGCAGTTGTTGCATGGCATATTTGGCTTTTAGCATCTTTGGCATTTGTCAGAGCAAATCATCATGTTGGTATTTGAGACTTTGTGGGCTTGGCAGCATTTCAAGTATTTGTCAGCGCTAAATAAATATATATTTGATACATTTCTGCAGATTCCCTCGTGTTTTAACGCTTTAAATAGAAAGTTAAGAAATCCCTGGATCTTTGGAAAATAAACTGGTGTGTTGAACTTACAGCTTTTTAAAGTGGAACTACGCTTCATCTGAGCGCCACAAACCAAAAATGCTATTTATTTCATTTTAATATTCAAAGCAGACTCGCCCATCTATCCATGTTGTCAGTCTTTATTATGCAGAGAAATCACTTTGAAGAACACCACCTAGCATTTCTGTCTGTAGCCATCTTGAATAAGGGCAGATTATTCATGTAGCACTTAAGGGCTGTACACACGGGCCGAATATCTGGCGGCATTATTCAGTTCAATACAAACCATCCGAAATTCGCTCCGTGTGTACGGCAGCCGGTTCGACAGAAGCTGCCGGAACGGCTGGCTTCTGTTGAAGGGGCATGATTGAAAAAGGTCTGCCAATCGGCACCTAATCAGCGCTCTCAGCCAATGCGTTCTGGTGGGGAGACCGCCCCCCCTGTCAAAACACAATATCTCAACGGGGAGATCGCTGTAATAATATAGGATTGTTAGTACAGCGGCTCCTCTCAAGCTCTTTAGTTGTTTTTTGTTCAGCTTGCTGGGTTGGACGTAAAAAAACTGCTAGTGTGTACCAGGCTTTACAGTACTTCCTAGAATCCACCTGCCCTTAGCTCAGGCACGCAAGCAGGAGAGGGTGTACTTAGCTGAGAAAGACCCTTCTCCCCTACTGAAGACACCTGGAATGTATGATCTCATTAGCCTAGGCATGGAAACCAGGAAGTAACTGAAGCAATGTAAAAAAAAACAACCTGTAAGACAATGGCATAATGAGCTAGTATGCAGCGCATACTAGCTCATTATGAATTACTTACCTTAGAACGGTGACCTGCAGTGCCACCAGCACTCCGCTCTCACGACTGACGTCTTTCCCGGAGCTACTTCCGGTTTTGCGGGCTCCGGCGCTGTGATTGGCATGCGCATGGGTGCCGCCGGTCACGGCACGGGTCCTGAAGAAACGGCACGAGCGGACCTTTCCTTCAGTGCGCATCTCCTAAAGGGTGCAAGTTTAGGAGATATTTACAGTACCTACAGGTAAGCCTTACTATAGGCTTACCTGTAGGTACAATTAAAGAGCAATACTTTACTTCCTCTTTAAAGAGCAATACAAGATGTGTCTCACTACAAAATGTAAAGCTAGAAAATGCTTCAGAGGGGGAGTGTAAATTTGGGCAATGCCTCGACATACACTTTCAGTATACCGTAATTTTATTCAAACACCTGACTGCAGTCTGCGCATAATCTACACTTTTGTCTGATAATGGTTCTTAGCAGCCAAGCCAATAGGAATTGTTGCTTCAGCGAGCTTGCTAAAGTTTTGGTGTCACACAACGTAGGCACTTACTCCCCTTATATGCCAGGAAACCTTTATCTAGGTCCAAACCTGAGGATATTAGATAACTACATTGTATCCAAAGTAATGCTAAAAGTTTAGTTTAATATTGTATGAAAATATACCTTTTTACCTGTAAGGGCAATTTTTAATACTCTGATTGTCTAGCAAAGGGGCATGCTTTTCCCCATCACAGAAATGCAGACACATTTTCCCACAATAGTGATCTGGCATCAAGGTTTTTTGGGTGGGGCTTTAAAATATTGGACTCTGTTCCTTCCCCACTCCCCCATGCACATACTGGTCATTCTCATCATTTCTACATTCCTCTCATGCACATGCTTCCCCATATTATACTACCCTCACTCCTCCCCTGTACATCTTATCCACTAAAATAGTTCTTCAAAATTATTTGTAATATACTGTACCCAACAAAGGGCACACTTTTTTTGGTAATCTTTATTTACTCCCTCTAAAATTGTTTTACAACAAGGGAGGGTAGTCACAAAAAATTCAACTTTTTTACACTTTCTGTCCCTTTGGGATCATGATGGTAAAGTATGTTTTAGTTGCAAGAGAACCTCCTCTAAGATAATGCTCATTATAAACTGTGATTCACACGATATCATTAGGCTGCATTTAACCACTTAAGCCCCGGACCAATACGCAGCATAAAGACCAGGCCCCTTTTTGCGATTCGGCACTGCGTCGCTTTAACTGACAATTGCGCGGTCGTGCGACGTGGCTCCCAAACAAAATTGACGTCCTTTTTTTCCCACAAATAGAGCTTCTTTTGGTGGTATTTGATCACCTCTGCGGTTTTTATTTTTTGCGCTATAAACAAAAATAGAACGACAATTTTGAAAAAAATGCAATATTTTTTACTTTTTGCTATAATAAATATTCCCCAAAAATATATAAAAAAAAAAATTTTCCTCAGTTTAGGCCGATACGTATTCTTCTACATATTTTTGGTAAAAAAAATTGCAATCGGCGTTTATTGATTGGTTTGCGCAAAAATTATAGCGTTTACAAAATAGGGAATAGTTTTATGGCATTTTTTTTTTTTTTTTTACTGGTAATGGCGGCGATCAGCATTTTTTTTCGTGACTGCGACATTATGGCGGACGCATCGGACACTTTTGACAAATTTTTGGGACCATTGTAATTTTTACAGCGATCAGTGCAATAAAAATGCACTTGTTACTGTAAAAATGACACTGGCAGTGAAGGGGTTAACCACTAGGGGCGCTGAAGGGGTTAAGTGTGCCTAGGGGAGTGATTACTACTGTGTGGGGGCGTGGCTACGACTGACACGTCACCGATCTCTGCTCTGATTACACAGAGCGGAGATCGGTGACAGTGTCAGTAGGCGAGCGGGGAGATGTTGTGTTTACACTAACATCTTCCTGCTCCATCCCTCCGTGAGACGATCACGGGGATACCCGCGGCGATCGAGTCCGCGGGACCTGTGGTCCGACTCATGTGGATGACTGCAGGGTCGCGAGCGCGCGACTACATGGCAGGCAGTTAAAGGGGACGTACAGGTACGTGATTGTGCCTGTACGTGCCATTCTGCCGAAGTATATATGCCGTGAGCGGTCCTTAAGTGGTTAATATACATATCGATTGAATGTTTCACTTGGGGATCCTTAGAAGAATGTTTGGGATAAACGTTTTGTCTGATGCAGGCTACAGGTTTTCAAGCTATATCTCTGTTTAAATCCGCTCTTCCTTCAAAGTTTCTTGTGCATATTGCTGAGTAGAAGCTGAAGAACAGAAAGGTATCTGTGAAAAATAAAATTTTGTGCAGCACTCAAAAATTCATAATGATACAAATTCATATATATACAATCTAATATATAATGTGAAATGACCACAAAATGAAATAAAAACAGTGAAAATTGATGTAAAATTCACACCCAAACGAAAGACCGTGTTCCATCATATAGAGCAGGGATATGCAATTAGCGGACCTCCAGCTGTTGCCAAACTACAAGTCCCATGAGGCATAGCGAGACATTTGACAGCATCAAGCATGACACCCAAAGGCAGAGGCATGATGGGACTTGTAGTTTGGCAACAGCTGGAGGTCCGCTAATTGCATATCCCTGATATAGAGGTTTTTAAACCGTGAATACAACAGTCCATGGATAAACCTCTGAGAGACCCCGTGTCTAAGGGACATAACAAAAACTATATAGCCAGAAAGGGGATTCCACGTGCCATCAGTGTCGAAGTGAAGATACAGACAAGAAAACCACCACCGGTTGAGGAGGCTTACCGGAGTAAGAAGACTCAAATGGGCATATGCTCAATGAGTCAACAAGGCATGTGGTGTAAACATCAATGTATTGGACCTCCACATCTGGGCTCCAGATCAGGATGGAAGATGGTCCAATTGGTCAGGAGATATCACGAGAAGCAGTCCTTCCGACCAAATCCTCTTAAGGCCTCATGCCCACGGACGTTTTTACAGCCGCGTTTTTGAGCGTTTTTTACAGCTTGAAAACACCTGTCCATGTTAGTCTATGGCTTCATGCCCACCTAGACGTTTTTGAGCTGCAAATAGCATAGGCGTTTTTAAGCTGTAAAAAAAAACCAGGACCAGTGCGTTCTTTGGCGTCGGCGTTAGGCATAAGAAAACACGAAGCGTTAAACGTGCAAAAAACGCGCAAAAACGCCGCAATTGCGTTTTTGAGCTCCGACGTTTTTTTCTTTTTTTCGAAAAAAAAAAAAAAAAGGAAACAATAACATGGATAGGCATTTTTAAGCTGCAAAAAACGTGGCTGTAAAAACGTCCATGGGCATGAGGCCTAAGTGTTAAATACATTTATTTCTTACTGGAGCGTCCTCTCCTCTCCAATTTCTATTCTACGAGGCACAGGGGTTGATTTACCAAAACTGAGTGCAAAATCTGGTACAGCTCTGAAGGTATCAGTCATCTTCATTTCAGAGATTTTAGTAGGAGAAACACATCACTAATCATATTATTTCTCATAATCATAAAATCCGTATTCTTAACTTTTATAGATTCAGAACTTTCCTGATACTAGCTTTGGGTTTGTCACCAGCAGTACTGCGGCTAGGGGGTCAGCAATAACCATCCGCAATAGCAGCAAACCTAAAGTCATAAATAGTTTAGGTTTTGCCATTACAAAGATATCCCCTTTGTAGGACAGAGGTAAGTATTTAGGGGGGCTTAGGGGCATTTTTATAATAAAAGACCCAAGGGAGGTCAGCAGACTCAAAGTCTATTTGTAACTCAAGGTTGCTGCAACAGCCACTGTGGCTATGCTGTCAAATGAGACCTTACTAGTAATTGAGTATTGCTCAGGTCTTTGAAAAAGGACCATGGTATGATGGCTTTACCAATAATATATGAAAGACCAAGACATACTAATATTTACTACAAATATATATTACAAAATGGACAAAACAAAGAAAGCACCTCCTGAATATGTGTAAATATTTGGTCAGTACTAGTATTTCTAGTTCCGCTTAAGAGGTGGATCCATTACACTCGCCGTTGTTTTAGTATAGCTTTTTTTAATGACACATTTTTTGTGCTTCTCTTTTGCCAGCATTACACAAGAAAATCAGTTTTAATTTTGCAGTTTAATTTGTCATAATTTGCTGGAGGTTTATCCTGCTTGTCATATTTTCTGGTGTGTATAATTGTAGCTGAGATGCCACGGGGGTCTGATAGTTACTGCTGATGACATTTGTTACACAGCCTCGCGGATTCCTCTAGGTGCTGAAGCTTCTTGGCATAATCAGCCAAGATCCTTGGGGCTAAATTGACCTCCTCGATGCAGTACATTTAATTTATGCGGTGGAAATATTCATGGAGACATTTAATACTTGTTAAGTCGCTAATTATGTCCGATGTTTGTGGAATGAAAGATTTGCATTTCAAATGCTCAAACCTTTTCCAGAACCAAATGTGATGAGCTCATTTTTTGGAGACAAGAAATTGAAAATAAGACTTGGGGCAGAATATGTTTTTGTGAATTTGTTGAAGTGATGGTGTCATCAAATTACAGCTGTGTTATATAAGATTACATTTAATTGTCAGTAGCTGCAACTTAAACAGTAGAACATTGGGCATTTCAATACTTATTTATTGGATGATTGAGGATCTCTTATGCCTTGTACACACGATCGGAATTTACGATGGAAAAAGTCAGACGGAATTTTTTCATCGGATATTCCGACCGTGTGTGTGCCCCATCACACTTTTTTCCGTCGGATTTTAGAAAGAGAACATGTTCTCTTTTTTTCCGATGGAAAAAATTCCTATCGGAAATTCCGACGGAAAAAAAAACACGCATGCTCAGAATCAATTTGAACATTGAACTTCATTTTTCTCGGCTCGTCGTAGTGTTGTACGTCACCGCGTTCTTGACGGTCGGAATTTGGTGTGACAGTGTGTAGCCAAGACAGCTTGAACAGAATTCCGTCGGAAAAATTCGTCGGAGTTTATCCCGACGGAAAATACGATCGTGTGTAGTAACAAGGCATAAGAATTCATGTTGCAGTATTGTTGCATACTTATTGGGTGGTGTTGACTCTTGTCAAGTGCTGCGTAAATGCTGTTGCTAAAAGTGTGCACTGAGCCAGAGAACCCATTTCATCACTTGAGGTTGAAGGTCATGTGTTGTGGTGTGCTTAGTCAAATGCTGAATTGTGACTGTCTATGGCTCACCCATTTGGAAAGGCATTCACCTCTTGCAGGGCAGGATCTTGTGTATCTAATGCAGTGAGAAGGAGCCCATAAATGTAATGTTTAATCGGATGTACAGTGCACAAAATGTGTGCTTTTCCAGCAATGGTGGCCATCCCAATGCATTTCCTGGGATATCTGTCAATATTTCTGTAGCAATTAAGTTGAGCTTGCCAAGTTTTTATTCATGTTTACCTTTGCTGTTTTAGACAACATTTAAACACTATAAAGCAAATAAATACTATAAATTTATTTGCAACCTAACCAAATGTAAGCTACATCATTTTTATTCTTCAGAATATCCAATAATACATTATAATATTACAGATGTGGAATTGCTATACCATATTATAGATATGGAATTACTACACCGTAAGGGCTCTACCACCTCTCCTGTTGTTGTTTTTAATTTTTCTTTGTTTTCGGTGGAGGACCAAAAACCTACAGACAAAATATATACATTTCTCCATCATTACTAGTTCTCTAACCATTTTGACTCTTGATATACAGAGTAGGCCCCCCAAATCCTTTGCTGGTTAAAATTGAAGCCAGGAAGAAAACCTTTAGGCTACTTTCACACTGAAGCACTGGATGCGCTGGTGGTATAGCTGCTCTATTTTTAGCGCCGCTATACCGTTGTTTTTGCCGCGATTTGTGGGCGCTGGCGGGGTGATTTTACCCCTGCTAACCCCTCGAAAAAGGGTTAAAAACGCCCGCAATAACGCCTCTTTGCAGCATTTTGCGGGCGTTTTGGAGGCGCTACCCCATTGATTTCAATGGGCAGGGGTGCTATAGGAGCGGTATTTTTACCGCTCCTATCGCGCCTCAAAGATGCGGCTTGCAGGCGTTTTTTACCCTCCTGCAAGCGCAACGCTCCAGTGTGAAAGCCCTCAGGCTTTCACACTGGATACAAAGTAGCAGCTTTTTTAGGGCGCTTTGTAGGCGCTATTTTTAGCGCAATAGCGCCTGCAAAGCGCTTCAGTGTGAAAGGGGCCTTAAGGTACAGGGAATCCAGAGGGAGCTCCCAACCACATCTTCTAGAGTCAAAGTTCTTGTCTCATTGTTGATTATATTTAAGTTTAGTCTTTTTGCCCCATATTAGACAGAAAGAGACCAAATGGGGCAACACAGAATGAAAATATAATCACCTATCCAAAAATGATCTAGGGGAACAAAGAATATACATGGCCATGCATACCTACACTTAATTACGCTGTTTGATGTGTTATTAAAAAAATTGATATACAGAACTTCTTTTCAAGCATCTTGTGTTTGCACCCTGTATCACTACATAGTGTATGCCCATTATGAAGGTAGTTACTGATGGACTCTGATTTCTCCATTCTTTGATACTCAGAACTGGATGTAACATTTTTAAAAATAAATATTAAAGGAGAACTCCAAAATAAACATGGCCAGCAAAATTGCATACTCCTGGGCTCTACATGACCCTGTTGTTTCTTCTACTTTGACCATAGGAGCCCATGATCAGGGCCGCCATCAGGGGGTACAGGCAGTACACCTGTAAGGGGCCCGGAGGTCCCCAGGGGCCCGGATGGCCCCCCTTTTTTTTATAATTTTTATTTTTTTTATAATTTTTTTTTTTTTTTGTAAGGGGCCCAGAGGTCCCCAGGGGCCCGGAGTTCCCCAGGGCCCCGAATGTCAAGCCCCCTTTTAAAAAAAAAATGTATTCATTTTTTTATTTAATTTGTTTTTATTTATTTATTTATTTATTTTATTTTATTTATTTATTTATTTTGTAAGGGGCCCAGAGGTCCCCAGAGGCCCGAAGGTCCCCAGGGCCCCGGATGGAAACCTCCCTTTTTTTATTTATTTTTTATAATTTTTTTTATTATTCATTTTTTTATTTAATTTTTTATTTATTTATTTATTTTATTTTTTTTTTGTAAGGGGCCCAGAGGTCCCCAGAGGTCCCCAGGGCGCCCGGATGGAAACCTCCCTTTTCCTTTTTTGTTTTTTTGTAAGGGGCTCAGAGGTCCCCAGGGCCCTGGATGGCAACCCCCCTTTTTTTAGTTTTTTTGCTCTTCTGTTTTTTTTTGTGGTCGTTAGCACCCAAACCCCCTGCTTCTCAATTTCTCAATTCGTGGCACCCCCCCCCCCCGCTTCTGAATTTGTGTCCCATGCCTGAAGCTGTGTAAGGGGGTAAGGGGCCCCAAAATGGCTAGTATTTCTTATTACACAGAAGCTGCATAATTTCCTGAACTTTATAGAACATTGGGGGACATTTTATGAAATGATGGCAGGCTGAAAATAGGCAATTTCTGCACACATATATATATATATATATATATATATATATATATATATTTTTTTTTTTTTATAGCACACAGCTGCTAACATTTTACTATGTAGTGAGGAAAATAACTCCACATTCAAAATTTCTAAAAATAAAACATTGTTGAGTCACTCAATATTCACCATACATTTGCTGATTTACGAAATGCATTGCTCGTCATTATTCGCTGACGCAGTCACCCCTTGCAAACAGATTTGTCATCATCCATATATGTTCTTGTTTTCGTAAAACACTAATTTCTGTTACATTTCCACTGGAAAAAAAACATCAGATGTCACCTAGACACATTAATCAGGCTGAATTTGGACACCACTTTTCTATGAATATTCAACTTTTATCCAAGTTTACATCTGCTGCACATTGATCTGATATCTCCCTTTGCATTTCCTGCCATCCACCCTCTGCTGCATTCATTCCCACCTTCATGGCATATTGCTGGATTTAACAGTAATTTAGTACTTTACCCCTTTTTATTGCCCATTAAGTGGAGAATAGGGATGAGTCGAATACCCCTCTGTTCGGTTCGCACCAGAACCTGCGAACAGACCTAAAGTTTGCGTGAACATTAGAACCCTATTAAATACAATGGACTCGAACGTTCGAAATCTAAAGTGCTAATTTTAAAGGCTTATATGCAAGTTATTGTCATAAAAAGTGTTTGGGGACCTGGGTCCTGCCCCAGGGGACATGTATCAATGCAAAAAAAAGTTTTAAAAAGGGCCGTTTTTTCGGGAGCAGTGATTTTAATAATGCATAAAGTTTCACTTTAAGCATTATTAAAATCACTGCTCCCGAAAAAACGGCCCTTTTTAAAACTTTTTTTTGCATTGATACATGTCCCCTGGGGCAGGACCCAGGTCCCCAAACACTTTTTATGACAATAACTTGCATATAAGCCTTTAAAATTAGCACTTTAGATTTCTCCCATAGACTTTTACAGGGTGTTCCGCGGCTTTTCGAATTTGCCGCGAACACCCCAAATTGTTCACTGTTCGGCGAACATGCGAACAGGCAATGTTCGAGTCGAACATGAGTTCTTCGACTCCATCTCGAAGCTCATCCCTAGTGGAGAAGTTGTTGGTTTTTCATCTTGCTCTAGTTTTCTCAAATTCTTCTATTGTTCCTTGCAGGATTTTTACTTTCAATGAATGCGCCATTGTTGTTGATCATAAAGCATCTCTAAAGTCAGGGACAGTAATGTATTATAGTTACATAGTCATGTAAAAAAAATATTTAGTTCAACCAGTAGAAAAACTTGAATAAATAAATACATTGAAAACTTTCATATACAGGACCTTATGCTGCATACACACGATCGATTTTTTCGACGGTGAAAACACCGTCGAGAAAATCGACCTGAAAAACGAGGAACAGCTTGTTCCCCCCACACACGGCCATTTTAAATGTCATTTTTTTTTTTGGTCGAAAAAAACGACCGTGTGTGGGCTCCGCAGCAGTGTTTCCCTATGGGAAAACTGCCGCGGAAAACATGTCGAAAAAAACGACGAGAAAAATTAGAACATGTCGTTTTTAATGCCGTTTTTCTCGTCGAAAAAAAACGGCAGAAAGCCCACAGACGATCGTTTTTCTCGTCGAAAGGAAAAAAAATTGTTTTTCTCAACGAGAAAAACGTCCATGTGTACGCGGCATTAGTCCCACAGTTGAGCCAGAGACAGGCAAAAACAAAAAACCCTTAAAAACCCTTAAAATTTGCTCCAACAGGGAGGAAAAAATCCTTCCAGATCCTCTAAGGCAGGGGTCTCAAACTGGCAGCCCTCCAGCTGTTATGAAACTACAAGTCCCATCATGCCTCTGCCTGTGGGAGTCATGCTTGTTACTGTCAGCCTTGCAATGCCTCATGGGACTTGTAGTGTCGCCCTAGCTGGAGGGCCGTCAGTTTGAGATCCCTGCTCTAGGGCCATTGGATATTAGCTGGATCAGCAAGCTCTGGTGTTAATATATTGCAGCTTAGTTTTTAATTTTTAGCTGGTAATTCTACCAGTAAGGCCCCTTTCAGACAGAGCAGAATCCTTTAAACGCATCCGCCTGGTCTCTCCGCTGATCCCCACTGAGCAGGAGGATGACAGGTCCTTGTCCACTCTGCATAGCCCGCTGTTCTCTATGGGGCGGTGGGATGGAAAAGGACTTCCTATCCGTTTCCATCCGACTGTCATCTGATCCTATCCACCGAAGGATGGATAGGATCTGCTGACATCCGCCTCTCCATAGAGAACAATGGTTGGTCCGATCGGGTCCACCTGAAAATTTAACAAGTGGACCCGATCTGTCGGCTGGTGTGAAAGGGGCCTAACGCACATCCTGTCTTGGGGTGACAATAATCACTTACTGTACTATGTCTAAGGAGGAGCAGCACTGTCACCTTAGCCTGTTCGCTCCTGATTTGGACTACAAATCACCTCCCCTTCTTCCTCTCCCTCACAAAAATGGTGAAGGTATTCCATAGTTCACGGAACTGTGTAGGACTGATAACCCTGCTAGAGATTTCAGTGCAGCAGAAGCAGAGTTCACAGGTATCTGCAACAGGAAATTTTTTGCTTTAAATAACAATACACTTTCAATGGTATATTTAACCACGTGCCGACCGCCGCACACAGATATACGTCGGCAGAATGGCATGGGCAGGCACAAGGGTGTATATATACATCCCCTTTAAGAAGCGGCATTGTGGACGTGCGCACGCCGCCGGCGCAAGCTCCCTGACTCTGACCGCGGGTCCCACGGACTCGATGTCCGCGGGCATACCCGTGATCGTGTCATGGTGAGGAAGAAGTCTTCCTAGTGAGAGGACAGTGTACAGAGCTTCCTGTAATCAGAAGCTGTGATCAGTGTCGTGTCACACATAGCCCATCCCCCCTACAGTTAGAACACATCCCTAGGCACACTTAACCCCTTCAGCGCCACCTAGTGGTTAACCCCTTCACTGCCAGTGTCATTTTCACAGTAATCAGTGCATTTTTTATAGCACTGATCGCTGTAAAAATGACAATGGTCCCAAAAATGTGTCAAAAGTGTCCGATGTGTCCGCCATAATGTCGCAGTCATGATAAAAATCGGTGATTGCCACAATTACTAGTAAAAAAAAAATATTAATAAAAATGCCATAAAACTATCCCCTATTTTGTAGACGCTATAACTTTTGCGCTAACCGATCAATAAACGCTTATTGCAATTTTTTTTTACCAAAAATATGTGGAAGAATACGTATTGGCCTAAACTGAGGAAAAAAATGTTTTTTTTTTAATATAGATTTTTTGGGGATATTTATTATAGCAAAAAGTAAAAAATATAGCATTTTTTTTCAAAATTGTTGCTCTATTTTTGTTTATAGCGCAAAAAATAAAATTCGCAGAGGTGATCAAATACCACCAAAAGAAAGTTCTATTTGTGGGAAAAAAAAGGACGTCAATTTTGTTAGGGAGCCACGTCGCACGACCGTGCAATTGTCAGTTAAAGCGACGCAGTGCCGAATCGTAAAAAGTGGCCTGGTCTTTGGCCAGCCAAATGGTCCGGGGGTTAAGTGTTTAAAGGGAGCTCCCAAAAGGGAGCAAATAAGAGATACTTATATTAGCTCCATCGCTATTGAATGGCAATTGGCCACCCGGTCATTCAGCAATGTCACATGGGGGGTGGTGAAGTAGTCCTCAGACCTATATATCCTGACTTTGAGCTTAACAAGGCTTTTTCTTCTCAAACCTGCAGCCAAGTGGAGCTGCGAAGGAATAAAATAAAGCCACGTATAAACTGCTGCAGGGGGGTGATTTTGCATGTGCAAAGCACAGGTTCACTTTAATAAATAGTTATTGGTGCAAGTCATTGCCATGCCTTATTCCAGTACTTTTATGCAGGGAATTAGGAAACTAAACAAGCTTGCAAAGATTTTGCATGCAAATTTCACAGAAAAGACCCTTTTTATTGCAGCTATAAGATGCGTTTGCAGATTTGTATAATTAATGATCCATCGAGCCGCCAATATTTCAGAACTACTTTATGCAGTGAAATGGTCGATGACATCACTCTGTAAGAGTAAACACATTTTTCATTGGGCTTATCTGCAATGTTAATTCACTGGGTTTTTTATTTTTTTTGTATCTAACGGCTTACATTAAAATGATAAAATATTGTGCAAAGGGGGAAAAACCAGGTTTGTTTGATATGATCGATGACACAGATTTCAAAACAGGCATTTACATGTGCATATATTTCCCATCAATCTTTCCACGGCTAGATATGGCTGGGGTTACATGAATAACGTCTTCTCATAACTCACAGGATCTCTGATTTTACAATTATGCTGAAAAAATGCTCTGAAATTTCTCAAACTACATCCATAAATTCAAAGTCTGCAGGCAGTGACTTGGAATTGCAGTGTGGGGGTGTTTGAAGAGCATGTCAGATCGCTATTTGACAAAAAATATGGGTCCTCTTTATAAAAACAAAATATAGACATGTAAAAATGTGAAACAAACGAGAAATTGGTGACAAGCTAGGCTCCTCATTTCCCAAGAGAATAAAACATGAGGCTGGATTGGGTACTGTAAGTAACAACTCCAATTGTGTTTCATATTTGCAGGAAACTTTGGAGACAGTTACAGTATATCTTTGTTTTTTTACCTCAATAAAGTGAAGTGTGTAGAATTAATTCCAGATATTCGGGACGCCATCTTTGACACCATGTGGCATTTATTGAGAGGGACTCTCTTATGCTAATTATACAGGTGGTGGATTTGGTTGATTGTCCATAGACAAGATTTTTTCATTTCTCAGTCCCTTTGGATCTCTTTTGCCATTTTATGGCACTTTATGGGATGGTATTCAGCAGGAACTGGCTGAATTTTGATCCATCTGTGGGCAGCCTGGTTGTACTGGGGTCGATCTGTCTATGTATGTGGAATAAAGCAGTGTTTCTCAAGCCAGGTGCTGTCTGGGTTTCCCCTGGGTGCCGTGAGCTTGGTACTCAGTGTAGCACACAGATCCCTTCCTTGCTTACCTCCGCTAGCAGGTGGGACACACCATGCCACATGCCCAGTGTCCTCCTTGTTGAAGAGGGTGAGCGGTGATTTGGGTCCTGCAGCGAGTTACCTCCTTCCGTTGGTTCTCTTCCCTGGAGTGTAGGGAAGAGTTTATTCTCTCTCTTTATTTCAAGAAGGTCATTGTCCAGACAGTATTAAACCTAATAAAGAAAGGTTTATTTTGCTTGCTTGATAACTAGACAGGAAAGTTGGAGATAGAGAAAAATGAACAGGGAGGTAGGTTCAGGCACACGGCACTTAACTAACAACCATCGCCACTCAGGTCTGAGTGGGATTTGCTCACCCGGATAGTCCCCTCTCACGGTTCTAGCAGCCGGTGTGGAGCAAGGAACATTCACTTGTAATTTCCTAGGGATACGATCAAGAGACAGCTTCCAAATCTTGAACTTCCCAGCACTTGTAATATCTAAGTCCTTAGGCACCAATGGGGCACATTACAAGGCTTGTGGCGGATTATGGAATCCTTCCCTCTGATAGGTAACCAGGCCTCTCCGGAGACAGTGACTTCCTTCACCGATCCCCTTGGATAGGTCCTACCCTGGTTTCCTCTCCTTTAGAGCGGGTTACCCCTACTTGAGCACCCTGGGACTCCTATTCTAATGTAGGCCTCAGCTAAAGGTGCTGGGCCTACCTGGAATGATGCAGCCTCGGGCTAAAGGTGCCCGGGACTGAATACACATGCACGTACCCCTGGCCATGAGGGCCACAGAAGGAGGGGTACGCACCTAGGATCAAGGGGTCCTCTGGATCACCTCTGAACTCCCCGCCTAATGGCGTCTGTCCCTTAAGTACCCTCTCCCGGCATGCACAGCGGGTAGACCACACCCACTGAACGGCCGTCGAAAGAGGACACCCAATAACACTGCAACATTTCCCGTGGTTCAACCCGAGCCCGAGGCAACAGTGCCACCCACAGGCCACAGGGAACTGCACTGCCAGGCAACATTACCTTAGAGCAGAAGCCAGTTTGAAGAATTCAACAGCCTGAGCCCAACTATTAGCTCAGGCTACCCTCTAAATTTAGGCATAGCGACTCCTATTATTGGGGGGTCCGCTACATTAGTATGCCCTGTTTCAGCGACATGAGCTGCCATGGTGCAGGCAGGCCAGCCGCCAGCACCATAAAAGCCAATGACACTCTCAACTGTTGCTCTAAAGATGGCAGCTGGCTCGCCCACAATATGGAAACACGTTACTGATCCAGGGCAGGTGGCATGCAGGGTCACCCCCAACATTCAGGAGAAGATGGACGTCCGCCTTCTCCACCTTCCACCCACTGCTGTATTCTAAAGGTAGGGCTCTGATGTAAAGAGGGGACTGTGTCATTGGAGGGCTCTTTGATGGTGGTACTGTGTGATGAGGGGGCTCTGTGACTGGGGGGACTCAGATGTGATGGGGTGGACTCATGTATAGTGGTAACTCTGATGTGATGAGGGTCTCTCACGTTTGGGAGTCTAATGTGATGGGGTAACTCTGATGTGAATGGGGGGCTCTGAACATGATGGGGTGGATCTCTGACATGAGTGGCCTCTGACATAGAGGGAAGCCTCTGATGTGAAGGGGGGACTCTGATAAGTAACATTTAATTTTTTACATTTTAAAAGGGGGGGGGCTTGATATGATGCATACTTTTAACCACTTGCCGACCGCACTATAGCCTAATGATGGCTACAGTGCGGCAGTCTAGTTCTGGGACACTGTCATATGATGGCTTCCCATGATCGTGCCCGCTGCACGCCCCCTGCTGGTACGCGGGCGGCACGTTCTGTGATCGTAGAGTCCTCCGGACCATTTTGAATAAAGTTGTGTACAAGTGATCAATCAGCGCAATCCAATACAATAAATGCCAATAATACAATCTGTGCTGAATGAGTTGCTAGTCAACACCTATAAGTGATTCAAAACGTATTTAAAGCGGAGGTCCGCCTAAAAAAAAAAATATTAAAAGCCAGCAGCTACAAATACTGCAGCTGCTGACTTTTAATATATGGACACTTACCTGTCCAGGGCACCCGCGATGTCGGCAGCCAAAGCAAATCAGTCGCTCGGCTCTCGGCTGCTGACGCCGCCATCCTCGGTGAGGGAATCAGGAAGTGAAGCCTTGCCTTGCGGCTTCACTGCCTGGTTCCCTACTGCGCATGCAGGTAAGTAATATTCAGCTTCAATGCATTGAAATCACCACTGTGATATGCATTACGTAGAGTGAATCCACCACCCGTACAGAATGGCCTCTCACCTCACTGACATGACCCCTGCTTTACCAGTAGGTCACACCACGCAGTTTTTCCTCTCCGGGGATGAAAACAGCTACTCCTTCCAAGTCTTCACTGCTTCTTACTCACATGAGTGGATGGATGGCTGAATGGATCTATAATCACAGCAATGTATATGCGGGGAGAGAAAGCACACAACCTCAGTGTTCTCTGATTAAAACTCTGATTTTAATAGAAGGATAAAAATTGCACTTACAGAAAACAGCACTATAGGCAGTGCTAACCATATTCGCTCATCTTTGGCAATCACTGGTGAGACAACTTGGTGCAGAGATGGCCATGGCATGACGTCATGTAGGGGTTTCTCTTAGTATACATATGTTACGTCCAATAGTCAGGACTTCCTCAGTAGGGGAGGAGCCACCCAATCCACCCGCTTTAATATAGCCGTCCGTTTCTAGGCAACCAACCTAACTAATCAGCAACATAATTCCATACATAGGGCGAGGGAAGCATCGGCTTCACAGCTGATAGAAAACAGCACAGCTGAGATAGAAACCGGATATCCGCAAGTGTCACTTCACATAAATTAAAGGGGACACCTATGCTGATTGGATCAGATATAAACCGATATCCGCAAAACATATTAATATTATATGACTACATACCACAGCAATCTTTTACAACTTATTTTAACATCTAATTAAATAAAAACATAAACAATATTAACAATCAAATTACTATTCCTAACAAATATAATCTTATATCACAGGGACAGATGTAATCCTATACCACAGGGACAGTAACTAAACCCAATTAAATAACTAAAGGGGGGAATTAACCATCAAAAATAAAGCAGTTTAAAGCGTTTGTTAACCCAAATAAAAATAAAAAAAACAGATCCTGTTCCCTTAAAGCATGTTATACAGCACAGTGCTTGTGCTGTGTCATTTGGCCCCCTGTATCACCTGTAATACCTGCCTGATCCTGCCTGGCTATACCCTCCCCCTGTTCGCTGACCACGATATATCAGGGCTGCTGAGCCCTGACACCGTTGTCAGCGTACGTGCCTCCGTTAGCCGCAGCCCTGCTCTCTGTCTCCTGTGTCCTCTCCTCCATCCTCTCCCCCTCCCCTCTCTGACTGTCTGCTCTGTGTCTGCCCCCCCCACTCCTGCTGCTCTCATACTTAACATTAAAAGCTCCCATCCCCTATATATTAGAACAATAAGTTCCCCAGTGTCTGTGTTGTATCATAAATATGCTTATCTGTACTGATCTTCCTGCGATCATGTGATTCCTCGGCTCTGTCTCTCCCCTCCATTAGCAGCAGTGCTCGGCTGGCCCACTGGAACTGTCAGCCGTGCAGAGGAGAGAGGAGGCAATTGATCCAACTGATCGCAAGAAGACGGTGTGTTATCAGTACGGATAAGCATATTTATGATATAACACAGACACTGGGGAACTTATTGTTCTAATACAGAGGGAATGGGACCTTAATACAGTGCTGCCTATCAGTCCCCATCAGTGCCACCTATCAGTGAAGCCTCATCAGTGCCCATCAGTTCAGCCTATACGTGCCCATGAGTGCAGTCTCATCAGCTCACATCAGTGAAAGAGAAAAATTACCAGTTTGCAAAATTTTATAACAAACTACGAAAGCTTTTTTTGTTAAATTTTTTTTAGTCTTTATTCTTTTATTTAGCAAAAAAAAATTAAAAACCCAGTTGTGATTAAATACCACCAAAAGAAAGCTCTATTTGTGTGAATTTATTTTTTATTTTTGCTTGGGTACAGTGTTGCATGATCGCACAAATGTCATTTAAAGTTAGACAGTGCTGAAAATTGGCCTGGGCAGGAAAAGAGTAAAAGTGCCCAATAGGCAAGTGGTTAAAGGGTGCTGCCACTGAAAAATGACTGAGAATGGCTGCAATAAAGAATTGCATAAGATAGCTAAGGTATATTCAGCTTCTGTAAAAGCTATTTTTCACTGGTTACAAAAAATATCAACTGATTAGCAAGGGTCACAAATCCTTTCCTGGAAATAGGGAAGGTCGCCGGCAAGCTGCATTTCAAATAAACATGTTATAACATGGGGACCTAAGAAAACATGGATATTTCCTTTAAATGAAAAGGAAACTGTGACACGACGAGTAGCCTACATCAAGCATCCATTTAGAACAGTAAAATACAACTGTTGATTAGCTGCAATCTGTAGATTTGTTTCCTTGCCTAATTAAAGGCCTTTATCTGGTGCCGAGTTCTTGTGTAGGTGCATCCAACCATGCGCATAATGTGGAAAAAAAAACATGGCTTGGAATATAAATGTAGCAGTGTGAAAGAAGATCTGAGAAGGAAGTTTGGGTTGTGCAGCTGTTAATAATCGAAGTGCTTTTTTCAGGCTGTCATGGTAACTTATGTTACTGGTTTGCACGATGACATAGATTTGCTTTTTACTTTCTATGCCTGGGGCACATCGCTTGACTTTGCCGCGCTGGCATAGAAGCCAGATAACCCCGAGCGGAGAGACGGGAGAACAGGTATCTGTGTTCGTTATCCGCAAAATGATATCATCTTAATCCTCCTCGCTATAAAATGTCTAAATACTTTACTGTCCTGCCATGATTTTAATGGCCAGTGTGCATCGAAAGGTATTTATAGATCACCTTTCTTCCATGGAACTTCGCAACTGTTTCATTGTGTGGCTAACCTCTACAAGCAGATAATGATCTGCCTAGCAGGGAGAAAGCTTACACTGGGGGGGAGGGAATTAACTAAAGAATTTGCACTTTGCAAAGGAATTTTCCCTTAGTTTAGTGAAGGTGGTGAAAATGGGCATGGCAAAGAATACCCAATTGTTGCAAAGAAAATAAAAAAAATAACAGCATTTTTGCTAACACGTGATTGGATGATGGAAATCAGAGCTTCACCTCATTCAATATATACAGTATATCAAAAAAAGGTGCACATAAAATAGGGGCCCAAAGTGCACTTCTCGGCGCCAAAGAAAATATATTAACTGTTTGAGAGTTACTGCTTAAAAGGGTGGTATATAGAATATCATACAGATAAATATATGTGGGTAAAATCCAATATCAAATTAATGATAAAATGAATAAATGCAGCAGCTATTTAAAATATAAATGAAAAAGATCATGCATAAAAACAAACGTATAACAAAGTATCAAATATATAGAACCAAGTCCATTTGATAAAACAGCGCTAATATTGGATAAAGTCCAACTTCATAAAAGTAAATGATGATATGGTAAAAGCACAGTCATAAAAGGATGTATCAGGATCACAGTTCTAAAGTGGTAAGTGCTTCTAGGGTTGGATCAGTAGTGCACCCTACACCAGCTCCTAGTCTTCACCGCAGAAGTGAATCACACGCTCCTAGTCTTCACCGCAGAAGTGAATCACGCGCTCCTAGTCTTCACCGCAGAAGTGAATCACACGCTCCTAGTCTTCACCGCAGAAGTGAATTACACGCTCCTAGTCTTCACCGCAGAAGTGAATCACACGCTCCTAGTCTTCACCGCAGAAGTGAATCACACGCTCCTAGTCTTCACCGTAGAAGTGAATCACACGCTCCTAGTCTTCACCGCAGAAGTGAATCACACGCTCCTAGTCTTCACCGCAGAAGTGAATCACACACTCCTAGTCTTCACCGCAGAAGTGAATCACACGCTCCTAGTCTTCACCGCAGAAGTGAATCACACGCTCCTAGTCTTCACCGCAGAAGTGAATAACACGCTCCTAGTCTTCACCGCAGAAGTGAATCACACGCTCCTAGTCTTCACCGCAGAAGTGAATCACACGCTCCTAGTCTTCACCGCAGAAGTGAATCACACGCTCCTAGTCTTCACCGCAGAAGTGAATCACACGCTCCTAGTCTTCACCGCAGAAGTGAATCACACGCTCCTAGTCTTCACCGCAGAAGTGAATCACACTCTCCTAGTCTTCACCGCAGAAGTGAATCACACGCTCCTAGTCTTCACTAGACATGTGCACACTGAAATATTTTGTTTCGGAATTTCGTTTTCGTCCGAAAAATAAATTTATTTAGTTACTCCCGAAATTCGTTTTTATTTATTTCGTTTTTCGTTAGAAATTGCATTCGTCCGAAAATCTGAATTAATTAAGGTCGAATCTGTCATTGAAGGCTTATGGTGTCTGTCGAATGTTCAAAGAAGATTCGACGGAGCAGTGAAACTGTACGACGCTGCAATCATACATTTCCGGTCGAATGTTCCACCCACAAGCTATAGAAGAATTCTAATGTTGTATGACTAGTAATAATTATATTTATTCATTACTATTACTAGTCAACCAACATTAGAATTCTTCTATAGCCTATGGGCGGATGCATTTGACCGGAAATGTACGATTGCAGCGTCGTACAGTTTTGCTGCACCGTCGAATCTTCTAACTTTCGATGCTTTGTCGAATCTTCGTCATTCTAGCTATTTTACTGCTCCTCCTCTTTGGTTACAATCAGCCAATAACATTCATCATCAACTTTATTTTTATTTTACTTCCCCCACCCAATTCCAGCAGTGATCTTTTCTCTCTATGTCGAATCTTTTCTCTCTATAATATTGTTATTATAGAGAGAAAAGATTCGACATAGAGAGAAAAGATCACTGCTGGAATTGGGTGGGGGAAGTAAAATAAAAAAAAAGTTGATGATGAATGTTATTGGCTGATCTTTTCTCTCCTATGTCGAATCTTTTCTCTCCTATGTCGAATCTTTTCTCTCCTATGTCGAATCTTTTCTCTCCTATGTCGAATCTTTTCTCTCCTATGTCGAATCTTTCTCTCCTATGTCAAATCTTTTCTCTCTATAATGTCGAATCTTTTCTCTCCTATGTAGAATAATCTTGGACTAATAGAGTTAAGGTTAGGCATATTCGACCACAGGTTCGATAGACACAGATTGTTATTGTCAGCGTCACGTCGAATCTCCTATCTATATCGAACTGTTGTAGCAACGAAAACGAAAATAAAGCATTTGTTTATGTCGGATCTTTCGGTTTTCGGATTCTGTGCTTTCGTTTTCGTTTGTTAAAACGATAACGAAAATAGCTGAAATTCGGACGAAAATGCATTCGGACGAAAACGAATGCACATGTCTAGTCTTCACCGCAGAAGTGAATTACACGCTCCTAGTCTTCACCGCAGAAGTGAATTACACGCTCCTAGTCTTCACCGCAGAAGTGAATCACACTCCCCCGCTGGGGTTCACTCACCAGAACACTGGATAAACTGAGCCTTGAAAACAAATTCCTCTTATTTAGACCTCCATCATCACCTCGGAATCAGCAAGGGTTAAAATCCATTCATGGTACATATAAAACACAAAGGCACTGACAAAGTGTAATCCTGCTTTAATAAAAATATATAACCCGTGTACCAATAACCCCGCTTCCAATAAACATACAATTTATCAACTTGTAAATGACATATAGAGAAAATAGTAGTCACCGCTATCCTCCGAAAACAGGGGCCGCGCTCGTGCTGGAAGCACAGTGACGATAAGACTTCCTGGTTTCAGTATGGTTGGCGGTGGAACGCACTCTTCTCACTTCCTGGTTACGCCGTTGTAAGACTGTACCGATGTCTACGGCGCAGGCGCACCGAGCGTTCCGTTTTATGAATGGGGTCATGCCGTAAGTGGCGGCTCCCGCGCGTCACGCAACTCCGGTCAGTCACAGAGCCAAAGTTCGCGGACCCCGGAAGAAGAGGGGTGAAGATGGACGCTCGCTACTAGCGAGGAAGACCGGGACATTGCGGGCTTCTCCTGCAGGTAAGTGACACATAATGGGCTACTATGCAATGCATAGTAGCCCATTATGCTTTACCTTTGCAGGGAAACAAAGAGGAAGTAAACCCATCAGGGTTTACTTCCTCTTTAACACTGACAGGGGTGATTAAAATGATCAGCTTTTATGTATTCATGCAAAACCTTTATCCCTTTCCTTTATAAAGGAAAAAAAAAACTGTTTGCTGTAACCAGTGTTAATTTTTACGTCAAATTTTGATTTTGTTTTAGACATAGTCTTTTGACTAAAATGCCATTTTAGTTTTAGTCGCATTTTAGTCATCTGAATTGTTTCAGTTTTAGACGTATTTTAGTCGACTAAATTAGTGTTAATTTAGTCTACGAAAACATTTTAGTCAACAAAATCTCCAGTGCATTTTAGTCCACTAAAATCTAATGGATTTAGTAAGAAAATTGTAATGCAGTATTTAAGCATTTCTGTAGAATTTGCACACTCTTGATATACTCCTGGAGTGAAAATCTAATATCATATTATTATTTATGGTATTAAGGTTTGGGCATACACTACAGACACAGACTTAGCCAATGTGATATATATATATTGTCTTTGACCACTTTCCGACCAGCCACAAGTACAGCGCTTCATGTAATAGATACAGTGGGCAATCGCACGGTGCTGGAGGTGCACGCGTGCGCCCGCAGTACCGTGTCGAAACGGGAGTGCGCCCGCAAGCTAACCCCCTTGGGAGAGAGCTTCCCAGAACGGGGGTTAGCTCTTGCGGGGAGGAGCCGAGACAGCCGCCGAGGGACCCCAGAAGATGAGGAACGGGGCCACTCTGTGCAAGACGAACTGCACAATGGAGGTTAGTATGGTATGTTTGTTATTTAAAAAAATAAAAATAAATACCTTTACAACCCCTTTAAAGTGCTGTCAACTATTGATTGATAATTCCTATCAAAAGAGATGACCGGAAGAGAAATCGTTCATTAATGAAAACATGTATGGACACCAAAGGAAGATGAGTTACCATTACAGAAACACTCACACCATACCTGCAAGCCTGCAGTAAAGGGGCCCACAATTAGTGTTTGTTAGGCTTGATGTTTGACAGAGTGGCCCAGCTACAGACTGCTCGCAGCTCTCATTATGTGCGCAGAGCCTTGGCATGTCTCACAGATCACAGATAAAAGTACACATTGCAGATGGGGGTCAGCAGATGTACGCCTCAGGTGGCGCGAGTTCACTGTGAAAAGAAAATGCGCAGCACAACACATGACAGGGCTGCAAACACTGTCCAATTTACTCCCGTCCAAAACGCTTTAATATGCAGATGATATTTTAAAGAGATCCTGTAAGACCTGCAGGACCGCATGTGATCCAGATTTGTTTGATCTCGCAGACATGTCCTGAAGGCAACATGCTGAGATGTTATCCATGCCTGCTGATTGCCTGTGTTATACATTAATTTGTTAGTCCTCAGAATTAGAGACTGCTACACAGAGAATCTCTCTGCACTGTCATTTATTTCCAGGCTGGCAGCGGTAACAGCTAAAAAGAATTCTTTGTGAAAAGGAATGTGTGAGATGCTTCAAGAATTAATCATGGCTCGCTCCTGCTTTCTATTATGTCATTCCTGATTGTTTTTGCTCTTTTGTATGGGAATATTCTATAAAAGTAAGTTTGAAGTGATGTATTTTTAGCCTTTCGGTTGCATTTACCCATAGAGCCAGATTCCCATCACTGGCACTTATAGGTGCTCAACTACCGGCACCATAAGTAACACCTCCCTGCCAGGATAATAATTTTGACAGAACATACACTTGATTCAATAGTCCTAACCTGGCTTATTAAAGAACATGGAAACCCAACATTTCATTATCCTGATATGCGCTTGTTGTACCATGTACTTTAAGGTGACCAGATTTTTAAAATGAAATCCGGGGACATATTTTTTTTTTTTACTAGTAATGGTGGCAATCAGCGACTCTCTGCCCATCGCCGCCTCACAGCCTGTCAAGTCTTACTCTTCGGGCCCCGGCTACTCCTGGGTCGGGTGCGGAGGAAGATCACTCCACCAGGCAAGTCAAGGAGATAAGCGAGCAGGCGGCTGGCCGGGACTTGAGCCAAGGCAGAAGAACATGCGAGCGGACCTGAATGGGCATGCCCCAAAACTGAAGAAATATTCCCTCTGCTCCGACCAGCACATGATCATCAGAAAGGAGCACAGATAATGGAAAAAAATCCAACCCCCTAAGCTAATAGGAGCGGTGGAGCGGGGGGGGTGTAATTCAGATTTTTTTTTTTTTAATTCTGCACTGACTGTCTTTGAAATTGCCCCAGCCCCTGTTAAAATCCAATCCGGGGACAGATTTGGTCCGGGGACAGTGTCCTCAATCCGGGGACTGTCCCCTGAAACTGGGGATGTCTGGTCACCCTAATGTACTTGTATGAAAAAGTATCCTGTTCTCTTTATATTGCTTCCATTGTGTGAAATCCCTGATGTGCCAGTCCCCCTGCTTTCCTATTAAAGGGTTACTAAACCCACAACAGAAAAATCAGTCTGTATATGCACTAAAGCATACTTGTTATACTCACTGTGGAACCTAAGGGGTTAATCCTCGGCATTGTATAAAAATAATGTTTGATCCTGTATGCACAGATTCTCCTCTTTTTGCATTGTCCCCAAAACCTCTCCAGATAAGACAGAGTTAGTGGAGTGAGGCTGCACATGCTCAGTTTGGTGTGTATTGCTAGAGAGTTTTTTTTTTTCTTGGGAGGTTGCATGTGATGAGCACAGGGCCAATCAGCACTGTCTAGACAGAGGCTCGTGGGTCATACATCCTCATAGGACAGCTAGTGCAGTATACAACTCCTCCTACAAGCTTTAACCAGACACTGATAGAAATCACAGGACTGCTATATACTGCTGATGAGAAAAGGTATTTAGCAGTTTATATTTACTAACATGATTGCATTTTCATGTTCTGTGTTCTGTGGGAGACCAGATATAGTGAATGCAGGGTCCGGGGTTTAGTAACACTTTAAAAACTGACCACACTAGGCATTGGAGCACAGCATGGTCAGTTTTTTGGCTGTGCTGGGAGCTCTCCTCCAATGATCAAACTTGTGCTGACATGCCTCCCCCCCCCCCGGGCGCAGATTACCCATACGATCCAATTCCATGCTGACCTGCGGACCAAGAAAAGGGTCCTGCGCCATTTTGGTGCAAATGCGATTTCAGCCATAGCAATGCAGTGCGAATCATATGCGATGTCTGTCTTAGCACAAGTGTGAACCCAGCCTAAAGGTACTCTGCATGTTGTTGACACACACCGACAAGGAACGGGCTGAGAGGAGCAGCACTTAGAGGAACCGATGCCCAATTTCTGCACATCCAACATACTGTAGATCAGTGATATGCAATTAGCGGACTTCCAGCTGTTGCAGAACTACAAGTCCCATGAGGCTTAGCAAGACTCTGACATCCACAAGCATGACACCCAGAGGCAGAGGCATGATGGGACTTATAGTTTTGCAACAGCTGGAGGTCCGCTAATTGCATAAACCTGCTGTAGATCATAGCATAGGGTGGCAAGACTGCCATGAGAGACATGCAGCCAATTATTTATTATGTTGCTGATTCACTATATAATAAAAGGTTAATGTTGCTAACTTGGGCCATTTTTGCATGTTGGTGGGATAGAGTACTGAGTAATGACCTCTGGTGAGCCCTCCCTCCAGCACCCATCATATATCTCATTTAACCTTAGCCCTTAAACCCTGCCATTCTTAAGGCTCAACTTTAGGAAAAATTGAAATCGAAATAGTGTATGTGTATCAATTACATTATTCCTCAATCACCTCATCCTAAGCCATCCTGCAGTGTAAATGATCAAAGTCACAGTTTCCAGCTAATTTTCTGCTCCAGCAACCAGTAATTTTTCCCTGCACTTTGTCTTCTTGGGCACTGGTCCCCTTATGTTAGGACCAAGTTTGCCTGCTGGTGGCACTGTGGTGCTCTGGGCAGAAAACTGCAGTTTTAGTGTCCACCAGCAGGTGTCTCCCAGCAGCCAGCAGGTTCCAGCGATCAGTCCCAGCTGGCCACACCTGCTGGGAGGGGACTTAAAGGGTAAATCCATGTGGGGGGAAAAAAGTAGCAAATAAAAAAAAAAGTCATTGTAATTGAATGTTATTAAAAATGACCTTTCCTTTTCAATCTGCAGCTCTGTCTTTTTCTGAAAATGCAGTGCAATATGGCAACCTGGAGCTGTTCTGTACACAACAAAATGTGTACAGAACGCCCCCCAGAAACATAATTTCCTGCTTATTTTATTGGCTCACCGATTTTCCCAGAAGTCTGCCTAAGATACAAATCAGATTTCAGGCATTCCCTGGAACAAAAATGTCATTTTTGGTGAGATACTACCAATAGGCAACGCTGTATCCTGGCTTATTCCAACAAGGCCCAGGCCTAGGGCAGCACTTTGAAGGGGGGCAGCACGGAGAGAGTCCCCGTCGGCTTGCGCTACACTGTTAAGGTAGCACCAGTCTTATGGGGAAGACTGGGCTGAGAGGCAAATTAGTCTAGCGCCCCATACAGAGGCAGCACTGCTTCCGGTATGCGGGCGGCCGGCATTCCGCAACTGTGGGGGGGGGGGGTGCCGCTTCTAATTTTGACTATCCGATTATCCTGGACTACAAACCTTCCTCTCTGTGCTATATGTTTTCCGCTGCACCGTTTGCATGGTTTTATCTTCTTAGTCCTCTCCATAAAATTATCAGAAATTTGTGCTTAAAGTAGAACTATAGACAACACTTTTTTTTTTCAGTTTTGGATAGAGTAAGGGAGGGTTATAGCCCCTGTCCGTTTCTTTTTTACCATCCTTGTCCCATTGCAGAGATTTCCCTTCACTTCCTGCCCCATAGCCAAACAGGAAGTGAGAGGAAATCTATGCAAATAAAGGGAATCCATTGCCCCCTCCACCCCAGGCCCTCAGAACTAGTGTCCCCACTCGAAAATTTCAGGGCGGGTCTTAAACTGCTGTTTAAGACCTGCCCTGAAATTTTTGAGTGGGGACACTAGGGGTGTGGCCTTGACAGAAAGGGGTGGGTCATATTTAAATTAGGGGGTGCATGAGTTTAGTCAGGCCTAGGGCAGCACAAAACCTAAATACACTTCTGTCAATAGGAACACGTCTAAAGGGATGCAGGCCCAGCAGCTTTCCTCATTAGTGCCCTACAGGTGCACAGCTGATTAATAATTATGAAACCACTCCCATTACACTCACTTTCCCTCATGGGCACAGAGAAACACACGTGGATTTCTTCAGAATAACAAAAGGTAGGAATCTGCAACAAAGTTTGTTTTTTTCTCAAGAAAAGTGGAGTTATGCTTTAAGTACCTTTGCTGCTGCTCCTTGCCTCAGTGTTTTGGCTGCTACTGCTTGTACAGTATGCTGTTTGTCATGCTGCTGCCTGAATGTAGCTATTTTCTTTTCATCTTGATCTTTCTCTTGCCCTGATACAGTACCAGTTTTTGTTGTATTGTTCCTATCCCAGTTTTGTTTTTTCCCTTGCCGCCATTTGCTCTCTGCTCTCCCCTGACTTGCATGTTTCACATTTATATATATTTGTATATTTAGTTTGTTCGGTTTCTGGTTAGGTATTTTGTTATTTAGTTTGCTTTTCATGCGCTCTCATGCTTATTGTTTGCTGGTGTGTGATTATCTTTCATTCACTGTAAATAAATCTCATTTTAAACATATAATACATACATGGACTGGTCCCAGTTTCTTGGTGTAGCTATAGATATCTGGTCTACCAGCTGCTGATTCCTGACACCTCAGCTCCCTCTGGAGTTCTCCTGCCTCTAGAATCTCTGAAGTGGAACTAAAGTCTAATTTAAAAAAAAAGTGCAGGCAGGCTTTTTTATTTTCAGTGTCTTTTCGGCAATTAAATAAACCTACCTGCCTGCCTGCTCATGGCCTTTTTTTGGAATGTACACTGAGCTCTGCAATGGCAGCTCAGTTTTCATTCCCACACAGGTCCTGTGTGCTGGGATGACTTAATTCCTGTGCATGTGCAGGAGTGACATCACCCTACTCTAGCCATTGAAGACGGTTGAAGCACAGTACTGGGAAGAAGCCAGGTAAAAGATGCCAGCGAGGGTTGTTGGACCATTGAAGGAGGGGTAGGTAAGTATCATGGTCTTTTGTTCGGCTTTAAGAGAGGACCTAGTCCTTGGAAGAGTTGCTGTCACTTATAGGAGGTGTCTACATCATGCAGGCAATGATGTGGACATCCGAAGAAGAACCCCAGGAAGTAAACAGAAGAGAAGAACTGGCACTTGACCACGGCTTTAGGTAAGTAAAATGGTAATTTGGATTATTTTTTTCATACCAGCAATAGGTTAGAGAGGGGTGTGAGGGTGAGGTGGTATGAGGGTTGTTAATGTCCCAGAGTTGGTTTCAAGTAATAATGTCGATAAAGTGTGTCTATATTATTTTTAGACAATGCTAGTTCACATGGTCTGTAACTGCACATGTGATATCGGCTCTTGGTGACTCGTATGTGTTTTTCTGTTCCTTCAGGAAAAGGAGTTATCTTCAAAACACAGTTCAGGTGGTTCATTTTGCTTGGATGACAAGGATCAATGTATCCCACTGAAGATCTTGTAAAAATGTCGCTTTAGAGAAAGACACGTCATTGAGTTACAGCAGAAATCGTCCCTAGAATGAGCATATTCCCAAAAAGAAGATATTCTTACTCTTGTAACAGTAGATTGTAGGCAGGTGCACTGTAGGTGGCACTCAACCGAAGCGGCAATGCAGATAGGGAAGGAAGTCGCAAGGAACCTGGTTCTTCTATGATTTCCTGCTGTTTCCAGAGGAACAGCTGTCCAATCAGTGGCGGTGCGTCCATAGTGGGCGCAGGAGCGCCGCCCCCTCTCTCCTGCACCCATCAATCACCAATAGATAGATTCATACAAAGCATGAATCTATCTATTGTCGCCGCTGCCGCCCACTATTCAGATGTCCGGCCCCTTGTTGAGCGCCGGCCATCTGAATAACATCGGTGGGTGTGTTTTGGAAGTGCCTGATTAGAGTGAGACGCTCTAATAGGTTTCCTGATTACAGCCTGTGGGCTCTAATTGGCTTCCAAATGGTTAACCAGAGGGCACACAGGCTGTGAGTTCCCTGGTTAAACAGTGCTGTGTTAGGGAATCGTTTCCCTAACACTGACCCGCCTCTCAGCCAATCAGGTGCACCGGGTCTGGTTACCGGACACCTGATTGGCTGAATCGACATCGAGGGAGGAAAAGACATCGAGGGAGCGTGAAGGAGGACGGCGCTGACCCGAGGAAGGTAAGTGCTGGGCCGAGGGGAAACTGACTGCATTTGGGGGCACAAACTGGCTGCATTTTGGGGCACAAACCGGCTGCATTTAGGGGCACAAACTGGCTGCATTTGGGGGCACAAACTGGCTGCAATTGGGGGGACAAACTGGCTGCATTTGGGGGCACAAACTGGCTGCAATTGGGGGGACAAACTGGCTGCAATTGGGGGGACAAACTGGCTGCATTTGGGGGCACAAACTGGCTGCAATTGGGGGGACAAACTGGCTGCATTTGGGGGCACAAACTGGCTGAGGTTAGAGGGACGAACTGTCTGCATTTGGGGGACAAACTGGCTGCATTTGGGGGCACAAACCGGCTGCATTTAGGGGCACAAACTGGCTGCATTTGGGGGCACAAACTGGCTGCAATTGGGGGGACAAACTGGCTGCAATTGGGGGGACAAACTGGCTGCAGTTGGGGGGACAAACTGGCTGCATTTGGGGGGACAAACTGGCTGCATTTTGGGACACAAACTGGCTGCAATTGGGGGCACAAACTGGCTGCAATTGGGGGGGACAAACTGGCTGCATTTGGAGGGGGACAAACTTGCTGCATTTGGGGGGACAAACTGGCTGCATTTCGGGGCACAAACTGGCTGCAATTGGGAGGACAAACTGGCTGCATTTGGGGGCACAAACTGGCTGCATTTGGGGGCACAAACTGGCTGCAATTGGGGGCACAAACTGGCTGCATTTGGGGGGACAAACTGGCTGCATTTGGGGGGACAAACTGGCTGCATTTGAGAGGACAAACTGGCTGCGTTTGGGGGGGGGAAACTGCATTTGAGGGGCAAACTGGCTGCATTTGGGGAGGGAAAAATGCATTTGAGGGGGAAAACTGGCTGCATTTGGGGGCAAACTGGCTGCATTTGGGGGCAAACTGGCGGCGCTTGATGGTAACAGTGGCTGCTTTTAATGGGCACAGTGGCTGCTTAATGGGCACAGTGGCTGCGTTTAATGGGCACAGTGGAGGCAATTGATGTTTTTGTTTTGTTTTTTCAGTTTGTTTTGCGCCCCCCCAAAAATTTTGAGCACCAGCCGCCACTGTGTCCAATTGGACGCTGATGCCCGATTTGTGATGCTAATTCACAATCCCTAAACTCTGGGGTGGACTCCCCTTGCAAAGTGCAACTTCTTTTGCAAAGTGAACAGCCTGTTTTGCATTTAGTAAACCAACCTTTTATGTGTTTATTTAAACTACGATACCTGAAAGAAGTATCCTTATCTGCAGTTTCCTTGCCGTTCCATTATTGCCTTGTACCACTCAGAGTGAGCATGTACCACCAGGGGTGATTTTCCCATATCTGAAAAAAACATTTATGTGAATGAATTGTTAGGCATCCTTCTGGCCATTTTAAGCATTCAAAGCATGGGATCTTTATGTAGGTACACTAGGAAACTGGCATAAATAACATCTAGAAGCTAGATACCTTTACCATGGAGGCCAATAGTCACTGCTACTAAAATAGACTTGTTATGTATTTAAATCTGACCCATATGTTGACACATTACTAAATGATGACAACCTTGGGGCTCCCTCCAGCTGAATAATAGAGAGTTATTTACTGCAGCCCAAACATATAATAGGTGTTGGAGCTGTCCCATACTTCCAGTGGATGCTAGCGGTTTTAACTATTTATAAGCTATATTTTGCAGCATCCCTGCCTTGATCCTCAACCTGTGCAAATAAAAGCAGATATACATATTTATTTGTGCGATAAATTATTCAAGGCACTGTATTTCTGATATGCCAGTCAGCGAATAGATTTATGTGCACAATGCAGGCGAAGATTTGTACAAGTTTTAATTCAATCAGTGAGAAAGAATGATAGAATGAGTTCAAGGTCTTTGAACTTGTTTTAAATGTAATTTTAATGTTTCTCCCAGCTTTAGACTCTTTTAAATACTGTGTACGATAAGAGGATGTGGGCAGAATTTCTGATCTCTTAAAACAAGTGGATTTTACGGCACAACTACCTAAACTTTTAAAGACCACTCCTATTTATATTGTAGAGTGCTGTGCAAAGTGTTGGCGCTATATAAATCTTGTATAATAATATCATTTACTTTACTATAATAGCAAGAGACTGCACCCTGCACTTTTTAAATGTGAAATTGCAAAAATATTCTGCTTTCATACTCTTTTGTACCATTTTATCTCCTCAATGTTCAGGCAGGTTGGCATCATGCTGTAGTGCCATGCAGAGGGCTAACAAATGTTTGGGATGTGACCTTCTATAACTTATACCTATCATTAAGGAGGCCTTACACCATGGAATGTTCACTTATACAGATTCAGAAAAGCGAGGCTGCGCCTGCTCTCCCTCCATCTTCCTTGCCCCTTCCTGTTGGTCCATTATTGTGATGGGTATTTTGATGCACCAATGCAGATATCTAGAAGGGGTTGGGTTCAACCTCAGCTTTCTCATGTGAACTTTGGAATTTTCAGGGATGATCTTCCTGGGTTTCCAAACTCCTGTCTTGCCAAAGAAGAGATCTGGAGATACATGCACATGAACTTTAATGGCACCCCAGTCTTAGTCCGTAGGGTTCAATATTGAGTTGGCCCACCCTTTGCTGCTATAACAGCTTCAACTTTTTTGGAAAGGCTGTCCACAAGGTTTGGGAGTGTGCCTATGGGACTCTTGCTTTGAGTACTGGTGTGCAGTTATGTTGGAACAGGAAGGGGCCAACCCCCAAACTGTTTCCACAAAGTTGGGAGCATGAAATTGTCCAAAATGTCTTGGTATGCTGACACCTTAGGAGTTCCCTTCACTGAAACTAAGGGGCCAAGCACAACCCCTGAAAAACAAACTCACACCATAATCTCCCCTCCACCAAATGATTTGGACCAGTGCACAAAGCAAGGTCCATAAAGACATGGATGAGCAAGTTTGGGGTGGAGGAACTTGACTGGCCTACACAGAATCCTGACCTCAAACTGATAGAAAACCTTTGGGATGAATTAGAGCGGAGACTGTGAGCCGGGCCTTCTTATTTAACATCAGTGCCTGACCTCACAAATGTGATTCTGGGAGAATGGTCAAACATTCCCATAGACACACTCCTAAACCTTGTGGACAGCCTTCCCAGAAGAGTTGAAGCTGCTATAGCTGCAAAGGGTGGGCCAACTCAGTATTGAACCCTAGGGACTAAGACTGGGAAGCCATTAAAGTTCATGGGCGTGTAAAGGCAGGCGTCCCAATACTTGTGGTAATATAGTGTGTGTGTATATATATATATATATATATATATATATAAATTACATAAGTGCATAGGTTATTATCAGTGAAAAATGCTCATCAAAGGCTGCTCATCATTAGAGTGACAAATAAAAAGTCTTGGGAGGTCGGAAGGCGTGAGACCAAGGGCAATGTTTATTGAAAAAGTATAGGTTTGCAAATAAAGGTAACTTTTGACTATATTTTTTTTATCATATGCCAAGTTTAAAGTGGTTTTAAATTTAAAAGGTTTTTACCTTAATGCATTCCCTGCTTTAAGGTGAAAAATGTCCCACTACTTGTTGTGCCCCAAACACTCTTCTTACTTTCCTACCCCAATCCAGCATCATAGGCTCCTGCTACTGTTAGTTAAATCCTATGAGTAGGGAGTGGGGGGTTTGGCTGTGTGTGTCTATGGACTTGGCTTGCTGAGGGTATACCCACAGGAAGGAGGAGTAGACAGTGCAGGCAAGACTGCCAAAACGGTGGTAAGAGCAGGAAAGTATACCATCTTTTTATCTTAAAGCGGAGTTCCACCTAAATTTGGAACTTCCGCTTAATCCACTCCTCACCCCCTTAGATGCCACATTTGGCATGTAATTTTTTTGGGGGGGAGTGGGGGCTTCAGTAGGAGGGGGACTTCCTGTCCCACTTCCTCCTTCCGCCCAGGGACCGCCTAGGCGACTCGTCATATCGCCAAAGCAGCCCCTCCCTGTAGGCGATCACCTGGGACACATGACAGGTCCCAGGCGATCGCCTGTCCACTCAGAGAGTGCTGCGCCGTTCGTGCATACGCAGTGAGTGCCCGGCCGTGAAGCCAAAAGCTGTCACGGACGGGTGCCCACACTATGAATGGAGGAGAAGGGGGGGAGAGGAGCGAAGCTCCGGGTGTTGCGTCGCTGGACAGTGGAACAGGTAAGTGTATGTTTATTAAAAGCCAGCAGCTACACTTTTTGTAGCTGCTGACTTTTAATAAACATAAAAAAAGGCTGGAACTCCTCTTTAACCAAACAAAAAAATATCCTTTAATATCACTTTAAATAGCCACTTTTGTGATAGTTTTAGTCTGCTCTGAAATGTTGGCATTTCTTTTAGGTGTACTATATGGTCCTGGAAAAATTAAAACTACCAGTGTTATAATTTATTCTGCACATTGTGTCTCCCATCACATGTAGTTTATACTGTCAACCTAAAAATGCAAACAAACAAGGGCATTTATACTTTTACGTATACTTATTGTAAAATAGGAAAACAGGAGTGTGTCTTCACTACTTTTGTCCCTTTGAGGCTTATGCCCTGAATACACAAGCGGAAATTCCGACAGCAAAAGTCCGATGTGAGCTTTTCATCCGAATTTCCGACAGTGTGTATGCTCCATCAGACTTTTGCTGAAAGTTTGAGAGCAGGTTCTTAATTTTTCCGACGGAAACAATTCCGATCGGAATTTCCTATCGTGTGTACAAATTCCGACACGCTAAATTCCGACACATGCTCGGAAAGAAATCGGCGCATGCTCGGAAACAAAACGGCGCATGCTCGGAAGCATAGAACTTAATTTTCTCGGCTCGTCGTAGACTTTTACATCACCGCATTCTTGGCAGTCAAAAGTTTACTGACCTTTTGTGTGACCGTGTGTATGCAAGGCAGGCTTGAGTAGAATTCTGTTGGAAAAACCATCCAATTTTTTCCCGACGGGAATTCCGCTCGTGTGTACAGGGCATAAGACTCAAAAGCATCTGTGATTCCAGCATCTGTGCCATTTGGGAGAAATGTCCCTCGTATCTGTTTGAGTTTAAGGTAAAATATGGGCCCATAACATATCTACCTCAGTTTAAAGAATAATTCCAAGCATGGCTATTGTGAGGGGGGGTTAGCTCGGTAGCGGGTGTGTGTGACCCCCTGGATGGGCTCCCCACACAAAACAGGCCCAGCAGACGGAGGTTGTGGTTTTCAAGATCAAAAGGTGCGGTTTATTTCTCTATTTACAGTGACAAAAACACAGCAAAGCAAAAAGAAACATAAACAAAATAAATCCTGGTCAGCTTGACCTCTGACTAAACATGCAGGTTTCCCTAACTAACAACTGGGATCAGCCTGGTGCTGTCCTAGTCCCTAAGTCCCTGGTTTAGTAAATGTCCAAACAAATAGCCACACAGGCTTTGTCTCACCGCACAGGGGTTCACTCTCCCTAGACAGTCCACACAGGTCTGGGTCCAGGCATGAGCAAACACCTAATGAAGCTGGGAGTTTTTATAGAGGCCTTAAACGAGCTGACAAGCTTCAGCTGGTCTCATCAACTCCCTGCCTGCACGACGCCCAGCACTCTCCCTAGAGGTATGAATCATCCATGAGCCCACTAGCCTCAGCTGGGCTTCATCAACTCTCTCCCTAGTTGTATAAGTCGGCATAAAGCCTGAATCTGGGAGAAATATACCTACCCCCCTGGATGCAACCAGGTGACTTTACCTTCCTGCTGTCACATACCCCTCCCTCTTGTTTTAACCTTGGGGTTGGAACACCAGCAATCAGGCATTCATGTACTCGAGACAAAGCATCCACATTCCCCATTTGAACGCCAGGGCGATGCTTTACTGTGAAGTTGAATTCCTGTAGGGCCAGGAACCACCTATTTACTCTTCTATTTGTCTCCTTGTTTTGAGCCATCCACTTTAACGGAGCGTGATCCGTAACCATGTCAAAGTGCCTACCTAGCAGATAGTACCGAAGGGAATCTAGAGCCCACTTCACCGCTAAACACTCCTTTTCAACCGTGGCGTAATTTACCTCATGGGACTTCAACTTCCTGCTGAGGTAAATGACTGGGTGCTCTTCCCCGTTCCAGACCTGGGACAATACTGCTCCTAACCCCACATCTGACGCATCACTTTGTACGACAAAGTCTTTAGAGAAGTAGGGTGAGTACAACACTGGCTGGCTACATAAGGCTTGTTTCAAGAATTGGAATGCTGCCTCAGCCTCGGGGGTCCATTTAATCATGACCGACCCTTTCCCTTTCGTCAGGTTGGTTAGGGGCACAGCCTTAGAAGCAAAGTGGGGAATGAAGCGCCGATAATAACCCGCGATTCCCAGAAAGGCTCGTACCTGCTTCTTGCTGTTGGGACGTGGCCAACTCTGGATGGCCTCGACTTTGTTGAGTTGGGGTTTTATTACTCCCCTGCCAATGGTGTACCCAAGATATTTGGCCTCCTCCTGCCCAATGGTACACTTCTTGGGGTTAGCCGTAAACCCCGCTTCCCGGATAGAGTCTAGGACTGCTTGCACTTTTGGCAGATGTGAGGCCCAATCTGTGCTATGGACAATTACGTCATCCAGGTAAGCCGCAGCATACTTCCGATGGGGCCTCAGTATCTGGTCCATTTTCCGCTGGAATGTGGCCGGCGCATTCTGTAACCCGAACGGCATTCTCTTATATTGGAACGCCCCGTCTGGGGTTACAAATGCGGTTTTCTCTTTGGCCGACTTGGCCAGGGGAATTTGCCAATACCCTTTTGTGAGGTCAAGAGTCGTCATGTATCGGGCTGTTCCCAGCCGGTCGATCAACTCATCTATACGTGGCATGGGGTAGGTGTCAAATTTTGTAACTTTGTTCAACTGACGAAAATCGTTACAAAATCGCCAGCTCCCATCCGGTTTAGGCACCAACACAATGGGACTAGACCAATCACTTTGGGACTCCTCTATCACCCCTAAGTTCAGCATTTTCTGTACTTCCTCCCGTATTGCCTCCCGTTGGGCCTCTGGGATCCGATAGGGTTTTAACTTCACCCTTTCACCGGGCGGGGTAATAATATCATGCTCTACCCCAGATGTTTGTCCCGGCAGCTCAGAGAACACCTCCTTGTTGCGAAGCACAAACTCCTTAACCTCCTGTTGTTGGGGTTGTGACAAGGTGGCTGCTATTCCAACCTCCGGAATCACGCAACCAGTTTGAGCTGGTGACCAAGTTTCTGCGACTAGGGACTCTCTATCCCTCCAGGCTTTCAACAGATTAACGTGATAGATCTGTTCGGGCTTTCGCCTTCCTGGTTGTCTGACCTTGTAATTCACTTCGCTCACTTTTTCCATTATCTCGTAGGGGCCTTGCCATTTGGCAAGGAATTTACTTTCAACCGTAGGGACAAGTACCAATAGCCTATCCCCCGGGGAAAAGGTACGGGTCTTGGCTCCACGGTTGTACACTCTCTGCTGTGCCAACTGCGCTTGGGCCAAATGTTCCTTCACGATGGGCATTACCTGTGCAATTCGATCTTGCATCAGGGCGACATGCTCAATCACACTCCTGTGGGGAGAACTCTCACTTTCCCAAGTTTCCTTGGCAATACCCAACAGCCCTCTTGGGTGTCTCCCATACAGTAACTCAAAGGGGGAGAATCCCGTAGAGGATTGGGGCACCTCCCTAATAGCAAACATCAAATAAGGAAGTAGACAGTCCCAATCCTTTCCATCTCTATCCACCACTTTCTTCAACATTTGTTTTAGGGTTTTGTTGAATCTTTCAACCAGCCCATCGGTTTGGGGGTGATACACAGACGTACGCAATTGCGTCACATTGAACAATTTACACAGCTCTTTCATAACCCGGGACATAAAGGGTGTACCTTGGTCCGTAAGCAGTTCTTTACAAATACCCACCCGGCTAAAAACAAGAGATAGCTCTTTGGCTATGGTTTTGGCCAAGGTATTTCGGAGAGGGATCGCTTCTGGATAACGGGTGGCATAGTCCATTATAACTAATATGTACTGGTGCCCCCTAGCGGACTTGATTATAGGACCTACCAAATCCATTGCGATCCTCTCAAACGGGACCTCAATGATGGGTAGAGGGACCAGCGGGCTACGGAAATGTGGCATCGGGGCCGACCTCTGACACACAGGGCAGGAGGAACAATAATTTTCTATGTCCTTCATCACCCCAGGCCAATAGAATCTCTGTAATACCCTCTCTCGGGTTTTCTCTGTCCCCAGATGACCTCCAAGAATGTGCCCATGGGCCAACTCCAACACCAACTTCCTGTAAGGTTTGGGCACCACAAGCTGCTCAACGGTTTCTTCTGCCCTTTTTGCCACCCGATACAGTAGGTCCTTCTCTACGCTGAAGTATGGGTAAGTGCAGGTATTATCTGGGTTCACTAACTCGCCATCTATTTCCACTACGTTTTCCCGTGCCTTTATTAGGGCGGGGTCTTTTAACTGTTCTGTGGCAAAATTTTCCCTGTGAACCTCAAGATCAGAAAACTCCACAGACGGTAGGTTTTCGTCTGAGGAGGTGGGCTCCTCTCCAGTTTCTTGAGTCTCGCCTGCCAATACTGACAAGGGAAATTCTGGAGAGTCCTCACCACTCTCAGAGGAGTTCTGGCTATCACCTTCCTGGTACATAGGGGCACCAGTGGGGGGCTCAGGATCATCCCACAGTTCCCAGAACTTCGGAAAATCCCTTCCCACAATGGCATCATGCGGTAGTTGAGATACTAACCCCACTGGATGAGAGAGGGTACCTTTGGGGGTCTTGAAACACACTGTAGTCACTGGATACTCTCGGGTGTCCCCGTGCACACAAATAACAGCTACCTTGCTATTCCCAGAGACCTCTGTTTTAACTAATTCAGCCTTTATCACGGTCACAAGGCTACCTGAATCCAGTAATACCACAACATTTCTACCATTAAGACACATTTTGCATAAATGTTTCTCAGTTCCCCGAATGGCAGTGCATGCGACTGTCGCACACAGCGACTGACGTCTGTCCGTCAGAAAGTCACATTGCATGGGTTCCTCCACAACCGGGCAATTTGCTGCAATATGTCCCGCTTGCCGGCAGCGGTAGCAAACAATCCTTTTGGCTGCCTCTTGAGCCCCCGACTTCCCAGGCTGTTCTCGCCAAACCTTGGGCAGAGCTCCCACCCTCTCACTCTCTCCACCCTCACCCCTTGGAATCATCTTATCCGCCCCTGGGGATGGTCTGGTCTTAGGGTGGAAAGTCCGAGAGTCTCTGGAAGAGGCCGTCAGGTTCTCTGCAGCCAAGTATCTCTCTACACGATCCACAAGTTTACCGGCCGTTTCTGGGTCTCCATGGCTTACCCACTTTTGAATGGCGGTAGGAAGAGCTCTCAAGAAACGATCCATCACAACACGTTCCACAATCTCCGGTGCGGACAAAGTCTCTGGCTGTAGCCACTTCCTGCTCAGGTGAATGAGATCATACATTTGAGACCTGGGGGGTTTTCCAAGCTGGAAAGTCCAGTTATGCACACGCTGAGCCCGGACAGCCAGGGTGACACCCAGCCTTGCCAATATTTCAGCTTTTAGCATCACATAGTATTTTGCTTGGTCAGGCTCTAGGTCATAGTAAGCTTTCTGCGATTCACCAGTTAACAGAGGAGCCACCAGTCCAGCCCACTGCTCCTCAGGCCACTTTTCTCTTTCAGCAGTCCTTTCAAATGTGGTCAAAAATACCTCTGGATCATCCTCTCCAGTCATTTTTGTCAATAAACGACTCACCCCAAAGGACGCGGTATTAGTGGGACGGCTTTCCTCACTGGTCTGCGGACGTTGCTGCATTACTGCTTCCATCTGTTGTAGTCTCTGCTCTTGCTTCTGCAACAGGTCTATGAAGCGGGCCTCAGATTGCTGCTGGGCTTGTTGCTGGGCTGCGAAGCTCTGTTGTTGAGCTGCAAGGCTCTTTTGCAAACCTGCATTTGTCTGCTGTTGATTGGCATTTGCTAGAGCCAGCTGTTTCAGTATCTCCTCCATGCTGGCTTAAAAAAAAACTGCCTGCATTCTCCACCAACTGTGAGGGGGGGTTAGCTCGGTAGCGGGTGTGTGTGACCCCCTGGATGGGCTCCCCACACAAAACAGGCCCAGCAGACGGAGGTTGTGGTTTTCAAGATCAAAAGGTGCGGTTTATTTCTCTATTTACAGTGACAAAAACACAGCAAAGCAAAAAGAAACATAAACAAAATAAATCCTGGTCAGCTTGACCTCTGACTAAACATGCAGGTTTCCCTAACTAACAACTGGGATCAGCCTGGTGCTGTCCTAGTCCCTAAGTCCCTGGTTTAGTAAATGTCCAAACAAATAGCCACACAGGCTTTGTCTCACCGCACAGGGGTTCACTCTCCCTAGACAGTCCACACAGGTCTGGGTCCAGGCATGAGCAAACACCTAATGAAGCTGGGAGTTTTTATAGAGGCCTTAAACGAGCTGACAAGCTTCAGCTGGTCTCATCAACTCCCTGCCTGCACGACGCCCAGCACTCTCCCTAGAGGTATGAATCATCCATGAGCCCACTAGCCTCAGCTGGGCTTCATCAACTCTCTCCCTAGTTGTATAAGTCGGCATAAAGCCTGAATCTGGGAGAAATATACCTACCCCCCTGGATGCAACCAGGTGACTTTACCTTCCTGCTGTCACACTATATTATGCATATAGTATATGTACATTGGTCAAGCTTGGACCAATGTAACTATGTATAAACCATACCAGCCTGATGTCCCTGGAAGCTGGAAACCACTGAATTAGACATCAGTAATACCGTGATTCCCAAGATGCACCAATGTAACTATGTATAATATAGCCATACCTGGATATCTTCGTTAACTTCAGAAATGAAAAAAATCTATTGTGGGTGAATTAACTTTTCAAAAAAAATGTTTTTTATTATTATATAATATGTGCTCAGATCCCTACAGAGTATCTGAAATGTATATTTTTTTCCTGCAGAAACCAGACTACCTTGGATAACATCAAAATTCACAAGAGATTTTTTTTTTCCAGGTGCTCTCAATGGGATTGCTGTGACCTTGAATGTTTGCAGGTCACGTTCCACTGCAAGAAATAAAAATAGGTTATAAAAATGGTAGTATTGTGTAGAAAATGTTTCATTTTGGTCTGGCACACACAACATATTTTGCAATTCATTATGCATTGTATTATGATGGTCTTTTAGCATTTTATAATTTGTCTTTTACCTGCAAAAAGCTTAATCCTAAAAAAAAATTATTAAATGCATAAAGCCAAAAACATACCAACATATAGAAAGAAGTAAGATATATTTATAATACAAAGTTTGTATCAGTTGAGGCTCAGCTTTTTTTCTTAAAATAATAAACATAGCATACTTACCTGATCTGTTGCACAGAGCGACCCCGAACCCCCTCTTCTGCCTCCCCCATGGTGCTCTTGGCTCTTTCTTTTCTGCATCTGCCCCAATAGCAAGCCAGACATGCAGCCTGGCTTAGCCCTACCCCCTGCTCCCTTCTCATAGGATATGATTGACAGCAGCAGGAGCCAAAGGCCTGTGAGGACAGAGAGAGCAGTGATGCTGCTCTCGGGCACAGCACTGGATTGAAAGGGGAGCCCGGTAAGTATTTGGGATAGGGGCCTGGGGGGAAGCTAATACTGAAAGGTCTTTTTACCATAATGCATAAAATTCATTAAGGTAAAAACATTATGCCTTTAGAACCACTTTAATAATTTTTAATGTTTTATATGTCTGTAGAAGAAGTTTGGTTGTACGGTTGAAACTCTCTCATTTTCCACACTCTATATTCTGCTCATCACTGCTAGTAATAAAAATGTCTAGACTTGCTCAGGGGCAAGATAGTTAATACAGGTCCTTTTATATGAGGGGGTCTTCAAAAAGTGTCTGCACTTTTATATATAACTTAGTTAAAAAAAGTGTGGAAACTTTTTGAAGAACCCTTGTACATCCTCTGGGACCCATGCCAGAATGCTTGTGTATGTGCAGTGTACTGCTATAGGAAGTAATGGTGACCTAGGCACATCCTCCAAAAAGGTGAAGGACCACATTATGGTCCAAATTCTCATTTTGGTGACTGATCATTGTATACGAGCAAAGCTGCTTCAGATGAGTAATAAGCAGTCTACCTACTAACCACTCAGGGTGAAGGTGCTAGCACAGCTTGTCTGTAAGCCACAGAGAATGGAAAGGATACGGAATTTGCTGCACTTCTTTAACCTTTATTAAAAAAAAATTAAATCATCACAGATAGTGTGGGGTACAGCTGAACGTTAATGCATATTGCGCTATGGTTATCACTTACTCATAATCTCTGGAGGTTACGAGTAGGCGTTAACTGTATCGCGAAATGCGTTAACTTTCAGTGATGATTTTAAAAAAATGTAATAAAGGTATGAAGAAGTGCAGCAAATTCCAGATCCTTTTCTTCTCTGTGACTGATCATTGTACTTTCTGTTCTGAAAGGACTCAAGCTTATAGACACTTTACCTTTAAAGGGGTCAAGACTAACACAGCATACAGTGTCTGCTCATTCTGTTAACATCAGCATAGCATGAACCTTAATGGGGATGCATTTTTAAGCTAAAAACAGAAAAAGGGCAGCAGGTATAAAAGGCAGCCATCCAAATGTCCCTGCATGCATCTACAGCAACATTAGAAACCCTGCAGATTAGAGGTGCTTCCCTGGTCTCACAATTTGATTCTATTACGACTATCCTGTCAACGATTCATGATGCACCATGATTACTGCCCATGGTTTTCATAAAAAAATTCAAGCAATCAGAAGAACTCAATTTTTTTAAATGTATCTGCTCTAAAAATTTAAAGGACACTCCTTGCATGTAGCATAGTCTGAACACAACAGACAAGTATTTATTTAGAACAGTAAATACTAAATGGCACAGCCCCCTTTACATTTCACAGCCCCCTTTACATTTCACAGCCCCCTTTACATTCCACAGCCTCCTTTACAGTCCACAGCCCCCCTTTACATTAAACAGCCCCCTTTACATTCCACAGCCCCTTTACATTCCACAGCCCATTTTATATTCCACAGCCCACTTTACATTCCACAGCCCCCCCCCCTCTTTACATGATACAGCCCATTTTACATTCCACAGCCCCCCAATTTACATTATACAGCCCATGTTACATGATACATCCCCCAATTTACATTGCACAGCCACCCTGCACTCCCAGGATACTCCCTGCCTCTCCCGGAAGAGCCCTGCCAGCACAATATAAAAGTTAAAACAAATCACTCTCAGTCCCTCTGTTACATGTATTCCTTCCTACGGTGTGTAAGGGATAATGTAAACCGATGCATCTACCTTATTACCTCCGATCTTTCATCCCCAGTCATGGTCACGTGCCCTACAGCCTGGAATTTTCCTCATCCCCCTTCTGGCTGGAGGGCACGTGACCGGGGATGAAAGATCAGAGATAATAAGGTAGAGTCGGTTTACAGCAGTAAATTACACACCATAGGAAGGAATACATGAAACAGAGGGACTGACAGTGATTTGTTTTAACTTTAGAATGCCCTTGCCCTTTAACTTTAGAATTACTTTTTTTCCTTCAGAAATTACATTTTGTTCAGGGACAATTCTAAACACGGGAAACATGCGCTGCTCTACAGGCATACTTTAGACACCCCCCAGGTACGAAATTTAAGGGAATATTTCACTTTTATTGTTTCACTTTAAGCATTATTAAAATCACTGCTCCCGAAAAAACTGATGTTTTTAAAACTTTTTTTTGCATTGATACATGTCCCCTGGGGCAGGACCCGGGTCCCCAAACACTTTTTATGACAATAACTTGCATATTAACCTTTAAAATTAGCACTTTAGATTTCTCCCATAGACTTTTAATGGGTGTTCCGCAGCTTTTTGAATTTGCCGCGAACACCCCAAATTGTTCGCTGTTCGCCGAACGGGCGAACAGCCAATGTTTGAGTCGAACTCATGTTCGACTCGACCATAAAGCTCAATCCCTAATTTTCAGCAATGTTTTTCTTTTGTTTTTATCCTAGATTCTCTTTAAACTATTTCTGTGATGAGAGCATTTCGTAGGTCACTATTGCTAATCTCTCCTATGGAGAATGTTGCTTGGCTTTCATACTGATGCTTTGGCTTCAATGCTGAGTTACTGACCTGGAAAAAGTATAGAGATAAGGGATTCTGACACTCAGTTATAGCATGCTTGTTTAGGCCTGTGCCTTGAAAAGTAGTGGAAACAATACACAGCCGGGTAACTAGCATATTTAAAATTAGGCCCTGAGGACTACCTGTTATATTATGCACAAGGCTTGACAGTAACATTTTTGTTATTCTAAAAGCCTAGATGCACCCCTCCTCTTTTCCTTTCTAGACTTATGTTCAATTGCGGCACTTTTTTTTTATTACCTGAGGACTTCCCCCGACTTGTCATGCCCACATACCCTGTTTGAGGCTATTTGTTCCAGATCCACACCACAACGCCATGTGCTATCCATGCTATACATACTCCTTTTCTCGGACAGTTCCCATGAAGGCCAGTAGAATGTGCCACAACTGGGAAAACCAACTTGGACTCAACCTCACAGAAGAGGAGTAGGACAGGATACTTTACCACTTGCATAAGGGCTTAATAAATGTAACGACCCAGGAAGCAGGCTACAAGTTATTTTCAGCATGGTATTTTTTACTTGTTATTTATTTTTTTGTTCGCAACCCCAGCACATCTGTACTTCACAATCATGCCCCCCCCCCTCTCCTCCATCCCATAATGAGACAACCTATGTCATCTCTCAAGAAAAACGAGTCTCCCTTGTGATCATCCAACATCTAAGTGCAAGCATAGTTACATATTTTAAACCATTTGTGTAAGATAGATATAACATATATATTATATATGTTTGAACTAATTTTTTTTTGATATGACAATGCTCAACTCTCCCAATATTGTTGATTATTTTCTATAAGTTACCTGCTCTCTTTATTATGTATGACTGTGTACTTTAAAATATTTGCCATGCCAACACTTTTGTTGTAAATTTGGACACATTTGGAGAAAATTTGAATCAAATTCATGGAAAGAACAGTTTTGTTGTTACTACTTGTAAAGATAGACATATTGGCTGAAGATTCACTTTGGGAGAAGTAAATGATATTAAATGATAACTAAACACTTCTGTATGACAGTCTAAGCAAGTACCAAAACTAGTTACTATGCAATGCGCAAGTTTCATAAAGTAAAAAAAAAAACAATTCCCCCCCACCAGGTTAAATCCTCCATTTGTGTCTCTTATTCGCCCTTCCCAGATACTGCAGCTCACAGTGTGAGGAATTCAGCAGCAATTCAGAGGCAGTGCTGCCAATCCAGAAAGCAGTGTGCAGGACTAGGTGTGGCAAAGTGCTAATTGAGAAGCTATAGACCTTTGAATTAGCAGTGGCAATACTGATAGCCACACCCCCTGCAAAAAAAATTAATTTCAATACAGGCAGGTACAGCCTACATGAGAGCGACCACTTTGTTCTGAATTCAGGAGCAGAGCAGCATTGTTGCCACACCATTGATGGATGCTGAATTAGGTGGACTTTACTGGCAAGATTGACAGGTATTTGTGGGACTTCGCAGGGGAACTCAAAGAAAACTATACATGCAGATGCCCTTATGTTTAAGTACTGCAGTACACTTTTTTAATTGGAAGGCCAAAGAGCTATACTTTACTTACTTTAATCTCTATGCAAGTAATATTATCTTTTCACACCTGCAGTACACTGTGGGTATTTTATTTTGGGGGTATAATGTCTTTGCCTTTGGCACTACAAGGCCATGGTATGATAGTTCGAAATGTAGCTGTGCATCACCATGTATCTTTTCCCACTGTTCTATCTTTAGTAGGTGATTGCTATTGAGTTACTACTGCTGAAAATCTCCATTCAGCTTAGCTGTATGCAAAGAATGTCTAGATTTACTACAATGTATTTTAAAGTAATTTTTTTTTCTGGAAAATAAAACATGTTGGGAAGAAAGGAAAAACATGCTTTAAGGGGAATAACAGAAGAAAATGCATTTTCTGTTCACACAATAGACACTGATGTTCTCTTTTGGTAGCGGTCACGTGACCTTATGCCAACAACACGTCATTCACCCTCCTGTTCGGCCTTTGCAGAATCTTTTCATGACCTACTGAAATTGAAAATGTAACCTTCCCTAAATAACAGATGAGGGATGCTACAAGTTGACATTTTCTATACAAGATCTTTCTCTGCTTTCAATTTTTACCTGAAGCTCTGAAAGATTTGACCAACCATACAGGCTCCACCTGTCATACTTGTCCAGATCTGCTATACAAATCAGCCTGTAAACATTTCTAACTAATTACCACAGCACTTGTTACTGGCACTTCAATTTTGCAGCATTACAATGCCAGCAATGGGCAGCGCGAAGGTTAATTGATTAGCACTCTAGCTTTACAGCTCTGGGTTCTTGCTTAAATCCCATAAAAAACAAACACAAATTCCAAGCTCAATCACCAGCTAAACTGCAACAAAACTAAATGTACCCTGTCTAACAGTTCACGTTAAAAACAACGGATTTAGTCACACACATCTGCACACATATGTATAAGCCGCAGTGGTCACATCATCATTTTGAGAGTCTCCCAAATTGGAGTATATATATATATATATATATATATATATATAGTAGTTGGATAGATTAAGGACGGTTTGCCTGGAGGGAGCCCACCCCTCCTTAAAGGTATAGGGATGCACGGGACACCCAGCAAGGGCACAATGGCAGCTAGAGGTATCCCGTGTGTTCCCTTAAATCCCAGCAGAGGTTTGATCTTCATGAGTTTATGTTATTTCTGTGCTTGCAGGGTTTTTCCTTCCACATCTTTGAAAGATACTAGCAAGTTAAATGCCATGAATATATCCCTGGAGTGTGTGTAAATGTAATGGGGACGTTGTGAGCCCCTTTCATGGTCGGCACCGATATGAATGGTTCTGTGTTTGGGAACTTCAGCCTCCAGCCTTTCTTTTTTAATTTTGGAAAGGGTAGGTTTACACCCTTTGTCACTGTTGTTGCTGTCCTTTTTGGGGCATTTTTTCCCCATTAACCATCTTAATGACATAAAATTAAGTTGAGACGCAATATCTCCAAAGTATTAGTAGGATAGGCATCCCTTTGGGAAGTGTTCCTTTACCCTCCTGGTTTGGTGGCTTCTTTTGATGGTGTGAGGAATTGAGGGGAAATCTTCCTTGGCGATAACATGTAGAAATTAATATCTGATACTTCTGTACTCTGTCCAAAGCTCAAAAAGTATTTTAGAGTTCTAGCAGAGACCTTTTTTGTATTAATTGTGTAGCGGGGTATTGCTCTTCAATCCCGCAGAAACTACATTACCCAGTACACATTGAGACACCCAGGGTGCATTGCCCCGCGCAGGGACTGCTGGGGTGGACTTTATAAGAGAAGGCAGAGCGGAAATCTTTCTCTTTGGACACCGCCCGCCCTGAAAGTGGAACTCCTGTCTGAGTTTGCTGTGACGTTAGGGCCGAAGCCTGGGCCTTTTCCAAAGAGCCTTCTGCTCTCATCGAGGAACCTGAGGGACGTCCCTCCATTGTTGCTGCATCGTTGCCCGGAGGACCAAAGACTCGGATGTGGAGAGACCTGTGTACCTATACACAGCAGTGGAAGAAACGGACATGGACTGGTCCGGTTGGGTGAGAGAGCACCTGTTCAGAAACAGATACAGTATCCTTGCTACCCTTGTGGATTACAGTTTATTCTTCAAAGTGCACCACCGTTTGCTAGCGAAGATTTCCCTGCAAGACTTTCACTTAGTTCAGTCAGGCCTGACTGGGTAGCGTAGACATTGCGGGGCGCCATCTTGTCCACGAGGGAGAATAGCTGCAGCGGGGACAGTGAGGGTTATAAAAATACTGTATACTTGTCTGCCCATTTAAATACTGTTTTATTGCAGGGCTCTGCACATGACATGTACACTGTTGTTCTTTTGCTTACCCACTAACTTGAGTAAATACATAAGGGTCAAGTATACTGGTGTTGGTGTCATTTACTCAGCAGAAGTGCCGGTTCAATTTTGTTTTAACTTATTGCTGTGTGTTCTTGTCATAGGATTGTGTCACCGTGAGTTACAGGCCACACAATCCTATCATCCCATACTAACTGTGCCAAGGGAGGGTAGAGCCGATTGCCAGGGGTTGACAGTGGTGCACTACAGGGCCCACAAATATACCAGCAGTCCTCTTAGCTGGGGGTATCGCTATAATTATATTATCTAATTTATGCTAAGCCGATTTTGACTAAAAGAATATCAGACATAAGATGCCAACCCTATGTATCAGTCATATAAGTTTGCATCTAAAACCAGGCCTACATATCAGTCACACAATTTGGAAAGTGATACTTCAATGCCCTTCAACACTAGGAAGGTGAATCAGGTGTCCTAGGAGAATGGGTGGTCTATGTGCAACTGTTGGCCTATCCATGAATAGGTAAAGAGGTGCTGATAACTTTTTGGTAGTCCTTAAAGTGATTACCATTACCATGAATAATCACCTCTTCTGCTACCTGTGTTGCCAATCTTTACGTCAAGTGAAAATTCTGTAGAATTTAACATTTCAGGGTATATTGATTTTTTAGTTCCCCACCACATGCTGTGGCTCATTCTGCAGGCTCCTACATCACAATAGAATACAGTAGTGTCATTGGGCCAGCAGGCAAAACCACTGAGTGCAGAGGGAGACCAGGAATGGGACAGTTTCCAGCATGTCAAATTCTGCAAGATCTTCAGATGGCAGATTCTTTTCCCTACTGAAGAGATTTGATGGAAACAGGAGTAACAGGAGAAGTAATTATTCCATGTCTTCTTTGCAGGGAACAATGTATTTTTAACTTTTATTTAGCAGCTGAGTTACTTTACCATTTGCATATACTGTAGATCTTTCTGTAAAGAAATACATAATTTAGGAATCAAAGATTACAGATCAGACAAATTGGAATAAAACAGAACCTCAATTTCCCAGTTCACTTAGTTCCCATACTAATATGATGCATAATGCAAAATATGCTGTTGTTGAACATGCACTATGCTTTCCCTTTAAAAGTTTCATTGACGTGCTATATACATTTGATGACAGGACTTCCGACCCAGATATTATAGCATATGGTTTCCATTGCCTTTTGGGACCCGGAAGACCTTTTACTTCCTGAACACTAGCAGCGTTCTAGCTTTGATTAATGTAAAAAAAATAAATAATTGTGGCTAAACAGATGAGCATACCATGTTTGTGTTTAAATATTAATTAATACAAAATCATAAATACTTGATGTTATAATTATAAATGCTAATTTCAGCTGTTTGCTTGTTCTATGGAAGTGCTAGTTATTTATATGCATAACAGGCTGCTGGAAACGGAAAACAAACATTTGGAAAGATGATGAGCTTTGTGCATATACGTATATAGGACAACCATGACTCTCATGAGAAACAGAACATGTGATTTTTTTTTTTTTTTTTTATATGGAATAACTTGACCTCTACTGCTGTCTGTAACTTTAAGAGGACTGAAAGCTTATGTCAAGTATGAAGTGCAAGCACCTGTACCTGATGCAGCTTTTCAGTATCCTTTAGTACATTTGAATGCTGGAATGTCCTAAATGAGCAGTGCTCCAACACCCTCTGGTAGTGTTGGAACTTGCCACTAAACAGAGTTTCCTCACATTTTCTATTGGCCCGTCAGCAGGGCTTTTTTCTCAGAGATTAGGTGCAGGTACTCCCCCAGCTACCCCTCCGAGCCACCCCTTGTCTCTACCTCCTACCTACTTCTGAGCACTGTTCCTTGGTTTGACCCCATACCCACCTCCCAGTTCTGCCCCTTTTAGAGAATACAGAAGCAAGTATCATTTTAGGGTGCTAAGTAACTTGTATGGAATTTGTTAGTGATAGCAAGAAAAGCAGTAAAATATATCCCCTGTAGCCAGCAACAATACAGCCCTCCAGCAACTGTAGTTCCCCCAACAACAATTGACCCCCCAGCAACAGACCCCCCACAACAAAATACCCCCCCAGCAAAAAATATATCACCCCAACAACAATAGACCCCCCCAGTAACAACAGATCTACCCCAGCAACAGACCCCTCACAACAAAATACCCTCCCGCAGCTACAATAGATCCAGCCTAGCAACAATAGACCTCCCAGCAACCAGCATCAATAGACTCCTCCCTCAACAGTAGATGGTTCCTAGCAACAATAGTTCCCTTCCAGTAGCAATAGATCCTACAGCAACCAGAATCAATAGACCCTGTAGCCCACCCCAGTACCCCTTGCCATTACATAAATTCAATGCTAGAGGTGCCGGAACTGCAAAATTGGAGGAGGTGATCGGTCTGAGAGCTGCCATACACTCACTATATGCAGTTTACCCCTGCAGGGGTGCTAGGATCTGGTGAGTAGGGATTTTAAGGGGGGCACAGAAGTCACCTCATCACCTTGCCCAAGAATTGGAATCAAGTTTATGCATTGGTCACTTTGAACATTGCACAAGTCACTTGGAAATGTTGTCATTTTTTATATACAAGATTGGACTGCCTTTAATATACTTTATATAGTTTCCACTTTTACCCTTTTCACCTTATTTACTTGATGGTTTTTGCATATGCAGGGAGACATACATAAGATTGTGTGTGTCCATATACATATGCACATCTAATTTTGCACCAACAATTATAAGAGGAGTCTTTAGGAGTGAAATACTCCTCTCACCATATGTTGATGATTTAGTGAGCATATATGCACTTTACGGTTTTGATGATTGCACACTGTTTTTAAGGTTGTAACTGGTGATAATATCTTTAAGGGTGTTAAACCAACAACTTCACAAATTTTACTACACTATACTCTCAAACCACTAATTTAATTCTACCTTAGTGCACTCTCACTTGAGAAGAGTGACTCACTAATGCAGATCACTCTTCAGGTGACAGGCAGCGCCACCCACCCCTAAACTCACATTGTCTAATTTTATACTTTTATAAATGTCTGGTGTAAAAGTAAAAAAGTTATATTTCATATTTACCTGATTACATTTTTTTTTTTTATTGTTTAGTTCTGACCATTAAGCCCTGTACACACGATCGGTTTAACCGATGAAATCAGTCCAATGGACTTTTTTCATCGGACAAACCGATCATGTATGGGCCCCATCGGTCTTTTTTCCATCGGTGTTTAAAAATAGAACATGTTTTAAATTTATCCGATGGTTAAAAAACCGATAGCAAATTACTATAGTCTGTGGGGAACTCCATCGGATAAAAAACCCACGCATGCTCAGAATCAAGTCGACGCATGCTCAGAAGCATTGAACTTCGTTTTTCTCGGCTCATCGGAGTGTTTTACGTCACCGCGTTTGGAACGGTCGGTTTTTTGACTGATGGTGTGTGGCCAAGACTGATGAAAGTCAGCTTCATCGGTTTTCCGATGGAAAAATCCATTGGTTAAAAAACCATAGGAAATCCGATCATGTGTACAGGGCTTAACTGTATGCACAGAAATGTGCATTCCTTTTATGAAGCAAAATATTTGCTTCATAAGGGAAAACTCGAATTTGACATTCTCTCTCTCACGCTTTACTTTCAGCCACAGAGGCCAGCCAATGCATGTAAAAGAAGCCTCTACAGAGAGAGTTATGCTGCGTACACACGATCGGAAATTCCGACAAAAAAAGTCAGATGTGAGCTTTTGGTTGGAAAATCCGACCGTGTGTAGGCTCTATCGGAATTTTCTGTCGGAATTTCCGGCAAGAAAAACTTGAGAGCTGGTTCTCAAATTTTCCGACGGGAAAAGTTCCCATCGGAAATTCCGATCGTCTGTATGCAATTCCGACGCGCAAAAAAAAAACACATGCTTAGAATCAAGCAGAAGAGCCAAACTGCCTATCGAATTTCATTGATCTCGGCTTGCTTGTCGTACGTGTTGTACGTCACCGCGTTCTTGACGGTCGGAATTTCCGACAGGATTTGTGTAACCGTGTGTATGCAAGCCAAGTTTGAGCGAAATTCCGATCGTGTGTACGCGGCATTATACAGGCTTCCAATTCAGACTTCTCCTTCTGAAAATGTTAGTTGCCTAACTGATGCTGATCGTTTGGCTTCAATACAGTACCTTGAGTCACTGATCCATAACACACGTGCAGATTAGCAGTTTTGATTTCACTGTGTGCATGCCAGTTCCAGGTCTATGACTGTCAGTGTAGAAACAAGGAACAACCAGGCAACTATTTTTTTACTGTAGGAGGAGGCAACTATAATTTTCTGTAGGAGGAAGCAACTATAATTTTCTATACGTCATCAATGGCAGCCTGCATCTCACGCTCATAACTGACTGCCTTCTATTGGTTAAGGAGGGCGTGATTCAGCATCCAAGAATTTCAGGGATATTGTAAGGTACATGCACCTGGGGATTCTGTATGTTACTTATTTTGCCACTTCACATTTAGTTGGAAAAGGATTTCTTTAAAGCAGAACTTTGTCTGGTGGGTTCTAAGGAACATTTGCCATAATGTGTAAGTATGCATGGCATACTTGCAAGTTATGGCAAACTTACCTCTTATTTTTTGCATTCCTCCAGCGGTGAGAGGTCCATGTACCCCGTCGCTGCTGCTTTTCGGCTGCTTTTTCCATGTCCAGCGTCTTCTTTATTTAGCCATTGGGGAGACACTGTTGATACAATTCCTATACGTATGCTGGAGTTAGGTTATCCCAGGACCCAGTTTCATGCTAGACATTTTATAGGAGTGTACAGTGCATTGTGCATACGCCACAGGCAGTGCACACAAAAGAGGAGTAGGACTTTTTTTGGGCAGAAGAGATGTACAGAGCCTTTGTTGCAAAAAAAAAAAAACCCTAATAGAGATTTTTTTTTTTTAGACTTCATTTCCACTTTCAGAAGGAATTGTATGTAATAAGTCTATTCTTTTAGGCAATCTTTCAATTGAGAACTCTGGAGGCGTACTTTGTTTGTCAGCAAGTTGCTTGTATGAGTCTTGTCAGATAGAAATTAGCAGCCTCAAATCTGTCCGCCTTTTTCCACTTTAATATGCCGGAGACTCAATATATTGTGCCCCGATGAGAAAGAAGGTCATGGGATATCACCTGTTTTAGAATATATAGAGTTATTTGAAATGTCTCAGCTGGAGATTCTACTTCGAAGCAATCTTCAGTGTGCTTGTGAGTAAAATATGATCACACGGCACAATTTTTTCTTGTTGATATGCCACCTGATACCATGTGCTATACTGCACCAGACTATTGTAGCACCTCTCTGCCAGCTTTTTAGGATGTCTTTATTGGAAATTTTTGGGTTAACTGGGGCAAGAGCTGACAATGGAGCCATGGCTGGCCCATTCAGTTGTATGCTAAAGTTTGGGAATTTCCTTGTCACAGATCGTATAGGTTTTCTTTTTAACAAAATGTTAGCACAACCTCTGCTTTAAAGCAGACTCCGCTTTTTACGTAGCTACCTGACTCTGCTTTCTCATGGCCCTCCACATCGCCTCATCCACTGACTATGGGGATCCAGAACTGTAGTCTGGGCTCACAGCTGACCTGTCTTGTTGCCACCCTCATCTTGTCTAAGTCCATGTCTAATGGAGTCTTCAGGACCTGTGAGGACCCCGCTGATGAATAGTCAATGAAAGTGCCCACATCACCATGCAGCAGCATGGGCACCTGAAAAAGGGAGGATGCAGGACACGGCTTATCCCATGACCACTGATTAAGGTAAGTATTCTTGGCATTTAGCTTTTAAAATAAAAAAAAGTTTAGTTTTGAAAATGAAATAATTGAAAGATTTATTAAATCAACATTTAGTTGGGGGGGGGGGGGTCAGAGAGGAGCTTTAAATATGATATATGTTCATCCATGATGGCTTAGGATTATGAAGACTTTAAAATGTTTAGGCATAGTGTCAGTCAACACCTTTTGCAGAAATACCAGCCTTTACCAGCTTCCTGTAGCAGTCTTTTCACTAAGCATTGAAAGTCATGATAATTTACCAAACAAATTTCTCTTCAAAGAGTTTAAATAACATACCTGAAAATTGCATAGGTGTGCAATCCTCATTCCTTTGCATGTGATAATTTCATAACTAACAATTTTCATGAATCATATTGTTTTCCCATGTAATGATTTTCTATCTCCTAGATGGCAAGACTTGAAAGGCTCCATTTTCCTATCTCCCCACAGTCATTTAAAGAAAATCTAAGAATTAATATCATCTAGAAAGGAGCAGTATTAAAAAGGAAGAAAAGTCATGCAGTCGTTTTTGATAATGGGCTATTATATGCATGTATATTACAAACATTGATAGTATAACCAGAGAGAGAATAAAGCAAGCAATAAATGTGGAACCAATTAATACAACCTTTTCTGAAATGAAGATTTTTTTTTGATTGAATTTTTTTTGATAAATGCCACAAACTATTGAACCTGCTGTACACATTATAAGTACATTGATGCTCATTTTTTCTTGATTACTATTTTCCCACTCTGAATACTACAAAATTATCTTAGGTCGCCTTGAATGCACCGTCGTCTATCTACAATTTTCAGTAATTGATGTTAATTAATATCTACAAAAATTAATTGCACATTAAAAACTGCAGGGATGTGTCTTGTTTAGAGAGTCTCTTAAAAGCTCAACCCCTCGACCCCTTTATACTCTCCTTTGCTGCTCTCCTCGCTTAGCATTAAATTAGGAAATTGTGAGAAGAAAGGTTTTTAATTGCAGACAACACATTTTATGTCTCTTCTGCAAAACCAGATTCTTGCCTTTCTTGTTAACTTTCTGAACTCTACACTGAGCTGCCCATGCGCAGCTCAGTAAAAAAATTCCAGCATCTGCTGGAATGAATGAGCTCCCATGCGCTTGCATTGGAGTTATGTCATCCTGGCCTAGTCAATCAAGATAGCTAGAAATCATGAACCTGGAAGAAGCTGTAAAGGAGTTGCCGCCAAGATATCTTACAGACATCGCATTACTGGATGGGAGGTGAGTATAGTTCCACTATAGTTCCACCTTCTGTGTATGGTAAAGGGCATGTGATGGACTCCAGGAATGTATTGTTCTGGTCTGAGCAGCAAATTGCCAAGCTAGGACACCATCATGTGAGAGAGGGGAGAAAGTCATCAACTCTGGGTAAGCTCCAACACCAATGACATGGAGCTTACACATTCTTGACTCCAGCAGAAGAGCAGAGCAGCCAAGAAGCGTAGAAAAAGGAAGTGTAAGTGGGTAAGCTTCGAAGAGACGTTGTTACATTGCCCTAAATAAGGCAGACAGTCTCTTTAATTTCATTTTGTATAGAAATAATAACGTAATGTTTAAAAAAAAAATTTTTTGGAGAATGCACGCCAAATTATGCTCTTTCCCAACATGCAGAGAAACATGCCACCCTTTTAGCAGACACGCAGTGGTGACCTTAACTGTTAATGGCATGCCAATGCATCTGTAAACATACATGCTATTGCACGCTAAACTGCATTGTGCTGTTATTTTTGGAAAAGAGCCAGTGAATTATTTTCCATGTTCCTTGTGTATATGAATGGGCTGCCCTACGTGCCCATGTTTGGTCATACCTGTAGGTATGAACCAAGCCTAAGTTCCCCAAACTCTTGGACAAAAATATTAGTCTGTTATTAAAGACTTCACAACAGAGATTAAATTGTAACCATGTGAACACACAATGAAGAGTTGCCAGCAAATTCAAGGAATATACACCACTGGAACACTGAGGCCCCTTTCACATTGGGGCGGTGGGTGCGTCGGCAGTAAAGCGCCGCTATTTTTAGCATTTTAGCGCCTGCAAAGCACCCCAGTGTGAAAGGGGTCTTATAGATCAAGTGACCAAGAGCTGCAGAAGTCAGATGGTGGCAACTTAGTGTAGCAGCCTCGATGATTCTGTCTGTGTTGCTGGACACAGGAGTTAATAAAAACCTTTTTGTTTTCATCAAATACCTTATACGTTGTATTAGACCAGTGGTGTCAACACTGGGTCTCTGCATCTCTCCATACAGTGATAACAGATCATGGCTGGTGGGAAGGTGTTTTGCATAGCTTCCTGAAAACAAGAAGCTACCTTACTCCAGCCAAAGCTTAAAAAAAGTTTTTATCTTTAGATACTTATTTAACTGCAGTACTTCAAATATCTCCTTAGCACATCAAGCTCATTAACTGATGCCATTTTAGGTTAAAGTCTTCCGATTTTCCTTGTTAAACAGCTGGCAATCAGTCACTTTCTTGATGATAATTAGCAATTGGCCAGCAGTCTGGTTTGCTAATTAACTGTTGGCCATGACACCTCTTGTAAATGTACAGGGTGGTCAGTAACCCTCGGAAAATATGAAAGTCCTCTTATTTTCCAAGAGACGAACTCTGGCTCAATGTCAAGCCACTTAGCCAAAACTGAGCATGATTATATTACTCAAGCAATAGTTTAAGTGAGATTAATTGAAGTGAAGAATAACCCCTGAAGCAGTAGAGAATAAATTAAAGGCAGAGACTGATCTACGTGTCAATCACTTTGAATTCCATTGAGACCAATTTTACTTTTATCAAATGGTTTTGGCATTCTGAATAGGAACAAGACTTCAAAGTAAAGAGATCATGGTTCAAATACTTTGTTTTACATTTTAAATCATTGTGAAGTATCCAAATGTAAACTATAAGGAAAAAGGTGTTCATGAATAGGATGACAATGCGGTATGTTTTTGGAGGGCTAATCCTGTGATAATGTCCCTGTGTGTGGCATGAGAATGATTGGCAGGTCTCCGTGTCAAAAGATCAGACCAAGTTTTATGCAGCATTCTGTTCTTCTTGGCTGAGAAGGTCAAGATGAATAAAGTAACAAGGCATTTTTCAGTAATTCATCCTACTCTCTAAAGGAACGATAGATGTGTGAACAGAAGATTATCTAAGGGTCCGAGCAAGCTTTAGGCTGCTATATATATTGAGATCTTATAATTTACCAAAAATTAAAGAGATGCTTTCCATTTTTGAGGCAAAACTATAGAGCCTCCTTAAATCCCATACCCATTAAAACTCGTCTTCACCCCTCTGTCAGAGCCCCCCATAAATACCCATTTCTTTTGAATATGGGGACAGATGTGGTCTTCTCCCTAAGCTACTAATCACCAGGCCTTTACACTGTCACATGAAGGAGGGAAGGACATCATCAACCCCATGTAATTAATATGTTCCCTCTACTGCTGATCTGGTTATAGTTCAGAATTTTGGATATTACCCATCTCTCAGTGATAATGGTCACCAGGACAAATAGAAACTGCGAATCTGCCAAACTGGGAAAGCCGGCTATAACAGCTTGACAAAGGTTTTAATGCCGCGTACACACCGTTTTTAATGTTATTGAAAAAAAACGGCATTTTTCTCAACGTGATTTTTCGTGTTTCCTCTCAAGCCTGCCTTGCCTACACACTATCGTGGAAAAAAATGTTCGAGTAAAGCGCTGTGACGTACAACACATACGACGGCACTATAAAGGGGAAGTTCCATTCAGATGGTGCCACCCTTCATGTTAGTAAAGTTTGTTGAGAGACGATTCGCGCTTTTCAGCCTCGTGCTTTTCAGTCCGTTACAGCGTGACGAATGTGCTATCTCCATTACGAACGCTAGTTTTACCAGAACGAGTGCTCCCGTCTCATACTTGATTCTGAGCATGGGCATTTTTTTTCACGTCGTTAAAGCCTACACACGGCCGTTTTTCATGACGAGAAAAACGACGATGTGAAAACTACGAGAAAAATTAGAGCATGTTCCAATTTTTTTTTGGCCATTTTTCACATCGTGAAAAATGCTCGGAAGCCCACACACGATCATTTTTAATGACCATTTTAAAAAATTGCATTTTTCCACGTCATTAAAAACGGTCGTGTGTACGCGGCATAACTCATCACCGATCAATCCACAACAAAAAATGCTTTGGCTTTAGATACACATTAAGATCACTATAGATTTTAGTTGACTATTATCCTAGCCCTGTTGTTTTGTTTGTACTGCATTTGCCTACTTATGGAATAAAACAGATTCCTTTGGTTATTCTTTATCAAAAAGAACAATCTAAACTGGAATTTTGAAAAGATCATGTATTGTTATCACTGTAATAAATTAGATTGAGTGGCACCATTGTCACAGTAGTGTGCAAAGGGTACAATTGTTAACACCCAAAGCCCAAGTGTAACCATAGTGCTTCAATATTTTGCTTTCATGGGGCCAAAGTATGGGCACCTTTTTGTCTGGTATGCAAGTATCACTGTATGTAAATTAAATTCTAAAGTTCTTTTTTTTTTCTCAACAGATGGTACTGGATAGCATTTGTAGCCCTCTGCTCTTCACTTGCAATACTGCCAAATACACATGAGATTACAGAGGGTCAGCTTTTGGAACTGACTTGTCCAACTCTCTCTACATGGCCGTATATTTGGTTGTCGTGCTGCTCCTACTGACCCCGTGTCAGCCAGTTCCTCTTGATTTCCCACCTCTATCAAATTCTTCCCTATCCCTTGAAGAACTTGGCAATACTACTGAACATTACTCCACCCAGCCTCCAGGTACAATCCGCCGGACACCTCAGACAATCATTGTCGGCGTTCGGAAAGGTGGGACCAGGGCATTGCTGGAAATGCTGGACATTCACACAAACATTGTGGTAGCTGCTACCGAAGTACATTTCTTTGACTGGGATGAAAACTATGTGAAAGGGATTGAATGGTACAGAAACCTTATGCCTTTCTCATTTGAAAATCAAATTACTATCGAGAAAACTCCAGGTTATTTTACATCACCACTGGCTGCTGAAAGGATTCATAGCATGAACAGCTCAATTAAGCTGCTTCTAATTCTCCGAGACCCTACGGAAAGGGTCATATCGGATTACACCCAAGTTTATTACAACAGGCTGGAAAACCACAAGCCAGTGCAGCCTTTTGAAGGAATTGTGATTAAAAATGGTGCACTTAATACCAAATATAAGGCAATCCAAAGGAGCTTGTATGATCTACACATGGAGAGATGGCTGAAATACTTCAGTTTAAATCAGATCCACATAGTGGATGGAAATACTTTAATTAAAACACCTCTCACAGAACTGCAGAAGGTGGAGAGGTTCCTTGACCTCCCTCCTAGAATAGTCTCTTCAAACTTTTATTTTAACCAAACCAAGGGGTTCTACTGCATCAGAAGTGATGGTCGAGAAAGGTGTTTGCATGAGTCTAAAGGGCGCCCCCATCCTATAGTAAATGAAACAGTCTTGGAGCAACTTTACTCTTATTTCAGAGAACATAATCAAAGGTTCTACACAATGGTTAATCAAACGTTTGACTGGCACTAGCACCAACCACCATCCGACAGAGAAATCTGTCGAAAAATGCCAAGCTGTGATTTAAACCAGTAAGATGCTGTAAAAAGTGGAAAAATAATGAAAAATTGTACTTAATGGCCATAAAAGCGTAAAATATGAAAAACAAACAATAATTTGTTTACAGATAAGAAAACATTGAGCCCAAAACATTTCCTTTCTTTATTGTAAATAATGATATGCAATGCATTATTCTGATTTGTCTTATTATTTTTTCCAATTTATATATGTACGTAGACAGTCACTTATAGAAAGATTGTGCAGTAGACATTGTTTGAAAACATTTGATATTGAACTCTTCTTTGCTACAGTAACAAGAGCCTAAGAAAAACTAACAAAAAAAAAAAGAATCTCCTATGTTAAAGCGTGTGTAAATGGAGAAATAATTTTGTATTACTGCTAAGCTATATGTTACTGTCTTTAATGAAAAATTTATTTAATGTTTTTAGTACAGGTATTCTGGGTTAGTAGGAAAATGTGACACTCTTTTGTATGTTAATTTAAATAGCAATGACTTGTTTTGCACCTGTTCAACCAGCAAATTTGTCTGTGATGACCATATTTTTTTTACATTTTTATTCAGTTTTTTATTTATTCTTCAATATCTTTGCCATTTGCCCCATCATTTCATCTTCTTTTTTATTATTTTATTATACATGATGTATATAGCGCCAACAGTTTGTACAGCACCTTTACAATGTAGGGGAGACAGTACAATTACAGCACAGTTCAATACAGAAGGAACAGGAGGGTCCTGCTCGTGGAGCTTACAATCTAAAGGGAGGGGGAGGTGATACAATAGGTAATAGCTGTGGGGGGTAATCTTATGGAGGTGGCTTGGGTACAATTCTTAGGTAGAGGTGGGGTAGGCTTCCCTGAATAAGTGAGTTTCAGTGATCACATAAAGGCAGACAGGGTAGGGGCTGACTGGACATGCTGGGGCAAGGAGATCCAGAGGATGGGTGAGGCTCTGGAGAAGTCCTGGAGGCGAGCATGGGAGGAGGTAACAAGGGAGCTAGAGAGTAGGAGGTCCTGGGAGAAATGGAGAGGACGATTTGGCCGATATCTGCTGATTTATTTATTTAATTTTTTTCCTTTTTCACTTTTTTTTCCCTCCTGAATACGTTTTTTTTTTTTTTTTAAAACTGTATCACCTCTATAGTGTGAAATTAATGCATGGCCCTTTAAAAGACACATAATATTGATTATATGTTATAACCATTATAAACATTTTTTGTTGTTGTCCCTGTAACCACCATTTAAGAGATTTGCACCTTGTTAAATTAGCACTTAAATTAAGAATTTAAATGGGACCTAAATAATTTGTACAACTGTATATATGGAAGACTGCATTAATATGCAATAATGAAATTTTACAGACTGTATAACTTCCTCTTTAGTTGAATACAAATGAATATTTCTTAATGGTGGTCTGTGTCCTTGCTCTGTCTATGCCACTCTTATACTCTCTTTATGCAGTGCTATGAGTAATGGTTTTAATAGAACTGACATGGATAATTAGCATAAACCATGGCGCTGAATGGAACCTGCTTGAAATGTGGTAATTTCCGTCTCTTAGCTAATGCTGGTGTAGGACTTTAACCTTATAGAACAGTATATATATATCTGCCTTTCATTGTCTTTCCGCTGCATTCACTATATTTCTACCATCAAGAAAGATCCATAAAGAAAGCCAGTAATGGTTATGCAGAATTAATAAAACATAATGTCATTATATATAAAGGGATTGATTAAATATTTAAAATGAAGGCAATGAATATAATGGGTCTAAATGAAATCTATATTTCTTTTTGCTTTTTAAGCCACACAATGTGCTGGGAGAAGTGTATCAAGGCTGGCACAGTGTGAATCAGGTACTGATTCAGTACATTTGACTCTTTAAAAAAAAAAACGGACCCCGCTATGCATTATGTGAATGTGAACCAGTGGTGTAACATAACCCCAATGCAGTTTCAGAACGGAAGAACAGAAACCTGCTTTTTTTTATTAAGGACTCCTTTTAAATAATAATGATACGCATGTGTGAGAATTTTAAAAAACTGGGACTTGTTGGTGGCTGTTTTTACTCATATAGCAGATAAGCGGGCCCAATTCTTTAAAACTCCCATGATGCAATACAAGCTTTTCCTGATTTAACTCTCTAGCACGTTCTGGAGTCATACATTCATTGAGTGCAGAGACGCAGGCAAAACGCTTTAGGGCTGTCTGTCTATAGACTGCATATTAACAACATGGAAAGTAGGACAAAGTGTTGCCATTGTATTTAGTTATTGTAACTATGGGATTCAGCATTTTAAAATTTGGATAGAAACATGAAAGCTGCTGACCTGTTTTTGAAGGTAGAAATTTGGGTCTGCCATTTTTTTCTTTTGTTCCATGTTTTAATTGCTGATTGTCATGGACCTTTGAATACTGAAGTATTTCTCCTTTGAATCTGTGACAGACCTAGCCGGGACAGAGGCTTTTGGAGGGGGTGTTACTTTAGATTCAGGTCCATGTCCCCCCAAGAGACACAGACTCTGGGGACCCTGTATATGCCATATTAGAGTGACTGAGTCATACTGTTGGGACGTTCACACATTCACTCTAAGGATATGCGAATGCAATCACCTCCAGCCATCTGTCTGTCCTCTGTGCTAATTTGACCCTGCTAAATGTGTGATGTTTACACTTATGATAATGTGTATTGTATAGCAGGTGAGCCAGGTAGGAGACGGGATGTCTACCCTGAAAGGTCATATCTATGAGTCACCTTGGCTGTCTAAAGGATTTAGTTAATTAGCTCATGTTAATTTATGTTCTGGTTACTTCCTCTGTTCTGTATATAAGACTTGTTTTTGGGTTCTAATAAAGTCTCTCCTGTTGGAACTTACATACAGCCTGCCTGGTGTTTGTTCTGACCGATCACAAATGGATTTGAATGGCACATAGCTGTAGTTTGAATCCTGGAGCACCGGATGATCCAATAGAGCAGAGGAGTGTCGGGAGAGGGGAGCCGAGTGAGCAAAGGGGCTCGTTACATTGGTTGCCAGCGGTGGGATTTGCTCTCCAGTTCCTGGGACACTCCAAACCACCACAGTGAATGACTAGCTATACAGCCTGCAGGAAAGCCACGCTGAAAGACTTACTTGAGAGCCGTGGAGGGACCGGTGGGACAAAGAACAAGGCCACCCTGATCAGGGAGCTAGCCGAGATGGACCAGAGGGATGATGATGCAGGACCCCGGTCAGTTGAAGACCTGTTTCAGCAACGAGTCCGAGAGCGGTTGGCATTATATGGTGCTAACCCATCAGAGACCGCCATACAGAATGCCATTACAGACATCAAGCTGCAGGATGAGCGACAAGAGAGAGAACGAGAGCGACAAGAGAGAGAACGAGAGTGACAAGAGAGAGAATGAGAGCGACAAGAGAGAGAACTAGAGCGGCAACATGAGTAGAGAATGGCAGAAATACGGCAATCGGAGACAACACCTAAAGATGCAGCGCCTGTCCGTAAGTTGCCCTTTCGGGCGTTCAAACTATTTAAGGAAGGAGAGGAGGAAATTGAAGCATTCCTGCAGGACTTTGAGAGACTATGCCAGATACATGAAGTACTGCCCCAAGATTGGGTCGCCTTACTGGCGAGTAATTTAACTGGCAGAGCGGCGGATGCGTATCGGGCCCTGGAGGACGAGGACGCTAAAGACTATGACCGGGTAAAAGAAGCTCTGCTAGCCCGATTTGCCATTACACCCGAAGCCAGCCGGATGAAGTTTCGAGAATCCCGGAAACAAGCCCACATAACATACGTGGAGTGGGCACATCGTCTGCAGCGAAACCTTAAGGGCTGGTTCCAGGGAAGCTGCGCTCATACCATAGAGGACATCACCCAGCTAGTACTCTTAGAACAGTTCTTTAACCACACCCCTCCGGTACTACGGGATTGGGTGCGAGATAAGCGACCACGGACTGTACAGCAAGCGGCAACTTTGGCCGATGAATATCTGGACTCTCGAAGGTCAGGCGAAAGAGAGCGCTATCCACTATCTCGGCCCAGTTTACCAGCCTCTAACCCAACTTCAGTACCTCAGTGGTCTGCCTCTAGACCCCTAGCCCGACCCAACCCCCCTACCGGACCTAAGTGCTATACCTGTAACCAAACCGGTCATCTGCAGCGATATTGCCCTACCCGATCCACGAGGTACCGAGAGACTAATCATCCATCCAGACCAGCGGCTCACTGCGTCCAGAACGAGCCCAACCATCGAGATGTTCAGGAAGAGTGCGGCAAACTTTTCGAGGCTGATCCCGTCCAAGCTGCTGCCGGAGATAATCGGCAGCACCATCGCCAGGCAGTATGGGTTAATGGGAAGCCGGCCCAGGGACTCCGCGATTCCGGGGCTACGATTACCCTCATCCAGCCTCACATGATTCCCCAGTCGGCCCGGACCAGCCAGACTGTTGCAGTCAGGGTAGCAGGGGGCAAGGTACTATGTTTATCCACCGCCCAAGTCCTCTTGGATTGGGGCTCAGGGGAGCGACAAGTGCGAGTGGGATTACTACACGAGTTACCCGCAGAAGTACTTTTGGGAAACGATTTGGGACATTTAACTTCCTCATATGCCCCAGAGGACGCTATGGCCGTGACCACCAGACGGCAGAGCCAACTTCAAAGCAACTCCACTCCTATGGGGACCCAGGTAAGACCAAATCCTCCTACGTTACCCAGACTTGACAACCCCTTGTCCTGGGATTCTCCCTCCGACGTTAGGCAAGAGACTCAGAGTGACCCAACTTTAGCTGGTTATCGGGACAGGGCGGGCAAGGATCCAGGGGGGTTGGGGGAAGACAGAATAGAGTGGGAGGGGGGGTTTCTTTATCATTACACTGAGGGAATGGGCACTGGGAAGCGACAGGGTCCCCACAAACAGCTAGTTGTACCCCAGAAATACAGACGGGAGCTATTGCGCCTGGCTCACGACATCCCCTTGGCCGGACATCTAGGGATAGCCAAGACCCGGAGTCGGTTGTCTCATGCTTTCTTCTGGCCCAGGTTACATGCCGAGGTGCGAGAATACTGCCTGACCTGTGAGACTTGTCAGAAAGTAGGGAAGACAGGGGATCACCCAAAAGCCTTGCTGCAGCCCCTGACGATTATTAGAGAACCCTTTAGCCGCATAGCGGTAGATATTATAGGCCCACTGGCCCGCCCCAGTGCCACCGGGAAGAAGTATATTCTTACGGTGGTGGATTACGCCACCCGCTACCCGGAGGCCATTCCCTTATCCAATATCCAGGCTGATACAGTAGCAGATGCCTTGCTGCGGGTATTTACTAGGGTAGGGTTCCCCCAGGAGATAATGTCCGATCAGGGTACCCAGTTCACAGCTGAGCTGACGCAGCAGCTCTGGCGTCTCTGTGGGATTAAACCCCTCCAGAGCGCCCCCTACCATCCTCAGACTAATGGGCTGTGTGAGAGATTTAACGGGACCCTGAAGCAGCTGCTTCGGGCCTTTGTGGAGAGTAGAAAGGATTGGGAGAAATATCTTCCCCATCTACTGTTTGCCTATAGAGAGGTACCCCAGGAGTCCACTGGGTTTTCCCCATTTGAGCTGTTATATGGGCGAAGGGTTAGGAGACCCCTAGACTTAGTGAAGGCCCAGTGGGAGGGGGTAGAGCATCCGGAAGGCCTCCCCATCCTTAGTTATGTCTTGGAACTCAGGGAGCGACTGCGGGAACTTACCGATCTAGTCCATGAGAATATGCAATCGGCCCAGAGTCAGCAGAAGGTTTGGTATGATCGGCTGCGAGGAATCGCACCTTTTATATCGGACAGAAAGTCCTGGTACTAAAACCCCTGAAGCAAAATAAATTACAGGCCTCCTGGCAGGGCCCCTATCAGGTGGTAAAACAGCTGTGCGATACAACCTACGTGGTTGCCAGCTGTGCAGACACAAAAATTAAGAGGACGTTCCACATTAATATGATGAAGGCCTATCATGAGAGGGCTGAGGCAGTAGCCGCCATATGTGCTCCTGCCAGCGGGGACACTGAATATCTACCGATGCTGGAGCTTCCCGAAATCAGTAACTGTTCCGGGGGTGTGGAGGATATACGGCTATGAGATAGATTAGGATCCCAAGAACGAGAACAGGCCAGAGAATTACTCCAAGACCGTCAGGAGATGTTCTCGGCACGCCCTGGGTACACTCACATAGCTGTGCACAAGGTAGAGACCCCCGGGCAGAAGCCCCTGAGACAACCAGCCTAAAGGATCCCTGGAGCAGTGCAAGAAGGGATGAGAGCGGAGATTAGGGAGATGCTCGAGTTAGGGGTGATTGAGCCATCAGCAAGCCCCTGGGCTTCCCCTGTAGTATTAGTCCCAAAACGGGATGGCACGACCAGATTTTGCGTGGACTATAGGCGACTGAATGACTGTACTGTGACAGATGCCTACCCTATGCCCCGAGTGGACGAATTGCTGGACAAAATAGCTCAGGGACATTATCTGACGACTATTGACTTGTGTAAGGGCTACTGGCAGATTCCCTTGGAAGCGGAAGCAATTCCGAAGTCGGCCTTCATCACCCCGTTCGGCCTTTACCAGTTTCGGGTAATGCCACTCGGGATGAAGAATGCGCCGGCTACCTTCCAGCGGATGATAGATGAACTCCTTGATGGTCTGCAAGATTTTGCATGCGCATATCTTGACGACATCGCAATCTATAGCCAGACCTGGGAGGAACATCTTAGACACCTGGGAATAGTGCTAGATAGGATCCGAGCCGCAGACCTGAACCTGAAGCCAGACAAATGTAATATCGGGATGTCTGAGGTACAATATCTGGGACATAAAGTAGGATGTGGGAAGCAGAGGCCAGAACCTGCAAAAATAGAGGCCGTCCTAAACTGTCCGGTTCCCAGAACCAAGACCCAGGTACTTGCATTTTTAGGGACAGCAGGGTACTACAGGAAGTTTGTACCCCACTATAGTGACATAGCCAAACCCCTGACGGACCTGACCAAAAAGACTCTCCCTAGACAGGTCCTGTGGTCCCCGGAGTGCGAGATAGCATTTCATCAGTTAAAAACCGCCCTAACGCAAGCTCCCATACTGGCGGCCCCTGATCCGAACAAACGCTTTGTCATTCATACAGATGCCTCCATGTTCGGACTGGGAGCCGTACTAAGCCAAGTTGGCGATGACGGGAAAGAGCACCCCGTGGCATATCTCAGCCACAAATTGTTACCCCGTGAAGTTGGATATGCTGCCGTGGAAAAAGAGTGTTTGGCCTTAGTCTGGGCTTTAAAGAAATTTCAGCCCTACGTGTATGGACGCTCTTTTACCGTCATCACGGACCACAATCCCTTGATATGGCTTAACCGGGTGGCGGGAGAGAACGGACGATTACTAAGGTGGAGCCTGGCTTTGCAACCGTACAATTTTACCATACAATATCGGCCAGGGCCTCAAAACAGGAATGCGGATGGGTTATCCCGGCAGACAGACCTGGAACCTTAAGACTACTTTTCCAACATCCTCGAGTTGACCTGTTTGGGGTCCCACTGTGGCTGTTGGACTGTTTCCCAGGGGGGAGTATTGTCATGGACCTTTGAATACTGAAGTATTTCTCCTTTGAATCTGTGACAGACCTAGCCGGGACAGAGGCTTTTGGAGGGGGTGTTACTTTAGATTCAGATCCATGTCCCCCCAAGACATACAGACTCTGGGGACCCTGTATATGCCATATTAGAGTGACTGAGTCATACTGTTGGGACGTTCACACATTCACTCTAAGGATATGCGAATGCAATCACCTCCAGCCATCTGTCTGTCCTCTGTGCTAGTTTGACCCTGCTAAATGTGTGATGTTTACACTTATGATAATGTGTATTGTATAGCAGGTGAGCCAGGTAGGAGACGGGATGTCTACCCTGAAAGGTCATATCTATGAGTCACCTTGGCTGTCTAAAGGATTTAGTTAATTAGCTCATGTTAATTTATGTTCTGGTTACTTCCTCTGTTCTGTATATAAGACTTGTTTTTGGGTTCTAATAAAGTCTCTCCTGTTGGAACTTACATACAGCCTGCCTGGTGTTTGTTCTGACCGATCACAAATGGATTCGAATGGCACATAGCTGTAGTTTGAATCCTGGAGCACCGGATGATCCAATAGAGCAGAGGAGTGTCGGGAGAGGGGAGCCGAGTGAGCAAAGGGGCTCATTACACTGATGTAGCAGGGGTTTAAATCTAGGGGGAGCACCTGGGTGGTAGGATGACCCGGGTTGCACCAATTGTGATAGGGTTCAGACCAATTAAGTCTTGGAGGACTCTGGTGGTGTGTTGTTCCCTTTGACCTGTGGGTGGCGCTGTTGTCCCAGGTCAAGGTAGAACCATTACCACAGTGCTGCACCTTTTTGTCCTGCTCTGGCAGTAGTACAGCGGGGCGGGGAGACCTGCTGTGTCTGCCGGGGGAGGGCATAAAGGGGGTAGACGCCCTCGCCACAAGGTCTTCTGCTTTGCTGCTATCCCGCACCCAGGCACCTTTGGCCTGGGTGCTGGCGGTCCGGAGTTCCGGCCCAGGTGCCCATGGCCTGGCCGGAACCGTGTTGGAGTCCATCCCAGGCACCTTAAGCCTGGGGTGAGGTACTACATCGGAGGCCTGGGGCTCAGTAACTTCGACTGGGTCCCGCAAGGGCGGATTTGTCCGAGGGTCCCTGAGGTGGATGGGGCTTGTATCTGAGGCGAGGAGGCCGGAGAGGTTACCCTTCTAAAGAGCACGGAGCAGCATCAACCCGGTGACAGAGGGGCCTCTGGTAACTCTCTTGGAGGGACATCTCCCCCTGATAGGGGCCACAACGCAGCGAAGGTACTCCTGTTTCTGTTCTCTGGGGTCGCTGGTAGAGACCCTGAAAGTTTAAGTACTTTCACAAGCCAATGGGCTTTAGCAACCGCTGGTGAAACCACAGTGGTTTAGTTTACTTATCAGGACAGTGCCTCGACCTGCTCACCCCACCGTATTGAACTGTTTTATTGGGTCTCAACCAGTCGGCTGGAAAAGGACTGTTTATTGGAGTGTGCTAATAAACAAGTGTTGGACCTTTATCGTTGTGTGTGGTACTCTGGTTAATGGGAGCAAAGGGAGGTGTCAGCACAACAGACTCGGCTCTTAAAGAAGCACACCGGCCCGAAGAAAACAACTGGTACTGGCCTTCACCTCACCCACATCAATGGGGAGGGCATGGGCCGTAGCGCATCTCACTCTCACATGCAAGATACCCCTAGACCAGAGCTATCAGATAACCGATACACGAGAGAAGGGAGTGAGGCCGCTACACTGACTTAGAAGAAAAAATGCAGTTTAGGTGTCCCAGCACTTCACTGGCGGCATGCCTATTTCAGGCCAGCATCCCACTAAATAATGAGCCAAGGATAAGGATGACAGCCCAAGCAGTTGTACCTTCAAAAAAATCTATTTTTTTGGCCATTAAAAAAATGGTTTCTGTTACGGGGGGAATATTTTTAAATGTGAATTTTTTTAACTGTTGTTTTTCAGTATAGGTGGGAATCTGAATGGTTGTATTGGTATAATATACAGTATATAGTTCATTTTTCATACAGACTACTAAATGAGCACTCCCCCTCTCTTTGGCCTCGTTCACATGGGGTGTGTTCATCCATACCCCATGTGAGGTCTGTGTATACCTCCACGGGGGTGCACAGGTGTTCTGCACATCTCCGTGCAGGCATTCCATAGCTTTCAGTTGGGACGCTGTGGTTGCATGGACACAGCCACTGCTCCCACTGTGAAATGGCCCCCAATGTATCTCTCTTTATTTCCAACCCCCCTCCTAAGCTCTCTCTCCAATGGGACACAAATGAGAAAACATTTTTTAATGGAGTACATAAGGGTTAGAACTTCTAATAAATTGTTTATTGCTGTCTGTGCCTTCCTGACAACAACTCCTTTTATTTGCAGTCATAGGGATCTATGTATAAAAATATTGGTGGACGAATGTGACAAGAATTCACTCATCCTTGATTAATTCTGAATTATTTTGCTTAACACACTTGGGGTTATTTACTAAAACTGCATAGTGCAAAATCTGGTGCAGCTCTGCATAGAAACCAATCAGCTTCCAGGTTGTATGGCCAAAGCTTAATTGAACAAGCTGATTTTAGAAGCTGATTGGCTATCATGCACAGCTTAATGACATGCTGAGTACACCAGTTTTGGTAAATCTACCCCAGTGGTTTCCTATGATCAACAGGTCCAGCGGGTGGCCACAATGCAGTGTTTTTTTTTTTTATGATTGAGGTTTTTCAAGAAAAATATTTTATTATGGCCGCTAGATGGAGTGAACAATCAAAGGAAATAGCTGTATTAACCACTTTTGCTACCAGAGCTATTTTTTTTTTTCATTTTTGAACACATGTTAAAGTGCACATTTTGGCCATGAAAATTAGTCCCTTACAAATTATATATATTTTCTGAAAGCAAAGATCCTGGAGAATAAAATGGAGGTAGTGCATTTTTTTTATGTCACATCATATTAGCGTACATGTTTATCAAGCTAACATTTTTAGTAAAAAGCATGTACCGTATATACTCGATATGTATAAGCCGAGTTTTTCAGCACATTTTTTTGTGCTGAAAATACCCCCCTCGGCTTATACTCGAGTCACCTTTTTGCACCTGATCTCCCGAAATTTGAGGACCCGGTAAAATTTGTTGCCCGGGGGTCCTACGGCCGGGGAGCACCTATTTTTCAAACCCGGGCACTCCTTCCATAGACTCCCATGTTAAATGGTAATTTCTCTGGTGATTTTGGGGACCCGGTACCGGCCGGTTGTAGGTTCCCTGGACCCGAAACATGGCACAGATATAGCCCCATTTCTCCTCTACAAGTGTGCAAAGTTTGTTGTCTGGGGAGCATCGATTTTTCAAAGCCAGGCACTCCTTCCATAGACTCCCATGTTAAACGTCAGTCTAGTCATCGACACAGTGAGGCATGCACATGGACACAGTGAGGCAAAGTGAGGCACAGTGAGGCATGCAGATGGCAGTCAATACGTTTTCCCAGTTTTTTGTGGTAAAATTAGGTGCCTCGGCTTATATTCGGGTCGGCTTATACTCGAGTATATACGGTAAGTAAATTTTAATGCACAAAATAATTGCCACATTCGGTAAAATTGAAAAGAGGAGGTTATAATGAGTAAATAGTTACCCAACTTGCCAAGTCTTAAAACTGCGCACACCTGTGAAATGGGGACAAATGGTGTAAAAGCTTTGAAAGCTTTTACAGGTCATCAGTTTAAATATAACATGAATGATGGCCCTAATATTAGTACCCTCAGTCCGATGTTTGTGGCGATATACAATGCGTAGCGCAACTAACGTTTTCATACGTGTTCATGGTTTATGCTCTTATGCGTGAATGTGGGAAGGTTAAACTTTTTTATGTTTATTTATTTTTATTTATTTTTTCTTACTTTTTTTTTGCTATTAACTTGATTGCTATCACAAAGGGGGCAGTAACCATCCTAAAGTAACCCTTTTCCTAGAACTCAACCCGAGATTGGTCTATCCTTCTTCTATCAACTACAATATGTGTGAGAAAAGCAAAGGCAGCGCTCCATATCCCCACTCTCAGCTGGAAGAATTATCTTGCAACTGTGCCCGGCTGCCAGCCTCCACAAGCCACAGCAAATGAAAACAGGTAAATGGAGTAGACGGCAACTCAGTGACTCAGTGAACTCTGCTGAGTGTAGAGAACATGAAGAACAATGTATCAGATAAATAACAAAACTGGACCCATGATTAATATAATGTTTCGTAATAAAACTCTCTTCAGAGGAAAAAGAAAAGATTTAGTGACCAAATTAACTCTACAGTACTTGCAGGTGTTCTCCCCACATTAAAAAGAACCAGGACAGGACAACCATGTTCCTTCAGGATAGGGTGACCACATTTCCAAACTACCATTCAGGGACACCCCCCCTTCCCAAAAATCAACTTGTGCTCGAACGAATCACAGCACAGTGATTGGACACAAGAGGCGGGATTTATGATTTCTCCAATCACAAGCAGGGGGCGGGGATTGTGCTCCTCCAGGCATTCCCGGCCAGGGCAAGTACTGTAAGTGGGTATAGCAGTGATGTGGCGGCCTTTTTTGGGGGCTTCAGATTGGCCCGGGGGGGTGGCTGTGTCAGTTTCATTCCGGGACACTGTATTGCCCTGGAATGATGGTGCCCGGGACAGACCTGCAAAATGCGGGACTGTCCCGGGCAATCCGGGACACGTGGTCACCCTACTTCAGGATTAGTAGAGGTAAAGTAGCTTGGGGAAAGAAGAGTCCGTAATGTGAGAGCCCTATGGCTCAAAAACCTGTATCCCTTACTAAGAATTTAATACAGACCTTTATCCGAGTAAAGAATATAAATATTCCTTCTATTGATGTCAATTATATGTGGAAACCCACTGGAATAAGTAGCAATGGCGGCTGCCCCCCTAATCCATGCACCCTGCCCCTAATTTACATGCTAGGTGCCGGACACCAATTCCAATGGAGTTTTTTTTTTTTTAAAGCACATGATTATAGCCTGAGGCTCTAATTGGCTTAAAAAAATGGTGGTCTTGGGGTGCAGAGCAATGTGCCCCGAGCACACCCAGTTGTGTCATAATAGCGAATATTTGCCCTCCAGATGAAGCCACGAGGATGGTGAAGTAACTCGTAGAGGTAGAGCCTGGCGGTGAAACATACATGACACACGTGAGACCTGCTGGATCTGTATTTTATATGCTGTGTTTTAAATTAATAAATGTGAGTGCAATGTATTAAGCTGGGGAGGTGAGGTTCAATCAGTTAACACCCAGATACTGCACTATTGGAAGCGCTTTTGTTTTTATATGTCGGTTTGGACCTGCTGGAGACATTCTTAAAGGAGAAATACACCGTGTACAAAGGGTGCTTGACCCCTGTAGGGTATTTGAAAGAGCAGGGAGTGATCAATGTGGAGGAGAATTACACTGTGTTTAAAGTGTGTTTGACCCTTACAGGGTCTTTAAAGGAGGTGAGCTTCCATTGCACCTGGTGAAAGGAGCACAAGCCACAGAGTGGAATTTGTTGCAAGGCACGTCTGTCACAGCAAAATTTGGTGTGTACTGTTTACAAGATTTTTATTTTATTCATCTATTTTGGACATTCTATGAACCGTTTACACATAATTTTGTTTATAGCACTGTTATAGCACTTTAGTTACTTTTTGGCACTGACACTTTATTAATCAGCGTAATTTAGTTATAGGCAGCGCTATCAAATAATTAAATAAATAATCGCTATTGTCTTCCTGATTCACCTCCCGACCAATCAGGAAGCAGTTTCAGTGACCCGATTGGTCAGGGAGTCTTAGGACACTTCCTGTTCGCTTGGGAGGAGAATCAATGGCCTGGCTCTTCTTTCCCCTTGACTCCAAAGGTAATGTCCTGATCGCCGTCCTGTTCGTCTCCCGTATGGATTTGATGGTGTGGGATGGGTGACAACTGCTAACCAGTGTTAATTTCATCGACTAAAATCGACTAAAATATTTTAGTCGACTAAAATATGACTAAAACTAAAACAATTGAGATGACTAAAATATGACTAAAACTAAAATGGCATTTTAGTCAAAAGCCTAAAATGGGACTAAAACTAAAATGCCATTTTAGTCAAAAGACTGATGCCGCGTACACACGACCGTTTTTAATGACAAGAAAAATGCAATTTTTTAAAATGGTCATTAAAAACGATCGTGTGTGGGCATCAGAGCATTTTTCACGACGTGAAAAATGGTCATGAAAAAATTGGAACATGCTCTAATTTTTCTCATAGTTTTTCACGTCGTCGAAAAAAATGTGCATGCTCAGAATCAAGTATGAGACGGGAGCGCTCGTTCTGGTAAAACTATCGTTCGTAATGGAGATAGCACATTCGTCACGCTGTAACGGACTGAAAAGCATGAGGCTGAAAAGCACGAATCGTCTCTTAACAAACTTTATTAACACAAGGATCAGCAAAAGCAAAGGGTGGCACCATCCGAATGGAACTTCCCCTTTATAGTGCCGTCGTACGTGTTGTCGAACGTGTTGTATGTCACCGCGCTTTACTCAAGCATTTTTTTCCACGATATTGTGTAGGCAAGGCAGGCTTGAGAAGAATCATGTAGAGAAAAACGCAGTTTTTTTCAATGACATTAAAAACGGTCGTGTGTACTCAGCATTACACTAAAACTAAATTGAAATTTGATGTCAAAATTAACACTGGCCTGTAGTGCATGATCATACCTCAATACCATAAATAACATATTAGATTTTTCACTCCAGCAGTATATAATGAGTTTGTAAATTGTAGAGAAATGCTTAAAGTGGAAGTAAACCCATCGATTTAACAGTTTCAAAAAGCAGTTACATTCCCGGCATGCCGGGAATGCCAACTGTCACATTGGTTGTGCTCTCAACCAAACTGTCAAACCATCCAATGGCTGGTGTCATAACTGATCACATGTGCAGCAACATGGCACTTGAAGATTAAACAGAGGCCAAGATGGCAGCTTCCTTGCCTGAAAATTATAGGAGGGTTTACTTCCACTTTAAATAATGCATTACAATTTAACTGCACTCATTCGATTTAAGATGAATAACATGAGTTTTAGTCTACTAAAATGATTTCAGTCGACTAAAATGTACTGGACATTTTAGTCGACTAAAATGGAGGACACTTTTGTCGACTAAAATGGAGGACATTTTAGTCGACTAAAATGTCCTGGAGATTTAGTGGACTAAATACGACTAAAACTAAAACAATTGAAGAAGACTAAAATGGGACTTAAACTAAAATGCCATTTTAGTCCTAAGACTAATGCGGCGTACACACGTACGTTTTTAATGCCATTTTTTTAACCAACGTTTTTCTCTTCGTTTTTTTTTCATGTTTCCTCTCAAGCCTGTCTTGCATCCACACGATCATTAAAAAAAACGCTCGAGCAAAACGCAGTGACGTACAACATGTACGACGGCACTATAAAGGGGAAGTTCCAATCGGATGGCGCCACCCTTCATGTTAGTAAAGTTTGTTGAGCGACGATTCGCGCGCGCTTTTCAGCCTCTTGCTTTTCAGTCCGTTACAGCGTGACGAATGTGCTATCTCCATTACGAACGCTAGTTTTACCAAAAAGAGCGCTCCCGTCTCATACTTGATTCTGAGCATGCGCGTTTTTTTCCCCCTCGTAAAAGCATACACACTATCGTTTTTCACGTCGTTAAAAAAAACGACGTGAAAAACGACGTGAAAAATAGAGCATGTTCGAAATTTTTAATGGCCGTTTTTCACGCCGTTAAAAATGCTCTGGAGCATACACACGATCGGTTTTAATGGCCATTTTTAAAAATGGCATTTTTAACGGCATGAAAAACGATCGTGTGTACGCCGCATAAAACTAAATCGAAATTTGCTGCCAAAATTAACACTGATGTCTACCTACTCTTAAAATCTTTCAAGGAGTGAGCCAATGCCTTCCACTATCGGGGACCCTGAACAAGGCTACCCAATTTATGTACTGTGGGGAGGTGGTGGAACATCAGATCCTTCACCACCAAATACTCCACTGTCTTTGCCCTCAAAACTCTGTCTTTTTTACCTCTATTTATTAGATCTATTAAGGCAGATTTTAAAGTGCCAGTGGGATTGGACTCCAAGGAAGATAAGTGGTAGTATCGCTCAACTGCCTTAATGCTTCTGAAAGATACTTTTCAGCATTCAAGACCACACTGGAGCATTGTGCTAGCAGGACGGTAAAAAAAAGTCCTGCTAGCAGCATCTTTGGAGCGGTGAAGGAGCTGTGTGTATACCGCTCCTCCACCGCTCCTGCCCATTGAAATCAATGGGCACCGTGGCCATACCGCCAGCAAAGTGCTGCTGCAGCAGCGCTTTGCTGGTGGTTTTAACCCTTTTTCGGCCGCTAGCGTGGGTTAAAAGCGCCCCGCTAGCAGCCGAATACCCCTGCAAATACGACGATAAAGCGCCGCTTTACCGGCGATGCCGTGGACACCCCAGTGTGAAAGGGGCCTAAAGGAAAGTTGTAGAAGAAAATTGTATAATGTAGGGTCAGCCTTACTATTAAAATGGGTGCACTCAGAATCTGGTGCAGCTGTGCATGGTAGCCAATCATCTTCTAATGCCGGGGTGCCCAACCTTTTGAAGAGCAAGGGCCACTTAAGTGACTTGGTAACCGGTCGCGGGCCACAATGAGCGGAGCTGGTGGACGGCAGCCCACTCTACTCTATAGAGCCCACGCAAGTCTTTTTTTTCTTTTGCGGATCGGATTGCAGGTAGGTGTTTGTAAACAGACACAAGGCCATTTACATCTGCCACTCCTTAGAGGTGACTGGAGGGTCCGATTGGGTCAGACTGACCATGTGAAAGGGGCCTAAGGCTGCTTTCACACTGATGCACTGTTTACCCGCACTGCGGGTTCACCTGTGGCTTTCCTGCAGGTTAGCTGCACTTTGACATAGACTTCTATTATATCCTGTAGGTGTGGTGCACTTTCAGAAAGCTCACCAAACTCGCAGTAATAGAAGTCTATGGCTCAGTGCAGGTAACCCGCAGGTGCACTGCTCTGCACCTGCGCATTAGTTTGAAAGCACCCCAGTAACCACTGCAGAACACATATGCCTATTTATACACTGTGATTTTAGTAATAAACGTACCTTTAATAACAGTATTCTTTTCTATTCCATCCCAGAGGAGGAGGCCGCGGGCCACATCAGAGGGCTCCGTGGGCCACATGTGACCCCCGGGCCACTGGTTGGGCACCCCTGTTCTAATGTCAGCTTGTTCAATTAAGCTTTGGCAATAAAACCTGGAGGCTGGCTTGGATGTAGAGCTGCACCAGATTTTGCACCATGCAGTTTTAGTAAATAATCCCCTATGAATCAGAGACCTCAGGTGAACTAAAATTCACATTTATTGACAGATTTGTCCCTGTTTTTCATTCTTAAAATGAAACGCAGTTTAGTGCGATCTCTTGGCGCCCTTCTGCCCCATTCATACACAGTGTCCTGATAATCCTGTACATCTCAGAGGTACTTAGACCTCTTAGTGTCCATTATAGATTTTTCAAAACTAGCCACCGTGGTTTGCAGTTTTGTATGGTGTTTTGTTCACCCCTTTATAGAAGACAATAAAGATTGCTGTTTTCTGGGGAGTCGGCGAGTTGCCAGCTCTTCCATTTACCTGTTTACAATGTGTTTGTACAGAGTGTAGACTGACCTATATCTCAGATGATGTTCATCTCTGTCTCTACAGTCCAGCCAATCCACTTTACAGTCCAGCCAAGCCACCCTGCAGCTGCAGGGATAGAAACAGATATGGCAAGGACTGCACAGCAGAAGACGATGAGATAAATCGTAACCCTTTCTCACAGTTTGGTGGGATTTAAATTTACTGTAGGTAGCAGCACAATGATGAATTAACATATCTTTTTGCTAGCAATGCTCTACATATTTTGCAAGCCTAGACAGAAATGGGTACAAAACACATTTTAAATTCTGATATGCGTAAGTCCACGGAAGTACTTATTTGAAGTAGGAATCTAATTACACAGGGCAGTTTAGCATCACCTAATTATGCAATGCTGCCATCTTCTGTTTTCAACTGGTACTTTTCAATACACCATACTCGCCATGCAGAAATATTTATCTAGTCTTTATTAAAAACTCAATTTTTAACTTTAATGGGAACGTAAACTATACAATAGATATCACTATATCAAGTATTTTTTAAAGCTGAAACCAGAAAGATATAAAAGACACAAATTAATGCAGCTCTGTAATCATTTATACATTATTAAACTTATTTTTTTATGTAAACAATGTAAGTACTTGAATTTGAGCTGGTACAACAGGGCTGAGGTGTGAGAGGGAGAAGCAGCATTCATGTACTGACAAGGGGCATGATAATAGAAGGAGAAAGCAGAGTGACAGAGTTAATCACTGTACTGCGTCTCCTTTCACTGTCCTATCACAGGCTGGGATGGGTCCACATAGCTCCCAACTGTCCCTGATTGAGAGGGACTGTCCCTGATTTGGAGCAATGTCCCGCTGTCCCTCTTTACTCCTAATTTTTCCCTCATTTTGATCTGATCTATATAGATGTATAAAAAATCACTTTTTATCTATCGAAAAGTGTTTTCCAGCGCTAAACATTTCATCTGATTTCTAAATGGCTGCATTTGTAAATTTCAAAATCCAATATAAAGGAATAATAGTGGTAAAAAAAAAAGCACTTGTGGGTTTACCAATCTTGTTTTTTGTACCTTTAAAGGGGGCGTGGCCAGGGGTGTGTCCTATACCTGCATACTTTTGCTGATAGGTGTCCCTCATTCCCATCTCAAAAAGTTGGGAGGTGTGGGTCCAGGATGACCTGAGCACAGAGGAAGTGGATGTTATCACACTGGCCATCAGACTGAGAAAAGAACTAATGTGGGCAACAGCTTTGTATTAAAGGTAATACATTTTTATTTCTTCTTTTATTTATCTTTAAATAAATGTTCATCTTATTGCTTTTCTGTTTTATTATTTTTGAGTTCTTCTTTTATCAATGACTGTTTATCCTGATTGATGTGAAATAATTGGTATTTATAAAACATAGCATACATTATTTAAAAAGAAATGTCTCTCTTTTGGATTTACCCTGTATGGCAGGGATATACAATAAGGGGACCTCCAGCTGCTACAAAACTACAAATCCCATCATGCCTCTGCCTCTGGGTGTCATGCTTGTGGCTGTCAGAGTCTTGCTATGCCTCATGGGACTAATTGCATATCCCTGCTTTATGGGCACATAATCAAAAATACCGCCAAGAACATTTAACTACTGTAGTCTCAAGAAATCTTCATCCTGTGTTGCTTCTCACTACTACGAATCTCTTGTAGCCCCTTTCTGTCTACATATACTCCTAAAATAAGGTGACCAGATTTTTAAAATGAAATCCGGGGACATATTTTTTTGTTTTTACTAGTAATGGCGGCAATCAGCGACTCTCTGCCAGTTACCGCCGCCGCCCGCCTCACAGCCTGTCAAGTCTTACTCTCCGGGCCGCGGCTACTACTGGGTGGGGAGGAAGATCACTCCACCAGGGAAGGCAAGGAGATAAGCAGGCAGGCAGCTGGCCGGGACTTGAGTCAAGGCAGAAGAACATGTGAGCGGAGCTGAATGGGCATGGAACCGAAACTTAAAAAATATTCCCTCCGCCCCGACCAGCACGTGATCATCAGAAAGGGGCACAGATAATGGAAAAAAATACACCCCCTAAGCTAGTAGGAGCGGCGGAGCTGGGGTGTGTAATTCAGAATTATTATTATTTTTTTTTTATTCTGCACTGACTGTCTTTGAAATTGCCCCAGCCACCCTATCCTAAAATAGCTGGATTGCATTTTTCAGGGGGAGTTTGCTCCAGCGACAACAGTGGACTATGCCTGTGCAAGCATGCTCTATGCTTAACCCCCGGAAGGTTTTACTTCCTTCATGACCAGGTAATTTTTGCTATTTGGCACTGTGCTGCTTTAACTGGTATTTGCACGGTCATTGAATCCTGTACCAAAATTAAATGTATTTTTTATACAAATTTAGCTTTTTTTTTTCCTGCTATTTGATCACTGTCAGTTTTTTATTTTTTATTATAAAAACGAAAAAAAAAAGACTGAAATATTTCTACTATAAAACATATTAAATAAAAAAAACAAAAAACAAAAAACAAAACAAATTTCTTTATAAATTAAGGCCAAAATGTATTCTTCTACATGTCTAAATAAAACCCCAATAAGTGTATATGGATTAGTTTGGTGTATATACTGGAATTTCTATTTATTTATTTATGTTATACTAGTAATGGTGGAGATAAGCAACTTATAGCGGGACTGTCATAGTGCGGCAGACAATCTGACATTAACTGACGCTGGCTGGGAGGTACACTAACTGACTAACTGGCACTGACATTACCAGTGACACGAATACAGTGATCAGTGATAATACTATACACTGTCACTGTACTAATGACACTGGCTGGGAAGGAGTTAACATATCAGGGTAATCAAGGGGTTAAGTGTGTGCCTAACAAGTGTTAAGCCCTGTACACACGATTGGTTTTACCGATGAAAACTGTCCGATGGATTGTTTTCATCAGACAAACCGATCGTGTATGGGACCCATCAGTCTTTTTTCCATCGGTTTTAAAAAATAGAACATGTTTTAAATTTTTCCGATGGATAAAAAAACGATCGAAAACTCCGATCGTCTATGGGCAAGTCCATCGGATAAAAAACCCACGCATGCTCAGAATCAAGTCGACGCATGCTCAGAAGCATTGAACTTCATTTTTCTCGGCTCATCGGAGTGTTTTACGTCACCGCGTTTGGAACGGTCGGTTTTTTGACTGATGGTGTGTAGGAAAGACAGATGGAAGTCAGCTTCATCGGATTTCCGATGGACAAAACCATCGGATTAGAATCCATAGGATATCCAATCATGTGTACAAGGCTTTAGTGTGTAATATGTGTTGCCTTTTATGAAATATCTGTTTGACCTTTCTCCCTGCTTTGCAGGGAGAAGAAACAAACAGGTTGTTCCTTCTGTACAGAGCCCTGTGTGTTTGTCAACACAGGGCTCCGCGCTGTGATTGGACACAGCCAATTAGCAGGTCTCAGCCATGAATCATTGGCTGAAACCTGTTGACAAAATACCACTGTGTCCAATCACAGCAAGAGTCAGTCAGTGATTGTGCCTGGCGAGCCTCCCGCCCACGGTAAAATGTAGGCGGGTGGATTGCAAGTGGTTAAATAAGAATTTTTTAAAAGCTGTACACATTACTCTTCCCCTTTAATCACAACTAACAAGTGTGTACAACAAGTGTGCAAGCTGGAGTTATAGAAAACATGACATATGCAGAATTCAGCTTTAAACGTGCTGAAGCTCATTTAGGAGGATAAATATAAATCTGACCATTCAGATTTGTATATTGCCCCAGGTGACAGGTTCTCTTTACATGCATAAAACCCTTAATATGTTTTTGTAAGTGTGAAAGGAGTAATTTCAAAGACAAAGCAGACTTTGAGAGATATTTCATCAACAGAATATAAAATGCAATTTTGTCATATTTTTTTGTTATAGGCGTTATCACTCCTTTGTCAGAATTTTCAGCCATGAACAATCCATCAAGCTGTCATTCTCTACACACCCTTTACAGTGATGAAGTGCTTAGAGACTTCTTTTTTTTTTCGGGTCAGAGCCGCCAGTGTTGGGAGGCAAGTTCTAGTAGGTCACATGACAGCTTCAAAAGAAAACGGTTTACTGTGTTATATAAAGAACCTATTTAAAGCAAAACTCCTTTATCCTTCAGCATGTGACACTGGAAGTAGAGCAGGTAATGTATGACAACAGTTTTAACAACCTTTTTGGTTTCAGGGTATTTATGGAATTTTAAAGTAAACTTCCTGCCCCATTAGAATTGTTCAAATTGTTTCCTTAGTATCTGTCTGCAGCATTGTACAGTCATCTATATTTGATCATAGGTGATCAAACTTCAGCCATCGAGGGCTGGTGTCATTACCTTTAGCAAAGATTAATGGAGCCCCTCAGTGGTTTTGCTCCATCACACATAGTTATGGCTATAGATGCAACTACATATGGATTTTTGGGTTTCCCTATTCCTGCACAGCCAGGCAACAGGCATTTTTCAACTCTCGCACAAAGACAGAAATCAATCCATGTGCTTGTTTTTTGTTATTTATTGGGGGAAACAACTTGGATGGGGAAAAGGGTTAATGGGATGCCCAACTTGACTTGATAAAACAATTTGAGGACAACTTCCTTCACTCTGTACACTAAAAAAAAAAAAAAATCCTGGACTGTATTCTTCTAGAACAATATAAGTCTCTCTGGAAATGGCAGTAAGAACTCCCCTTATAGGAGCTCTGTGTCCCCCTAGTGGAATTTAACATATCCCAAACTTGCAGGAGCTCTATGTACCCTCTTCTGAAAATACCAGCCCATCTGCACTCAGGACAGGGGATTGGGTTTAGCTGTGACACTGTCCCTGGAAAGCTTTTTAAGATGGGAACACCTATTAAAATGTAAAAGAGAAATATACCAAAAAAATGATTAGTTAAACCCCCAAATGCTTTTTTTACCACTACGATTCCTTTATCGTGGCTTCTGAAATTTATAAATGCAGTGATTTAGAAAGTGGATGAAAGGTTTAGCACTGAGAAACACATTTTGAAAGATAAATAATGCGTTTTATATACAACTATATAGATAGACCAAAATGAGGGACAAAGGAGGAAATAAGAGGGGCATAGGAAACACTGGCAGCTGAGGAGGTGTGGAGGACACAGGGGGCACCTATCAGAAGAGCTGTTTCCTATATGGCTGTGGCACCAGCACTCTGGGTGAAACCCAAATCCTCTGGTGGCCATGCACCAGAGAGGGGTCCCAGAACTAGATCCCCCGATAAACCTGATAGGATCCCGAAAACCTCTGAGAACTATCAACTAGATGGCTTTGAACTTAAATCTGAAGCGGAGAGACTGTTAAATTTCTCCTCGGTTTCCTACTATATTGCTCAGGACAATTTCCTACTTCAACACAGCATTTTGTTTCAGATGTATATGACAGAATGTTGACATCATCGCTAACTGTAGAAATCTGGAACATTTGAGAAAATGTCACTTTAGTTTCCATGACAAGCTCAACAATGCTACATTGTGACAAATAATTGCCATCTGGTAACTGTTTTTTTAACCTGACTACTCAGAAATCTAGAAATAGAGACGCAGAAAATTTCAGGAAAAGTCATCCTACATGACCACAAAACGAGATTGGTCACTGCACCTACATTTGAAATATATCAGTATTCATTTTAATGTAACACAAATAATTCCAGTTTGAAATTAAAATTGTGATAATAAAAGATTAAAAAATAGATGGACTGATTTGTATTAAAACTGATATTTCTCTTTTGACTAAATCCGTTAAGGACTCATGCAGCAAGAAATCTGCTCCTGCCTGGGATATCGTCACTTCTAGTATATAGTAAGCAAACCCCTTCCTTATCTCACAGGGCAGCGCTTGGTGCAAAGGCAACCTGGCTGTCACCATGCCTAAGTACAGTTAAATGGAGGAGAAAAAAAAAACGTGGCTAAGCCTATGCAAATAATGACTATTATAAAGTCACTTTTTGCATTGGATAATTAGGGTGGTCTGCTGGAATTGATTGGAAAATAACTGTAACAATAAACAGCTGGCATCAAATGGTGCTTACTATCCAGCACTTTGTTTAGTACTGTCCAGTACAGGTGTACTTGAAAGCAAACCTGTTCCTTCCAAAGAAACAGATTTGTCTGTACGGTCAATCCATTAAGAAATGTAAAGGGCAGGGTCCAGAGCGCCATTATTGCATTGACGAAGCACACTTGTAAGGGTCCCCTATTGGGCAGCTGTTCATGCCATACCAATTCTGGACCCCCCCCCCGTTTCTTCTTGGAGCGGATAGTCACCTACCTCTTGTTTGGAGATACTCCACCATATTGTGTCAATTATATTCTCCTGGCCTGAGACCCACCTCCCCCATTTCCCAACCACAGGCTTGTTACCCAGAATACACTCAATCACCAGTTCAGCTAGGCAATTATTAACATGTTTCACTGAGCAAACATTTTAAGTGCTAAGCACTGATCCACCTTCTCTTGACTTCTTGATCAGCAGTCCCTCAAGTACACAACATTCACTAAGTCACAGAACCGTTGCAGCCATTTTCCCAGATGTCTCTTTCACTGGTGGCTCACACTAGGATGTTCCTTCTACACACATAGGGCTCTTCTCCTTGGCCCAGAGGCCATCCTAAACCAAGCAACAGGACCTACTAAATAGATGAAGGTCAAGGGTGGCAAGGTTTCTTTTACTGTCCTCAATATGTCCTTTTGTCCACCCTGGCAGTTCAGTCCTTCAGAGGGCTCTTTCATTCTTCTCTGGCACAGTTCTGTACCCTGCTGAACACGGGTGTCCCCTTTTCCATTACTGGAAAAGGGGCGTTTGCAAATAAAGGGGCACTAACACCTACCAACACAGGCACACCAGTAAGTGTAGTGAGCGTTGAACACAGTATATTTTATTGCGTTAAGGCAAGTTTAACGCCGTATATTTCTGTGTGTTATGTGCCATTTAACACAGTACATTTCTGTGCGTTAGTGCACGCTTACCGCAGTATATTTCAGTTTCAGTTGCGTTACTGCTAGAGTTGAGCGGACACCTGGATGTTCGGGTTCGACGGGTTCGGCCGAACTTCGCAAAAAAGTTCGAGTTCGGGACCCGAACTTGACCCCGAACCCGAACCCCATTCAAGTCAATGGGGACCCAAACTTTTGAGGACTAAAATGGCTCTAAAAAAGTAATAGAAAGGGCTAGAGGGCTGCAAATGGTGGCAAAATGTTGTTAAGAGCATGGAAAGTGCTCTGCAAACAAATGTGGATAGGGAAATAACTTAAAATAACATAAAATACATAAAAATTAAAAATAATAATCTTGACCTAGGAGGACGAGGTCCATATGAAGTAGGAGGTTGAGGTGGCGGTGGATGTGGCGGTGTAGGTGGAAGCAGCGGTGGAGGAGGAGGACGAGGTAGCCAACACTGGTTTTTGTTTTTAATTATTTTTTTTTTTAAATTAGGGTACACCCCAAAAGAGTGAGAAAGATCAAAAATACAACAATGGCTGGGTAAGGCCGGTATACATATCTATTCTGCACAAGGTACAGACAAGTCCTGTGGGATCCATGCCTGGTTCATTTTAATGAACGTGAGCTTGTTCACATTGGCTCTGGACAGACTTTTTGGCTGATTTGCAAGGGGGTGAGGTGAAAGACTGATGGACATCAGCTGCAGGTGCCAACTCTGATCTTTCAGCAGGAGACTGGGTGGGAGACAATGTGAAGGAATTGGAGGCACTGTCAGCAACCCAATCTACTATCGCCTGTACTTGTCCTGGCCTCAACATTCGTAGAGCCGCATTAGGCCCGACCAAATACCGCTGCAGGCTCTGTCGCCTACTCGCACCTGAGGAAGGTGTTTCACTTGTGCGTGTAGCTGGCACAGATCGACCACGTCCTCTCCCTGGAACAGGAGCTCCACCAGCAGCACCACGACCGGGGCCACGTCCCTTATTTGACGTTCTCCTCACATTTCTCAAATTTAGGATCTTGCCCTAAATGGGTGTTTTTTGAATAGCAGAATAGAATAACAGTATCTAAAGTGTGTATCTCACACGTACAGATATGCAGGAAACACACCAGAAATTTTTTATTTGCCCTAAATAAAAAAAAATTGAATAGCAGAATAGAAGAACAGTATCTACAGTGTGTATCTCACACGTACAGATATGCAGGAAACTCACCAAAAAAAAATGATTTGGCCTAAATAAAAAAAATTTGAATAGCAGAATAGAAGAACAGTATCTAAAGTGTGTATCTCACATGTACAGATATGCAGGAAACACTGCAAAATATTTTTTTTTAGCCCTAAATGGGTGTTTTTTGAATAGCAGAATAGAAGAACAGTATCTAAAGTATGTATCTCACACATACAGATATGCAGGAAACGCACCAAAAAAAAATAATTTGCCCTAAATAAAAAAAATTTGAATAGCAGAATAGAAGAACTGTATCTAAAGTGTGTATCTCACACGTACAGATATGCAGGAAATGCACCAAAAATAATTTATTTGCCCTAAATAAAAAAAAATTGACTAGCAGAACAGAAGAACAGTATCTAAAGTGTGTATCTCACACGTACAGATATGCAGGAAACACTGCAAAATATATTTTTTGCCCTAAATGGGTGTTTTTTCAATAGCAGAATAGCAGAATAGAGCAACAGTATCTAAAGGGTGTATCTCACAGTAACATATGCAGTGCTGGTGCACTGAGCTTGCATAAAATGCCCGCCGACGCCAACCTAACTAACGGACGGATAAAAGTTATCTTTTCTCTGGCACTGGCCTCAGGGCAGGGTAAAAAGATTGTGCACTGCACCCACACAACAAAATCAAGGTAGATCGCTGAGTAATTTGATTTCTGAATCAGGACTCTTATCTAATTCTCTCCCTCAAAGCAGCAGCAGCAACCTTTCCCTACACTATCTAAAGCAGAGTGAAGTGCTGTGCTATGTAGATCGCTGAGTAATTTGATTTCTGAATCAGGACTCCTATGATAATTCTCTCCCTCAAAGCAGCAGCAACCTTTCCCTACACTACATCTAAAGCAGAGTGACATGCTGTGCTATGTGCCTCTAGCTTATATAGAGGCTGGGTCACATGCTGCACTGGCCAATCACAGCCATGCCATTAGTAGGCATGGCTGTGATGGCTTCTAAGGGCACACGAGTTAAACAAATGTTGATTGGCTGCCCTGCAGCGCACCATTACATTGCCAAACACCAAACCCAAACATAGAGTAAATTGTTCGGGTTCGGGTCCGGGTACCAAAAACCCAAAAGTCCGGTACGAACCCGAACTTTACAGTTCGGGTTTGCTCAACCCTAGTTACTGCAAGTTTAACGCCGTATATTTCAGTTTCAGTTGCATTACTGCAAGTTTAACGCCGTATAGTTCAGTGCGTTACTGCAAGTTTAATGCCGTAAACTTCAGTGTGTTACGTGCCATTTAACGCAGTACATTTCTGGGCGTTACTGCACGCTTAACACAGTATATTTCAGTTGTGTTACTGCAAGTTTAATGCTGTACAGGTCAGTGCGTTACTGCAAGTTTAACGCTGTATATTTCATTGCACTACTGCAAATTCAACGGCATATAGTTCTGTGCGTTACTGCAAGTTTACCACAGTATATTTCATTGCTTTACTGCAAGTTTAATGCCATACAGTTCTGTGTGTTACTGCACGTTTGACGCAGTATATTGCAGTATTATAGTATATCCGTGGAGTGTGTCTGTGTAGTGAATACTCAAATTAAAGTGCACCAAACACCACTTTCCATTGATTAAAGTGCATCCACGTACACATTTAAACATCTTTATTACATTTTGTTAATAAGCACCCCCCCCCCCCCATCATGTCTGGGAGGACAGCAAAGATGGATGTGGTCAGTCCTCAGGCAGGGCATCATTTTGTCTGTTTAGTGATGTCACCCTTGCTATCCAGCCACAGAATGCAGAGGAGGTGGTGGACTGGCTTACTAAACTGTGCTCATCCTCCTCATCCTCTGTCACCCAAGCAGAGACTAGTGCACAGTCCCTTGCAGCTGCCAGAGTGGCTAAACCTGCCTCCTTGTCCACAGCTATTCCTGCCATAGCCCCAGCATCAGGCATAGAGGAGTCAGCGGAGTTATTTGAACACAGCGTCAGCCACTTGCTCCTTGATGATCCAGAGCCATTACTCGATTCAGATGTTGGTTCTGAAGTTGACGAAGACAAGAACATGAGCCCACAGAGAGGGGAGAACACTGGTACACAAATTGGCATTCATGTTCCCCCAGCCGCAGCGCATTGCCAAGTTGTCTCCAGTGGTAATGAGGATGGAGGAGATGATGATGAGGTCACTGACTCGATTTGGGTGCAGATAGAGCAGAGGAGGAAAGTGAGAGTGAGGCACAACCCCAAAAAGGCAGCCTTCATGGAAGAGTAGAGAGCAGTCAACCTATTCCATCACATTGTGGAGCTGTTATCTCCCGGCCCACTTCCCACAGCTCAGCTGTCAGGGTCATTTTTAGTACATGTGCCGCTAATCGCACTGTTGCTATTTGCCAACATTGTCTCAAACACATCAAGCGTGGCAAAAACACCAACTATTTGGGTACCACATGCTTGACAAGGCATTTAACCTCCCACCACTCACCCCGTTGGCAAGAGCACCTAAAAGTCACACAAAAGGGGCACAAATCTGTCCCTCCTCCTTACTCACCTCAGTCTGTCCCTGCTATACCTCATGACCTCTCAGTAGCCTCCACTGACAGGGATGATAGTATAGCGCAGGGTGTCCCAGGTCCTTGCAGCACTTCTGCCAACAGCACACCACCAGCTGTAGACTATAGCCGGAAAATTTCTCTGCCCCATCTGCTACAGTGGGAAAAAAAATACAGTCCCTGCCACCCACATGCCCAGCATCTAAATGCAAGCTTGTCAAAGCTGCTGGCTCTACAACTTCTGCCTTTCCGCCTGGTAAATTCTGCCACCTTCCGTGAATTTGCAGAATGTGCTGTACCACAATGGCAGGTTCCCAGTCGCTATTTCTTTTCACGTAAGGCCATTCCAGCTCTCTACCATCACGTGGAATGCAATGTTGTGGTGTTTCCGCACCTGTTTGACAGGTGCCTATCATTGCAATTTTTGACAGCAAGGCCAATTCTTGCTTTCACCAAGAGTACCTCTATAGAGTTATGGTGTGAAGGCGCCACCAACACCCAAAGACAAATTTTTCCGCACCTGTTTGACAAGTGCATATCATTGCAATTTTTTGACAGTAAGGCCAATTATTGCTTTCATCAAGAGTACCTCTATAGGGTTATGGTGTGAAGATGCCACCGACCCCAAAGACCAATTTTTCCACACCCGTTACTTCTATCCAAAGTCCGTGGTAAAGACACCAGAATTTATCCACAAAATCTCAAATGGTTTTCCCAGTGCACTACATTGTGGCCTCATCATACAGACTGGCTCCCCAAGCCATTGCTTACAAAATAAAGAAAGCTTGCAGGGAAAATTGTATTTTTTGGACTTTATAAATGCAATTATTGCTGCAGCAGTTTCTATAAACAGTACAGATGTACCACTTTACAGGTGGACGAAGGGGACCCCCCATGAACTATATTGAAAGGATTTTTTTATTTTTATGCTTTCCCTTTAAGCATCAATAAATCACTGCTTAAAAATGACATTTAAAAAAAAAAAAAATTTCATTGATACATGTCCCCCAGGGCAGTACGCAGACCCCCATAACCATTGTATGCCCAATTACTTGCAGATCAGCCTTCAAAATGGGCACTTTTGATTTTTCACTTTCGGGTCCCGTAGACTTCAATGGGGTTTGTTTTTCGGTTGCGAACTTTTGCGATGTTCGGAAGTTCTGGTGCGAACTGAACAAGGGGTCGTTCGGCCCATCTCTACACACCAGTCCTTGCAGTGTGATGCATGGTTCCCTCTATTAAATGGCAGTTGATCCTGCAGTGATTGGGCAGCAACTCATGAATTTTCTAAGTCTCCTTTTATCTTTTCAAAAAAGATATTGATACATTATGAAGATTACTCTCTTCTGTTGTACATTTGAATTAATTGAGAGTGTTAGGGGTATCCCATATGATCTATGTTGTACTACCTGATGCTATCATTACCCTAACAAGCGTATTTTGACCTTCTTACTAAACAAAGAGGTCACATATATTCAGTGAGTATAATCCCACAGGGGGTTGCATCTTCTAGGTGGTAAAGGAGATACAGTTTTCCTTCTCAAGCCCTGGCTGAAGCTTGTCTTTATTACATGGATTAGCACTGTTGGAGTTGGTTTATGTCCAATAGACTACATTGATTGTGGTGGATGTTTTGCATGTTATGCTATGCATTTTGTATGTGGGAAACACTTATTTTATTTTTTGTTTATTTTGTAAATTTAGTTAAAAATAAATAAATAAACAGAGTTGCTTTGATACTCTGCCTCTAACCAACAAATACTTACCTTTAAATCCCTCCCCTGTTGTGCTGTTTAATGCCAGGAGCAGAAAGGAATACCTGGTACTGTTAGGTATGGAGGAGTATGTGACTCTCTCCATGTGACAGAGCTGGGTCAATCGATGCTGTGGCATAGACAGTCCATAGCCTAGATTAAGTTACAACTCAAGCACCTCGTGTCTAACATAGGACTTTTCTTCACTACAGGCAGCTAAATGGCGCAGCTTGGTAAGATTATGCTGTTGTGAAGGGCCATGGTAAAATGTACCTGTTGCCTTGCCCTGCCTTGGCAAAAATAGAGTCCCTTTAGATTTCAATGAATTAATATCAGTCAATATAATATGAAAGTATTGAATGAGTTAAAAACTCAACCAAAACATGGCAGACTTTATCGGCACAACATAAGGCAGTAATTGGTAAAAATATAAAGTCTTAATAACAAATAATTAAAATCACATATGACAAACAAGAACACCCTACTAACTGACAAGGTCAACAGATACCCAATAAAGTAGACATAGAGGTTAGGATCTGAATATACTATATCAAAAATTGTATAAACACTAAAGCCCTGTACACACGATCGGATTTCCTATGGATTCAAATCCGATGGATTTTTCCATCGGAATTCCGATGAAGCTGACTTCCATCAGTCTGGCCTACACACCATCAGTCAAAAATCCGACCGTCCCAAACGCTGTGACGTAAAACACTCAGACGAGCCGAGAAAAATTAAGTTCAATGCTTCTGAGCATGCGTTGACTTGATTCTGAGCATGCGTGGGTATTTTCTCTGGAGTTCCACACAGACGATCGGAATTTGCTATGTTTTTTTTTTTTGCATCGGATAAATTTAAAACATGTTCTATTTTTTCTCACCGATGGAAAAAAGACAGATGGGGCCCATGCACGATCGGTTTGTCCGATGAAAATAGCCCATCAGACTGTTCTCATCGGTAAAACCGATCGTGTGTACACGGCTTAAGTGTGTAAGGATATCAATAAGTAGAATCCATAGACTCCTTCATGTCTTTTTGACAAGAAGACACGAAGGAGTCTATGGATTCTACTTCTACTTACCGTATTTATCGGCGTATAACACGCGCCGGCGTATAACACGCACCCCAAGTTTAGGAGGGAATTTTAGGGAAAAAAAACTTTTAGGAGGGAAGTTTAAGGAAAAATAACTTACATTTAAATGCAGCCTTATCTGTGTCCATTGCAGCCTTGTCACAGTGCAGCCTTGCCCCAATGTCCATTGCAGCCTTGTCACAGTGCAGTGCAGCCTTGCCTCATTGTCCATTGCAGCCTTGCCCATTGTCCATTGCAGCCTTGCCACAGAGTCCATTTCAGCCTTGTCACAGTGCAGCCGTGCAGCCTTGCCCCAGTGTCGCCTTGCCCCCAGTGTTTATTGCAGCCTTGCCATAATTTAAAATTTGCGCCGAGACTGTGCGGAGCGGGGCGGACGCTGCCGAGAACGCAGGGACTGGGCGGAGCCGCCGCCGAGATACACATAGCCGAGTGTACTCTGCTATACTCGGCTTTTCTGGGCTCCGCTCAGTCACACTGAGTCCCGCCCTATGATGGACATAACACAGGTCCAATGGCGGGACTGGGCGTGACTGTGAGCGGAGCCGAGAAAAGCCGAGTATAGCCGAATACACTCGGCTATGTGTATCTCGGCGGCGATCGCTCACAGTCAGCGGAGACCGCCCGGGATATGTGAGTATCGGCGTATAACATGCACCCACAATTTTCCCCTGATTTTAAGGGGAAAAAAGTGCGTGTTATACGCCGATAAATACGGTATATTTGTACCAAATACTGCCTTATGTTGTGCCGAAAAAGTCTGCCATGTTTTGATCGAGTTTTTAACTCATTCAATCCTTTCAGTATTTCATATAATTATTGGATGTTGGCATAGTGGGGGTCTCTCCTTTCTATATCAGTCAAAATAAGCTTTGTAATAATAGGCTGATGAATTGGATGTCAAGCGCCTCCTCTAGTGCAGTCTCCAAAAGAATTTTCTTCCAACAGGATCAAACAACAAATGATTGAGTCTAGCAGACCTTCACCACTTGCAACCTTAATCTCCTGCTTACATAGCCAAGAATTCAAAGCGAGCAGGTAAAAATAACCCTTATCACAAAGACACTGACAGCTCATCTAATTCCAGGACAATAATAATAGATATTTAGAGTAGAACTGTCACATTTGTTTTAGCAAACCGCGCTTCAGCATCAGACTGAAGACTGCTGGGTTATGTAAGTAAAAATTCAATCTGCAAGTCGGTAATGATCCTGATCAGGTTATGGCCATCTTTTTCTTGTTTGTCTGTATGTAAATGGTCCGCTTGCTACAAGTCACTTAATTGCTACATACAAGCTCAATCACAAACGCCAATCTTTAAAATTTATGTTTTGCTAGATACTAATGGGGACACGTCCAATAGTCCCACGGCTAAGGTTTACTTGAATGATAATGCTGAATATGAATAATGGATATCAGATCTTGCTCTTTTGTATTGCATCACTTCTAAGAATAATTGGGAAGGTTTGCTTACATTTCAAAAATACCAAGTTCTAATGGGAATTCTGCTGTAGACATCTTGTTTTTTCATGATTCCATGAATATTTACCACCTTAAAAGTCACTGCGGGAGGTTTTTCTGTACGTATTGCCATTGTTTTCTCTTTTCACGTATAAAATAACTTCTATTCTAGTTTTATTATATTCAGTTACATTTGTTTGGAATTGTTTTAAAGGGGGTGCAGAAACTTTTTACGGGTACATAACCTTACAGCCTAAAGGCTCGTACACACTATAAGAAAATCAGGCGAACATTTTCGTTCAAAGATTTTTTGTATGATTTTCGTATAGTGTGTACACAACTTTCGACAGCCAATTCCGACTTTTTGTACGAAAATTCCAGACGGAACAAACTCTAAAAAATTTCTCCTACGGAAACAGAACGAAAGATTTTCATTTAATGTGCACCGTTTTCATATGATTTTCATACAAAAAAATCAGAAAAGAAAGACTGCTCAAGGGCAGCACAGTGGTGTAGTGGTTAGCACTTTCACCTAGCAGCAATAGGGTCGCTGGTTCAAATCCCGACCACAACACCATCTGCCTGGAGTTTGCATGTTCTCCCTGTGCCTGCGTGGGTTTCCTCCGGGTACTCCAGTTTCCTCCCACACTCCAAAGACATGCTGGTAGGTTAATCAGATCTTGTCTATAAATTGGCCCTAGTATGTGTATGTGTTTGTAAGCACATCAAGACCCTTCAGGGTAAGACCGCACTATATCAAGATACCTCTCAACTCATGATCAGAAACAATAAAAAAAAAAACCTTTGTCGTACAAGAATTTCCGTACTCATTTTCGTTCATCAGTTCAGATTTGCTGTGAAACAAAGAAAATCGGACGATCGTTCGCTTGATTTTCTTATAGTGTGTACCCCACTTAAGTTAGCACCTCTCACATTATTACAGCACATGCAGGAAAGAAACATTTCATATACTTGTAGGCAGGGTAGGATTGAAGATGGACCTTTCCTCCGTGTTTTCCCATTAACTCGCTGGGCACCAAGTCTGGGTCACATGAGAGGACTACCCCCAGGGTGGGTTCTTCTGGGCTACACTAGGCACTGGGGATAGGGTAACTGCATTACACATGGGGTACCTTTACTCTGTGCCATTTCCATCAATGCTCTGGGCCAAGGCTGAGGCCGCCATTAGGGAATACGAGACGGGCTTCCGTTTTGAGATGAACGTACGCTTGTATCATAACTATTCTCCAGTTAACTCTCGGGTCCCTGTGACAATGTACACCTTCTCTAAAACTTGCATTTAGGAGGGACATGCTGAGCCTTGTCCACCTCGCCCCCAGTAATCGTTTGAGGTCCCATCGTGCATCTAGCACAGACTCCATGTGTGCACTTTATGTCACGGGCATGCTATACACAGACATCCAATACAGGTGATCAGATCATTGGGCTGCACTTTAAGGAATCAGGAACAGGGTAAGTGAAAATATATATATTTATTAAAGATAAAGGCACATGTGTAATCAAACAACATCAAACCATAAGCAAGAAATGAATACAAGAGAACACAACAAACCCCAAAACAACCTAATCTAACTATCTAACTAATATATACAAGTAAAGGGAACACACATACATAAACAAGGCAGGGACGAGAGACAAGGGGAGCAGAAGGCCGGATTCTGGGAGCAGTCAGCAAGGGGGAGCTGGAAGCTGGTATCAGGGGACAGGGTACAAGGATCAGAGTCCAGGACAAGGCAGGGAACGGATCAGGTTCAGGATCAGGTTCAGGTTCAGGCAACGGTTCAGGTTCAGGCAGGGACCAGGCTTACAGAAGGAATTCTGGAGCAATGAGCCTTGGTTAAGAGCGGGTTTATATAGTCCAGCAGACCCAGATCAGGTGTGCTTGATGGCTGGTAGAAATTCTTGGTGAGGAGACACCCGCTGGTGGCCACCAGAACTACACCCACTGGTGCCGAATGCAACAGTGCCACCAGCAGGTGAGCCCAGTAATGACACCATTCCTACAGGTCCCCCCCTTAAGGAGTGGCCTCCGGACACTCCATTCAGCCCTTGGTTGGACAGTCCGAGTGGATGCGGAAACACCCTAAAAAGTTTCCATACTACGGCTGCGGACTTCTTCGCACTTCCTAGGCCAGAGTCCTTTAGTTCACTGGGGGACGTGCCACTAGAGTCTGAAAATAGGGCACGCATCCCACCACCAGCGTCAGGAAGTTTAGATTCGGAAGTAAAAATTAGCAGGGCAACGGGCAAGAACCCATTGGAGGCAGACCACGCAGGGGCATTGCATTCAGGCTGGGTGACCATCAGGATTAAAATTGTGGAAAAAAGGGCATCCATCAGGAAGACATCAGCGGCCAGCTGGGCATCAGGAACAGGTCTTAGCAGGGACCATATCCTCAGGCTGGGCAGCGGGCTCCGAGTCATCAGGCTGGGCAGCGGTAAAGGAACCACCAGGAAGAGTGTCAGGAATGGAACCATCAGGAACTGGATCGTGAGGCTGGATACCAGGTACAGGGTCACCAAGCAAGACAGTAGGCTCTGGAACATCAGACTGGGCAGCGGGCAACGGAACAGCAGACAGGAACATCTCCGGCTGGGCAGCAGACGGGATCATCTCCGGCTGGGCAGCAGACGGGATCATCTCAGGCTGGGCAGCAGACGGGATCATCTCAGGCTGGGCAGCAGACGGGATCATCTCAGGCTGGGCAGCAGACGGGATCATCTCAGGCTGGGCAGCAGACGGGATCATCTCAGGCTGGGCAGAAGACGGGATCATCTCAGGCTGGGCAGAAGACGGGATCATCTCAGGCTGGGCAGAAGACGGGATCATCTCAGGCTGGGCAGAAGACGGGATCATCTCAGGCTGGGCAGAAGACGGGATCATCTCAGGCTGGGCAGAAGACGGGATCATCTCAGGCTGGGCAGAAGACGGGATCATCTCAGGCTGGGCAGAAGACGGGATCATCTCAGGCTGGGCAGAAGACGGGATCATCTCAGGCTGGGCAGCAGACAGGATCATCTCAGGCTGGGCAGCAGACAGGATCATCTCAGGCTGGGCAGCAGACAGGATCATCTCAGGCTGGGCAGCAGACAGGAACATCTCAGGCTGGGCAGCAGACAGGAACATCTCAGGCTGGGCAGCAGACAGGAACACGTCAGGCTGGGCAATCTCAGGCTGGGAAACAAGCACCACAACCTCAGGCTGGGAAACGGGCACCGGATCTTCAGGCGGGGTCCCATGCACCGAATCTTCAGGCGGGGTCACAGGATTTTCCGACTGGGACACCGGATCTACCGACTGGGACACCGGATCTACCGACTGGGACACCGGATCTACCGCCTGGGACACCGTCATCAGGACTTCTTTTTGGAAGACAGGCACAGGAATTTCAAGCTGGCAGGCTGGCACAGGAACCTCAAGCTGGCAGGCTGGCACTGGAACTGCAGGCTGGAAGGCTGGCCCTGGAACTGCCGGCTGGAAGGCTGGCCCTGGAACTGCAGGCTGGAAGGCTGGCCCTGGAACTGCAGGCTGGAAGGCTGGCTCTGGAACTGCAGGCTGGAAGGCTGGCTCTGGAACTGCAGGCTGGAAGGCTGGCTCTGGAACTGCAGGCTGGAAGGCTGGCCCTGGAACCGCAGGCTGGAAGGCTGGCCCTGGAACCGCAGGCTGGAAGGCTGGCCCTGGAACCGCAGGCTGGAAGGCTGGCTCTGGAACCGCAGGCTGGAAGGCTGGCTCTGGCATTCCGGGCTGGAAGACTGGCTCTGACACTTCAGGCTGGAAGACTGGCACAGGAACCTCGGGCTGGCAAACTGGCACAGGAATCTCAGGCTGGCAAACTGGCACAGGAACTTCAGGCTGGCAAACTGGCACAGGAACTTTAGACTGGAAGACTGGCACAGGAACTTTAGACTGGAAGACTGGCACAGGAACTTTAGACTGGAAGACTGGCACAGGAACTTCAGGCTGGCACGGGAACTTCAGGCTGGCACAGGAACTTCAGGCTGGCACAGGTTGGTGGGTGTGGAGGCAGGTTGGGATAGTGGCAGGATTAAATGGGTTGGAAAAACTAAATTTTTTTCTTTGGTTTCGCCACTGAGGATTTGTATATGGATGTAGCTGGTAGAGGTGAAGAGCGGAGGGATGGTGAAACAGAGGGTGCAGACTTTGAAGGGGGCTTTGAAGGAGCTGTTGGAGGCAGCCGAGAAGAAGCAGAAGGGTAAAAGGAAGGGTAAGTGCAGCAGGAGGAAACAGGGTACTGGTACTTCATTCTTAGTTGGGTGTATTGTTCAGAAAAAGTGGGAATTGGGGGAAAAAGGGGAAGACATCCCAGCAGGTTGGTGTCTAGACATATAAATGGATGGTTGGGAGCTGACAGGGGCTGGATACAACAAACTTGACCAGGCCTGCAATAAGGGTTTCACAAAATAAGGTTTGCACACTGCTTGTCTGACCAGAGACTGTACTGAATCAATGCATGCTGCAAGCACCTGTTGAGGACAAGCAGAGTAGTGCTCATGGAAAAAGGCTGACTCATCTTCCAACAGCCACACCAATGATTCTACTTGAGCTGCATTAAAAGGAGGTGTATAATCGTCACCTCCACTAGAGGCATCAGACAGGGCCAACTCTGTACAGATACAAATCAAAGCTTGCACATCCTCAAACACAAAATTGCCCTGATCCACAAAAACGTGGGCTATGCGGATGCATTCCAATAACTGCTCTCTAGTATATTCTCTTAGTGTCTGATAACAGAAATCTCTGTCATCTGTTGCCAGGAGCGAAAGATAAAAAATATCGTCCACCTGCATCTTAGTAATTTTAACAAGTGCTCAGACCCAATTCCCAGGTGCAGCCGATCTGATTGTACGGCTCCAGAATTCTGTCACAGGGATGCTATACACTAGGGTGACCAGACATCCCCGGTTTCCGGGGACAGTCCCCGGATTGAAGACACTGTCCCTGGACCAAGTCTGTCCCCGGTTTTGTCCCCGGATTGGATTTGAACAGGGCCTGGGGCAATTTCAAAGACAGTCAGTGCAGAATAAAAAAAAAAATCTGAATTACACACCCCGCTCCGCCGCTCCTACTAGCTTAGGGGGGTGTATTTTTTTCCATTAACTGTGCTCCTTTCTGATGATCATGTGCTCGTCAGAGCAGAGGGAATATTTCTTCAGTTTCGGGCGCATGCCCATTCAGCTCCGCTCGCATGTTCTTCTGCCTTGGCTTAAGTCCCGGCCAGCCGCCTGCCTGCTTATCTCCTTGCCTTACCTGGTGGAGTGATTTCCTCCGCTCCCCACCCAGTAGTAGCCGGGGCCTGGAGAGTAAGTCTTGACAAGCTGTGAGGCGGGCAGCAGCAGCGATGGGCAGAGAGTCGCTGATTGCCGCCATTACTAGTAAAAAAAAAAATATGTCCCCGGATTTCATTTTAAAAATCTGGTCACCTTACTATACACAGACATCCAATACAGGTGATCAGATCGTTGGGCTGCACTTTAAGGAATCAGGAACAGAGTAAGTGAAAATATATATATTTATTAAAGATAAAGGCACACGTGTAATCAAACAACAGCAAACCATAAGCAAGAAATGAATACAAGAGAACACAACAAACCCCAAAACAACCTAATCTAACTATCTAACTAATATATACAAGTAAAGGGAACACACATACATAAACAAGGCAGGGACGAGAGACAAGGGGAGCAGAAGGCCGGATACTGGGAGCAGTCAGCAAGGGGGAGCTGGAAGCTGGTATCAGGGGACAGGGTACAAGGATCAGAGTCCAGGACAAGGCAGGGAACGGATCAGGTTCAGGCAACGGTTCAGGTTCAGGCAGGGACCAGGCTTACAGAAGGAATTCTGGAGCAATGAGCCTTGGTTAAGGCGGGTTTATATAGTCCAGCAGACCCAGATCAGGTGTGCTTGATGGCGGGTAGAAATTCTTGGTGAGGAGGCACCCGCTGGTGGCCACCAGAACTACACCCACTGGTGCCGAATGCAACAGTGCCACCAGCAGGTGAGCCCAGTAATGACACCATTCCTGACACTTTACTTAGTTTAACTGTTTCATACTTGTGCACAGGCTGGGAACCTCTGCGGTTTCGAATCTGTTCCTATTGCTATGGGAGACAGCCCACTCATGGAGAGAGTGCCGACAACTCCCTCTTGCAATAGGCTATCCCACCTGTCTCAGGCACATGCTTAAAGTGATTGTAAACCCCAAAAAACAATAAAAGCCTGCAAGACAAAGGCATAATGAGCTAGTATGACTAGCATACTAGCTCATTATGAATTACTTACCTTAGATCGAAGCCCCCAAAGCGACCCTCGTTCCTCTCTTTCGCCGCCGCCATGATACCCGGAGTGACCTCCGTGTTTCGTCCCCCCGGTGCTGTGACTGGCTGGAGCGGCGATGACGTCACTCCCGCGCATGCGTGCGAAACCGGCACAAACCCCTGCGCATGGCATGGCATGCATTGGCGTTTCCGGCACTTCCCCATTCAAGACCCGGCGCGCTCAGTGCGCCTGCGCCGTTGTCTACGGCACGCACGCGCCATAGACATCAGTGCCCGATTTTCTGCAAATATCTCCTTAACCATGTAGGTTAAGGAGATATTGCAAGCACCTACAGGTAAGCCTTAATGTAGATTGTAAACCCCAAAAAACAATAAAAGCCTGCAAGACAAAGGCATAATGAGCTAGTATGACTAGCATACTAGCTCATTATGAATTACTTACCTTAGATCGAAGCCCCCAAAGCGACCCTCGTTCCTCTCTTTCGCCGCCGCCATGATACCCGGAGTGACCTCCGTGTTTCGTCCCCCCGGCGCTGTGACTGGCTGGAGCGGCGATGGCATGGCATGCATTGGCGTTTCCGGCACTTCCCCATTCAAGACCCGGCGCGCTCAGTGCGCCTGCGCCGTTGTCTACGGCACGCATGCGCCATAGACATCAGTGCCCGATTTTCTGCAAATATCTCCTTAACCATGTAGGTTAAGGAGATATTGCAAGCACCTACAGGTAAGCCTTAATGTAGGCTTACCTGTAGGTGCAAGTAGTATCAGAGGGTTTACAACCACTTTAATGACAGGCTGCTTGGTAGACTTCAGTTACCCTAGGTAACCACTTGTATTTGCATACTACACCAACTTTGGTATTGATGTCTTCATACCCCAGTGTGTTTTATGACCCAAGCTACAGACCATGTGTGCTGATTACTTGCCTCACACCCCTTAAGTAACTTTAGACCAGGTGGGAACAAAGTTTCAAAGCTTTACTTAGAAAAGGGAAAAAAATTTACATCTCAAAGTCCAACATACAAGAACAAGATTTTACCTACAACCCAACTCCTAACTTAGGCTATTTGCTGCCCTGGCATACCAGCAAAGGTAGAGTCCATGTACAACGAATCAGATCCATTAGTGACATTTCCCAGTGTTGGAATCTTTGGGAACGAACCCCAGGTCCTGATGAACTTCTACATCACGGCTGTGGCAAGCGACATTCCTCCATGGTTCGGCTCTCTGATCTTATCCCTTCAGGGTTCTCGTACAGGCGCTGAGCCTTTCTGCTCCGGGCAAAGGGAGGTGGCTTTTTCTGCTCCAGACCACTATCCCTCATTTATATCACAGGATCAGTGAGTCAGACCCAATGGTAACTGCCAAAACCAAAGAACCGGGAAAGGCATTAACTCTAAAGCCTCGTACACACGAGTAAATCGGTCGTGTGTACGCGGCTTTCAGGTTTCTCGTCAAGAAAACAGGCAAGAATCTCGACGAGAAAAATAGAGAACCTACTGTGTGTACACTTACCTGTCGCCGTGGAAACCCGCGCGTGCTCGAAATGACTTTGACGCATGCACGGTAGCTTCCTAGGCATAGTTAGGGTGTAGCAAGATGGCGGCGACGGCATAGAATGTGACGAGCGCATGCTCGTAGTAGTCGATGACGTCACCGCGTTCGTGCCATTCAAAAGAATGGCGGTTCTTTTGAAAGGTACGTGTGTACACTCGGCCGGGACAAGATTTTTGTCCAAGAATCTCGTCAGGAAAAACGAAGAGTTTTTTCCTGACGAGATTCTCGGCCTTGTGTACGAGGCTTGACTCTCCGGTTCGAGGGCAGCACCTAACTAGCATAATTTCAACCCGCTTACATACAGTACTGATCCTGCATAATGTGGTGGGTTCTGGTATGTTGCAACCAGAGATGGCTACATGGGGTGGTATGGTTTGGGATGCATCCCAGCACCATTGATCATCATTGAGGCCCCTCTTGGTTTTCTTGCACACAGTGTTTCATTTATATTTCTTTTGATACCATTCCAAGCCATGATAATCACTGTTTTCATCTCTGCTTTTCTTCTATTCCCACAGCTCCTGAGTCAGACACCTTTTGGTGGCTACACTCCAGATGTTCTATTGCAGATCTACTCTTTCTTTTTATATATAATCTTTATTTTGGACATTTATATAATCAAATTAAAAACCAACCTCATAAAATCCCCTCAAACATCAAGCCATACCTGGAAAAAAAAAAAACTCAGGGAGAAAGAGGGAGGGGAGTTTGTCTCCAATCTCTAATACCACAGAGTGTAGATTCCTGAATACCCGAAGGGGAGCTATCCACTCCTACTCGCTGAAATATAATTAATCCATGGTTCCCATTTAGCAAAAAAACTCTTCTGATCTAGTACTATTGGTATACACCCATTTCTCATTCTCCATAGTTACATTAACCTGTTTCACCCAATGAGCTATAGTAGGCACTTGTGGCATTAATCCTTTAGCTGCATCCAGCAGATGTGGCACTATACTCTTTTATATGACCTAATAGAGTACCATGAAAGAGGCATTGCACAGAGTCATCCCAAATCTGAATTCTTATCTCAGAAATTTAAATCCTGAGCTCGGCCCAAAATGGCCTAATATTGGGACATTCCCACCAAATGTGGATATGCATCTGTCTGAGACTGAGGGGTATGCAATTGCCAGCATTTTCGGGACCCTGTACCACCTAGATAAGAATTTATAGTTTGTCTCCTGTATTTTAGTACTTGTTGAAGATGTGTGTGCTAATCTTAACATTTTCTGTGAGTCTATAAAATGGCAACCTAACTCAGTTTCCCACTCCCCAAAAAAGCTAAGGCCTGTGGTAACGCTATGTTTCCCTACACTACCCACACATTAAAAGCGTGTCAAGCCTGGGAGCCAGGGTCTTAAATAGGCTCTGCATGACCCAAGATGGCTGCTAGAGTCACATGGGGTGACAGCATGCAATCGGATAGCTTCCCCCAGTGACCCAGGAAACCATAGAGGAACCATGTTCCTCTTGACTTCCTCTTCCCCTGCAATGCCACTGCGGTTGAGCGTCACCTACAGTGGAGAGTAGTCAGCACCTTACCAACCAGCCTGCAACAAACCGAATTGTCCTGTCTGAAGCTTACGTTAAAACCATGGGTTTAGTTTGCACACATTTTCAAATATATGCGTAATCTGCAGGGCCACTTTATGGCACCCTAGTTTTAACATGAACTGTTAGACTGGATAATTCAGTTTGTTGCAGGCTGGTTGGTAAGTGAGCTGGAAATTTTTCTTTGTTGTTTGTTGTTTTTTTACATGTATTACCATGTGCTCTTTGCTGCAAAGGCCAGTTATGTGTTGGGGTGGTTGCCATTTGTTTGTACTGCACCTGCCTACATACCTATCACATTTTTGGAGGCCATGGAGCACCAGGACAGTGGAAACACCATAAAATTACCACATTTTGGAAAGCACCCCAAGGTATTTTCTAAGAGGCATGGGCAGTCTTTTGAAGACTTTTTTTTTGCCACAAGTTTTTGAAAACATGGAATGTAAATTAAATTTTATTTTTACACAAAGTTGTCAATTTATTAAGATATTTCTAACATACAGCATGGGCAAATTTAGAGTGCGGGATTTTTAAGGTGCCTAAGTATCCACCCTCAGGTAGAAAACCACAAAATCAAAAAAATTCTAATTTTTTGTTAGAAAACAAACAATATCCTAATAAAACATTAATAATGGCAACTATAATGTCTGTGATTAACACCCTGAGCACCCAACACACATAGATCATAATACATAATGTAAAGCACAAAAAATACAAAACCATAAATATCAGTAAATGTGTGTTACAAAATTAAGGTATGGGTGCTGTATTTCAGCGCATTTTGTGAACGAGGCTTCCTTAGGGGATCATAGGGTGGCTACAGCTATCACATGGTACAGGGCCACTGTAAATAGGCCTGTACTATGTGATAACTGTAATCAATCACAGAGATCACAATGGTAACCACGCTGTCATGAATGAAAGCCATTCATGACAGTTTTGTTTACATGTTATCATGTGATGCCTGCAATTTGTCACAGTGGTCATATGATATAGGAGCCGTTCACATCGGCTGGGTACCAAGCACTGTGAACCTGCTGTCCATTGGACAAAGCGGTTACTGGATCGCGCACAATGTCCTTGGATGCCCTCCACGAACTGGAGAACCACCGCCCAGCCTTATTTTGAAAACATGGTGGGCAGGAAGTGGTTAAATAGCTCATTTGGACCAAGATGGTCCAAATAAACTATTTCCTTCACTAACAGATGCAGCAGCTACTGTATGTGTGCTGTATAAACTGTATATAGCCTCGGCTACATATACGACGTAGTATACAGCACTGTGTTCCCACTTCCCGGAACAAAATTGAGTCACCCCAGGAGCTGTATTCTAACGTGATGTCATCTGCCACATTTTCCTTCTTAGCCAATCAGAGGAAGCTCTGGATTCATTCAGAGAATACAAAGCCCCCTGCGAATGTTCGAAGCAGTGCTTAACCCGACTCAGGTTTGTTCCGGGAGTGGAATGGGATGTTCCTGTCCCACTGCTGGAACACAACATTATATACAGTATGTAGCTGATGATACATAGGGTTTTTACAGTGTACACAGTAGCTTTATAGTTATATACGTTGTATAGTGAAGTTCAAAATTAACTATTTAAACTTTACCAAAAAGCTGGAGATTTTGAAGTTCACCCTCAGGAACATGTTACAGACGCATTTAAGATGTAACATTTTCAGCTGCTGCCTCCCTCTCTCCTGCTTCCACAGTGACGGCGGATGGGGGATCCTCTCACCTCCTGCCACTGTCACATTTAAAAACAGCTGTGTCATTCACTCACAGGGATCTGTAAAGGAATACACTACCACCGCAGCAGATGGCTTGTGGTTTTCAAAGGACTCAAATGATCAGCGTCCTCTTAGTCCTTTCATTCTTCCTCCATCTTTCCAACTAAGTCCCCTTTCACACTGAGGGCGTTTTGCAGGCGCTATAGCGTTAAAAATAGCGCCTGCAATTCCGCCCTAAAACAGCTGCTCTATTGTCTCCAGTGTGAAAGCCCGAGGGCTTTCACACTGAAGCGGTGCGCTGGCAGGGCGTCAGGAAAAGTCAGGAACTCACCACTCCTAATGCGCTCCTGCCCATTGAAATCAATGGGCAGCGCTGCCATTATGCTGGCAATGCGCCGCGGTTTTAACCCTTTCTCGGCCGCTAGCAGGAGTTAAAAGCACCCCGCTAGCGGCCGTAATGCGCCGCAAATCCGATGGTAAAATAGCGGCATTTTACCGCTATTTTACCGCTGACGCTATGGGCGACACCAGTGTGAAAGGGCTCTAAAAGCCTATACAGAGCTATGGGCTGAAAGCTGGAGGGAAAGTGTAGATAAGCTTGACATTGTAGGCACCTGTAGGAAAAAATAATAAATGCACATTTTTTTCCTAAAAATATGTGCATTTATTATTTTTTCCCAAAAGGTGAACTTTAGCCTCGTACACACAATGAGAATATAGGATGCATTACCGTCCCTTTTTTTTTGCATGCTAATGTCGAAAAAATTAAATTCTCGTACGACAGAAAACAACTTCGGAAGTGATGTAATGTGTTGTATGGTAATGTGTTGTATGGTAATGTAAAGTATTATTTCGTTTCTGAGCATGCGTAGTCTTGCTCTTTCGATTTTTGTACTGATGGAATGAAAATCATACAATGTGGTATCGTATGAGAAAAATTTTCATGTTTGTTCTTTCGGATTACGGTCGTGATTGGCTCTCGAAAGCTGTGTACTAATGATCAGATTATCGTACGATCACTTCGGAAGTGTCATTTTTTGTCCGATTGTCTGATCGTGTGTATTAGGCTTTAAAGTGGTTGTAACCCTAAAAATAAAAATGCTTGTGTACCTTTCAGGCACGAGATATAGCATACTACTTTTGCCATGTCAAATTGTAATCGATCGTCTCTGGTCCCATACCAGAAAACTATTCCTTATTCTGCTGCTGGTTCAAATTTATGATGTGAATATACATGCATGCTTGTAGAAACAAATCACGCTAGAATACTGTGATCAGTGTGACTTCTTCATCACAACAGAGCTTTATTCTGGGTCACAGCCCCTTATATAAACTAAGTGACATAAGCAATTGTCATCACAAATGTGTACATATGATTGGCTGATTCCATATATGGTGCTTATTTTGTGATGTCTATTTCTTCCTCGTGTCGAAGCATTCCAGGACATGGGGCCATTTTAGTTTAGAGTCGATGGGAGGGGGAATTGAAGGAGTGCACATGACATCTGTTCCTCATTTTCACTTCTGAGATCAATATTTCTGTCATAGCTTTCAATCAAGGAAAATAATACTAATGTTTTCTCCTTTTGTTATATGAATACTAGAACACACACATGATAATACTCTTCGGTTAATACGTTTCTTATTGTATAAATATATCTTAGTGTGTGTGCGTGTGTGTATTTTTCCTTGCAGACACATTTCTCAAAAGGGTGGCTAATTACTCTAGAATTCCCAAGGAGGGGGGTGTGAACCATGTGTGCAGCTGAAACAAAAGACACCCAACATGCACCAAATTTCTAAACCAATATACCAAAGCATAATGAAAGAAAGAAATAATAAAAATAATAAAGAATAAAAAGGAAGTACCAATATTTGAGTGGATAATAGAGAGATTAATCTTAGACATAAAATAATCATTTTATCAACTCCATCACAAATTGTCCCTTTCTATGTTGTACAATACCTGGTTGATCCTGCCAGTTCCTGTGTTGCCCTGTTTAACCACTTGCCTACTGGGCACTTTCACCCCCTTCCTGAGCAGGCAACTTTTCATCTTTCAGTGCTGTCGCACTTTAAATGACAGTTGCATGGTCATACAACACTGTACATTGATGACATTTTTATCATTTTTTTTGAGACAGGTAGAGCTTTCTTTTGGTGGTATTTAATCACCACTGGGCTTTTTTATTTTTTGCTAAACAAACAGTTTATTATCTTTGGAGACAGCAGCTAATGGGACAGTTTTCTATTCTCTCACATGGAAATCTTTATATTTAAAAAACATATTTTTTTATTAACTAAAATGTAAAAATACGAAATTATTTACTTCTGCAAAAAAATTATTTTTATATAAACTTTTTTATTATTGCTAGACAGTGACATTGATCATTTGATTATCAAGGCTAGGTTCCTTCAGTCGATCGATCCTTCCTTCCATTGCTCGATTCTTCCATTGAGCGATCCTTCCTTGGATCGATTGACCCTTTGATTCAACTGATCCTTCCTTTAATTGATCGACAGACCGATCCTTCTTTACTTTGATCCTTCCTGCTATTGGCCGACCAATCCTTTCTTTGAACAATCCTTCCATTGATCAAACAACCAATTCTTCCTTTGACCAATTGATCCTTCATTCAATCCTTTTTTCTTTTGATCAATGCTCCCTTTGATCGATCCTTCCTTCAATCAAGCGATTCTTCCTTTCATTGCCCGATCCTTTGTTCGATCAATAGATCCTCTTTTTGATCGACTGATCCTTCCTGCGATTGACCAACCAATCCTTCCTTCGATCAATCCTTCCATGGATCAATCGACCAATCCTACCTTCAATCCATTGATCCTTTATTTGATCAATCCTTTCTTCCTTCAATCCATTGATGCTTCCTTCGATCCATGCTTTCTTTGATCGATCCTTCATTCCTATCTTTGATCCTTCCTTCCTTAATTCTTTTTGTGCTAATCATTTTGTGCAATATTATTTATCTTTTTCAATATAGTGCAATACCTGGTTGATCCTGCCTGTTCCTGTGTTCCTGTTAGTAAACTGACCATGCTAATCATGGCTGCCATAGTGTGGTCAGTTTACATCTTTCCCTCATCTCTGCAGCATCTGTATCTCCCTCTCCCTTCCAGTCAATTCCATGATCTGTGTGAAGCCCCTCCTCCCCCTGCCCTTGCCCTCCTCTCCTAAAACTGAAACAGCAGAGGAATGTGAGTTGGACGGGAACTTTAGTCCCTCTGCTTGGGAGTAAGACCTGAGAAAGCCTTGTGAATACGAATATCAAATAAGTGCAGTGCTAAGTGAACATGAATAAACAATAAATGTGATATGTAATCCCTCCTATTTATGGATGGTCGGTAGTGTACAGTACTCCATACAATCTCCTGATCCTCAGTAAAGTGCAAGTGCTCAAAAACTCCACATGGATTCCCAATCATAAACAGTGTGGGAGATTAGCTAGTGGGGATCACCTTTTCACAGAATGAAGGTCAGCGTACAGGCAGTTTCTTTAAAACCTGGCATATTGCCAGCTTTATTTACAAGTGGTTTGCAATAGTCATATAAAAATAAACAAAACAGTAAAACAAATCCTTGCCATCCGGCGCTAAACTATACAGTAACCGCTCTCTATACGGTGAGGGGCTGGTCCCCATCACCCACAAAACACAAGGTAAAGTAAAGCAAAAAATTGGGGGAACTCCCGCGCTGCCCTAGCGTGAAATGGATAAGTGAACCTAAAACCCTAACAAGAAAGGGGGTGGGACGAAGAGGGGAGGGTGGGGGGGGGGCACACTGCTGCCAGACACCTGTGAATCCAATTCAAGAAAACTCAAAACAATATACAACAGTGATGGTGTTAGCGCTGTGTTTAAACAAAGAGAGAATGGAAAAACTGAGAACAGTGTGACTGATAACACACTAAACCTGAATAATATTGTGACCTTATATGAAAAAGTGAATGACTTAGTAAAACTCAAATGCAATCATGTGATCAACGTGATCCAAATAACCAATCGTGATAAATCCAAAAAATATTAGTATATAAATATATAAATGCACTTAAAGATACAGTAATATATGTGTATATGTCTCTGGATCAGAGATTAAGACTCTGAGTCCGATTTACACATTTTAATCTGTGTTACGTCCTTTTCTCTGGTTCTGTGCTAATGGGTTGTCTATCTTGTTGTTTCTCACGCCACTCCATGTTATGGTGTTGTGCTATTGCAGCTTGGATCAGTGGCTGACCAACCTATGATTCCAGCAATATCAGGAGTGATGGGTGTGAGTGGTGACAGGATTTGAATTAAAATTCCTTCCCTTGTCCCGCTTGCCTCTGGTGGATTAGCCACTAGGGCTAGACGCTGGACCTAGCACACTGTAGCTGGTCCGTTTAGCCCGCCTTATATGGCCACTACAATAAACAGGACATAAATACTGTTGTCAGACTGACAAGCATCAGCCTAGACAAAATGGTATCTGTCTGTTTATTGGTATGTTTTTGGCACTTCAACAAAATGGCGATTGTGGACCAATGACTGAATATGTGTACTAGTACACACTATACAGGCTATAAACACTCCGGAATGACCCCGGCAAAATGGCGCCGGTTTGTTTACAAAATAGGACCACAACAAAATGGCGGCCGCATGCCCGCTGGATGTTCAATTAGCAGACTATATATTGTCAGCAGCTCTTCACTCTAGTATCCCCTGATGAAGTCACGTGATACGTGACGATACGCATAGGGATTGGAGGTTCGCTGACAGACCAGGACCCAAGCAGGTAGACGAGCGAGGCACTCGTAGGATACCCTGCAGTCACCTTTTACTACTTATGTGAGTGTTATATTGTTTACTTTTAATAAAACCTTTTGGTACGGGACTATGCTATGTTTGCCATATCTTTTATTTTATTGAATACGACGTTCATCTGAGACACCACTGCACTGGGATCCACACAAAGCTACAGACAACTAGAGGGACGACGAGTTCAGTGCTCGTGGAGATGCTCCCATATTGTTTTTCTGTGAAGTGAGTACCTTTCTGGCGTGTGTGTGTATCTCTGGACACTGGTGGTACTATACTATGATCCATCTTCTTTGATTTTATACATGCTATTTGGGAGGATTGCAGCAACAGGAAGGAGACTGGCACCATCCAAGCTACTGTCCACCTGTTCTGAATAACTCTGTGACCTGGTTGTGCTAAGCTTAACTAGCAACAAGGTAAGCTGCTTACAGGCACAGAGGTGGAGCACTGAAGAGAAATCAAGCTTCAAGCACTGAACTAATGTGTGTTTTATTTTTTCACTTTTCAATTTTGGTGACGGGAATCACTTTTAATATACTTTTGGATTGCACGGTCTAAATTGGATTTACTTGGACCCTTCAACTATATACATATATATATATATATATTTATATCTTTAAGTGCATTTATATATTTATATACTAATATTTTTGGATTTATCACGATTGGTTATTTGGATCACGTTGATCACATGATTGCATTTGAGTTTTACTAAGTCATTCACTTTTTCATATAAGGTCACAATATTATTCAGGTTTAGTGTGTTATCAGTCACACTGTTCTCAGTTTTTCCATTCTCTCTTTGTTTAAACACAGCGCTAACACCATCACTGTTGTATAAAGTAAAGCAAACCTTTTCTTTCAGCCCAAAATAACCAGCGCTCCTCTTACTCAGATTCCCTTCTGAGTCTCAGGCCAGAACATTGCTGTGCTCTCTTCCTGGATCTTTAAAGCCCAGCTGCCTATGGATTCCAGTGAACCTGAATATCCGGACCGGAACAACTACAACTACAGAGGCTGGAAAAACCTGGGCCGGATTCTGGTTCAGTCCCTTACAATGGACCGAATGCGAGGTGAAACATAGTGATTGTCATATATCTCACCTCGCATAGTGTCACATATCCTCCCCCTCTGCTCAAGCCCCTGCGGCTGAGCACTTGACCCAGCCATGCAATGCACGCGGGAGAGGGCATCAGCATTATCCTGGAGTTTGCCCGGCCTGTGCTCAACCGTGAATTTAAAGGGCTGTAAAGCCAGGAACCACCTTGTCACATGGGAATTTTTCTCCCTGTTGTCACACATCCACTTCAGGGGAGCATGGTCAGTGACCAGCCTGAACGACCTCCCGAGTAGATAATACCTCAGGGAGTCTAAGGCCCATTTAATGGCGAGACACTCCTTTTCAACAATGGCATAGTTCCTTTCGTGCTTGTTCAGCTTCCGGCTTAGGTATACAACAGCGTGCTCCTCACCATTCCTGACCTGTGACAGTACAGCCCCTAGGCCCACCTCAGAGGCGTCTGTCTGTACGACAAACTCCTTTGTGAAGTCCGGGGTCACCAGCACCGGTAGTGCACAAAGGGCCTGTTTTAATTTTTGAAACGCCTTCTCGGCCTCAGTGTTCCATTTGACCATGACCGAACCTCTGCCCTTCGTCAGGTCAGTCAGAGGGACGGCAATAGTGGCAAAGTCAGGTATAAACCGTCGGTAATACCCCGTAATGCCTAGGAAGGCCCGAACTTGTTTCTTGTTTACGGGTTGGGGCCACTTTTGAATTGCCTCAATTTTATTGGTCTGAGGCTTGACAAGTCCCCGGCCAATAACATAGCCCAGGTACTTGGCCTCCTCCAGGCCTATGGCACACTTCTTTGGGTTAGCCGTGAGGCCTGCTTCTCTAAGGGAATCTACCACCGCCTGTACCCGGGGCAGGTGCGATTCCCAATCTGGGCTGTGGATGACCACATCGTCCAAATAAGCAGCTGCATACGGGCGATGTGGTCTCAAAGTTTTGTCCATCATTCGTTGGAATGATGCAGGGGCCCCATGCAGACCAAAAGGTATCCGCTTGTACTGAAACGAGCCCTCAGGAGTGGAAAAGGCAGTCTTCTCCTTGGCCAATTCAGACAGCGGTATTTGCCAATAGCCTTTTGTCAGGTCTAGGGTCGTTATATAGCGAACCTGTCCCAACCTGTCCACAAGTTCGTCGACCCGGGGCATCAGGTATGCATCGAACTTGGATACACTGTTAAGTTTTCGAAAGTCATTACAAAACCTGATAGTGCCATCAGGTTTTGGGACCAGCACTATGGGGCTCGACCACTCACTGTGGGACTCTTCTATCACATCCAACTCCAACATGTTTTTAATTTCTTTTGCGACTGCATCACGCCTGACCTCTGGGATTCTATACAGCTTCACATTTACCCGAACCCCTGGTTCCGTCACTATGTCATGTTGGATCACGTTGGTCAGTCCGGGTAAGGGGGAGAAAAAGTCTCTATTTTTATGCACAAACACCCTAACGTCACTTTGTTGTGCCACGGACAGGGTATCCGTGATGGGAACGTCAGGTGTCACGGGTACCCGGTCGGTTGAAGGCGGGGACGTGGCCAGTAAAGTCTCTTGGTCCTTCCAGGGTTTTAAGAGATTCACATGGTAAATTTGGTGTGGTTTCCTTTTCCCTGGCTGGTAGACTTTGTAGTTTACCTCCCCCACCCTTTCGACAACCTCGAAGGGACCCTGCCACTTGGCTAAAAACGTACTTTCCACCGTGGGGACCAATACCAACACTCTGTCCCCAGGGCTGAAAGTACGGACCCTGGCACTTCGGTCATAGACCCTCCTTTGGGCCTCCTGGGCCCGCTCCATATGTTCTCACACCAGGGGCAGGACAGCTGCGATTCGATCCTGCATCAAGGAGACATGCTCTATGATGCTTTTATATGGGGTTGCCTCACCTTCCCATGTTTCCTTGGCCACATCTAGCAGTCCCCTGGGATGCCTACCATACAAGAGTTCAAAGGGGGAATAGCCTGTGGATGCCTGCGGAACCTCACATATTGCAAACATGAGATATGGCAGCAAAAAATACCAGTTTCTCCCATCTTTGTCGACCACCTTTTTCAGCATACTTTTCAAAGTTTTATAAAATCTTTCGACCAGACCATTCGTTTGGGGGTGGTAGACAAAGGTACGGAAATTAGAGATTTTGTATAACTTACAAAGCTCCTTGGTAACCTTGGACATAAAGGGGGTGCCCTGGTCGGTTAAAATTTATTTTGGGATCCCCAGTCGACTAAAGACATGGACCAATTCCTTGGCGTTAGCCTTCGCAGAGATATTGCGCAAGGGTATGGCCTCAGGATAGCGAGTCGCATAGTCCAGGATCACCAGAATATGCTGGTGACCGCAGGCAGATTTCACAACCGGCCCCACCAGGTCCATGCCAATCCTCTCAAAGGGGACCTTGATTAGGAGGAGGAACGAGGGGGCTGCGAAAATGGGGTGACGGTGCCGACATTTGGCAATCAGAGCACGATTCGCAGTACTCCTTGACATCTGCATGCAATCCGGGCCAGAAAAATCTCTGGGCGATTCTCTCCCTGGTTTTTTCAACACCGAGATGCCCCCCATTACATGACCATGGGCCAGGTCTAGCACCACCCTGCGGAAGGGTTTGGGGACTAGTAGCTGTTCTACCTCGTCCTCTCCATGTTTTATCACTCGATACAATAAATTGTTTTTAATTGCCATGTAAGGGAAAGACACCACCCAATTAGGATCCACCGGTTCCCCATCCAACATCTTAACGTTTTCCCTGGCTCTCATGAGGGTGGCCTCTCATAATTGTTCGGTACAGAAATCCTCTCTCCTGACCTCTAAATCGGGTACCACATCTTGGCTACTCTCAATGTCAGGGTCAGAGGGGTTTTCCTGTTCGTTACCCTCAGGCTGGGAGCTAGCTTCCAGGTCCTCCGGCTCCCCAACCATGACAGGGAAAGGAAGAGGGTCTCCGACTTCCTTGATCCCACCAACAGCATCCCCTTCCCTTTGGCAAAAAGGGTCGGGTGAGAGTTCCCGTGCTTCCCCAGCAGGGGGAGCTCTATCTACCAGCCTCCCTTTGCGCTCCCATAAATTCCAGAAATGGGGAAAATCTCTTCCCACTAAAGCTTCATGAAGCAGTGAAGGTACCACCCCCACTGAATGTGTTATACTGCCCCTGGGGGTCTCAACCTCAACCACCGCTGTCTGGTAGTCTCGAGTGTCCCCATGGATGCAAATTACCCCAATAGTACTGGGGTGTAGTTTTGTGGGGTTCACACAATCACTCCTGACGGGTCACCACACTACCAGTCTAGCAGGGCTGTCAGGGGCTTTCCATCCACAGAAATAACACACATTTGTTTTTCAATGCGACTCTGACATGATGCAGTACATGCGACCTGTGCAAACAAAGAAAGGCGTCTTTTCATATAAGCATAATCGCATTGCATAGGTTCATCATTTATAGGACAGTTTGCAGCAATATGCCCTAATGCATGGCAATGAAAACATCTTATATGCTCAACCCCCAGTCCTCTCAACGGTTCCAAAGACCTTCCTGGCTTCTTTGGCCAGTCTCCAGGTCTAGGAAGCACAGTCTCATCAAATCTCCCCAAGCTCTTAGACCCCGGAACAGTCTTACCCGAACCGCCGGGAGATCTTGCACCCCTAGACACACCGAAGTGGGGCGTAGATGGATTCACCAAGTCCTCAGTAGCACTGTACCTCTCCACTAGGTCGACCAGTTGGGCTGTAGTTTTGGGGTCACCCTGTCCGACCCACTTCCTCAGAGCAGCAGGAAGCGCACGCAGATACCGGTCCATTACCACACGCTCTACAATCTGCGGGCCTGTCAAGGTCTCTGGCTGCAACCACTTCTTGGTGAGGTGGACCAGGTCAAACATTTGCGAACGGGGTGGCTTGTTGCTGGAGAATGACCACTGATGCACCCGCTGGGCCCGAATTGCCATGGTGACACCCAAGCGTGCGAGTATCTCTGTCTTTAGAGTCTCATAGTCCTGGGCCTTATCGGGTTCTAGGTCAAAATAGGCCTTTTGGGGTTCTCCTGTTAAAAATGGAGACAACAGACCCGCCCACTGTTCTTTTGGCCATCCTTCGCGGACAGCAACTCTCTCAAAAGTCGCCAGGTATGCCTCAATATCATCAGCAGATGTCATTTTCTGTAAGTGGTAGGATGCACGTATCATCTTGGCTTCCACTGGCACATGAGGTGCGGACCCCTTTTTCAGTTCCATCAGAGCCTCTGCAAACTGACGGTTCATCTCCTGCTGGGCCGCCTGTTGTGCTGCAGCGGCCTCTGCGACTTGGCGGTTCATCTCCTGCTGGGCTGCTTGTTGTGCTGCAGCGGCCTCTGCGACTTGGCGGTTCATCTCCTGTTGTGCTGCCTGTTGTTCTGTGACTTGGCGGTTGGTTTCCCGCTGAGCTGCATTGGCCTGTAGCAGGGCCTTTAACATTTCCTCCATCTTCAGAAAATGCCCGCTGAATCCACCTCGTGTGGGAGATTAGCTCGTGGGGATCACCTTTTCACAGAATGAAGGTCAGCGTACAGACAGTTTCTTTAAAACCTGGCATATTGCCAGCTTTATTTACAAGTGGTTTGCAATAGTCATATAAAAATAAACAAAACAGTAAAACAAATCCTTGCCGTCCGGCGCTAAACTATACAGTAACCGCTCTCTATACGGTGAAGGGCTGGTCCCCATCACCCACAAAACACAAGGTAAAGTAAAGCAAACCTTTTCTTTCAGCCCAAAATAACCAGCGCTCCTCTTACTCAGATTCCCTTCTGAGTCTCAGGCCAGAACATTGCTGTGCTCTCTTCCTGGATCTTTAAAGCCCAGCTGCCTATGGATTCCAGTGAACCTGAATATCCGGACCGGAACCCAGCCAAATACAAAGGCTGGAAAAGCCTGGGCCGGATTCTGGTTCAGTCCCTTACAATGGACCGAATGCGAGGTGAAACATAGCGATTGTCATATATCTCACCTCGCATAGTGTCACAACAGCAAATAAGTAAATAAAGTGTGTAACGTTACCTTCACTTAAGAGGGCCGCAGATTAGTTTGGGCCCTGAAAACATCTCCGCCAGCCCCCGGCAATTTACTCGACCCCCTTCTGGCACAGTTAGTCTAGGGTAACAATATATTTCTTATGCTTTATGATCAAACTCAGACACCAAGGCAATAATAAAGGAATATCTGATTTACTTTATATTGTGGTAAAAGAATCAACAGTGGTAACAGTTTACATGAAATGGATTGCAGAGCCCTGCAGAAATAAACACACTATATATTAATGGAACAGTAAAGGCGCGCGGTATGGGCGACTGTTAACTAGGCACCCTGTGGCGCAGCAACTAAATGAACTATCTAGCTGGCCAGGCCTGGCTCAGATACTAAGACTCAGTCTCTAGGGGATGATGGTTTCTTCACCGGCAAGTCTTTAAAGGTGGTGCACATAACAGAATAACATTTGTAATCCAGTGGGAAGTTGTAACAGGAACAAAACACTTTACTGAGGATCCTCTAACTCAGTTCTGCTAGGACACCTCCAGTAAGAGTATCAGATATAAACTAGTGGGCCACGGCAGTCTATAGACACATCAGTAATAAACAGTATATGGTCTGAGCATACGCTCGCTCACCCCTCCGGACGCGATCCCAGTCCGGGAACTTCCACCGACTGTGTCTTCACACACAGTGTCTCCAGCGATCGGGTCCCCGATCCAATCAAGGCTGTGGATAAGCGAAGTCAGATGCCACCCAGGCTCGCAGCGGGGTGGAAGGCTCTTTGGTAGCTGCGCAAGGCCTCAGGCTTCAGGCCTTGCACACCAGCACATCCGCACAGGAGGATCAGTCACTGAAGTCTCGTGTCCCAAAGAGGCCAAGCCCAGCCTCGCCTCCTCCTTTTATAACCCCTCCCATGAGTCTCTGGGGTGGAAACATCGCCGAAAAGGGTTCTGGGTAAGGTAGTCCTGGAAGTCTTAAAGGGGACCCCGCTACACACTCCCCCCACTTAAATTCTTTGGTCCCCAAAGAAAATTCTAGCATACACTGCGTATAACCCTAGACAACATTGCATAAGAGGTGGGCATAGGGAATTCCCACCAAAACCGAGGGGTTGAATTCCCTTGCCCACAGGTCTCACTATCATGAGTGGCCTGCCTAACTGTGCCAGAGAGTGAGTGGGGGTTGCCCTCCACCAAATGAATAGTGGAGGGATCCGGATTCTCTACACTCCTCCTGGCAGTGACCACAGAATCTTCTGAGCTCTTCCCCATTTGTGGGTAGGTCAACTTTCTAGGAGGCCTTTTGACTCTGAGAGCCCTTTGTTCTCTTGGGGTTTTTGGCTCTGGCGCCACAAGCTCTTCTTCTGTAACAGGCTCAGGCGACACGGCAGGTTCTGTAACATCTGCTTCAGGAGCCGAGGGATACATAGAGTCTCCAGGGCCCTGTTCAGGATAAGGATCACAGGCATCTTCCCAGTAATCTGATGAAGGACTAGATGGGATGAATTCAGCAGCTTCTGCATTAAGCTTGGAGCTCACTGAAGGTGATGGGCACCCGGTTGACTCCTTCACCGGGGCCCTCTGGAGTTTCCCGCCGGCTTGCGGTTGTCCGTTTTCTTCTTCTTGGGACTGGAACATGTAGCTGCAATATGGCCAATTCCTCCACAGTTAAAGCAAACTATATCTCCCCATTCTTGTAAAGATGCGGGTGCCGAGGCAATTGGGAATAGTTCCTTCCGTGGTATTTCTCTCCTGGGACCCTCTGGGTCTTTTGCCATCAGAGAGGTCAACATTTCTAACACCTTGGACATTTGTGCTTTTAAAGTGTCTACCTCCGAGTCTCTTTCAGGGGTCATCACTGGATTAACTAGCACCTGTGCGGGAACAACATTTGTTTTAATCATTTGCTGGTCCTGTTGTAGCGCCTCCTCATCTCTGATGATTTTTATCAAGTCAGCATAAGTCAGTAACGTTCCTCCTCCCGAGGTTTTCAGGTGCAGCCAGACTGGATCCGAGCGTAACGCTCCCTTTAAGAGTTGCTTCATTCTTGCCGCATCTGTATCTTGGGGCTTCATTCCCTTCTTCAACACAATCTTGCACAGCAACCTGTTCAGTCTCCTAACATACTCTGAAAGTTTCTCCCTTGGTTGTTGGAAAGTATGTTCAAATTGGTAGACCATCTCTGTCACCTTTTCCAATTGGCCAAACTCTTCCTGCAACATGGCTAGACAGTCTTGAGCCGTGCAATCTGCATTCCCAAACCGACAACTTTTCACTGCTTCTGCTGCTGCGCCTTTAAGGCTTTCTATCACCCGTTGCCTCTTCTGCGCTTCAGGCACCTCCCATGCCTCTACTGCCTGCAATGCCTACTCCACCCAGGTATCAAAATCCTCTTCCCCTGCAGGGACAGGGAGCTTCCCTGAGAATGTCTTCAATCTCCGGTAGCTAGTTTCTACATGCACCGTGCTTGTCTTCTGACATTTGATTAGCAGATCCCCTATTGCCTTTATCAATTCTGGTGATATAGCAGTGGCAGGTGCGGGTGTCACCGGGGGCGTCACCCCGTCTCCTCCTTTTATTGGTGAGGTACGGGCCGCAGCCTGCGGTGATCCTATCGGTGATGGTTTCTTCTTTACAGTTAAAGCAGGCGCCAACCTATAGGTTCTATTGTCTGGTGTCTTTACACACTTGCGCTTGCAAGCCTCTGGTATCCCGTCTCCGTATTCCACCAGTGCATACTGATATGAAGTGTCTGGGTCTGACTTTATATCTATCACCCATGGTGTGTGATCTGGAGACACTAACTTCATTAACTCCTCTACCATCTCAGTCTTCCATTCCTCCCCTGGGAGGCTGATGACTATCGAGTTGTTTGGCTCTGCCCTAACGGCTTTGCACCACTCTTCTATTGCTTGTGGGTCCATGCCGGCACTTCTGGCGTTCAACTGCTGTATCAGGATCCCGGACGAGAACCCCCACGTGTAGCGTTACCTTCACTTAAGAGGGCCGCAGATTAGTTTGGGCCCTGAAAACAGCTCCACCAGCCCCCGGCAATTTACTCGACCCCCTTCTGGCACAGTTAGTCTAGGGTAACAATATATTTCTTATGCTTTATGATCAAACTCAGACACCAAGGCAATAATAAAGGAATATCTGATTTACTTTATATTGTGGTAAAAGAATCAACAGTGGTAACAGTTTACATGAAATGGATTGCAGAGCTCTGCAGCAATAAACACACTATATATTAATGGAACAGTAAAGGCGCGCCGTATGGGCGACCGTTAACTAGGCACCCTGTGGCGCAGCAACTAATTGAACTATCTAGCTGGCCAGGCCTGGCTCAGATACTAAGACTCAGTCTCTAGGGGATGATGGTTTCTTCACCGGCAAGTCTTTAAAGGTGGTGCACATAACAGAATAACATTTGTAATCCAGTGGGAAGTTGTAACAGGAACAAAACACTTTACTGAGGATCCTCTAACTCAGTTCTGCTAGGACACCTCCAGTGAGAGTATCAGATATAAACTAGTGGGCCACAGCAGTCTATAGGCACATCAGTAATAAACAGTATATGTTCTGAGCATACGCTCGCTCACCCCTCCGGACGCGATCCCAGTCCGGGAACTTCCACCGACTGTGTCTTCACACACTGTCTCCAGCGATCGGGTCCCTGATCCAACCAAGGCTGTGGATAAGCGAAGTCAGATGCCACCCAGGCTCGCAGCGGGTTGGAATGCTCTTTGGTAGCTGCGCAAGGCCTCAGGCTTCAGGCCTTGCACACCAGCACATCCGCACAGGAGGATCAGTCACTGAAGTCTCGTGTCCCAAAGAGGCCGAGCCCAGCCTCGCCTCCTCCTTTTATAACCCCTCCCATGAGTCTCTGGGGTGGAAACATCGCCGAAAGGGGTTCTGGGTAAGGTAGTCCTGGAAGTCTTAAAGGGTACCCCACTACAAGTGATATAAATTAATATGAAAAATCAATGTGATAATGAAGCAATGTTCTTTCAAACAGTGAATAAATGACGAATAGTCCAATCTATAGAGAAGAAGATAAACAAAGATAGTCCAAGGTGTGTGAATAAGGTGAAATTCTATAGATCAAAACTCTTCACTTTGATCCACCTTTGTGCATGCGATAAATCACTCCTTGTGCGACCTTTCACCCGATGTGCCCTTACCTTAAGGCTTAATAAAAACACATGTACCAGTGGTTAATCCTCTTGGGTATTCCTCTTATTTGTTCCTCCTTCATTTGGTGTATATCTTTAGGCAACCGATTCCACCATGTAATACTCCTTCCTGATAATCACCAGATCCCTCCTCTCACATCACCCACCTTTCTTCCCAGACCCGGAGTCAGGGGGGCAGAGTCAGGGGAGCAGAGTCAGGGGGCGGAGCCGGGGGCGGAGAAAGCCATGTGACTGCACAGAAGCACTGCTGGGAAAAGTTATTTAGAGATTATATTGCTGAAAAAAACAATCCACTGCGTAAGAGCCGGTTCACACAGGGGCAACACGACTTCCAGCGCGACTTTGGGAGGCAACTTGGACACGACTTGAGCATGAATCACAGCGCGACTCCAGGCAACTTACAAGGAAACTTCAAGTTGCCTCCAGAACAGGAGACTTTCCAGTGGCCAATCAAACAATAATCAGCTCTGTGGGAGGGAGGGGGAGGGAGGGGTTTGCCTGGAAAACTATTTTTACTTCCTGGAAAGTTGCTTCAGTTAAGACAGGGGATCCGACTTGGAGGCAACTTCCATTGAAATCAATGGGTACAAGTCACCTAGAAGTCGGATTGAAGTCGTACAGGAACCTTTTCTGAAGTCGGAGAGACTGCAGTAGTGTACATTAAGACGGCTCCATTCACTTCCATTACTTTTCAAAACCGCGCGACTTGGGGAAACCTGAAGTCTGATCCCAGGATGCCCCTGTGTGAACCGGCTCTTATTGTCCATGTGAAAAAAATACAATTTGTTGCTAAAATATCATCTATGCTAAAGTTTCAGAATGAGCTAAACTTCCTCCCATGCTCAACTTTTAAATTTGAGTTCAGCCTTCAAAAAAATGTCTCCCACAAGGGTTTACTTTTCACTATCAAATTTTTACTTTTATTTGTTGTTTGTCTCAGTTTAACTCCGCTAAATACCAATTTCAGGTGCATCAGAATAAAGGTGTGCAAAGTTTAACAGTTTCATTTCTTTAGAAAGCAGGCACAGCCTAAGCCCAACAGAGTAGAAAAACATGGCTCCAGCCAGCATACTGTAGAGAGGGAGCCTTGCTCTGTATGTGGAATTAGTGGTCTCTCCGCAGAGGTTCCATATGAGCCCTTGCTGAGTCAGATCTATAGCTCAGCAAAGCTCATGCACACTACTAATTGGACAATTCTAGCTCTAATTTATGAGGGGGCTTGTTGGACCAATAGCTTTCACACAGAGAGCAAATTATTGATGCTTAAGCTAATAAATCTTTCTAAAGATACACGAGTGTAAGACTTTGAACACCTTTTGTTTTGATTCAAATGGAAGGAATGTAGTTGATATAAACAGAGCTCAATTTGGCATGAATATGCAATTGTAGCGGGTGGTTACATTTAGGAGGAAGCATCTGAGAATCTGCTGTGCCTGTCGGGAGAGGATATAAAAGGGGGCGGCCATCTTCCAGAGTGGTCGTCGGTTCCGCGCTCAGGCACCTTAGGCCTGGGTGCGTGTGTGTCGCCTCCGGGTGCCCTAGGCCCGGAGGCCTGGTCGGGTTGTCTCTGTGTGCCCTAAGCCCAGAGGCGGAGCTGCTGTTCCATCTCAGACACCTTCAGTCTGGGGTGAGGTACTTTGGAGAAAGGCCCAGAGCCCAGCAGCCTTCGGCTGGGATCCGCCGGGGACCGAGACTCCCAGGGATCTGCCTTGCGAGGGGACCCGTATCCAGGGCGAGGAGGCCAGGGAGGTGACCCTTTCTGAAGACCCAGCGCAGAGTCGTGGTGACAGGTGGGGCCTCTGGTAACTCTCCGGAGGGATGTTCTTGTCCTATAAGGGCTAGTTCACTAACGGAAGGAAGTGCGTGTTCTTTAAATCACAGTGGCAGTGATACTACGCACCCAAGGTCAGTGGCAGTGACTTTCACCTTTTTCACCCGGTCAGTGGCAGTGACCAACCTCATGGTCTGTGGCAGAGACCATGCACCAAGCCTGTTCGTGCTGATCAGAACAGGAGAAACCCAAATTCAAGTTTGTGCCTGGACCTCCTCCCACCTTATCTGACCTGTGTTTGTCCCAACCCGTCTGCTCTCAAAGAGACTGTTTATTGTGCTAAAAGGAATAAATAAGTGTTGGACCTTTCAGTTGGTGTGGACAGTTGCTTACTGGGCAGAATTAAAGACTTGTTTCTGACTACTGCAGAAACAAGGTCAGCACTGGAGGCTTTTTTACACTGGCTCTAAGCAGGCCCGAGAAACTAACACCGCTCAACCTCCCTATTCAGGAGGGTACGGGCTTGTGGTGCGGTGTGCCTCATTCTTTTCCTGCGGAGGAGCCAAGCAGAAGAAAAGCAGGTAAAGTCTGGGGTTGGTGCGCTACACAATTTTTAAGCGTAATGTATATTTTTCCTCTGAGGTCAGAAATACTGTATGCTCTTTACAGTTAAGGCATTTTCTCCTTGAATACATGCTATAGAATCTTGAATTTCTCAAGCTACCCAGCATTGTTTTCCCATCATACTACTCCTGTATTGTATAAATGAAGGAATGCACCTAAAGCACATTGAACTATCAAGGCAAAGTCGTCTATCATGAAATCTTTTTTACTCACAATGTGAAGAATCTTACAAGTATCAAAAAAAAATAAACATTTTGCTGTAGCTGTTAGTCTGACAATATAGTGATAGAACTAGAGAAAGAATAGGTCAGGACTAGTCAAATGGCAGGATTAGCCATACTAACATTAGGTAACTGTAGCTCTAAGCCGTGCCTTGTTGCTAGTTTAGATACAGATACACATGAACTCTTCTACACCTTTTCCTGAGAATTTTTTTCCATTGGTAGCCATTATGCTTAAAAATTGTTATTTAGCAAATTAATAATAAGCTTTATTCTGTGCTGGCATGACATATGTGCCCATCCATGAATGATATACTATATAATGCAATAAAACAAAATTTTGCCCAGGGGACTTTAAATGAGGTGAGCACAAAAGGCTGAATGAATATGTAGAGTAAACTTAGTTTCTGGATTTTATTAAAGATGTATAACAATCACAGAATATAAAAATACATGGATATCAAACCGATTTGGTATCAACCTGATACAGAATTACTTAAAACCATTCACATATGTTACAATAATAAGTATGATAAAATACACAAGCATCTTGGAACTCGATGCGTTTCACGAGGAACTGCTCGCTTCTTCGGGAGTAGATGTATATGCAGTGTATCTAAAAAATATAAATGTCAATTCAAAATATATATCACAATAATAGAAATTATTTGGCAAAATGTAGAGGGCCTTTGTGAGGAAACCCCATACAAACAAATTGGCTGGACTTCCACCCTCCATTTGGTCTCCAGTGGGTTGCTACTGTTTCCACTCCATCAGCTCTCGGGTTAAACATATTTCGCTGCCACCCCTTGGAAAATTAGCCTTTGGAACTTTAAAGCCCAGCCGATTTATACAGCAAAGTACAGTGTCGAGCACCCATCCCTGTGGCTACTGATCCCAGCACCACCTTTTCAGGCACTGCCAGCCCACCTGACTGCAACTGCCCCTTTCACTAGCCCTCCTGGCCAACTTTTCCACAGTCTTTCCAGACTGACACTCTTCCCACAGTCCTCCCAGACTGACACTCTCCAACCCACCTGGTTGACTTTAACTGGAGATCTCTCCTGTACACCCTGACTCTCTCCCACTGTCCTTACACCTGCTCCCATGCATCCAGGAAAGGATTCCTCCATTTGTTGTAGAGGGTCCCTCCAGCACCTGAGCCCCAGGCCGAGGTCACTCCCCAGACTAGGGGGCACCCTCAAGGGCCACTGACAGCCTCCTCAGCACTCAATCTCCATCTTCCTGACTGCCCCTGCTGGCATGACCCCTGAGTATTTAAGAGGTGTCTGTCCCCTGCCAACCCACTTGCTGAGGAGTGGCTGGGACCCTCATCAATACTCCAAGCAGCTCCTCCTAACCTCCCACCCATTCTTCTGGAAGCTTCTCCAAGGTTCCAGCAAGTAGGGAGAGGTACCAGAGGTGCTGTTTGCTGAGTCATTCAGCCTCCCTGAGTCACTCAGCCCTGACCCAGATTCAACCCAGCCTGGCTTAGCCAGGCTAAAATTTACCTACACTAACAACTATGTACACTAAATGTAGCACACTAAGCTAGAAGGTGCTACACACCTCTTGTAGTTATCAGGTGTATTGACACAGAGTGGGTATGCCATGTCGTTTATACACTATGGTCCCACAAACCTTGCATGGCTATAGCATTTATTCTTGTTTGTATGATATTAAGTCTAACTAGTTGATAGGTTTAAGTGGAAAAAGTCTAAGACACTTTGACTATGGGGCAGAAAATATAAATGCATCCCTGCCAATTGATAACTGTCAGTAACAAGATCTCATATACAATAGCAGGGCTTTTTTTCAGCAAGAAAAAAATGCCCCCTAATAGGATGATATTTTGGATTCTTTAAGGGGGCAATGTGATTGTACCCTGGCAAGCTGTATATCTATGTGCACCGATTTTTAAAATGTGAGTATTTTAGGGTATTTTTAAAAAACCTAAAGCTTTTAAAATGGTATAACCCTATAATGGTTTATCCATAATTGTTTTTGAGCTATCATCCATAGGTTGAGGAGTGGTGATCCTTTAAGTTCATGGTTACATGTGGAGGATTAAAATATAAAAAAAGCAGTATATAAAAACTTAAAATAAAAAGTTCAGAATAAACTGCAGCAGCGCTACGGACAAAAGTTCAAATGTACGTCTTCTATATAATCCAATTTATATAGGTGGTGTAGATAGTGAATGAAGGATGTGGTTATAGCTGGTTTAAATCTTGGTTCCTGTGCTCCTTATCACCAATATGTGTTTTCACCACGTGGGGGGATTAGGGTCCCCTAATGGGGATGCACTCACCAGATATTAAAACAATAAAGGCATGTATAAACCATCCTTCTTTAGTATGTTCTGTCTTCTTCTACTGTACAGGCACTTCTGGCATATGTGAGGAGAAAGGAACAAACTACATAGGGTAGTACTGTTTGGTAATTTTTATTAATATTCCCCAAAACAAACAAGCCCCTTTGCATATGTGCGTACCAATAAAAAGAATAAAACAGGCGTATATAATGTATATGAGATAAATGGACGCTTGCAGCGCTTTCAGACTTGCCCCTAGAGAACGCCACTTCCTGGTTCCTCTGGCGTCTTCCTGGTATGGTCCTGGAGCGCAGATGCGTCACTTCCGGTTTCCTGGGTATTGCTGGTCCGTGGTAAAGGCACTTGTCAGATTCTGATGAACTTCTGCTTCTCTGTGCTGTGACCCTATACTGGCTAAGCCCCAAAGTCACTGATTTCTTTTCCTTGATGGGAGGAGAAGGAGGGAGAACAAACAACAACAGCTCCCATTTCTCCAAAGAGCAAAACATCCCAAAAGAAAAATTAAAGCACAGTCCCTGTAATTCAGCAATAAAAGAAATGGAAAGGAGTCTCTTTCTCCTACAAATAGAACTTGGGATCCGGCAAGAACAAAGGCTTTAAGTGCTGGTCAAAAGCCTCCACATGGTACTCAATGTTCCCTCCATCCTTCCGACAAATTACCACCTTGTCTGCATGGATGTGCCTTCCCACCATCCACTCCGCCTTACAGTCCTTGAACTTTCTGGTGACTGTAGGTGAGCATGAGAGGTATTGGTCGGCGTGCATGAGGTACTTTCAGCTTAGTCCAGACAAAATCATTGTACCACCGCTGCCGGAAACTTCCACCTCGTAGAGCAATTCTCGGGGCAGATATGGGTATTCCCACCCATATTCTCGGGCAACTTTCTGACAAAAGAGACGCTGCAGCCTAGCCAGAGATGGAATTGTGGCACGGTCTCCTACTCCAGGTAGAACAATGGACTCCAGATGGCGAGGTACAGTCACCACCTCTGTAGATTTGGGCCTAGGAGCCCGCAGTGATGCTCGTTGCACTCCCGCAACAGGAGCAGGTGAAACACTTGATGGCTCAAGAAGTGGGATCACAGACAGGGAACCAGATTCCTCCCCAGGCTCCGAGGCCTCCACCCGGGGTGTACTATCCCAAATGGACATAGGTGGGTCCCTTAAGACACGGGACGCGGGTAGCTTCATCTTGTCCCATCCCTTCTTGTGGAAGATTTTGTCTATCTCCCCATCATCACCGGTATCAGATAGCGACTCTAGGTCGGAGGTGTCATAACACTCTGCGGGCAGGTAATTCCCCGTAGACACGGAATCACCCCCCTCGATGGGCTCCACTGACTCTGGGCTCCCGACACCTCCAACCACACATACAGTCCCAACCCCTGGCTCACCTGGGCCTTGTGAAGAACAGGGATGTCCAGGGCTCTTCCCTCCAGATCCATCCAGGCCAGGCAAGCGACAGGGCAAAGCTCTTCCACAACCACAGGATGCCATCACCAGGCCAACTTTCCTCTTTGGCGGTGGGAGCAGGGAGCTTGTGGTGACCGAGGCAGCATCCTCGGATTTCTCTCTCTTTATCTCCACTTGGGCTGTCACGTCGACCTGGTCAGCGCGCACAGGAAACGCATAGGCATCGATCTCTCCCTCCGGAGTGGCAGTCCCTGTGAGGTAGTTGAGGTGGAAGGCGCTAGGCTTTTCTGTAGATGGCTCCACCTCGAAGAGGAACTCTTTGCAGACCTCACATCGCCCGAACGGCTTCAAATGGACTACCAGTCCCGAACAGCCGGGACAGATCACACCAAGGGCCTCTATGTCTCTGCAGGTATACAGAGCCAACCACCCCCGGGGCTTTAGTGTTATTCCTGTATCCGTAATCTGGGCAGCAAAAGAAGTCATCTCCGTGATGGAAGAAGCAGAAATCCACGGGGTATTTGAAGTCATCCTGACCGTTTGCTGCTCCAATACGCATTGACCCCTCCGCGCCGGGATCTCCACGTGTGTCCTTCCACATGGCCAGAATCCTCCCACACTCTGCATTTGTTCGTGGGCTTTTTCTTCTCCCCGCCCACGAACTGCGCAGCTATGGTTTGCCTCGTGGCGCGTTGGCCAATATGGCCGACCTACTCGGAACTCCTCCGGGCAGCAAAGTTCAAATTCAGACACCATACACATCCCAGACATGATGCCCCCACGTGTAGCGACCTTACCCCTCTCACCCCTTCTCATTAACGGCTTGTCTGTCTCATCTAGGGGTTAGCACTGGGGGGAGGGATGAGATACACCACGACCCATGTCCTCCAATGTGTAGAGGTGAAGGCCAGAACTATTGGGTTTTGTGTATGTGTCCCAGAGTCAAATCCTCTCCTCGGATTAACTCCCCTTTGCGCCTAGTAACCAGAGTTCCACACACTGAAAAGGTCCAACTCGTATTTATTCTTCTTAATAAATAGTCATACAGCACAGACAGGTTGAGACCCATATACCACTTCAGTATTTGTGGGGAGTATGCCAAGGCACAATTATTTTAGATAGAGCTAACCACTGTGGTGTCACCAGTGGCGAATAGTCACTGCCACTGACTATATTGAACAGAACATGAATTACCTTCGCTAACGTAGCCCCTATCAGGGGAAGGACATCCGTCCAAGACAGTTACCGGAGGCCTCTCCATCACCAGCAATGCTGCGCTGGACTCTCCGGAAAAGTTCCGCTCACCGGCCTCCTCGTCTCAGACATGGGCACCCAAGGAGTTAGGGTCCCCTCAGATTCCTACACCCTTGCGGAACTCAGTCGAAGGTACTGAGCTCCAGGCTTCTGCCATAGTACCTCACCCCAGGCTAAAGGTGCCTGAGATGGACTCCATCTCCCGCTCCGGCCAGGTCAAGGGCACCTGAGCCCGGAACTCCAGAACGCCAGCACCCAGGCTGAAGGTGCCTGGGCGCAGCTGCGTCCTCCGACTCTGAACACTGAGGTCAGGGCGTCCGCCACCTTTTATCTCCTCTCCCTTTGCATCACAGCGGGTTCCCCGCCCCGCTGTACCAGTGCCAGGAAAGGACAAAAAAGGATGCAGTCTTGCGGTGAGTGTTCAGCTCCGACCCAGGGCGACAGCGCCACCTGCAGGCCGCAGGAAACCTCACTCCACCAGAGTCCTCCAAGAACCACAAAAGGATCTCAGATTCCCTGACAATCAATGCATCTGGGTTATACTACCACCCAGATGCCTCCCCTAAATTCAAACACCCGCTACACCTGCATACTTAGATGTGCCTGTTTTAATCATCAACCAACTCAACTCAACCTTCATTAAATGTAACCATATTGCTACACTTAAAGGCTCCTCTTTTATACTCTGTAACTCCTGCTGGATTTTGCTTCTAATACCCTTGTGCAGGCTTCCATTTGTAAATGGACATTTTATGGTTACACAATCACATTGCTATGATCTTTTTATATGGACTATAAACTGAAAGACCTATGAATAACTGGTTGTGAAACGATTCATCTGAGCTTCCATTATTTCTTATGGGGAAATTTGCTTTGATATACAAGTGTTTTGGATTACAAGCATGTTTTCCTGGAATGAATTATGCCCGCAATCCAAGGTTTTACTGTACTTACCTGCTCTGTGCAGTGGCATTGCAGAGAGTGACCCTGATCCTCCTCTTCTGGGCTCTCCAGAGGCGATTTTGGTTCCTCCTCTTCTTTTTAGGACAACTAATGCCAGCCGCTTGCTATGGGGAGAAAAGCAGACTGCACGCTCCTGACCTGGGTGTCTATGGAGCCGCGCATTCCATAGACTTACACAGCGGGGCTTAGGCCTGCCCCCCCACTTCCTCTTCACTGCATTTGATTGACAGCAGCAAGAGCCAATGGCTCCTGCTGCTTCTAGAATGCTGTGTGAAGAGGAAGTAAGGGGAGAATAGATGCAGCCGTGCACAGCGCTGATCTCTTCTCCCCTCTTTTACTCCTCACACAGGGGAAGGGGGGCACAGGAAAATTGAAAACGTTTTTTAACCTTAATGCACACAATGCATTATGGTAATAAAAACTTTTTAGATTTAGTAACACTTTAAGTAGTGGATGTGTATGGGTTGTTTTTGGAGAATAAGAATACAATTTAGTGTCATTGTTTATCATTGCCACATTTTATTTGTAGTACGAGGTCTGAAGCTATCTCCAGGAATATATATAGAAACAGGGATAGATACTGTGCAAAAAATAAATAAAAAAATTATAAGTTAATTAAACATTTTCACAATAGACAAATTAGGAGACTTTGCAAAACTAGTCATTGTAAATGGTAACCCAACCCAAAACAGAACCGTGAGACTATTCCAGCGTGTGACTTTCAAGCACCTTCTCTAGCAGCTGCAACACGATTATCTGCCTCCTGGCTCTCATCTGGGATAAAAGTTCAATGTTTGTTCTCTGAAAGAGCACACACAGCTCCTTTCTGATCTAAAGAAAAGTACATTGCTGCCTAATGCTGCAAGACTGGGAGCCTTATAACTCCAAACTCCAGAAATAATTCCTGGATACTATCCAGCATGTGCTTGCAAGCATCTGAATACATGGGACAGTATTTGCACAGGGTGGGACACCCAAGTGTCTGAAGTTTCCCAACGAGCTAGACATTTTGTATATGTTTTACAGCCCATTTGAGGTTATCTTATAAACCCAGTTGGCAGTTTCTTGGACTTATTCTGGTTACTAGTGTTTTCCACATGAACCTCTTCAGATTATATGTTTCCTTCTCTATATCAGGAACCACTGCATGCCTACAGCCCCAGTCTAGGTCTCTGTCGGGTTGGTGACCCTCTTTTGTGGGGTTGAATCGTTGGTGTGACCATGACCATTGTTTGGGATGTCTTTTTGCTTTTAACAAAACTGCTATTTTTGTGTATGTAGCAATACCCCCGAAGGGGCCGCTGGTTTAAGATTTTTGGGTCTGCCGTTACCTTACTATTCACCCTGTCCGTCTTAGGGGTCTTCCTTGAAGAGTTGTTCACAAATGTCTGCACCAAACACTTAGTTTCTTTTTCTCAAGGGTTTTATTAAAGTGGAAGTAAACCCTCCTATCATTTTCAGGCAAGGAAGCTGCCATCTTGGCCTCTGTTTAATCTTCAACTGCCATGTTGCTGCACATGTGATCAGTTATGACATCAGCCATTGGATGGTTTGACAGTTTGGTTGAGAGCACAACCAATGTGACAGTTGGCATTCCCGGCATGCCGGGAATTTAACTGCTTTTTGAAACTGTTAAATCGATGGGTTTACTTCCGCTTTAAAGAACTCCAGACAGAGGGATGGAGGGTTAGGGGAGATTCAGGTACCTTGCTTGCGGATCACAGTTATTTCGTAATCCAGAGGACAAACAGTTTTCCACGCTGGATACAGCAACCACCGGATAGGCCTCTCTCACTGACCTAGCAGCCGGTGCGAGCTCGTTCAAAAGTCTCTGCCACAGACTAGGGTAACCACACACTTGGTAAAGTTCTGAAACATAACACACAGTACCAGGATCTTTCAGCCAGGCCGGCAGCACTGTGAGGTAGATTTTTACCTGGATGCGACCTCCAATTGAGTCCTCAATTGTTCGGTCCCTTCCCGCAGGCAAGGCAACACAGGACCATCCCTGGATCAGTAGACCCCAGAAACTCCCGGGCCCACTCTCAGTAATGGAGCCTCGGGTCTGCAGGCCCCGAGGCAGAAAAAAACTGCTAACACATCCCTGAGGCCCGTCAGGTCAGGTCAGGTCAGGATCGGAAGACCCCGGAAAACTGTGTCTGTCCCTTAAGTACCCTCTCCCAGAATGCACAGCGGGGTGACCAATCCCACTGAGCTGCTTCTGAGCAAGAGGTACCCAATACATCCAGCCTTCTACATTTCCAACCTTGACCTGTGGTGACAGTGACACCTACATTCAGGTGGAAAATGTGCAGCCCAGTTGAACTGGAACAGAGACCAATAATTTGGTACAATTATTCTGAGCTAAACTACAGCTCAGACAACTAAATTTACCACTAGCGTCTACCCAATAGGAGCAGGGCGCTACACACTTCTCCCACCGAAACAGATGATGTCCTCATCGACAAGAAAAATTTGACTCTCACTCCTGAGAGTCGATACCTGAATCCTAAAAACTTGGATGGGGAAGGGAAAGGGTGAGGTAGCAAAGAAATACAAATTTAACATGCACATACAGTAAAGTCACATTAACATATATTACAATATCTCTCTCTCTCTTTATCTAAACCACCCATTCTCCAGTAGTTTGACAGAAGATCTATGTACCTAAAAGACAAAAAAACAAAACAGGCACAGGCAATCATATAAAACGCCTCATTGTACAATGGGAAGCAAAGCCTGACTCCCGAAGAAATTAGCCTTTCTTTCCCCATATCTATTTTTGTGTGTGGGTAGCTAGATGTAAAAGAAACAAAGTCCAGTTTTGTTGAGCGAACTCCCACCACCTAGTGGCAGAAGAGCAACATGACAGAGTCCTTAACACAAGTACTGAACCAGGTAGACGCAGGGATATGCAATTAGCGGACCTCCAGCTGTTGCAAAACTACAAGTCCCATCATGCCTCTGCCTCTGGGTGTCATGCTTGCTGCTGTCAGAGTCTTGCTATGCCTCATGGGACTTGTAGTTTGGCAACAGCTGGAGGTCCGCTAATTGCATATCCCTGAGGTAGAGGAATCTTGACTCTGAAGTTTCCGGTAACCTATCACTACCTAGCTATATACCCCACAGTCCTTTAAAAGAAAAAGAAAGAAAAAATCTTATTCTTTAGCAAATTGACAACCAGAACAGTCACTATAGAGCAGGGATATGCAATTAGCGGACCTCCAGATGTTGCAGAACTGCAAATCCCATGAGGCATAGCAAGACTCTGACAGCCACAAGCATGACACCCAGAGGCAGAAGCATGATGGGACTTGTAGTTTTGCAACAGCTGGAGGTCCGCTAATTGCATATCCCCGCTATAGAGGATCACCAGTAAAATCGGGGGTCAGGCAAAGTCAGTGGTTTCCCCTGTTTGTCTAAAGTGGTGATGAAATACACATAGTGGTCCTTTCCAGGCCTGCAGATGACCACTTTGTCAGCGTGAATGTGTCTACCGTAGCTGCAGTGCAAAAAGAACCCATTAAAGCGATCTCCATAGTAGGAGAATGACCTGCTCTCCGGAACGGTTTAGGCACGGCAAATAGTTCCAAACAGCCTCACCGTACCATTTTTCTCTGTTGCCCTTGATCTCTTGCATGATCTCCCTGGGAACCTCCAGTCCATATTCAGTGGGTACCTGCTTGTTGAGTAACCTTTGTGACCGGGCAAGCCTAGGCAAAGTTCTGGTGCTTCCAAGTCCTTGAGGTATACAAGAAGTTGGAGACTTGTGCACCATAGCATTAACATACAGTTTTCCTGACCCAAACAAACTGGTAACCTTGGGCAGGATTTCACTAGTAGCAGCTGGGGGTTCCACACTGGGTGATGTCTTCCCCGAGTCCATAGCTGCCCATTCTGAAAAGGTGAAGGCCGAAGCAGTATCATCTCCATTGGCCCATAACATCTCCTGAGACATGGTCTCGAACAAATCATCGTCTCCGGAGATGTCCGACAGAGAGTCTATCTCAGAGTCCCGGAACTCCTCCGTGGGCATATATCTACAAAGAGTCCCCATATGTGCACTTTCCCCAGATCTCTCACCCGTTCCTGTGGCGGACTTCTCAGGAATCAGACTTTCCTTTGGATCCGGTTCGGGTAGTCTTTGGGGTAGGCCTCGACCATGGCCGCGGGAGGCCTTCACGTATCCCACCTTCCTCTGGACAGGTGCAGCGGGACCAAAAGCAGCGGAGGTAGCAGTAGTGGAGGTAAAAGCAGTGGCGACATCCACTGATGACTCCTCAATGGCAGTAACAGCGCCATTTCCCTCCGGAATGGTCATTGTAGCAGATGTGGCAAGCGCGGGTCTAGCCGCAGAAGCAAAGGCCGCAGCCTCCTCGGTAGCGATGCCCGTGGCCCAGTCCATCTGGTAGGCACGGGGTGGCATGGTGGGTTGCTCTACGGCAAACAGGTACTCCCCGCAATGTAGGCACCGAACAAATGGACGGGGTTTACAGCCAGTCCTTCGCACCTGTTGCACAGCATACCCAGGGCCTCCACATCTCCAATCACATAAAGTATGAACCGCCCATGCGGTTTCAACCAAATGCCAGTGTCCATCAGTGTAGTTCCCAGCAGCATGGCACTTGTAGTGGTACCCACAGGAGACATCCTGGGCCCCATAGCAGACGGCAATACTGGAACTAGAGACATGGCGGTATTGCGACTCTCCGTTGAGTGTTGGACACACATGTGGCGTCTCACACAGCAAACAGGCGGGAAGTCCTCCCACTTGTTCCTTTAGTCACGTAGTTTGCGGGGTTTTCCTTTCTTGGCTCCGCCCACAGCCCACGTGGCTAAGAAGCGATCCGCAAATTAACCCCTCTGTTTCAAGAAATAACACAGTCCAGAGCCCTCTTTGTAGCACAGGCTCCCGGTGAACAGTCCACTTAAGTTGCAACCGGTAGCGGAAAATCCCAGACTCGAGCCCCCACATGTAGCAATACCCCCGAAGGGGCCGCTGGTTTAAGATTTTTGGGTCTGCCGTTACCTTACTGTTCACCACGTCCGTCTTAGGGGTCTTCCTTGAAGAGTTGTTCACAAATGTCTGCCCCAAACACTTAAGCCTCGTACACGTGATCGGATATCCTATGGATTCTAATCCGATGGTTTTGTCCATTGGAAATCCGATGAAACTGACTTCCATCAGTCTTGCCTACACACCATCAGTCAAAAAACCGACCGTTCCAAACGCGGTGACGTAAAACACTCAGATGAGCCGAGGAAAATGAAGTTAAATGCTTCTGAGCATGCGTCGGGTTTTTTATCCGATGGACTTGCCCATAGACGATTGGAATTTGCTTTCGGTTTTTGATCCATCGGAAAAATTGAAAACATGTTCTATTTTTTAAAACCGATGGAAAAAAAAACTATGGGTCCCATACACGATCGTTTTGTCCGATGAAAAAAGTCCATCGGACTGTTTTCATCGGTAAAACCGATCGTGTGTACAGGGCTTTAGTCTCTTTTTCTCAAGGGTTTTTATTAAAGAACTCCAGACAGAGGAATGGAGTGTTAGGGCAGATTCAGGTACCTTGCTTGCAGATCACGGCTATTTCCTAATCCAGAGGACAAACAGTTTTTCACGCTGGATTCAGCAACCACCGGATAGGCCTCTCTCACTGACTTACCAGACGGTGCGAGCTCATTCTAAAGTCTCTGCCACAGACTTGGGTAACCACTAGACTTGTGCAACTCGTTTCGTAACGAATCGAAATTCGTCCGAATTTAGCAACTTTTGGACATTAGGAAGCATTTGAATTTCCGAACAAAGCAATTACGAATAAAACCGAATCCAAAATAAATTATATCTCAAATAGCGAATGCCCGAATGTCTTCGGCATAATTCGTTATGAAAAAAGTTACGAATGTACGAATCCATTCGAAGCACAATAACACTCTGCTCTGCTCTCTGCTTCTCCCTCACCGTGCTGAACTCCCTATCAAAATGGTGTACAGGGGCGGAGGCTATAGCCGCATGTATAAAACGAAAGTAAAATACGAGATTTCGAATCGTTACAAATAACCGCTATGTATTTAGAAAAGTACAAATCCATTCGAAGCACATTAGGCACATTAGGCATAATAGGCAGCGTCGGAAAATTACGAATCAACGAACCCAAAAAAAGTTACGAAAGTAGGAGTTGTGTCCAGAATCAACGAAAAACAATGTACTCTACCGAAAGTACGAATTATAAATCAACTAAAAATAAGGCTTACATTAATACGAATCATTCCGATTCAACAAAAAATGTCGCTTGCGAAAATACAAATTAGTCCGAACACGAAAAATCCCGTCTAGCAAAATTACGAATCAACAGGACCGAAAAGAAACGAACCGAAACTAAACAAATTTTTCCGTTGTGCACAAGTCTAGTAACCACACACTTGGTAAAGTTCTGAAACATTACACACAGTTCAGCCAGGCCGGCGGCACTGTGAGGTAGATTTTTATCCGGATGCGTCCTCCAATTGAGTCCTCAATTGTTCGGTCCCTTCCCGCAGGCAAGGCAACACAGGACCATCCCTGGATCAGAAGGCCCCAGAAACTCCTGGGCCCACTCTCAGTAACGGGGCCTCGGGTCTGCAGGCCCAGAGGCAGAAAAAAACTGCTAACACATCCCTGAGGCCAGGAGGGCCGTCAGGTCAGGATCGAAAGACCCCAGAAAACGGTGTCTGTCCCTTAAGTACCCTCTCTCAAAATGCACAGTGGGGTGACCAATCCCTCTGAGCTGCTTCTGAGCAAGAGGTACCCAATACATCCAGCCTGCTGCATTTCCAACCTTGACCTGTGGTGACAGCGACACCTACAGTCAGGTCGAAAATGTGCAGCCCAGCTGAACTGGAACAGAGACCAATAATTTGGTACAATTATTCTGAGCTAAACTACAGCTCAGACAACTAAATTTACCACTAGCGCCTACCCAATAGGAGCAGGGCGCTACATGTATATTTGCTAACAAATTGTGTTCAGTTTCAACTGAGGTATGTTTTAAATATTTTTAAAGTCCTTTGGGATTAACAATTTACTTTTGTAATGATACTTAATTCCAACTCTATTCATGTTATAGATACCCACCTCTGTATTTCTTCTGAGGAAGGGGGTCTGTTGAACCAAAAAAAAACTTTGAGAAGATCCCCTTGTCAATCCAGGAGTAAAATGGAAATACCGGTACTTAATGCATCTATTTACATGTTAAGGGCAACTATAGGGGATATATAGGCAATGTATATGGTCTTGCTTGTATGTACAAATTGTAAACAGCATCAATTGCAATTTAAATTGGTTTGCAAAAAACTTTTTTATACTTGGATAAATAATAAAATATTGATATAATTTTACTCTATAGTAGTTATACATATCTGTATGGTACCTCAAAGTTCCAACTTTGCTTGTCACAGGCTGCCAAGCCCCCTGATCAGCCCTTCCAGAAATGACTGATAGAGGCTCCCATCAGTAGTCAGGCTCTCAAAAGTTAAAGCCTGGGCACATAATATCTTATTCAAAGAGCTTGAGGTGATATCATATATCCTGTTGGCAGATCTTTTCTCTGCAGTGGTGTGACTACCAACAGAAGCCTCTATCAGTCATTACAGACAGGGCTGAAAGAACCAAGCAGTGCTGGCATCACTGGGAGGCTTTAGCATGCAATGCCTTCCCAAACACACGTCTGTACTGCAGCAAAGACTCCTGCAGCAAAAAAGTTTCAAATACAAGTAGCTCTACTCCCGCAGGAGCCTCTGGTAGTTTGGGTCCTCTGCTCTTGTCTAGCCCTCACCCTCACTGACACAAGTATACCTTTCTGCAAACCTCAGCAGGCACACAGGAATTAGACTCACAACTCTATAAAAGATCTAAGCCTAGTACACACTGCTAGTTTTTTTTTTCATTCAACCCAGCAGGCTGAACGAAAAAACTGACAGCTCAGGTCGAAGCTGCTGTACTAACACTCTGATGTTAGTACAGCAATCTCCTCTGCTGTCCTGTTGTGTTCTGACAGGGGGACTCCCCCCCAGCCAGAACACTCCAGTCAGTGCTCTCAGCCAATGGCTGACCTTTTTCGATCATGCCTATTCAGCCGTCTTCTGTCTAACCAGCTGCAGTACACACAGGTCGAATGTTGGCTTGTTTCTTTTGAACCTGCTGATGCTGACCAACATTCGTCCCATGTGCAGGGCCGTCTTTAGCGCAGGGCAAACGGGGCACTTGCCATGGGCCCAATCTTTGTAGGGGGGCCCGCGCTACCCGTGAATTAGGGCCCCGATGACGGCTTTGCCGAGTGCACAGAGGACACGGGAGGCTGTATTCCCGATATAGCCAGCAGTGAGGGGGTGGGGCCGAGAGCTCCACTGACGCGATGACCCCGCCCCATGTAGCCTGAATGCTCGGAACAGAGCGGCTGTAGTTAGAGCAGTGATTGGAGTGGGCGCGTCAGTGGAGCTCCAGGCCCCGCCCCCTCTATACTGGCTGGGGAATACAGAGGTCCGGGAGCTTCACTGACACGCCCACTCTGATCACTGGCTCTCACTACAGCCGCTCTGTTCCGAGTGGAGCTCCCGGCCTGCCCCCTCTCTGCTGGCTAGCGCGTGAATACAGCCTCCTGTGTCCTCTGTGCACTCTGCAAAACTGTCATCGGGGCCCCAATTCACGGAATCACGGGTAATCTCATGCAGTAAGTCACAGTCTCTCGAAAATAAGCCCTAGTTTAACCACTTCCCGCCCAGTCAATAGCAAATTGACGTCCGGGAAGTGGTTCTGTTATCCACACTGGACGTCATATGACGTCCTGCGGGATAACAGCCGCCGCGCGCCCGGGGGGGCGCGCATCGCGGCGATCGGTGGAGCGGTGGGTCAGTCTGACCCACCGCTACACTGATCTCGGTAAAAAGCCTCCGTCGGAGGCTTTTTACCATGTGATCAGCCGTGTCGAATCACGGCTGATCAGGAAGTAAACAGGAAGAGCCGTTGATCGGCTCTTCCTCACTCGCCTCTGACAGACACGAGTAGAGGAGAGCCGATCGGCGGCTCTCCTGACAGGGGGGGTTCGCGCTGATTGTTTATCAGCGCAGCCCCCCCTCGGATACCCACACTGGACCACCAGGGAAGCCCCCAAGGACCACCAGGGAAGCCCTAAGCATGTGGATGGCCCCCATGGCCATCCACATGTAGTAAAAAATATATATATAAAAAAAATATGCCAATCAGTGCCCACACATGGGCACTGACTGGCACGATCATGTCAAGAAACAAATGTGTGGTGGCTGGCATTGCTAGGCAGCAGTGTCACCAGTGCCACCTACTAGTGTCCATCAGTGCCACCTATCAGTGCCCATCCGTGCCCATAAGTGCCCACCTATCAGTGCCCGTCCGTGCCACCTATCAGTGCCACCCATAAGTGCCCATCAGTGCCGCCTAAAAGTGCCCATTAGTGCCGCCTATGAGTGCCAATCAGTGCCGCCTATGAGTGCCAATCAGTGCCAATCAGTGCCGCCTATGAGTGCCCATCAGTGCCGCATACCAGTGCCACATATCAGTGCCGCCTATCAGTGCCCATCATCAGTGCCCATCAGTGCCACCTCATCAGTGCCACCTCATTGGTGCTACCTCATCGGTGCCCATCAGTGTCGCCTTATCAGTGCCCTTCAGTGCCGCCTTATCAGTGCCCGTCATTGAAGTAGAAAAGGTACTTATTTACAAAAAAATTAACAGAAACAAAGAAAAACATAGTTTTTTTTAAAATTTTCGCTCTTTTTTTATTTGTTGCGCGAAAAATAAAAATCGCAGAGGCGATCAAATACCACCGAAAGAGAGCTCTATTTGTGGGAACAAAATGATAAAAAATTTGTTTGGGTACAGTGTAGCATGACCGCGCAATTGTCATTCAAATTGCGACAGCGCTGAAAGCTCAAAATTGGCTTGGGCAGGAAGCTGTATAAGTGCATGGTATTGAAGTGGTTAAAATGCATGTAAAATCCTATAATCCACTCTATTACAGTAGTATATAATGTACAATGTGTGTTTTTCTGTAATATAATTGAAGGGAAGAAAGCTCCAGCGGGTCACAGAAGCGCAGAGCGGTGCTATAACGAAGGTATTTGGCTCAATTATATTACAGAAACGCACACATTGTACATTATATAATACTGTAATAGAGAAGATTATAGGATTTACAAGCATTTGAACTCAGTTCACACTGGGGATTCCCATTAGGCAGAGAGAGAGAGGGGGAGAGAAGACAGCACATTACATGGTAAGACCTACCCTGAAAATAAGCCCTACTGTGTCTTTTGTTGCCAAAATTAATATAAGACCCGGGCTTATTTTCGGGGGAAACACAGTATATAGATCGGATCAAAATGAGGGACAAATGAGGAGGAAAGAGGGACAGAGGGACTTTGTTCCAAATTAGGGACAGTCCCTCGAAATCAGGGACAGTTGGGAGCTATGCCTAGTCCTACCCGCGGCTATCTGGATTGGCAGCACTGCCTATGTTGTTGAATACCTCTCACTGTGAGCTGCAGTGTCTGGGAGGGGGAGCGTGTGAGACACAAATGAAGAAAGATTTGGCTCAGTCAGGGAAAGTAAAGGAGCATTTATGTTTTTTTTTTTTTACTCTCGTGCATCACATACATAGTAGCTGAATTGAGTACTTGTTCAGACACTTTAGAATGTTATAAAATTGCCATACAGGAACTTCTAGTTGTACTTTAAGAGTGTTTAATGCAAAGACATATTATTTTTTTACTCTGTCCTTATCAGTACCTATGGGAGCAACTTTTCATATCTGAGTCAATCATGTAACGGGGCTCTGACTGTGAAAATTGTGTTACACTACAGGTAAGTGTTTTTATCTTATGACTTTGATAAGAAGATTGACAAAGAGTAAACACACGTCTCTGCCTTCAGATATAAATGAATTTATTTACTGCCAGACCAAAAGAAAGTGAAAACATCTCTTTATTTGCATCCCCTGGCCCCATTCTGTCAACATATGACAGAGATGGCTGGATGCACACAGATGTATTCTGGCAATGCAGCTCCCTCCATTTCCAGCTGTCTGCCTCCACATATTAATAATCGGATGAGGCTGCTGGCACGTTTAAATGAAATTAATATTCTACTAAAGTTAACTTAAATATTTTTGGGGGAAAAAAAGGAACATACAACATGTCCTCTTCGGTTGATGATCTTCTAATATTATGAAAATGGCTGTGCTTGTTTCTGTCTAATAGCCTAAGGCTGAACTGTTTGAAATAAAACAATTTTACATAATCTCCTAAGCATTATTAAGCTTGTCATTTAAAGGAACAAGCTTTGCAAGTGTGTTTTTCACAACGACTTTGGCAGCTGTGACAGATCAAAGATCTCTCAAATAAAGCTGGGAAAGAGGTCAGAGAGTATAGAGCCCCATACACACGGTTGGACTTCCATCTGACTTTTCCGTGGTTTTTTGTCCGAACGGAGTTGGTCGAGAACACCCATGGCATACACACCACAGGACTTTTCTGCAAACTTTCCCAAAACTTTTTGCAACATCACGTGGTTTTTCTGCTCTTTTCTGCTCTTTACCACCACCCTTTGGTCAACTTCTGCTATTGTTGGTTGATTTTAACATTAGTTGTTTTGTCCATCGGACAAAAGTCCGATGGTTTTCTGTACACACGGTCGGACATTGCTCCATCGGACTTTTGTTGGGCAAAAGTTTGTCCGTTTGCAGACCCAACTTTTGTCCGATGAAAACAAGAAAAAAGCAAAAAAAGTTTGTCCGATGGAGCGTACACACGGTCGGATTGTTGGTCCAACTTGCTCAAAATGAAGTTTGTTGGCCAAAAGTCCGACCGTGTGTACGGGGCTTAAGAAGACACAACTAGCCAAACCCATTTGTAAGGGACTACGAATGGGCAGATGTTGGTACAAGTCCCTACCTTGCTTCTTCTCAGTTAGGACAGCCACCCACCTGTTGTTGAGAAGCTCTCCACCATGTGTTATTCTCCTAGTCTGAAGCCTTCATTTTTTTGAGAAGAAATGTCCATGCACAAATGAATTTCCTGTACTTTTCCATGACAGAACATATTTACATACTAGCAGAGTCCTCAGTGCGGAATGCCACATGCAAGGTTAGACATTCTTTAGCAGTCATTTCAGCACAGAGCACAATCTTTAAGCCATCTTCCCTTTTCACCTCCATCCCTCTCCTTGGAATCACCACCTTCCATCACTAGGTCACGGGACCCACAGCTAAAGGTCGAGGCGATCAAGTTGTTTTCTTTAATATAGTGTAGCACACGAACCTCTCTTTCCTACCTTTGGCTCACTTGCAGGAAAAGGGCACACCGTACTATATGCCCGTACCCTCCTGTTTGAAGAGGTTGAGCGGTGTAATGTATTTGGGTCCCACAGCTAGGTTCTTCATCGGTTGGTTCTCATCTCCTAGGATATAGGGACAAGTCTCTCTTTTCCCCCCAAGTAATTCCAATGTCCACACCACTCTAAACTCCAACGTTGAGTTTATTTTTCATCAATATTCAGCAGATAGGAAAGGGTGGATGAAGACAGGACAGCAAGGTTTTGGGAGGTAGGTCCAGGCACAAGTAAATGTTACAATCACCACTCAATCCCTGAGTTGGTTTAGCTCACCCAGATAGTCTCCTGTAAAAGTGGATCCCAGCAGCCGCAGTGATGCTCGGACGCTCAATTAGGTTATTTTCTTAGATACGATCGGGAGACTCTCTGCCACAGAATCTATCATGTCCCGAACTTCTCAGCTTTTGCAATACAAGGACAGGTGCCAGCAACAGCACATTACTAGGCCCTTGGTGGATAGATGAATCCCTCCAGAAAGTTACCGGGCCCCTTCTTTCACCATGAACTCTCACCGGTCCCTCAGAAAGGTCCTCCCCCGGCCTCCTCTTCTTAGAGCGGGTCCCCTCGTAAGGGGCTAAAGGTGCCTGGGACTGATGTGCACGCGGCCCTATGGCCTGGAGGGCCAGCGCCGCGCACTTGGACTCGGACTCCTGACTCCGAACCGACGACGCCCCCTGCCATGCGGCGTCTTCCCCTTATGTATCCTCTCCCAGCATGCACAGCAGGCCAACCACGCCCACTGCCGAGAGAGGACACCCTAAGGCACAGCACTATTACTAGTGGTTCAACCCTGACCTGTCATGGCAGCGCCACCTACAGGTCACAGGGAACTGCACACCAGTATACCACCTGCAGAAACAAAGTAGCAGAACCTATCAATGAGAACGGCGGTGTAGGAGTGCTGTATACAGTGCTCCTACACCGCCCCAAAGATGCTGCTTTTTTCCTGTCCCGCAAGCACACCGCCCCAGTGTGAAAGCACTTGGGCTTTCACACTGGGGAGGCATGAGAGGCAAGTTTCAGGCGCTATTTTTAGCGCTAAAACACGTGTGAAAGGGGTCTAAGTCTTGCACCATGCACTTGTTCCATCCCTACCTAGATATGGAATGAAAGCCACTTAAGCCTTCTTTGACTGATGGAAGACCAGTTATTTAAAACATGTTTGCATTTGGTATAGCTTGGATTGGTCGTGATGCCACACAATGTTGGGGTTAGGCACTAGCACCGTTTTGTGATAGTGCACTGATCTTATACTACTATTACTATAGATACTACTATTGGTGTAAGTAGTATTTACTGACATCTAGCGGTGGTGTGGTGCCACAGCAACATGTTTTTTTGTTCCATTGGTATTCCCATACTCTGTACTGTATTCGTTTTTCCTTTCCCCCTCCCAGTTTAGAACAAGTTAGTCCAGTCATCATAACTAGGCCCTTCCTGCTTTTATCATGTTTTTTTGATTAGTTTCAGTTCATTGCAGAGACAACCTTCTTTGACTAATGGAAGACCTGTTATATAAAACATGTTTGCATTTGGTATAGCTTGTATCGGTCATTATGACACACAATGTTGGGGTTGGGTTCTAGCACTTTTTTGTGATAAACACTGATCTTGAGGAGCTACCATTGGTTAAAGAGTTGCTAGGTCACTTTCTTTCCATCTGACAATGGTCATAACAGCTTTATCGATATTACAATCTTGGCAAGAACTGGGGCTGCATGAGTGCTGCCGACACTGGGGAGCTACACGTTATTGAGGGAACCATGAATGCCAACATGTTCTGTGACATACTGAATTAGAGTATGATCCCCTCCCTTCGGATACTGGGCCACAGGGCAGTATTCCAACATAACGATCCCAAACACACCTCCTAGACGACCACTGTGTCATGGATATGCAGTAGTGTTTGTCTGTCAGCTTACCTTCCTTCCCATGTGTTCATCTTAGAGGCCAGACTCTCTCTCACCTGGCTTCCTTTATAATCTCCTCCCAGCCTGACTCCACCCCAGGCCCTATCACAGAACACTATATTAACCTGTGCACTGCAAGCCTGCTTTGCTGATAAACGTGTTTGTTAAGCATTGTGTGTTTGGGTTCCTGCCTGCCGTGTGCTACGTCTGTCTCTCTGTTACGATATTGGCTTGTTCCTGACTATCCCTGTCTGCTTGTGTCCCTTGACCTTCGGCTTATCCTTCGTTTATCCTTGTCTGCTTGTGACCCTTGACCTTCGGCTTGTCCTTTGCTACTCTTGTATCCTGTGCTGCTGCTCCCCCTCTTTGCTCCTTACCCTACGGGGCGTTAGCAAGGAGACTCTAGGGGTCGCGACCTGGACCCAGCCTGCAGCGTAACATCCTCACCACTAGAGGCTCTGGAGAAGACCTGCTGGGTCTTAGACTCTGCGCCCTGGGGTATCTCGGCTCTAGCTTCCTGTGGATCCCGGTTGTGCTCCTCTGGTCCCGCTTTCCACAACCACTCAGTATCCTATCCGCAGCAGTCAGTCATAGGGTTCACTACCTTGTGGTGCACTCCTAACCCACTACGGTGTGCATTTGTCACCTGGCCACAGGTGACCGGACAGTTTGATCAGCCATGAATCCGGCTGACATGCCGCTCCCCGCGGATGATCCTTTGCAGGGCATAGTCCGTAGACTTGAGACCCAGGAATCTAATCAGACCCAGGTCATGCGATTCCTTCAGGATTTGGCCTCCCGTTTTGAACAGGTTCAGGCCTCATTAGGACCCCTGGTTCAACAACCTCAACCGCTACCAGCGGCTGCACCTATTCCGGTCGCAGTCGCAGCCACACATTCACTACAACTGCCAGCTCTGTCCCGTTTCTCTGGGGACTCCAAGGCCTGCAGGGGGTTCCTTAGCCAATGCACGATTCATTTCGAGCTTCAGCCTCAAAACTTTCTGTCTGATAGGGCAAAGGTAGCCTATATAATTTCCCTCCTCTCCGGTGAAGCTTTAGCCTGGGCAGCCCCTCTGTGGGAACTGAATGATCCAGTGGTTTCTAGCCTGTCTGGCTTCTTGAAACTTTTTCGGAATATCTTTGAAGAACCGGCTTGTGTCTCTTCAGCGGCCAGCGCCCTTCTACGTCTCCGCCAAGAGTCTGCTTCAGTGGGACAGTATGCCCTTAATTTCCACATACTGTCGGCTGAGTTGAGCTGGAAAAACGAGGCCTTAGTCGCAACCTTTTTTCATGGCCTCTCTGATAGAGTGAAGGATGAATTAGCAGGAAGAACCATCCCCACTGATCTGGGCGGAGTTATCTCCTTGTGTAACCAAATCGATATTCGCTTTCAGGAGAGGACCCTAGAAAAGCAACGCCAGCACTCCTTGGCTCTTAGTCAGCCTGAGCTCCGCTCTCTTCGACCCGTAGAGCATCTCCTACCAGCTGAGGAACCCATGCAGCTGGGTCGGACCAGGCTATCCCCCGAGGAACGTGCTAGGCGCAGAACTCTTGGTCTGTGTCTTTACTGTGGGGGCAAAGGCCATTTTCGTGACACTTGCTCTCTTAGTCCAGAAAAACGTTCGGGTCCACTTCATCTGGAAAGTGGAGTATTGGACCCAGAAATATTACCTTCCCCTTCTCGTCTTCTGCTTTCTGTGTTCCTTCATGTTGGTGCTTCTTCTCATTCGGTCTCAGCATATCTGGATTCCGGAGCCGCTGGTAATTTCATGGATTGGGAAATCGCATCGTACATGAGACTTACACTTTTGCCCCTCACCACGCCATTGGTGGTCTTGGCGATTGATGGTACTGTTCTCCCAGGGGGACCTATCCGCTTCCAGACCCTCCCTGTTAAAATGTCGGTAGGGACACTCCACCAGGAGTGGATATCCTTCCTTATCTTACCCAAGGCCTCAACGCCTATAATTTTGGGTCTCCCATGGTTACAGCTCCATTCTCCTCATGTGGACTGGACTACTGGACAGATCCTGGCTTGGGGTTCCTCCTGTTCCTCGTCCTGCCTACCCAAGGTTGCCCCCTGTGAACCTGAGCCGGTCATTCATTCCAGGTTGCATAACCATTTACATTTATCTGTCCCTAATCACCCTTGGACGCACAGCCAGGCTAGCTTGTCTACAAGTCCTGCAGTCGCTACGTCTTGCGATGCGATTCAGGTAGTCGCTACACCTGACTTTGCTATTCACTCGGCCTCTGTACTAGTTATGCCAGTCCAGCCAATGGCCAGTGAGCCTCCTACTTTTTCTTGTTCAGGACATTCTGCTTGTCTTTCAGCTATTCAGCTTGACTCCTGTGACATGTCACCTTCTATCCAACCTGACTTCAGGGTTCCACTGACATCTGCCCAGTCTAATGGTCCTGTGCTAGATGACCAGTTCCTCTTTAAGGGTCTAGGGGACCCTCCTCAGATTCCTGTTGATCCTCTCATGCCCTTGCTTGTTCCTAGAGAGCCTTTGGTCCTCAATAGATCTTGTCATCTCCCTACCTCGGTTTTGGTCTCTGAGGATAATCTAAAGTACGAGGTTAGACAAGTTCTGGATTCTCGGCTCTGCAGAGGTATTCTTCAGTACCTTGTACATTGGAGAGGTTTTGGTCCTGAGGAGGTGTCTTGGATCGCTGCATCTGATGTCGTTGCACCTCATCTGTTGAGGAGGTTTCATCTGAGATTTCCCTTTAAGCCTGGGCCCAGGTGGGGGAGGGCCCATAAGAGGGATATGCAGTAGTGTTTGTCTGTCAGCTTACCTTCCTTCCCATGTGTTCATCTTAGAGGCCAAACTCTCTCTCACCTGGCTTCCTTTATAATCTCCTCCCAGCCTGACTCCACCCCAGGCCCTATCACAGAACACTATATTAACCTGTGCACTGCAAGCCTGCTTTGCTGATCAACGTGTTTGTTAAGCATTGTGTGTTTGGGTTCCTGCCTGCCGTGTGCTACGTCTGTCTCTCTGTTACGATATTGGCTTGTTCCTGACTATCCCTGTCTGCTTGTGTCCGTTGACCTTCGGCTTGTCCTTCATTTATCCTTGTCTGCTTGTGACCCTTGACCTTCGGCTTGTCCTTCGCTACTCTTGTATCCTGTGCTGCTGCTCCCCCTCTTTCCTTCTTACCCTACGAGGCATGAGCTAGGAGACTCTAGGGGTCGCGACCTGGACCCAGCCTGCAGCGTAACATCCTCACCACTAGAGGCTCTGGAGAAGACCTGCTGGGTCTTAGACTCTGCGCCCTGGGGTATCTCGGCTCTAGCTTCCTGTGGATCCCGGTTGTGCTCCTCTGGTCCCGCTTTCCACAACCACTCAGTATCCTATCCGCAGCAGTCAGTCATAGGGTTCACTACCTTGTGGTGCACTCCTAACCCCCTACGGTGTGCATCTGTCACCTGGCCACAGGTGACCCGACACACTGCCTTGCTAAAGAAGTTGAGGGTCAAGGTGATGGTCTGGCCAAGCATCTCTCCAGACCTAAACCCTATTGAGCATCTGTGGGGCATCCTCAAACGGAAGGTGGAGGAGCACAAGGTCTCCAACATCCACCAGCTCCGTGATGTCATCATGGACGAGTGGAAGAGGACTCCAGTGGCAACCTGTAAAGCTCTGGTGAACTCCATGCCCAAGAGGGTTAAGGCAGTGCTGGAAAATAATGGTGGCCACACAAAATATTGACACTTAGGGCCCAATTTGGACATTTTCACTTAGGGGTGTACTCACTTTTGTTGCCAGCGGTTTAGACATTAATGGCTGTGAGTTATTTTGAGGGAACAGCAAATTTACACCGTTATACAAGTCATACACTCACATTTTACATTGAAGCAAAGTGTAATTTCTTCAGTGACAGCCTCTGCTCTATTCTTGTGTGCTGTGTGAAGGGGGGAAAAGGGGGGTGTTGTCCCTTCCATCCAGTCAGCTCTCTGAGCTCTGTAGAGTGTAACTTGAGCTCCCCTGTACGGTGGAAGCTCAGACAATCTATATAGTAGATTAGTATAGTATAGTAGCAAGTCCTAGTTGCAATCTGGGAACACCCAAGAGGATAGTATGTGACCGGTCAAATAATATTAATGCATTAAAGTGTCTGTTCACCAACGCCAGAAGTCTGCCAAGCAAAATAGGTGAGTTGGAAGCTCTGGTGCATGAGGAGAGCTATGATGTAATCGGTATTGCTGAAACTTGGCTTCATTCCTCACACGACTGGGCTATTAATATTCCTGGCTATGCACTCTTTCGGAAAGACAGGGTAAAAAGGAAGGGTGGAGGGGTCTGTCTCTATGTGAGAAGTGATCTCAAAGCGAGTGTGAAAGAGGACCTGGTGGATGGAGAGTGTGATGAGTCTGAAGCATTATGGGTAGGACTGCATACAGATGTGCGTAGTTCAAAGCTAATCATTGGAGTTTGTTATAGACCACCCAATGTTAATGAGGAGTTAGAGACTCAGCTCCTTGCACAGATGAAAAGGGCTGCAAGGGCTGGGACGGTGATAATAATGGGGGATTTTAACTACCCAGAAATTGACTGGAGTAATGGAACTGCTGGGACAGTTAAAGGGCAAAAATTTATAAACCTATTGCAGGACAATTTTATGGTCCAGTTTATTGAGGCCCCAACTAGGAATGATGCTCTGTTGGACCTGGTAATCTCAAACCATGCAGAGCGTATTACTAATGTTCAGATAAAGGAACACCTGGGTAGCAGTGACCATAACATGATTTCATTTGATGTTAGTTGTAAGCAAAAATCACATACAGGAAAGATAAAAACACTTAATTTCAAGAGAGCAAATTTTCCAAGGATGAGTGCTGCTCTCCAGGACTTAGACTGGGAAGGAATATTGGCATCAATGGGCACAGAACAGAAATGGGAATTCTTCAAAAAGACTGTTTGGGAACTCACTGCAAAGTATATTCCCATGGGCAATAAGTTTAAAAGGCTAAAAATAAAACCTATGTGGCTCACTGACAAAGTTAAAAAAGCTATAAACTATAAGAAAAGAGCTTTTAAAAAATATAAAAATGAGGGAACACTAGTGTCATTTAAATGTTACAAAGAATATAACAGGATATGTAAAAAGGAAATCAAGGATGCAAAAATTCAAAACGAACGACAGATTGCAAAAGATAGTAGGACAAACCCCAAAAAATTCTTCATATATATTAATAGTAAAAAGGTCAAGTCTGAGCATGTAGGCCCTTTACAAAATAATCTAGAGTGGGTGACTGGGGACAAAGAGAAGGCTAATTTATTAAATACTTTCTTCAGTTCTGTGTATACAAAGGAGCATGGGGGAGCTCATGTCCAAAATGGGGGTGGTAGTGACACAGCCCCAAATCCACAATGGCTCAAAAGTGATATGGTCCAGAATAGTGATGAGCCGAACACCCCCGGGTTCGGTTCGCACCAGAACCCGCGAACGGACCGAAAGTTCGAACGAACATTAGAACCCTATTAAATACAATGGATGCGAACGTTCGAATTCTAAAGTGCTAATTATAACAACTATTATGCATGTTATTGTCCTAAAAAGGGTTTGGGAACCCGGGTTCTGCACCAGGGGACATGTATCAATGCAAAAAGAAGTTTTAAAAACGGTCGTTTTTCGGGAGCAGTCATTTTAATGATGCATAAAGTGAAAAAAAAAAAGTCAAATATTCCTTTAAATATCGTACCTGGGGGGTGTCTAAAGTATGCCTGTGAAGTGCCACGTGTTTCCCGTGTTTAGAACTCCCTGCACAAAATGACACTTCTAAAGGAAAAAAAAGCCATTTAAAACTGCTTGCGGCTTTAATGTAATGTCTGGTCCCGGTAATATGGATGAAATTCTTTAAGAAAAATGGCATAGCTACCCCATGACCCCCCCCTACCCCAGCCCATTACCAGCCCCTTTGGGTCTTGTATGGATATTAAGGGGAACCCCGCACATAAAATAAAAAAGGCCCTATATACTCTGAACAGCCCTATACAGGCGGTGCATACAAGACAGGGACTGTAGGTTTGTTCTTATGTAGAGTCTGTTTGTAATTTTGAACAGGTACATTGTTGAAGTGTAGCTCCAGACCAAAAATCTATTTTTAAACTTTTTGGAAAACATAGGTAAGGGTTATCACCCCTGTAACATTTGTTTTGCTGTCTGTGCCCCTGTTCAGAACATTTCACCTCACTTTCCGTCCCAATGACAACTGTTTTTGAAATGTGGTGTTTTTCTTGAAACAAGGATTGCTGATAAAGCATCAGTACAGAGGAGACACCTTTCTCCCATATTTATTCTTACAGGAGAGAATTTTCCTTCCTAGTGGTAGATTTCCTCTCACTTCCTGTTGTCTTCTTGCGTTTGCAAGTAGGAGTCGTTTGTAAGTTGGATGTTTGAAAGTAGGGACCTGCCGTATATACTCTGCAGAAATAGGCCCCTTAGTTGTTGGTGTTGGCACAACACTGTAAGCACTCACAGTTACTCTTGGTTGGTGCTGGAACGCCCTGCTGTCAACTATTATATCAGGAATTTTAATTACATATAATTGTTGAACAGTGGTAGTAAAAATTGGGCCTTTGATGGTGGTGCTGGTGCCACAACACTGTAAGCCCTGACAGTTACTCTTGGTGGGTGCAGCAATGGGCCCTGCTGTGAATTATTAGATCAAGAATTGTAATTACATGCCCCTGTTGAACAGGGGCTGAAAAATTGGGCCTTAGGCACTGGTGGCACAACACTGCAACCCCTCACAGATACTGTACTTGGAGCACAGCAATGAGCCCTGTTGCAAAGTATTGCTTCAAAAATTGTAATGACACGCCCCTGTTAAACAGGGGCTGAAAAATTGGGCCTTAGGCACTGGTGGCACAACACTGCAACTCCTCACAGATACTGTACTTGGAGCACACCAATGAGCCCTGTTGCAAAGTATTGCTTCAAAAATTGTAATTACACGCCCCTGTTAAACAGGGGCTGAAAAATTGGGCGTTAGGCACTGGTGGCGGCACCCATAAACAAAAATGATCTTACAAGCTATCATCATCAATCGTATCATTGAGGACTCGGAGGAGGAGGATAGCCAGTCAACATAACAGCACAGGCACTCAGCATCAGCATCAGTCTTGAAGGGATGTGACATGTTAAAATCAATTAGTCTGTTATATCAGCATCAGGTGTGTGGTAGCTGGTGGTGATCCAAGACTGGTTCATCTTGATGAAAGTCAGTCGATCAACCGAGTCGGTGGACAGGCGCACCCTGTGATCCGTGACAAATCCTCCAGCAGCACTGAATGTGCGTTCCGAAAGAACGCTGGATGCAGGACAGGCCAGTAGCTCAATTGCATACTGTGCAAGCTCTGGCCAGTGATCCATCCTCAAGACCCAGTAAGCCAGAGGATTTTCGGTGGGGAAGGTGTCCAAGTCTGACCTTGCCCCTAGATATTCCTGCACCATGTTTATCAGACGCTGGCGATGGTTGCTGGAACCGATCATACTTTGGGGCTGCGGACTAAAGAATTGTCTGAACGCATCGGTCAGACGGCCACCTTCCCCACCGCTCCTTCTTTGACTGGCCGAAGCCTCAGCAACTCGTTGTCCAGGACCAGGAGTTTGCAACCTCCCAGTCTCTGGGAACGCGTTGCACAGACCTTTCTGCAAGGCCTCCCGGAGTTGTCTCATCCTCTGCTCCCTCTGCGACGGTAACATAAGGTCCGCAACCTTACCCTTGTACCGTGGATCAAGGAGAGTGGCCAGCCAGTAATGGTCCCTCTCCTTGATCCGAAGAATACGAGGATCCTTCCGCAGACTTTGCAGGATCAGGGAGGCCATGCAGCGTAGGTTTGCTGAGGCATTCGCTCCGGAGTCCTCTGGGTCACTAAGGACGACATGATCCGCAGCCACCTCCTCCCAGCCACGTACAAGTCCACTGGTTTCTTGGGACTGTAAATCATCCCTAAAAGACTGCTGCTGATGATGCTGAGTGCCAGCCTCCACCTCCATGCTGACACAATCCTCCTCCTCCTCCTCCTCCTCCTCCTCCTCCTCCTCTTCCTGTGCGATGGGTGGGACAGAAGGAACACTGTCTGGGTAAAGGGGGCCTTGAGAGGCAAGGAAGTCCTCCTCTTCCTGCCTCTGTTCTGCCTCAAGTGCCCTGTCCATTATTCCACGCAGCGTGTGCTCCAACAGGTGGACAAGAGGTACAGTGTCACTGATGCATGCACTGTCACTGCTCACCATCCTCGTGGCCTCCTCAAATGGTGCCAGGACAGTGCATGCATCCCTGATCATGCCCCACTGGCGTGGAGAAAAAAACCAAGCTCCCCTGACCCTGTCCTGGTGCCGTAGTCGCACAGGTACTCATTGATGGCCCTCTGCTGCGTGTGCAGCCGCTGCAGCATGGCCAACGTTGAGTTCCACCTGGTGGGCATGTCACATATAAGGCGGTTCTTGGGCAGGTTCAACTCCTTTTGCAGCTCAGCCAGGCGAGCACTGGCATTATAAGATCTGCGGAAATGCACACAGACTTTCCTGGCCTGCCTCAGGACATCCTGTAAGCCCGGGTACCTGCCCAAGAAGCGCTGCACCACCAGGTTAAGGACGTGAGCCACACAGGGCACATGGGTCAGTTGTCCCTGTCGGAGGGCGGAGAGGAGGTTGGTGCCATTGTCGCAAACCACCATTCCTGGCTTAAGCTGGCGTGGCGTCAACCACCTCTCGGCCTGGCCCTGCAGAGCAGACAGGACCTCTGCCCCAGTGTGGCTTCTGTCCCCCAAACACACCAGCGCAAGCACGGCATGGCATCTTTTTGCCTGCGTACTTGCGTAGCCCCGTGAACGGCTACGGAGCACCGCTGGTTCATAGGACAAACCACAGGAAGAGGCCATGGAGGAAGAAGAAGAGGAGGGGGTGGAGGAGAGAGGTGTGTCATAACCAGTAGTAGCATTTTGGAGGCGTGGCGGTGGGACAACCTCCAACACTACTGCACCTTGTCCTGAATCCTTCCCAGCTGCCAAAAGAGTGACCCAATGGGCCGTGAAAGAAAGGTAACGTCCCTGTCCATGCCTGCTGGACCATGAGTCAGCGGTAATATGCACCTTACCGCTGACCGCCCTGTCCAGCGAGGCCAAGACATTGCCTTCCACATGCCGGTAGAGAGCCGGAATAGCCTTCCGTGAGAAAAAGTGGCGTTTGGGAACCTGCCACTGAGGAACTGCACATTGCACAAACTCACGGAAGGGGGCCGAGTCTACCAACTGAAAAGGCAGCAGTTGAAGCGCTAGCAATTTAGCCAAGCTAACATTCAACCGCTGGGCATGTGGATGGCTGGGAGTGAACTTCTTTCGACGGTCCAGCAGCTGGGGCAGGGAAATTTGCCTGCTAGAATCGGACGTCGGTGTACTGCTAGCAGAGTGGGCGCAAGTACTTGGCTGTGACACACCTAATTCTACACCTTCATTCCTCTCAGTGCATGTTTCAGAGAGGACTGAAGTTATAGTGGGGTTGGAGATCCCAGCTGATGCGGTGCAAGGAGAGGTCCGCTTTGTTCTTTGGTGTGGGTCTTTGAGGTAGGCTTGCCAACGAGCTGCATGGCAGGTCAACATATGTCTGGTCAGGCATGTGGTACCCAAGCGGCTGATGTTTTGGCCACGCGATATACGCTTGAGACATATGTTGCAAACAGCAGCTGTGCGATCTGATGCACTAGCCTCAAAAAAGGCCCACACCAAAGAACTTTTTGAATGACGGGCAGAGGCAGCGCCCTGCACAGGCGGAGCTCTGCGGTGTGATTCCGTCGGTGTACTGCCCTTACGCTGGCCACCAAAGGGCATCCTGCCTCGTTGGAGATGTGCCTCCTCCTCATCCTCCTCCTCCTCCTCTCTCCTATTAGGCACCCATGTGGAGTCAGTGACCTCATCATCCCCTCCCTCCTCATCACTGGAGCCAATCTGGCAGTATGCTGCAGCTGCTGGAACATGACTGCCAGATTGGTGTCCTTCTTGAGCATCCCCTCTGTCTGCTCTCACGCTACTGCCTTCCTCTAGCTGGGTTTCATCATCAGACCCTTCGAAACGCTGGGCATCCTCCTGGAGCATGTACCCAACACTGTGCTGAAACAGTTCGGGGGACTCCTCAGGAGGAGGACATGGTGGGTCTAGGGAAGGAGTGACTGATGATTTGTCTGACATTGATACCAGGGAAGACGACGCTTTGGCAGCTGCTTTTCCAGTACCCTGAGCCTGGGTGAGAGAGGATGAGGAGGAGGAGGAGGGCTTGGTCATCCACTCTACCAAGTCTTCGGCATGATGTGGCTCAACATGTCCAGCTGCCGAAAAGAAGGACAAGCGTGTCCCATGGCCATGTGCTGATGACAATGCACCGCGTCCACGACCAGCACTGTTGCCCCCAGACACAGAGCCTGCTTGCCCTCTTTTATTGCCTCCTGACTGTCTGCCTCTCCTTGTTTGCCTTCCAGACATTCTAATAGATGGCCTGCAGGGAGATGGGAAAAAAGCAATAAGGGCTACCTTCAGGTGTCCTTCTCTGTCCCTTGAAACAAGGACTTTCACAGTGAAAGAAACTGACACTCTCCCTACCTACAGTTTTCTGTCCCTAGAAAAAATGTTTTTTTTAATCACAATATAGCACAAGGACAATTCACTCACTGTCCTTACAGGTCCCTGGAAACAAGGACTTGCAGAGTGAAAGAAAAAAAACACTCTCCCTACCTACAGTTTTCTGTCCCTAGAAAAAATGTTTTTTTTAATCACAATATAGCACAAGGACAATTCACTCACTGTCCTTACAGGTCCCTGGAAACAAGGACTTGCAGAGTGAAAGAAAAAAAACACTCTCCCTACCTACAGTTTTCTGTCCCTAGAAAAAATGTTTTTTTTAATCACAATATAGCACAAGGACAATTCACTCACTGTCCTTCCAGGTCCCTGGAAACAAGGACTTGCAGAGTGAAATAAACTGACACTCTCCCTACCTACAGTTTTCTGTCCCTAGAATAAATGTTTTTTTTAAGCACAATATAGCACAAGGAGAATTCACTCACTGTCCTTCCAGGTCCCTGGAAACAAGGACTTGCAGAGTGAAAGAAAAAAAACACTCTCCCTACCTACAGTTTTCTGTCCCTAGAAAAAATGTTTTTTTTAATCACAATATAGCACAAGGACAATTCACTCACTGTCCTTCCAGGTCCCTGGAAACAAGGACTTGCAGAGTGAAATAAACTGACACTCTCCCTACCTACAGTTTTCTGTCCCTAGAATAAATGTTTTTTTTAAGCACAATATAGCACAAGGACAATTCACTCACTGTCCTTACAGGTCCCTGGAAACAAGGACTTGCAGAGTGAAAGAAAAAAAACACTCTCCCTACCTACAGTTTTCTGTCCCTAGAAAAAATGTTTTTTTTAATCACAATATAGCACAAGGACAATTCACTCACTGTCCTTACAGGTCCCTGGAAACAAGGACTTGCAGAGTGAAAGAAAAAAAACACTCTCCCTACCTACAGTTTTCTGTCCCTAGAAAAAATGTTTTTTTTAATCACAATATAGCACAAGGACAATTCACTCACTGTCCTTCCAGGTCCCTGGAAACAAGGACTTGCAGAGTGAAATAAACTGACACTCTCCCTACCTACAGTTTTCTGTCCCTAGAATAAATGGTTTTTTTAAGCACAATATAGCACAAGGACAATTCACTCACTGTCCTTACAGGTCCCTGGAAACAAGGACTTGCAGAGTGAAAGAAAAAAAACACTCTCCCTACCTACAGTTTTCTGTCCCTAGAAAAAATGTTTTTTTTAATCACAATATAGCACAAGGACAATTCACTCACTGTCCTTACAGGTCCCTGGAAACAAGGACTTGCAGAGTGAAATAAACTGACACTCTCCCTACCTACAGTTTTCTGTCCCTAGAATAAATGTTTTTTTTAAGCACAATATAGCACAAGGAGAATTCACTCACTGTCCTTCCAGGTCCCTGGAAACAAGGACTTGCAGAGTGAAAGAAAAAAAACACTCTCCCTACCTACAGTTTTCTGTCCCTAGAAAAAATGTTTTTTTTAATCACAATATAGCACAAGGACAATTCACTCACTGTCCTTCCAGGTCCCTGGAAACAAGGACTTGCAGAGTGAAATAAACTGACACTCTCCCTACCTACAGTTTTCTGTCCCTAGAATAAATGTTTTTTTTAAGCACAATATAGCACAAGGACAATTCACTCACTGTCCTTACAGGTCCCTGGAAACAAGGACTTGCAGAGTGAAAGAAAAAAAACACTCTCCCTACCTACAGTTTTCTGTCCCTAGAAAAAATGTTTTTTTTAATCACAATATAGCACAAGGACAATTCACTCACTGTCCTTACAGGTCCCTGGAAACAAGGACTTGCAGAGTGAAAGAAAAAAAACACTCTCCCTACCTACAGTTTTCTGTCCCTATAAAAAATGTTTTTTTTAATCACAATATAACACAAGGACAATTCACTCACTGTCCTTCCAGGTCCCTGGAAACAAGGACTTGCAGAGTGAAATAAACTGACACTCTCCCTACCTACAGTTTTCTGTCCCTAGAATAAATGTTTTTTTAAGCACAATATAGCACAAGGACAATTCACTCACTGTCCTTACAGGTCCCTGGAAACAAGGACTTGCAGAGTGAAAGAAAAAAAACACTCTCCCTACCTACAGTTTTCTGTCCCTAGAAAAAATGTTTTTTTTTATCACAATATAGCACAAGGACAATTCACTCACTGTCCTTACAGGTCCCTGGAAACAAGGACTTGCAGAGTGAAATAAACTGACACTCTCCCTACCTACAGTTTTCTGTCCCTAGAATAAATGTTTTTTTTAAGCACAATATAGCACAAGGACAATTCACTCACTGTCCTTACAGGTCCCTGGAAACAAGGACTTGCAGAGTGAAAGAAAAAAAACACTCTCCCTACCTACAGTTTTCTGTCCCTAGAAAAAATGTTTTTTTTAATCACAATATAGCACAAGGACAATTCACTCACTGTCCTTACAGGTCCCTGGAAACAAGGACTTGCAGAGTGAAATAAACTGACACTCTCCCTACCTACAGTTTTCTGTCCCTAGAATAAATGTTTTTTTTAAGCACAATATAGCACAAGGAGAATTCACTTACTGTCCTTCCAGGTCCCTGGAAACAAGGACTTGCAGAGTGAAAGAAAAAAAACACTCTCCCTACCTACAGTTTTCTGTCCCTAGAAAAAATGTTTTTTTTAATCACAATATAGCACAAGGACAATTCACTCACTGTCCTTCCAGGTCCCTGGAAACAAGGACTTGCAGAGTGAAATAAACTGACACTCTCCCTACCTACAGTTTTCTGTCCCTAGAATAAATGTTTTTTTTAAGCACAATATAGCACAAGGACAATTCACTCACTGTCCTTACAGGTCCCTGGAAACAAGGACTTGCAGAGTGAAAGAAAAAAAACACTCTCCCTACCTACAGTTTTCTGTCCCTAGAAAAAATGTTTTTTTTAATCACAATATAGCACAAGGACAATTCACTCACTGTCCTTACAGGTCCCTGGAAACAAGGACTTGCAGAGTGAAAGAAAAAAAACACTCTCCCTACCTACAGTTTTCTGTCCCTAGAAAAAATGTTTTTTTTAATCACAATATAACACAAGGACAATTCACTCACTGTCCTTCCAGGTCCCTGGAAACAAGGACTTGCAGAGTGAAATAAACTGACACTCTCCCTACCTACAGTTTTCTGTCCCTAGAATAAATGTTTTTTTTAAGCACAATATAGCACAAGGACAATTCACTCACTGTCCTTACAGGTCCCTGGAAACAAGGACTTGCAGAGTGAAAGAAAAAAAACACTCTCCCTACCTACAGTTTTCTGTCCCTAGAAAAAATGTTTTTTTTAATCACAATATAGCACAAGGACAATTCACTCACTGTCCTTACAGGTCCCTGGAAACAAGGACTTGCAGAGTGAAATAAACTGACACTCTCCCTACCTACAGTTTTCTGTCCCTAGAATAAATGTTTTTTTTAAGCACAATATAGCACAAGGACAATTCACTCACTGTCCTTACAGGTCCCTGGAAACAAGGACTTGCAGAGTGAAAGAAAAAAAACACTCTCCCTACCTACAGTTTTCTGTCCCTAGAAAAAATGTTTTTTTTAATCACAATATAGCACAAGGACAATTCACTCACTGTCCTTACAGGTCCCTGGAAACAAGGACTTTCAGAGTGAAATAAACTGACACTCTCCCTACCTACAGTTTTCTGTCCCTAGAATAAATGTTTTTTTTAAGCACAATATAGCACAAGGAGAATTCACTCACTGTCCTTCCAGGTCCCTGGAAACAAGGACTTGCAGAGTGAAAGAAAAAAAACACTCTCCCTACCTACAGTTTTCTGTCCCTAGAAAAAATGTTTTTTTTAATCACAATATAGCACAAGGACAATTCACTCACTGTCCTTCCAGGTCCCTGGAAACAAGGACTTGCAGAGTGAAATAAACTGACACTCTCCCTACCTACAGTTTTCTGTCCCTAGAATAAATGTTTTTTTTAAGCACAATATAGCACAAGGACAATTCACTCACTGTCCTTACAGGTCCCTGGAAACAAGGACTTGCAGAGTGAAAGAAAAAAAACACTCTCCCTACCTACAGTTTTCTGTCCCTAGAAAAAATGTTTTTTTTAATCACAATATAGCACAAGGACAATTCACTCACTGTCCTTACAGGTCCCTGGAAACAAGGACTTGCAGAGTGAAAGAAAAAAAACACTCTCCCTACCTACAGTTTTCTGTCCCTAGAAAAAATGTTTTTTTTAATCACAATATAACACAAGGACAATTCACTCACTGTCCTTCCAGGTCCCTGGAAACAAGGACTTGCAGAGTGAAATAAACTGACACTCTCCCTACCTACAGTTTTCTGTCCCTAGAATAAATGTTTTTTTTAAGCACAATATAGCACAAGGACAATTCACTCACTGTCCTTACAGGTCCCTGGAAACAAGGACTTGCAGAGTGAAAGAAAAAAAACACTCTCCCTACCTACAGTTTTCTGTCCCTAGAAAAAATGTTTTTTTTAATCACAATATAGCACAAGGACAATTCACTCACTGTCCTTACAGGTCCCTGGAAACAAGGACTTGCAGAGTGAAATAAACTGACACTCTCCCTACCTACAGTTTTCTGTCCCTAGAATAAATGTTTTTTTTAATCACAATATAGCACAAGGACAATTCACTCACTGTCCTTCCAGGTCCCTGGAAACAAGGACTTGCAGAGTGAAATAAACTGACACTCTCCCTACCTACAGTTTTCTGTCCCTAGAATAAATGTTTTTTTTAAGCACAATATAGCACAAGGAGAATTCACTCACTGTCCTTCCAGGTCCCTGGAAACAAGGACTTGCAGAGTGAAAGAAAAAAAACACTCTCCCTACCTACAGTTTTCTGTCCCTAGAAAAAATGTTTTTTTTAATCACAATATAGCACAAGGACAATTCACTCACTGTCCTTCCAGGTCCCTGGAAACAAGGACTTGCAGAGTGAAATAAACTGACACTCTCCCTACCTACAGTTTTCTGTCCCTAGAATAAATGTTTTTTTTAAGCACAATATAGCACAAGGACAATTCACTCACTGTCCTTACAGGTCCCTGGAAACAAGGACTTGCAGAGTGAAAGAAAAAAAACACTCTCCCTACCTACAGTTTTCTGTCCCTAGAAAAAATGTTTTTTTTAATCACAATATAGCACAAGGACAATTCACTCACTGTCCTTACAGGTCCCTGGAAACAAGGACTTGCAGAGTGAAATAAACTGACACTCTCCCTACCTACAGTTTTCTGTCCCTAGAATAAATGTTTTTTTTAAGCACAATATAGCACAAGGACAATTCACTCACTGTCCTTACAGGTCCCTGGAAACAAGGACTTGCAGAGTGAAAGAAAAAAAACACTCTCCCTACCTACAGTTTTCTGTCCCTAGAAAAAATGTTTTTTTTAATCACAATATAGCACAAGGACAATTCACTCACTGTCCTTACAGGTCCCTGGAAACAAGGACTTGCAGAGTGAAAGAAACTGACACTGTCCCTACCTACAGTTTTCTGTCCCTAGAATAAATGTTTTTTTTAAGCACAATATAGCACAAGGACAATTCACTCACTGTCCTTACAGGTCCCTGGAAACAAGGACTTGCAGAGTGAAAGAAAAAAAACACTCTCCCTACCTACAGTTTTCTGTCCCTAGAAAAAATGTTTTTTTTAATCACAATATAGCACAAGGACAATTCACTCACTGTCCTTACAGGTCCCTGGAAACAAGGACTTGCAGAGTGAAATAAACTGACACTGTCCCTACCTACAGTTTTCTGTCCCTAGAATAAATGTTTTTTTTAAGCACAATATAGCACAAGGAGAATTCACTCACTGTCCTTCCAGGTCCCTGGAAACAAGGACTTGCAGAGTGAAATAAACTGACACTCTCCCTACCTACAGTTTTCTGTCCCTAGAATAAATGTTTTTTTTAAGCACAATATAGCACAAGGACAATTCACTCACTGTCCTTACAGGTCCCTGGAAACAAGGACTTGCAGAGTGAAAGAAACTGACACTCTCCCTACCTACAGTTTTCTGTCCCTAGAATAAATGTTTTTTTAAGCACAATATAGCACAAGGACAATTCACTCACTGTCCTTCCAGGTCCCTGGAAACAAGGACTTGCAGAGTGAAAGAAACTGACACTGTCCCTACCTACAGTTTTCTGTCCCTAGAATAAATGTTTTTTTTAAGCACACTATAGCACAAGCACAAAACACACTGACACTCTCCCTACCTATCCTTCTCTTTCCCTAAACTAAAGGAATCCAGGTTAAGCAAGAAAGAAATAACAGTCACTGTCCCTGCCTATGCTGCTCTATCCCTGCTCCGGAACACACTACACTAGGCCGCCGTGCTGGCGGCCTTTTATAGTGTGGGGCGTGTACTAAACACCCTCAGCAATAATTGGCCACAGGCATCCTGCCTGTGGCCAATCATTGCTCTCCTCGCTGCCGGCGCTGTGATTGGCCAAGCATGCGGGGTCACAGTGCATGCTTGGCCAATCACAGCGCCTGGATGACACTGCGATGGCGTAGTGCATTGTGGGCCGTTCGCGTCACTCGAATTTGGCGCGAACGGCCCAAATCGTTCGATCTTCGTCGAACGATCGAACAGCCGATGTTCGAGTCGAACGTATGTTCGACTCGAACACGAAGCTCATCCCTAGTCCAGAAATATTTAGATGGAATAAAGGTGGATAAAGCACCTGGACCAGATGGCATACACCCACGGATCCTAAAAGAATTGAGCTCTGTAATTTCAAAGCCATTGTATTTAATTTTTAGGGACTCATTAATGACAGGAATAGTACCACTGGATTGGCGCAGGGCCAATGTGGTGCCTATATTTAAAAAGGGAATTAAGTGTTTACCAAGTAACTATAGACCTGTTAGTTTAACTTCTATAGTTGGGAAAATACTGGAGAGATTAATAAAAGACCACATAGATGAGTTCTTGCTGGAAAAAAACTATTTAAGCAACAGACAGCATGGATTCATGAAAGACAGAAGTTGTCAAACAAACCTGATTTCTTTTTATGAAGAGGTAAGTAAGACCTTGGACAGAGGGGTGGCAGTGGACGTGGTATACTTGGATTTTGCAAAAGCGTTCGATACAGTTCCCCACACACGGCTCATGTGTAAGGTAAAGTCTACAGGATTGGAAATATCAGTTTGTAAATGGATAGAAAACTGGCTAAAAGACAGAATTCAGAGAGTAGTGGTTAATGATTCTTACTCTGAATGGTCCAAGGTTATCAGTGGTGTACCCCAAGGTTCAGTGCTGGGACCCTTACTTTTTAATATGTTTATAAATGATATTGGGTCTGAGATCAAAAGTAGCATTTCTGTCTTTGCAGATGACACCAAGCTATGCAGTGGAATAACGTCCTTACAGGATGTCGCCAATTTACAAGCCGACCTCAATGCTCTGTCTAATTGGGCGACTATGTGGCAGATGAGGTTTAATGTTGATAAATGTAAAGTTATGCACTTGGGGGCTAATAATATGAATGCATCATACATACTAGGGGGAGTACAACTGGGGGGATCCGTAGTGGAGAAGGATCTGGGGGTTTTGGTAGATCATAAGCTCAATAATGGCATGCAATGCCAAGCTGCGGTTTCCAAAGCGAGCAAAGTCCTTTCTTGTATTAAGAGAGGTATGGTCTCCAGAGAGAGAGATATCATTTTGCCCCTGTTCAAATCATTAGTAAGACCTCATCTGGAATATGCAGTTCAGTTTTGGGCCCCAGTTCTCAAAAAGGATATTGGGGAACTGGAGAAAGTGCAGAGAAGGGCAACCAAACTGATAAGAGGCATGGAGGAGCTCAGCTATGAGGAGAGATTAGAGGAACTGAATTTATTCTCTCTTGAGAAGAGGAGATTAAGGGGGGATATGATCAACATGTACAAATATATAAGGGGTCCATATAGTGAACTTGGTGTTCAGTTATTCACTTTACGGTCAACACAAAGGACAAGGGGGCACTCTTTGCGTCTAGAGGAAAAGAGATTTCACCTCCAAATACGGAAAGGTTTTTTCACAGTAAGAGCTGTGAAAATGTGGAATAGACTCCCTGCAGAGGTGGTTCTGGCCAGCTCAGTAGATTGCTTTAAGAAGGGCCTGGATTCTTTCTTAAATGTACATAATATAACTGGGTACTGACATTTATAGGTAAAGTTGATCCAGGGAATATCCGATTGCCTCTCGGGGGATCAGGAAGGAATTTTTTCCCCTGCTGTAGCAAATTGGATAATGCTCTTCTGGGTTTTTTTGCCTTCCTCTGGATCAACTGTGGGTATAGAATTGGGTATATGGGATTGTACGATATATGTTTATTTTTATTTTTTTATTTTTATTTTTTACGGTTGAACTGGATGGACTTGTGTCTTTTTTCAACCTGACTAACTATGTAACTATGTAACTATGTAATCTGTATAAATTCTGCAATTTGGACGGATGTAGAGCAGAGATGGCTGAAGATAAACGGAGACAACTTAAATGGGAGGACTTGTTTCACCTCTGTGTATCATCTGAGGCCTGGGTATATGTAGGGGTTTACAAACACTTCAAATATAACACCAGTAAAATTAATTCCTGTGCATGCAGTAAACCCCCCCCCCCCACTTACCCCCTTAACGACCGCTCACGGCATATATACGCCGGCAAAATGGCTCGTGCAGGCACAATCACGTACCTGTACGTGGCCCTTTACCTGCCTGCCGTGTGGTCACGCGCGCGCCGGCGGCGGCGCGCTCGCGACCCTGCAGTTATCCCCATGAGTCGGACCGCGGGTCCTGCGGACTCGATCACCGCGGGGATCCCCACGATCGTCTCACGGAGGCATGGAGCGGGAGATGTTAGTGTAAACACAACATCTCCCCGCTCGCCTACTGACACTGTCACCGATCTCCGCTCCGTGTAATCAGAGCGGAGATCGGTGACGTGTCACTCGTAGCCACGCCTACTAACAGTGAGAATCACTCTCTTAGGCACACTTAACCCCTTCAGCGCCCCTAGTGGTTAACCCCTTCACTGCCAGTGTCATTTTTACAGTAACCAGTGCATTTTTATTGCACTGATCACTGTAAAAATGACAATGGTCCCAAAAATGTGTCAAAAGTGTCCGATGTGTCCGCCATAATGTCGCAGTCATGGAAAAAATCGCTGATCGCCGTCTATACTGGTAAAAAAAAATTTTTTTTATAAAAATGCCATAAAACTACCCCCTATTTTGTAAACGCTATAACTTTTGCGCAAACCAATCAATAAACGCAGATTGCTATTTTTTTTTACCAAAAATATGTAGAAGAATACATATCAGCCTAAACTGAGGAAAAAAAATGTTTTATATATTTTTTGGGGATATTTATTATAGCAAAAAGTAAAAAATATAGAATTTTTTTCAAAATTGTCGCTCTATTTTTGTTTATAGCGCAAAAAATAAAAACCGCAGAGGTGATCAAATATCACCAAAAGAAAGCTCTATTTTTGGGAAAAAAAGTACGCCAATTTTGTTTGGGAGCCACTTCGCACGACCGCGCAATTGTCAGTTAAAGCGACGCAGTGCCGAATCGCAAAAAGGGGCCTGGTCATTATGCTGCATATTGGTCCGGGGCTTAAGTGGTTAAAATATATATATATATATATATATATATATATATATATATGTAGCACACAGATCCTTTTCCCTCTTACCTTCCTTTTAGGGGATCAGACACACCATGCCACATGCCCGCGTCCTCTGGATTAGAGGTCGGACGGTGTTATGTATTTGGGTCCCGCAGCGAGTTGCTTCCTTTTACTGGTTCTCCCCTCTAGATTATAGAGGCAAATCTTTACCTTTCCCAAAGAAGGTCAATGTCCACACAACACTTCAACTCCAACAAGAGTTTATTTTCTCTTTGCTTGAGTAACCAGAAAGTTGAAGAGAGGAAAGGGGTTAGCAGAATAGAATGGATTCAGGCACATTCTTGGCTTTGTCGCCACTCGGTCCCGAGTGGGTACAGCTCACCCGGATAGTCACTAAATAGTACTAGCAGCCGGCATGAAGCTCGAACAGTGACTTAGTCCCCTCCAAGGACAAAGTCAAAGAGATCCCTCCTTAAGTAACTACACTCCGCAAGGACAGTCTGCGCAGAAAGGAATCCTTCCCTCCGACAGGTCACCAGGCCTCTCCCGAGACAGAAATCTTGTATTACTTGCCTCCTCTATGGGACCGATCCTCCCCCGGTTTCCTCTATGTCAGAGCGGTCGCCCTCACCTGGGCTGCCTGGGTTTCCTTTCTGGTTGTAGACCCAGTTAAAGGTACTGGGCCTATCTGGAACTCCACAGCATCGGGCCGAAGGTGCCCGAGACTCCTCAGTCAAGGTTGGATGCACCCCCCCCCCCCTTAGAGGGGCACACTCCTCCGGGTACAGGTCCCCGGGTACTACTCCCCGAACAATGGAATCTGCCCCTTTTATACCCTCTCCCGGCATGCACAGCAAGCCGGAACCGCCCACCATACGGCAGCCGAGAGAGGACATCCAATAGCCACTCCATCACCTGTGGTTCAACCCCGGGTATAAGTGACAACACCACCTATACACCTAAAGGGGAACTGCACGCCAGGTGACACAGCAGCAAGACAGAGTCCAAACAATTAGAAGACCCAAGCCAACTACCGCTCAGGTCACCCCTAAATTTAAGCCTAACGACAACCCTAGGTAGGGACCCCGCTACACAAATATAAAGTGCACCAACGTTTTGCTAGCAAAGACTCCCATCATTGAGGAACTCGTACAGTGATCTTTGTCAGGCCTGACTGAAACTAACACTTACGGGATACGGGGTGGTATTGCCCACTAGGGGGAGCTCACGAGCATAGACTGTTTTCCTTGTTTGCAAATAGACTTAACTTTGTTTGAAACCTTTTTTACCTTGTTCATATTGACTCTTGCAGGGCCCTGCCAAGTCAACTGTATGCATATGTGTATTACTGTTCTTTTTTTTTCCACACCAAGTAAAGTTTACCCTTTGTTAAGTGAACCATTCTGTTTGAAGTATTTTGTTTCCTGAGGGACTGCTACCAGAGAAAGGTAACAATATTTATACATGTTATTGTGTTATACATGCCAAATTGTGTTCCCAGCATTCAGTGGGTCTCACAATTGCCAGTTACACCAGTTGTGCCAAGGGAGGGTCTGAGCCAGTTAAGAGGGTTGCAAACAGAGTACTGACCCAAATTAAACCAGCAGCTCCTTCGGGGGTAGTGCTAAATATATATATATTTTTTTTCTTCTTCTTGGTAGAAAAGACACAACTGTTGTAAATATCTTGTGCATATTTCAGATAATTCCATTCCATTTAGTATAGCAAAGTGTGGCAGTCTCACTTTGATCAGCTAGTTTTAAGTGAAGTGACATGTAAGCCCTTGAAATGAAGAGCCAGCACAATGATTCACACTATAAAAAGACGCTTTTCCAACAAGAAGCAAACAGATGTCCCTTGAAAATTATACACATATTTAAAAGCCGGTAATGTGAGTCTAAGGAAATGAACGTGTTTTGCAAAAAGCAGCAAATAGCTCCTTGAATGATATAAAAGCACTTTGCTATATAAATGAAAGCGAAGCATTCTTAGACAATGTGCAGAAGCCAACGCATGACAAATTTTAGATAAATGTACTGCTGCCTCTGTATATATTGGAAGGAGAACTTCATAAAGACTTGATCTTTGGCTTTGGAGAAGGGAAGTTTACGGCTGCAAATTGCTGGGTGTTGGCACATGCCAATAAATGGGGCTGTCTGCTTCAATGCCTACACTGCAGAGTGGTACTAAGGGATCAGAGACAAATTTTATAGTACAGAATCTCTGGGGAGAGCCATGCAAGTGTAGTTAAAGTGGACTCAAACAGCAAAGGCTTGCCATTCTAGGGCTCATTCAGATGGCAGATATGAGCCTTACACTATGAGAAGCATTTCTCTGCGGTGAGAAGCACCAGTGTTAGCAATCAACCACAGCCAACAGCCTGTACAAATCAATGATGCCATCAAAGCACATCAAACTTCCGGTTCCGGCGCCGCATGAGGTAACTGCACCTCCTCATAGCTCCCGCACCAGGACCCAAATACAGCTTGTAAAGCCAGCCAGAGCGGCCCCTCATAGCCATCCTCTTCACCCGGGCTACCCCCTCACTAACATGGACTGCTTCCTGGAAAAAAGCGGCGCTCGCTCGTTCGCGGCGGCGCCGCCGGGCAAGCCGCAAATCGAGGCCCCGGCTTCGGCCTACTCCCACGCCGCGGAAGAAGCACAGGCAGCCGACATGGAGGTGAGCGCTCATCCCTCCCTGCAGACCATCACACCCCCTGCCACTGCATCTCAGGGTCCCTCTATGCTATCTTCACAGCCAGCCACACCAGGGGACATTTCCAGCTCCCCACCCCCCGGGGATGCTGCTGATAGCACCCACCGAATTGCTGCTGCTGTAGCAGCTCTTCTCTCCCCCATGATCTCTGCCTCGGTGGAAAAGGCAGTCAACGCAGGCATGCAACAAATTAAAGCCCAACTTGCTGAACACTCCACTTGGCTCAATGAAATGGAACACCGCCTCTCTGAGGTTGAAGATGAACTCTATCAAGCGCAAGCCACAGAACAGTCGCAGGACAAAACAAATCAGTACATCATTCAAAAATTAGAAGATTTGGAAAATAGGTCGAGAAGGAGCAACTTGCGATTTGTAGGCGTCCCCGAATCGCTTCCCTCAGCAGCTACGGCAGAATTCTGCTCAAAACGCATCCCAGAGGCTTTAGGCCTTTCAGGCCTGTTCACAGTGGAACGCGCACACCGTATGGGGTCCTTCAATCCCGAACGTAAAACACCCCGACCTATTATTGCCAAGTATCTCAATTATGCCGACAAATCCATCATTCTTCAGACATTCAGACAGTCCCCTTCTCTCCAAATAGACGGGGTAAAAATCCTAATTTTTGCGGACTACTCGATTGAAGTCACCAAGAAAAGAAAAGCTTTTCAACCGATATGTACTGAACTCTTCAAGCAACACATAAAATTTACCCTGGCCTTTCCTGCAACTCTACGCCTCAAAATCGCCGAAAGGGGATCAACTTTCCTTCCAGGATCCGGCGGAAGCTGAATATTTTCTCCGCTCCCTAAGGGGTGAAGCATACCCTCACACGCCCTCCAAGTCGAATTCCAGTTCACGAGCGTTGGAACAGAGAAGCCCCCGCAAGGACTCTCCAAAACGTTTTAGACTTTCTGGTCCAGAACAGCGCTACCAAAACTCCCGTTGATGGACTACCTTACACCGCCATGAACTTCCTTCCTCACCATTACAGGTCGTATGATCTTTTTTTTTTTGTTCTGTCAACTCGAGTGTCGGGGATACACGATCTACTTATCGTGCTCTCCATTAATCCTCAATCAGGCACTGTCACCCGAGTGATCACCCAGTGATCTTTCCCACAACGGCTCTGAATCCGTGTGCCGTTCCATCCATTCCATCTTATTTTTTATTTTTATTTTTTTCCCATCTTATGTGGTTCAATCAATATATTGTTTCATATGCTATGCCTAAAACCATTCTTTTTCTCTTTTTCCCCCTACCAGGGTGGTAATGCGTGCGCACATGCCTACAGGCCGCACTGCACACTAGTTCATTTGTACTGCACTTGCCCTCCCTGACTCCGCTGTGTGATTTTTTCTTTTAGGCTCCCTGCCATAACTCCATTGCAGGGGTCCCTCGCACTTTATCGAGGTCCCCGGGGCGCTCAGGCACAATAACTGGTCTTTCTTTTCCGAGACGGGTCATGTATGGGGAGCTACCTTGCACAGCGAACTCATGCGGAAAAAAGCGAAGTTCTTTATGATGCTCACGTTAATTTGTTGTTTTGTTTTACTTTGTTCTCTTTTCCTTTACCCCCCCTCATCCCCCCTCTCCCCACTCCACATTTCAACATGCACTCCTTACCCGAGGGCTCCACACACAGATACCCACATCACTAACGTGCCTAAACTTTACCTCTTGATCCCTGCCTATAATCTTACAGCTACTAAAGCGCCGCCTCTGCACCTTATCATCCACTATATCTTAAGGTAATCTCATGGAATGTGAGGGGTCTCCGTTCTCCTAACAAGAGAATGAAGATTCTTCGCCACCTCAAAAGGCTAAAAGCGGACATAGCATTACTTCAGGAATCCCACCTTTCGGCATCTGACTTCAGTCGATTGCAGAAACTCTGGGTTGGAACAGTCTTGGGTTCAGAATCGGTTGGACGGAAGGCTGGGGTCCTCCTTCTTTTCAACAAAAACCTCCCTTGTACTGTTCTATCCACGCATACAGACAACCAAGGACGCTTCATCTCCTCCAGGGTTAGAATTGGGTCAAAAGAAATAGTGATTTCCAATGTATACGCCCCCAACAGTCCCACAAAGACATTTTACTCTCAGCTCTCCACCTGGCTCCTCAACACTTCTCACTTACCCCACCTAGTTGGGGGAGATTTTAATGACCTCATGCATCCCACAGACGATAGGTCCTCTCCAAAACAAACCATACCGGCGCCTGCTGGAATTGCTCCCACACTATTTGCCTCCACTATGGACTCCCTCCATCTTACAGACATCTGGCGCTTAACACACCCGGTAGACAGGGATTCACCTTCTATTCTAATCCTCACAAGATCCTCACTAGGATCGACTATTTTTTTGGGACCGACAGTATCATCCCCCTGGTTTCAGACGCAGAGATCGGAGACATAGCCATTTCGGATCATGCCCCAATACTCCTTACCCTAGACAATCTAGACCTCCCCCCCCACCCTAACATCTGGCGCTTCCCTTCCTTCCTCCACAATAATGCTGATTTTCGCGCTTACATGGAACGAGCATGGGAGGAGTTTTCCTCCGCGAATGCTCCACATGCAGGGGACCCGAACCTTCTCTGGGATGCTGGAAAAGCATACTTGAGGGGTCGGATCATCTCATATGCCACTTCCTTTAAAAGAAACGCACTATCGAAATTCAAGCTGGCCAGCGACAGACTTCACCTCGCACAACGCAATCTAGCCACCTCGACGTCACCGGCAAACAAGGCGGAGTGGTCCGCGGCTAAAACTGCCTTTGACACTTGGGCGGACACCCTGGAACTCACAAAAAAATCTCACCTAGATGCCTCCCTTCATAAATTTGGTAACAAAGCTGGCAAACTCCTATCCAGACTCTGTAAGGGTGCGCACCGCCCGACGCACATCACCTCACTGCGGGACCGCACGGGAACTACTCACTCTACCCCACTTCGCATAAATAAAACCATGCTGGAATATTACACAGCCCTTTATGCACCCGATCCCATTGACCATGAAATAGCCCAAGCTTTCCTTGAAAAAATGAATCTACCGACTATCTCAACTGCCCTTCTGGATTCCCTGAATGCCCCTATCTCCCTCGTTGAAATAGAAGGCACTATACATGCTCTCCGCCCCTCTAAAGCCCCTGGCCCGGACGGCTTCACAAGTGAATTTTATAAAACTCTCCAAAATATAACTGCGCCCATGCTCCACTCGGTCTATTCCAACATCTGGGTGGGAGGTCCCTATCTACCGACAGGCAACCAGGCCATCATTAAGCTACTTTCTAAAAAGGGCAAAGATCCTCTGGATCCGGGCTCATACAGGCCTATTTCGCTACTCAACCTGGATGTCAAAATTCTCTCGAAGATTGTGGCCTCCAAACTAGCAGTCATCCTCCCGGACCTCATTCACCCGGCCCAATCAGGATTCGTGAAAGGGCGGACAGCCACCCTTAACATACGTAAGGTTCTCCTGGCCCTTGAACGAGCCAAACAGGACCCTACAGGAGATTATGCCATCATAACGTTAGACGCTGAAAAAGCTTTTGACAATGTAAGCTTTGACTGGCTTTCCCTCACTTTGTCTAAAATGGGATTCACAGGCCCTTTCTGCCACCTTATCAATGCCATGTATACAGCGCCCTCAGCTAGACTTGTTGCGGCTGGACTCCTCTCAGAGGATTTCTGCCTCCATAAAGGGACCAGACAGGGTTGTCCTCTCTCCCCCCTCCTGTTCAACTTAGCCTTAGAACCTTTGTCTAGATACCTTTTCCAGATAGCCCCTTTACGAGGCATCAAAATAGGCAAAGTGGAACTTCGCACTTCACTATTCACCGACGACGTCCTCATATTCACGGGCAACCCCAGCAACGACATGTCGACCATTAAAACTACCTTTGACGAATTTCGACTGTGCTCCGGCCTCCGTATCAATTATTCCAAGAGCGAGATTCTCCCTATAGGGACACACTCCACACCCCCCTGGGCTCACCACTCTCTGTTTAAGGTTGCATCTTCTCACATCACCTACCTAGGTATAAAGATTGGGAAATTGCCCTCTTCCATCTATCACCTCAATTACCCCCCCCTCTTCACAAAACTCTATCAGGAACTGTCGAACTGGATGGATCTTCCCCTCTCGCTCCTAGGAAGGTGTCACCTTATCAAAATGATTAGCTTCGCCAGACTGCTTTATCCTTTGCAAACCATTCCCTTGCTTTTGAAACATAAAGATATCAAACTCCTAAACTCCAAAATTTCACAGTTCATCTGGCACGGCAAAAGACCTCGGATAGCCTTTAAAAAACTACACCTTCCTAGAAGCGACGGAGGTATCGGTCTACCTCATATTAGATTGTATAATTTAGCATGTCTGTTCAGGACCAGCTTAGATTGGATAGCTCAATCATCCCAATACTCTAATTACGTCCTGGAATCCGAAATGGCTCACCCGCACTCTCTGGTGGCCCTTCTACACTGCAGATGGAAAACTGTCCCCCCACCTTATCAACACAATCTCCTGCTAAGGGACACAGCTATAGCTTGGAGAGAAATCAGAAAAACACTCAAGTTATCTCCTTTCATCTCTCCCCATTTACCAATCCAAGGCAATCCTGACTTCATCCCTGGTCTCCACTACAAAGCCTTTTCGGTCTGGCAGGCTCAAGGTCTGTCACACTTCTCCTCACTGTGCGATGGCAACACTGGAAAACCACTGCCCTTTTCTACAATATCCTTGTCTTTTTCTCTGCCCCCCTCTCACGTATTTCATTATAACCAATGCATTAGCTTCTTATCTAACACGTGTAAAGACAACCTCCGGAGATTCGAAAACAGCTTTTCTGAACGTTTACTGCAAAGTGGACGTTATAAAATCACGGACATCTACAGACCTCTCCTGCAAGAATCTTCCCCGTCTATGTCCTCCTCCTCTATTGCGAACTGGGCTAGGGATTTCCCAGTTCCAGATATAACGAAAAAAATCCTATCTGGCCTGCAGAAAACCCTTTGACTGACACCCAACGAAATTTGGAGAGAAACCCAACTCAAGATCGCACACCGGGCTTATATCCCATTTATCTCTCCTAACTCCAATAGAGATGGCGCCTCCTGCCCTCTATGCAAGGCACCCAGACCTTCTCTCTCCCACCACTTCTGGTCCTGCTCCTTCATTTCCTCATTTTGGGATCAAGTCCTATCCTATATATTCAAAATCACTCTGCTGAAACTCCCCAAAGACCCTTTACTTCTAATATTTGGTTATTGGGACCCTCTATTGTTACCCTGGTCTCTATCGCCGGCTGCATCGATCCCCTCAGGGACTACCAAACGTCCCTCCTCGAAAGACTGGATTTTACTTTGTTTGCTTCTCGCGAGGAGACTCATTCTTAGGCACTGGATCTCTCCCCAAAGCCCTTCTCTCATCCAACTCGAAAAGGACTGCCTCAACCTCTTCTACAAAGAACGACTCCTTACGGACTTTAAAGAACCCAGATCTAGAGCTCGCTTTCTCTACAGATGGGAATCCTTCATCATAACAACCCTCTCGGCAGTGGATCAGGCAGCTCTGGAACAACTCTCTTTCTCGTACGCTGACCCTATCCCAATTGGGCTGTAAATCTTGATGACATTACACAGTCTATACATTCCGGATGGCCCACCAGGGCTGTTCTTTTCTCGGGACCATTCATGTAATGGAATGAACAGCACACCACTGTCTCTGGAGCTCTCTCCCCCCCCCCCCCGTTTGTTTTGATTTTTCCCCTATTCCTGATTCTAAACATAGGGGCGCGTAGACAGATCCATCCAGTATTCCACCTTCCGGTTGCATTGCTTTTTAGGTATTTATCTAGGATGACCTGCTGTACCCTCACTAGGTGAGAATTTTGTGTATACAGCACCCTTTCTTCATATCTTCATATCCTCATATCTTCATAACTTCATAACCCCATAAAGTTAGTCTTCAAGTGAGCTAGTGTCATGTGCTACATTTTGTTTTGCCCTACCTGTTGTACCCATCTAGCTACACCGATATTCCTATGTACCATTGTTTTCAACCTGACTAACAGCCTTATGTTCTCTTATGTTCTCTTTTGTACTTGTGTACTTATCTTTACACCTGTTCAAGTGTCTTTCATTATTCTAATAAAAACTTGTTAAAAAAAAAAGAAGAAAAAAAAAAAAAAAAGCACATCAAAGCCCAATGGTTGCTTGCATGTAACTGCACAAGATGAGCAGTCTCGGACGCATACAGTTTGCATCTAAGGTTGCCTATATACACTCACTGACTACTTTATTAGGTAAACCTTGTTGCTAGTACCGGGTTGGACCCCCTTTTGCCTTCAGAACTGCCCTAATTCTTCATGGCATAGATTCAACAAGGTGTTGGAAACATTCCTCAGAGATTTTGGTCCATAGTGACATCACGCAGTTGCTGCAGATTGGTCGCCTGCACATCCATGATGTGAATCTCCTGTTCCATCACATCCCAAAGGTACTCTGGTGACTGTGGAGGCCATTGGAGTACAGTGACCTCATTGTCATGTTTAAGAAACCAGTGGTGAGATGATGTGAGTTTTGTGACATGGTGCATTATCCTGCTGGAAGGAGCCATCAGAAGATGGGGACACTGTAGTCATAAAAGGATGGACATGGTCAGCAACAATACTCAGGTAGGCCGTGGCGTTTAAACTATGATCAATTGGTACTAAGGGGCCCAAATTGTGCCAAGAAAATATCCCCCACACCATTACACCACCAGCCAGAACTGTTGATACAAGGCAGGATGGATCCATGCTTTCATGTTGTTTACACCAAATTCTGACCCTACCATCTGAATGTAGAAGTTGATATCGAGACTCATTAGACCAAGCAACATTTTTCCAAACTTCTGTTGTCCAATTTTGTTGACCCTGTGTGAATTGTAGCCTCCGTTTCCTGTTCTTAGCTGACAGGAGTGATGCCTGGTGTGGTCTTCTGCTGCTTTAGCCCATCTGCTTCAAGGTTCGATGTGTTTTGCGTTCAGAGATGGTATTCTGCATACCTTAGTTGTAACAAGTGGTTATTTGAGTTACTGTTTATAATCTCAAACCAGTCTGCCCATTCTCCTCTGAACTCTGACATCAACAAGGCATTTTCGTCCACACAACTGCCACTCACTGGATATTTTAATTTTTTTTGGACCATTCTCTGTAGCGGGGTCTCCTTTAAGGCCCCTGGACTACGTTACCCAGAACCCCGTTCGGCACCCAGGGTGCATTGGGCCGCCGCAGAGACTCATGGGTGGGGCTATATAAGAAGAGGGCGAGGCTAAGCTCGGCCTCTTTGGACACTGCGCTGCAAGCAATAGGACTCCCTGTGCGGATCCGCTGCTGTGTAAGGCCTGAAGCCTGGGCCTTGCAAACCGACCAAAGAGCCTTCCACCCTACTGCGGAGCCTGGGTGGCACCTGTTCCTGCTCGAGTTTGCTGACATCAGCTGGATCGGAGACCCGGCCGTTGGAGACACTGTGTGCGGATACACAGTGGTGGAAGCCCGGACTGGGATCGCGTCCGGAGTGGTGAGCGAGCACTTGCTCACTTCATTACTTTTTTTTTTTTACTTTGTTGGGCCTAGTGACTGCCTTGGCCCACCTCGTTATTTACTACCCTTGGATTACAAATATTGTTTCCTGCAAGTGCACCACCGTTCAAGTTGCATGCAAAGAATTGTTCTTATAAGGGACTGAGTTTGAATCTGAGTCAGGCCTGACCAGGGTGGAGGTTAAAACTTTGTTGCTGCGCCATATTGCGCATAGAGAAAGAATATAGTTGTACGTGGCGGGTGATCACTCTGCACTATCACTGATGAATATGTTTATTGCTGCAGGGCTCTGCATGTATGCTATGTGATGTGTTTAACCTTGAACCTTTATACCAAAGTAAATCCAGTTATATTTTATTACATTGGTATTAGTGTCATCTTTGCAGATAGTAGCTATCTATCAATACTGCCAGATTGTATATAATCAGGTATAGACCGTTACGAGGTAACAATCCCTAGACTAACTGTGCCAGTGTGGGTTGAGTTTATTGCCGGGGGTTGGCGGTGCTGTATACAGAGCCCGAAACAAAACCCAGCGGCTCTCTTAACTAGGGGTAGCGCTACACGTGGGGGCTCTCGAGTCCGGGATTCTGATACAGCAAGCAACGCGCCAAAAGTACCGGCATGGACCCATTAGAAGTGGAACGGTGGTGCACGGTGGCTGGCACCGATTCAGCCGCGGCAGTAGTTATTGAACTCCCGGGGATCTGGCAAGAAGTAGCGGTAAAGCAGCTAGTAATGTCGTTGTCCCCGCACCAGAAAGCATGGGTCATGGATATCAGGTTGAATTCTTCACTGACCCACGCACTAAAAGAATGGAAGAATGAAATCCCAGAGCATTTCAAAATTACAAGCATAAAAGCAATGGATGATCAGACCTATAGCTTAATACATGCGCTGCCAGTCAGGGGAGGATGGTTTCAGACACCAAATCCATCACCTCCACAGATATCTCCAGCGCAGTCCCCAAAATCAGGAAAGCAGAAGGCTAAAGAGAGTTCCGGGTCACCACCGGCCACCCTCAGCGCAGAATTATGCACGGTCCTGGGGGAGATTGTAGCCCAGTGTAAGAAGGATCTTACAGACCTACCCGATGTCGAGATACAGAAAACTCAGGATATTTTCTGGAAGAAAACCTGTACCTTCGGGAGAAGAGGGATTTGAGGAGTGGCTAGACTGTGCCACTCAGGCTTTAGAAGAATGAGAAGTCCCAGAACACCGAAAGAAACATAGAATCACAGAGAGTCTGAAAGGGCCTGCCTTGGAGGCCATACGCAACCTCAAGCTAAGCAAAAAAGACTGTGATGCACAGGATTATCTGGACATTTTGCAGAATGTGTTCGGTGGAACAGAGAAAGTCACTGAGCTCGCTTACCAGCTGGAACACTGCTACCAAAAGACAGGAGAGAAACTGTCAGAGTTTATGAGACGTCTGGATAAGATCCTGCATAAAATTATACTGAAGAAGGGAATCGATCCAAGGAAGGTGGATGAGGCCCGTATTCAGCAGGTGTTGCGGGGAGCTCAGCCCCTGGACCCCATCGCATTGGCGTTACGCACTCGGCAGGACGGGAAGAGCCTGGAGTACCCCGACTTAATCCGAGTGGTCAGAGAGGAAGAGGCTATGTTGGAAGACAAAAGAAGGAACCAAACAGTTGAGCCAACCAATCCTCCGGCGGTGATGGTCAGGACGGCCATGACCCTAGAGAGAGACTCAGAGGTGGATACCTTGAAGTCACAGATGTCCCAAGTGTTGGGGATGCTGACCTCCCTGATGGCCAAGGATCAAGGGGTACCAGAGAGGGAAAGTCCGAGGAAGGAGCTGTTTCCAGACACCTCAGCGCCCGCGTCCTTGCAAAATTGGGGGATGCGATTTGTTTCAACTGTGATGGGGCTGGTCATGTCGCCAAAGTGTGTTCCAGTCCAAAGAAAAGAAAGTTGAATAACCGCAAGCCTGGCGGAAAACTTCAGAGGGCCCCGGGGAAGGAGTCAACCGGGTGCCCATCATATCCAGTGAGCTCCAAACTGAATGAGAAGTGTAGAAAGAGAGGGGACAACACCCCTCAGAAGAAACAGTGTTCCTCAGCGGGAATATACACCAAAGAAAGAGAATAGTGTCCCTCAGCGGGTAGCTACACCCATTAAGAGGAGGGAGATCAATGCATACCAAGCCCAAGAGAGACTAAAGTCCAAGGGAAAATGGAAGAAAGAGAGTCCAAAAGGGAAATGCAAAGATCAAAAGAAAGAGACCCCTTCGAAGCAATATCCAGAGAAGCTGGTAGGCCCCTCACCCATAGTACCTGTCCAGGTGGAGGGAGTCTACACAAGAGCCATATTGGATACTGGGGCACAAGTGACCTTGTTATACAGAGACTTTTATGACAAGCATCTAAGCCACCTACCCATCCAGAAGATTGAAGAGTTGAAGATATGGGGGATTGGGACCAGGAGCTTCCCTTATGATGGCTATCTGTCCATAAAACTGACCTTTAACCCATCTGTGGCCGGGAAGGCTGAAGTGTTTGACACCCTGGCCGTGGTATGCCCCCGACCGCCTGGAGCTAACAAGAGCTCCATAATAATAGGGACCAACACGGACCTGATTCGGAGACTCTTGGCCCCTCTAGTACGAAAGAAGGACCCCACGGTCACCAAGATCCACCCAATGCCTACCAGCAACTGGTCTTAGAGCAGAAGGCCCCGGAAGAGGGGGTAGGAAAGGTCTGGAGGCTGGGAAGAAGAGGAATAGTGCTGCAACCCGGCGAAGTGACCTGTCTCAGAGCCACTGTGAAGCTCACTTGGGAGCAGCCTGGACCTTTTTGTCATGTTGGAACCTGACCCAAAGGAAGAACACTCGGGCTTAGAAGTAGTCCCAGAAGTGGTCCCATTGAGGGCCTTGAAGAAGGCCCACTGTAAAGTACCTGTGAGTGTCAGGAATACTAAGGATGGTCCGATGGAAATCCCAGCCAGGATGTTACTGGGCCAGGTGAGCCCTGCTACCCCGGTTGTCTTGTCAGATGTGGAGAAAACAGATGGAGAAAGGACTATTTGGGAGAAGCTCTGCATGGAGAACCCAAACCTGCCAAGGGCTTGGAAAGAGAGAGCCAAGGCCCAGTTGACCAAATGGAGAAGGATCTTTTCCCAAGATGAGTTTGATGTGGGGTGTGCGAAGAGTGCCACCCACCGAATCTGCCTCCAAGAAGACAAGCCCTTCAGGGAGAGGGTCCAGCGAGTCCTATTGGCAGACCTCGAAGACTTGCGGTAGCAGCTCGCCGAGCTCAAGCAAACCGGTGTTATCCGGGAGTCCAAAAGCCCCTATGCCTCTCCGATAGTGGTGGTCAGGAAGAAGAATGGGTCATTGAGGCTATGTATAGACTACAGGACCCTCAACCGGAGAACCATACCTGACCAGTATACCACCCCGAGGATAGAGGATGCCTTACAGAGCTTGTCCGGAGCAAGGTGGTTCAGTGTAATGGATTTCAAGAGTGGGTACTATCAGATCCCCATGCATCCAGAAGACAAGGAGAAGACAGCTTTCATAACTCCTGTGGGGTTCTTTGAGTTTGACAGGATGCCCCAAGGTCTGTCTGGAGCCCCAGCCACCTTCCAACGCCTTATGGAAAAGACTGTGGGAGACATGAACCTCATCAAAGTCCTTGTTTACTTAGATGACATCATTGTCTTTGGGAGAACCCTGGAAGAGCATGGGGAGAGACTGGAGAAGGTTCTGAGAAGACTCAGTGACTCACCCGAAAAATGCCAGTTCTATCAGTCATCCGTTAACTATCTGGGACACATAGTGTCCGAAGAAGGGGTAGCTACAGACCTCGAAAAGTTGGAGGCAGTCACCTCCTGGCTAAGGCCCACCACTGTGACAGAACTCAGATCCTTTTTGGGATTATGTTTCTATTACAGGAGGTTCGTGGAAGGGTTTGCCCGGATTGCAAAACCTCTGAATGAGCTGCTCAAGACGGAAGGGGAAGAGGATGACTCGGGCCCAGGAAGCCAGGGGGGGTCAGTCAAAGACCAGTGGAACGAGAAGTGTGAAGAGGCCTTCCAGATGCTGAAGAAAAGCCTAACCACTGCCCCTGTCCTGGCTTACGCAGACCCAAAGAAACCGTATGAACTCCATGTGGATGCCAGTCATGATGGCCTGGGAGGAGTGCTCTATCAGGAGCATGAAGGGCAACTGCGACCCGTTGCATATGTGAGCAGGAGTCTAACCCCCTCGGAAAAGAACTACCCTACTCACAAGTTGGAGTTCCTGGCCCTCAAATGGGCTGTAGTCAACAAGCTCAAAGACTATTTGTATGGGGCAGAATTCACAGTGAAAACTGATAACAACCCCCTTACTTATCTTTTCACCACAGCAAAGCTGGATGCCACAGGACACAGATGGCTGGCGGCCCTGTCTGCGTTCAACTTTAGCCTGAAATATAGACCTGGGGCTGGAAATCGGGATGCGGACGCCTTGTCAAGAAGATCCCATGCTCCCACCAGCAGTACAGAAGACTGGACCCAAGTGGCACCCGACGGGGTGCGGGCCCTCTGTCAGGGGGCTGAACTCCAGGCCAGTGGCGGTTCAAGAACAGAAGAGATAGGAGTCACTGTAGTAGGGGTCCCCAAACAATACTGTGGGGTAACCCAGCTGGAGGAGGCTGACTTGCCAAAACTGTCAAAAAAGGAGTTGAGGTGCGACCAATTGGAAGACCCCATGGGGAGATTGGTCCTGGAAGCCCTGGAGAGTCAGGATCCAGATAGACTCTTACGCCACCCTTCAAAGGAAGCTCGGTTGCTGAGGAAGGAATGGGACAGGCTGCAGGTACATCAGGGAGTGGTCTACCGAAGGGGCCATTCTGATGACCTAGAAGACAAATGGCAACTGTTTCTACCCGAGAAACATCGAGAGACCGTCCTGATCGCTCTGCACGACAATCATGGCCACTTGGGAGCGGAAAGGACCTTCCAGCTCGTTAGGAACCGGTTCTATTGGGCCTGCATGAGGGCCGAAGTCGAGGAATACTGCCACTCATGTGCACGCTGCATCCAGAGGAAGACTTTGCCCCACCAAGCTGCCCCAATGGGCCATCTGTAAAGTCAAAGCCCACTGGATTTGGTATGCATTGATTTTCTCTGCCTCAAACCCGACTTGAGTGGACTAGGAAATGTTCTGGTGATAACCGACCATTTCATCCGGTATGTCCAGGCTTTTCCAACCAAGGACCAGAAGGCTTCCACTGTAGCTAAAGTACTCATGGAGAAATACTTTGTACACTACGGGCTACCACAACGGCTCCACTCGGATCAAGGGAGGGACTTTGGAAGTCGGCTGATTCTGAAGCTCCTGGATTCCTTAGGGATCAAGAAGACCCGAACCACCCCCTACCATCCACAAGGTGATGCTCAGCCAGAGAGGTTCAACCGAACCCTGCTCAACATGCTGGAGACTTTGAGTAGTGAAAAAAAGCAGCATTGGAGCAAACATATAGCACATGGATATGCAATTAGCGGACCTTTAGCTGTTGCAAAACTACAAGTCCCATCATGCCTCTGCCTCTGGGTGTCATGCTTGCTGCTGTCAGAGTCTCGCTATGCCTCATGGGACTTGTAGTTTGGCAACAGCTGGAGGTCCGCTAATTGCATATCCCTGATATAGCAGCAATTGTGCATGCATACAATAGTACCACAAGTGACGCTACAGGGTACTCGCCCTATCGACTTATATTCGGAAGAGAAGCAAGACTACCGGTAGATCTGCCCTTTGGTACCTCCATAGACTATTGCTCGGCCAATTCACACAAGGGATATGTAGATAGGCTCAGACACAGTTTAAAATTGGCCTATGAGCAGGCACAAGCAGCCTCGGATCAAAGGGGAGCCCGCAACAAGAAAAACTTTGATCTAAAAGTCCGGATTCAGGATCAGGGATGAGCCGAACACCCCCCTGTTCGGTTCGCACCAGAACCTGCGAACAGACAAAATGTTCGTGTAAACTTTAGAACCCTATTAAATACAATGGACTCGAACGTTCGAAATCTAAAGTGTTAATTATAAAGGCTAATATGCAAGTTATTGTCCTAAAAAGTGTTTGGGGACCTGGGTCCTGCCCCAGGGGACATGTATCAATGCAAAAGAAGTTTTAAAAACGGCCGTTTTTTCGGGAGCAGTGATTTTAATAATGCTTAAAATGAAAAAATAAAAGTGAAATATTCCTTTAAATTTCGTACCTGGGGGGTGTGTATGATATGCATGTGAAGTGGCGCATGTTTCCCGTGCTTAGAACTGTCCCTGCAAAAAATGTCATTTTTGAAAGAAAAAAAATGCATTTAAAACTGACTCGCGGCTATTAATGAATTGTCGGCTCCCGGCAATACATACAAAAGTCATTGAGAAAAAAAAAAAAAAAAAGCATGGGGGTTCCCCAGAATTCAATTACCAGGCCCTTCAGATCTGGCATGGATTTTAAGGGGAACTCCACCCCAAGTTTAAAAAAAAATGGCGTGGAGTCCCCCTAAAAATCCATACCAGACCCCTTATCCGAGCACGCAACCTGGCCGGCCGCAGGGGAAAAGGGGGGGACGAGAGAGTGGCCCCCCCTCCCTCCTGAACCGTACCAAGCCACATGCCCTCAACATGGGGAGGATGTCCCCATGTTGATGGGGACAAGGGCCTCATCCCCACAACCCTTGCCCGGTGGTTGTGGGGGTCTGCGGGCGGGGGGCTTATCGGAATCTGGAAGACCCCTTTAACAAAGGGGACCCCCAGATCCCGCCCCCCCCCCTATGTGAATTGGTAAGGGGTACATTGTACCCCTACCATTTCACGAAGAAAGCGTAAAAAAAATGTTTAAAAAAACACACAAACACCTTGAAAAAGTCCTTTATTTAAAAAAATAAATAAATAAACATTCCAGCGGTGAAATCCAGTGTCCCGCGGCGATCCCGATGTCCAGCGCTGTCCTTCATTGGTTGTGCCTGAGCGGACCTGATGGGGAACTCCCTCTCAGTATTTTAAATGTATAGACCTGCCCCTTCTAAAGTTCCCCATCAGGTCCGCTCAGCGGACGAGATGCGGAACATGAGAAGGGGCGGGTCTATACATGTATTACCAAAGTGAGAGCAGTTCCCCATCAGGTCCGCCCCCTCGGTATGTCGGACCCGCCTACGTCATTGGCTTGAGCGGGGAACTTCCTTCACTATGTAAATTTAAATTACATAGTGAAGGAAGTTCCCCGCTCAAGCCAATGACGTAGGCGGGTCTGACATACCGAGGAGGCGGACCTGATGGGGAACTGCTCTCACTTTGGTAATACATGTATAGACCCGCCCCTTCTCATGTTCCGCATCTGGTCCGCTGAGCGGACCTGATGGGGAACTTTAGAAGGGGCGGGTCTATACATTTAAAATACTGAGAGGGAGTTCCCCATCAGGTCCGCTCAGGCACAACCAATGACGGACAGCGCTGGACATCGGGATCGCTGCGGGACACTGGATTTCACCGCTGGAATGTTTTTTGTTTTTTTTTTTAAATAAAGGACTTTTTCAAGGTGTTTGTGTGTTTTTTTAAACATTTTTTTACGCTTTCTTCGTGAAATGGTAGGGGTACAATGTACCCCTTACCAATTCACATAGGGGGGGGGGCGGGATCTGGGGGTCCTCTTTGTTAAAGGGGTCTTCCAGATTCCGATAAGCCCCCCGCCCGCAGACCCCCACAACCACCGGGCAAGGGTTGTGGGGATGAGGCCCTTGTCCCCATCAACATGGGGACATCCTCCCCATGTTGAGGGCATGTGGCTTGGTACGGTTCAGGAGGGAGGGGGGGCCGCTCTCTCGTCCCCCCCTTTTCCCCTGCGGCCGGCCAGGTTGCATGCTCGGATAAGGGGTCTGGTATGGATTTTTAGGGGGACTCCACGCCATTTTTTTTTAAATTTGGGGTGGAGTTCCCCTTAAAATCCATGCCAGATCTGAAGGGCCTGGAATGGATATTTGGGGGAACCCCACGTCAATTTTTTTTTTATTTGCGGCGGGGTTCCCCTTAATATCCATTCCAGACCTGAAGGGCCTGGTAATTGAATTCTGGGGAACCCCCACGCTTTTTTTTTTTTTTTATCAATGACTTTTGTATGTATTGCCGGGAGCCGACAATTCATTAATAGCCGCGAGTCAGTTTTAAATGCATTTTTTTCTTTCAAAAATGACACTTTTTGCAGGGACAGTTCTAAGCACGGGAAACATGCGCCACTTCACATGCATATCATACACACCCCCCAGGTACGAAATTTAAAGGAATATTTCACTTTTATTTTTTCATCTTAAGCATTATTAAAATCACTGCTCCCGAAAAAACGGCTGTTTTTAAAACTTCTTTTTGCATTGATACATGTCCCCTGGGGCAGGACCCGGGTCCCCAAACACTTTTTAGGACAATAACTTGCATATAAGCCTTTATAATTAGCACTTTAGATTTCTCCCATAGATTTTTCGAATTTGCCGCGAACACCCCAATTTGTTCGCTGTTCGGCGAACGGGCGAACAGGCAATGTTCGAGTCGAACATGAGTTCGACTCGAACTCGAAGCTCATCCCTATTCAGGATCTACAACCTGGGGACAGAGTGCTGCTACGGAACTTGGGGGTCCCTGGAAAGCACAAGCTTGCAGACAGATGAAGACCTGAACTCTACGTTATTTGCAAGAAACTGCCGTGCCTACCTGCTTACAGACTAAAGCCAGAAGGAAAGGTGGGGCCCTTAAAGACTTTGGCATCGGAACCATTTACTCCCACTTACCGAAGCAGTTCAGATACCCCCAGCGAAGGATTCCCCTGAGTCAACTTCCATCCTGGATACTCCCAAGCCAAGCACTCGGTCCCAGACTCCTCAGATTGAAGAATCAGATGTCTCTGAATTGAGTGAGGATGAGAGAGAAGAACTTGATTGGCTATGGCCTTCCCAGGTCCCAGAAACTTCTTCTATAGATCTTCCACCTACTGAAGACGCCATAGACAGTACACTGAATGCAGAAGCTACTGAGTTCATCCCGTTCAGTCCTTTGTCGGATTCTTGGGAAGACGCCTGTGACTTACTCCTAGAAGAGGATCCAAGAGATTCTATGTATCTCCCTGCTCCTGAGTCGAGTGTCCCAGAACCAGTGGAAACTCCCAAGTCGGTCCCGGAAGAGGAACCTGTATTACCAGAACCAGAAATCCCAAGAGAACGAAGGATGAGAAGGACCATAAGGCCTCCCCGAAAATTTACTTACCCACAAATGGGGGAGAGCTCAGAAGACACGGTGGTCACTGCCAGGAGGAGTGTGGAAGACCCTGATCCCTCCACTGTTTATTTAGTGGGGGGGCAACCCCAACTCACCCGCTGGCACAGCTAGGCAGGCCATGAATGACAGTGTGACCTGTGGGCAAGGAAGTCCACCCCCTCGTTTTTGGTGGGAACTTCCTCTGCCGACATCATACGCAGCTTTGTCAAATGTTGTGCGCAGTATGTGTTAACTTTTATCTTTGGGGACCAAAGAGTTTTAGTGAGGGGAGTGTGTAGCGGGGTCTTCTTTAAGGCCCCTGGACTACGTTACCCAGAACCCCGTTCGGCACCCAGGGTGCATTGGCCGCCACAGAGACTCATGGGTGGGGCTATATAAGAAGAGGGCGAGGCTAAGCTCGGCCTCTTTGGACACCGCGCTGCAAGCAATAGGACTCCCTGTGCGGATCCGCTGCTGTGTAAGGCCTGAAGCCTGGGCCTTGCATACCAACCAAAGAGCCTTCCACCCCACTGCGGAGCCTGGGTGGCACCTGTTCCTGCTCGAGTTTGCTGACATCAGCTGGACCGGAGACCGGCCGTTGGAGACACTGTGTGCGGATACACAGTGGTGGAAGCCCGGACTGGGATCGCGTCCGGAGTGGTGAGCGAGCACTTGCTCACTTCATCATTTTTTTTTTTTACTTTGTTGGGCCTAGTGACTGCCTTGGCCCACCCCGTTATTTACTACCCTTGGATTACAAATATTGTTTCCTGCAAGTGCACCACCGTTCAAGTTGCATGCAAAGAATTGTTCTCATAAGGGACTGAGTTTGAATTTGAGTCAGGCCTGACCAGGGTGGAGGTTAAAACTTTGTTGCTGCGCCATATTGCGCATAGGGAAAGAAGATAGTTGCACGTGGCGGGTGATCCCTCTGCACTATCACTGATGAATATGTTTATTGCTGCAGGGCTCTGCATGTATGCTATGTGATGTGTTTAACCTGAACCTTTATACCAAAGTAAATCCAGTTATATTTTATTACATTGGTATTAGTGTCATCTTTGCAGATAGTAGCTATCTATCAATACTGCCAGATTGTATATAATCAGGTATAGACCGTTACGAGGTAACAATCCCTAGACTAACTGTGCCAGTGTGGGTTGAGTAGATTGCCGGGGGTTGGCGGTCAGTGGCGGTGCGTCCATAGAGGGCGCCGGAGCGCCGCCCCCTCTCGCTCCCGCACCGCCACTGAAAGACAATACACAGATTCATGCATTGCATGCATCTATGTATTGTCACCGCTGCCGCGCTGCCCACTATTCATATGGCTGGCCTCCTGGTGAGCGCCGGCCATATGAATTAGAGCGGCGGCCGGCGGTGGGTGTGACTTGGAAGTGTCTATCAGAGCCTGCGGCTCTGATAGGCTTTCCGAATACAGCTCTCAGGCTGTATTCGGCTTCCAAAAACTCCTCCCAGGTACGCACGGGGGTGCGTTCCTTGGAGAAGACTGTGGAGGTTTCAGCCAATCAGGTTCACCGGATCTGGTTACCGGTAACCTGATTGGCTGAAGCGACATCGAGGGCAGGAGAACACATCGAGGACGGCGCGGACAGAGGAAGGTAAGTGCAGGGCTGGGGGGACAGGCTGCATTTGGGGAGAACTGGCTGTATATGGGGACAAACTGGCTGAATATGGGGGGAGCTGGCTGTATATGGGGGACAAACTGGCTGAATATGGGGGAACTGGCTGTATATGGGGGACAAACTGGCTGAATATGGGGAGAACTGGCTGTATATGGGGGGACAAACTGGCTGAATTTGGGGGGAACTGGCTGTATATGGGGGACAAACTGTCTGAATTTGGGGGGAACTGGCTGTATATGGGGGACAAACTGGCTGAATTTGGGGGGAACTGGCTGTATATGGGGGACAAACTGGCTGAATATGGGGGGAACTGGCTGTATATGGGGGACAAACTGGCTGAATATGGGGGGAACTGGCTGTATATGGGGACAAACTGGCTGAATATGGGGGGAACTGGCTGAATATGGGGGACAAACTGGCTGAATATGGGGGGAACTGGCTGAATATGGGGGGAATTGGCTGTATATGGGGAACAAACTGGCTGAATATGGGGGGAACTGGCTGTATATGGGGGACAAACTGGCTGCATTTGGGGGGAACTGGCTGTATATGGGGGACAAACTGGCTGAATATGGGGGGAACTGGCTGTATATGGGGGACAAACTGGCTGAATATGGGGGGAACTGGCTGTATATGGGGGACAAACTGGCTGCATTTGGGGGGAACTGGCTGTATATGGGGGACAAACTGGCTGCATTTGGGGGGAACTGGCTGTATATGGGGGACAAACTGGCTGTATATGGGGGCACACTGGCTGTATATGGGGGCACACTGGCTGTATATGGGGGGCACACTGGTTATATATATATGGGGGCACACTGGCTGTATATATGGGGGCACACTGGTTATATATATATGGGGGCACACTGGCTGTATATATGGGGGCACACTGGTTATATATATATGGGGGCACACTGGCTGTATATGGGGACAAACTGGCTGTATATGGAAACAAACTGGCTGCATTTGAGGGGGCAAACTGGTGGCGTTTGGGCACAGTGGCGGCAATTGATTTTTTTTTTTTTCAGTTTGTTTGCGCCCCCCCCCCCCAAAATTTTGAGCACCAGCCGCCACTGTTGGCGGTGCTGTATACAGGGCCCGAAACAAAACCCAGCGGCTCTCTTAACTGGGGGTAGTGCTACATCTGTAAACCCTAAAAATGGTTGTGTGTGTAAATCCCAGTAGATCAGCAGTTTTGGAAATACTCAGACCAGCCCGTCTGGCACCAACAACCATGCCACATTCAAAGACACTTATAAATCCCCTTTCTTCCCCATTCTGATGCTCGGTTTGAACTTCAGCAGTCGTCTTCACCACGTCTAGATGCTTAAATGCAATCAGTTGCTGCCATGTATTTGGCTGATTTGTGTTACCAAGCACTTGAACAGGTATGGTAGCCCGTGAGTGCATACACTTAAGGCCCCATTTACACCTGAGTATTTTGCAGCTCGAAGCTCAAGACACTCAACAACCAAAATCCCAATCATTTCAATGGCCCCTCTTCACATCTGAGCATTTTGTCGCCTGTAGCAAAATGCCTGTCACTCAAAAAAGTACTTGAGCTTCTTTTCAGGCATAGACCCCATAGACTTCAATGAAAATGGCTGAAAACTTGTGACATGAGCACTTTGCCACGTGTTTTCCGGCCAAACAGCAGGTCTCTGCCCCTAATCTCCTCCACCTAGTGCTTTCAGTTGGCCTAAAGAAAAACATCCAAAGCATGAGTACAAGTGTAAAACGCTTGTAATACACGCTTAAAACGCCTGTATAACTCTCAGGCCCCATTCACACTTTGTATTTAAACACCAGTTCAAGTGAATGGGCTGCCCTATGCACAATGCATGGAAAAAAAAAACACAAGTGGCAATAAGGCCTCAAATAAAAACGTCTGGAAAACCTACATATGCTCCTCTCAATTTTTTTAGGCACAGATTCTTGATTTTTAAGAGTTATATAGTAGCGATCATTCTGTCTCATACCTTTTGAGGCTTTAATACATTTCTTTATCCTCCTTAGGTGTTTACCTTTAGGCTGGGTTCACACTAGTGCGACATGACATCTGTCCTACTTTGGATCCGACTTTGCCCTGCGACATGAAGCCGACATATGTCCGACTTTCAATGAACGGGGATCCGACTTGGATCCCCGCCAATATCAGGCACTGTGTTTGGTATGAATCTTGAGGGGGAACTCCACGCCAAATTTTAAATAAAAAAAAATGGCGTGGGTTCCCCCTCCAGGAGCATACCAGGCCCTTGGGTCTGGTCTGGATTTGAACGGGCGCCCCTACGCCGAAAAAATGGCGTGGGGGTCCCCCCAAAATCCAAACCAGACCCTTATCCGAGCACACAACCTGGCCGGCCGCAGGGGAAGAGGGGGGGACGAGAGAGCGGCCCCCCTCCCTCCTGAACCGTACCAGGCCGCATGCCCTCAACATGGGGGGTTTGGTGCTCTGCGGCAGGGGGGCGACCTGCGGCCCCCCCACCCCAGAGCACCCTGCCCCCATGTTGATGAGGACAGGGCCTCTTCCCGACAACCCTGGCCATTGGTTGTCGGGGTCTGCGGGCGGGGGGCTTATCGGAATCCGGGAGCCCCCTTCAATAAGGGGGCCCCCGGATCCCGGCCCCCCACCCTATGTGAATGAGTATGGGGTACATCGTACCCCTACCCATTCACCTGGTGGAAAAAAATTGCAATAAAAAAACACTACACAGGTTTTTAAAGTAATTTATTACACAGCTCCGGGGGTCTTCTTCCGACTCCGGCGCTCTTCTTCCGACTTCCGGGGGTCTTTTCCGACTTCGGGGGTCTCCGGTGTCGTCTCCGCGCTCTCCGGTTATTTCTTCCGCCGGGCCTCCGCTAACTTCTTTTTAGCTCTTTTGCTAACGGAGGCCCGGTCTTCCCGTTGTCTCGTCCGGCTCTCCGTTGTCCTTCTGCCGGCCCCTCCACTAACTTCTTGGTAGCTCTTTCACTAGTGGAGGGGTCGGTCTTCCCGTCGACGCCGTCAGCGTCTTCTTCCCTCTTCTCCTTCTCGATGTTGACGCGTCGCTTCCTCCCGCTGTAATACTGGCTCTCCGCTCCGCATTAATATAGGCTTTTTATGACGTCACAGTCACATGTTCCCATGACGTCACAGTCACATGCTCCGGGGCCATGTGCCCCGGAACATGTGACTGTGATGTCATGAGAAGCCTATAATAATGCGGAGCGGAGAGCCAGTATTACAGCGGGAGGAAGCGACGCGTCAACATCGAGGAGGAGAAGAGGGAAGAAGAAGCCGACGGTGACGACGGGAAGACCGGCCCCTCCACTAGCGAAAGAGCTACCAAGAAGTTAGTGGAGGGGCCGGCAGACGGACAACGGAGAGCCGGACGAGACAACGGGAAGACCGGGCCTCCGTTAGCAAAAGAGCTAAAAAGAAGTTAGCGGAGGCCCGGCGGAAGAAAGAACCGGAGAGCGCGGAGACGACACCGGAGACCCCCGAAGTCGGAAAAGACCCCCGGAAGTCGGAAGAAGAGCGCCGGAGTCGGAAGAAGACCCCCGGAGCTGTGTAATAAATTACTTTAAAAACCTGTGTAGTGTTTTTTTATTGCAATTTTTTTCCACCAGGTGAATGGGTAGGGGTACGATGTACCCCATACTCATTCACATAGGGTGGGGGGGGCCGGGATCCGGGGGCCCCCTTATTGAAGGGGGCTCCCGGATTCCGATAAGCCCCCCGCCCGCAGACCCCGACAACCAACGGCCAGGGTTGTCGGGAAGAGGCCCTGTCCTCATCAACATGGGGGCAGGGTGCTCTGGGGTGGGGGGGCCGCAGGTCGCCCCCCTGCCCCAGAGCACCAAACCCCCCATGTTGAGGGCATGCGGCCTGGTACGGTTCAGGAGGGAGGGGGGGCCACTCTCTCATCCCCCCTCTTCCCCTGCGGCCTGCCAGGTTGTGTGCTCGGATAAGGGTCTGGTTTGGATTTTGGGGGGACCCCCACGCCGTTTTTTTGGCGTAGGGGCGCCCCTTCAAATCCAGACCAGACCCAAGGGCCTGGTATGCTCCTGGAGGGGGAACCCATGCCAGTTTTTTATTTAAAATTTGGCCTGGAGTTCCCCCTCAAGATCAGCAGAGCACAAGTCGCATGCCAAAGTCGGATCATGCAAGACTGCGGTCCGACTTTGATCCGACTTCAATGATAGTCAATGGGCTGAAGTCGGATCAAAGTCGGACCAAAGTAGTACAGGGAGCATTCTCAAAGTCGGACCGACATGTGTCGGACCAGTTAAGACGGCTCCCATAGGGAAACATTGATTTTCACACGTCATGCGACGTGAGCTCCCAATGTCGGAGCGTTTGTCGCCCCAGTGTGAACCAGGCCTTAAGGCTTCAATTGTATTTCTCATTCTGAGTCTACACTTTATTTAGACTAAGTGAAGTAACTCACTCTGATTATTGAGTGAAGCAATTGTCTCTTGATCCATGATATATATATGATTTCATATGCTAATTTTGAACCTATTGTAGTGATTACTGTGATTGTTGCTTTATTTTTTTTTTATTTTTTTTATTATTATTTCTCTGTAATTTGATAAAATTCAATAAACAAATTTGAACAAGAAAAACCTCTGGAAATCGATCTGCTCAGGTGTGAATGCAGAACTAAGCCCATCAATTTAAAGCAGAGCTTTACTCTGAATAATGAATAATTATGCTACCAACATTAGTGTGTGCTGTAAATTTCCTCCAGCATTGCTTCTGTTTTTTCCTGCTGGAGGCTGCCATTTTGCTAAAGCCCAGAGCAGCAGTAAATCATAAAGCAGAACTAAACATATCAACTTAACGGTTTCAAAAAACCTTTACATTACAAGTTCCAAATTCGGGCTTATGCGTTTCGTCATCAGACGTAGTCAGAGGAAGTCAGACCGCGTCTGATGACGAGACGCGTAAGAGGGAACTTGAAACTTGATCACATCACTTACGGTATTTATGGTTTCCTGTATCTGGTCTGAGGAACGCACGGCGTCCCTGATCTGCTGAATTTACTCTGTTCAAGCTTTTGGCACCAGTGAGTGCCTTTTTTATAAATAAAAAAACCCTTTTTTATTGGATTTACACTATGAGTGTCCCTCCTTTCCATCCATCCCCATGCTTATATCCCGTGATCTAATACACCGTGGAAGAGGTTCCTGCATTGGATACCTTGAACAAAGGCTGATCTGACTACATGCATTTTACCCCTGTAGAGGTGACGCTATCTGGTGAGTGTGGAACCGAGAGGGGAACACGAGTGTTGATCACTTTCTGCACAGAAGTTGCGACCAATCTGTTGTATATAGTCACTTTGGAATTCAGCATCAGTCACTTTGGAGAGTCACGTTTATGGACATTGGTTGCACAAGTTACTTTGGACTATTATAGGATATTACATATATATTTTGTGTTGCTTTTTATACACATATATCCTTCTTTTTTTTAGCACTTTATTATTCTGTTTATGGATGAAGATTTTGGTACACAGCAATATTTGCATATAATGTTCATAGTTTTACAAGGTAGTAAGTATCTGGGTGTGATAGGACATGTCTGGAAGTTCCCCACTTTGACCACTGGGGGCATGGATGTTCATTTAGTCCATTTGTCCTCCCGTGGATCATGTTATTCTAACTAAGAAATCAGCTAGATGGAATAATGCTGTGAGAACTCTTATGCCGTGTACACACGATCGATTTTCTCGACGGTGAAAACACCATCGAGAAAATCAATGGGAAAAACAAGGAATGGCTTGGTCCCCTACACACGGCTGGTTTTCCTGACATTTTATGGGAAAACTATGGGAAAACTGCAGCGGAAAAAAATGCCGTGAATCACGACGAGAAAAATTAGAGCATGTTCTAATTTTTCTCGTCGTGATTCTTGCCGTTTTTCTCATCGGGAAAAATGATGGAAAGCCTACACACGGGCGTTTTTCTCGTCAAAGAGAAAAAATGAAATTTTTCCCGACAAGAAAAATGGTCGTGTGTACGCGGCATGAGTGCACTCCCAATGAGATATACTGTATATATAGATATATACATTCTCTTTATTAGCACTTTATTCTGTTTATGGATTAAGATTTTGGCACATAGCACTATTTGCAGTTTTGAAAACCCTTTTTTATTTTTATTGATGACATTTTTGGCACAATAGGATCTTTTGTAGTTTTGGTAACAATTTGCACTTGCACATGCACTTTAGCATTTTTTCAAGATTGCTTTGGTCAATATATTACTAAGTCTCCTGGCAGAGCCACCTACCTTGTTATATTTATATTGCACTCTACTTCACGTAGTGACATTTCCAGGGGAGGCAGCAGCCACATTTACACCTAAGCGCGGAATTATATATACAGGCATACCCCACTTTTAAGTACACAATGGGGTTTTATTTACTAAAGCTGGAAAGCCCAAAATCAGGCTCATTTCTGCATAGAAACCAATGAGCTTCTAACCCCAGCTTGTTCAATTAAGCCTGGTAATAAAACCTGGAAGCTCATTGGTTTTTATGCAGAAGTGAGACAGATTTTGCGCTTTCCAGCTTTAGTAAATAAAACCCATTGTGTACTTAAAAGTGGGGTATGCCTGTGTGTATATATATATATGATTATGAATAGCAATTGTCACTGTTGCACGGGCGTGCGCAATTTTAAAGCGTAACATGTTTGGTGTCTATTTACTCGGCGTAATATAATTTTTTTGTATTATACAAAAAATGTAGGTTATGTATTGGGTTTTTTGTTGCATTAAAATTAAAATAATGTGTTTTTTTCCACCAAGAAAATTACGTTTGAAAAAACTGTGCGCGAATACCGTGTGACAGAAAAAATGCAAAACCCACCAATTTGTTCTCTAGGGCCTCTGCTTTTAAAAAATATATATAATGTTTGGGAGTGACTTAAAGCAACTATAAATTGGTTTTATTTGCTAAATTGGCAGAGAGATATCAGTTGCCTAATAAAGAATTTTTTCAATATCTACAGCTGTGACATGCTTTGCAGAGTCAAGCAAGGACTTTTTTATTAACCACTTCAGCCCCGGACCATTTTGACTGGTTAAAGACCAGGCCCCCTTTTGCGATTCGGCACTGCGTCGCTTTAACTGACAATTGCGCGGTCGTGCGACGTGGCTCCCAAACAAAATTGACGTCCTTTTTTTCCCACAAATAGAGCTTTCTTTTGGTGGCATTTGATCACCTCTGCGGTTTTTATTTTTTGCGCTATAAACAAAAATAGTGCTACAATTTTGAAAAAAAAGCAATATGTTTTACTTTTTGCTATAATAATTATCCCCAAAAAATATATAAAAAAACTTTTTTTTTCCTCAGTTTAGGCCGATACATATTCTTCTACATATTTTTGGTATAAAAAAAAAATCGCAATCGGTGTTTATTGATTGGTTTGCGCAAAAGTTATAGCGTTTACAAAATAGGGGATAGTTTTATGGCATTTTTAGTCTTTTTTTTTTTTTTTTTTACTAGTAATGGCGGCGATCAGTGATTTTTTTCATGACTGCAACATTATGGCGGACACATCGGACACTTTTGACACATTTTTGGGACCATTGTCATTTTTACAGCGATCAGTGCTATAAAAATGCACTGGTTACTGTGAAAATGACACTGGCAGTGAAGGGGTTAACCACTAGGCGGCGCTGTAGTGGTTAAGTGTTCCCTGCATTATGTTCCTAACTGAGGGGGGGTTGGGCTCTGTGTCACATGACACTGATCTTCACTCTGCGTACACGGAGCCGAGATCAGTGTCATTGTCACTAGTCAGAGCAGGGAGATGCTTGTTTACATCTCCCCGCTCTATACCTTGCGGTCCGACTCACGGGGAAGGCGGCAGGGTCGCGAGCGCGCCGCCGTCAGCGCGCACGCATGACCACACGACAGGCATTTAAAGGGCCACGTACAGGTACGTGATTATGCCTGTCCGAGCCATTGGGCCGACGTATATCTACAGTGCGCGGTCGTTAAGCGGTTAAAATATAAACCTTTACCAATTTGAGCTCTGGCAGTAACTGTGAAACGATCCAAACAGGGACTTATAGGAAGCATATATATTTATCTTTACAAAAGACAGCCAGAACCAATTCACACAAGGGTAGCTTTGGGCTGTGGGGTAGAGATTTAGCGACGAGGAATGGGAACAAGCTTTGAAGAATTTATTTGAGGTATCCTTATCCTCCTCACAGTGCCTAACCCAGTTATTTATCATCCACAGAGCCCATTGTATTCCTGGGGTAAAGCAGCAACATCAAATTGTCCAAGGTGGAGAGTAAATGAACCGGCGCTACAATCAAAATAAACAGAGGAAAAAACATACACAACATACAATGTACAATTAAACCCCATGAATAATAAAATTGGGCACATAAACAATCGGATAAGTGCAACTTTCAGTATCTAAACTGAGATTAGAGGGAAGGGGGGAATAAAAGTTTGTAAATCCAATGGGAAAATATATAAAATAAAGGTGGCACTCGTCCTCAGAGAAAAGCCAGACTCTTTGAATCAAATGTAGAAAGAAAACAGGAAGCGCTGACCTAAGTGTAGTATTAAGATATACAATTTATTCACAAGATTAAAAACACTCACAGAAGCAGGGTGTATAAAATGCTTGTCTGGTGCTTGAGGGAGCCTATCCTGTCCATCTAATGGGCGTCATGCTGCTTGCGGGACCACAGGTGTAGATATTGTTTTGTGTTGTTAGAATGGCGTCCCAGGCAGTGGCGGTGCGTCCATAAATGGGGGGGGGGGGCCTCTCTCCTGCACCGCTCTAATCACCATAGATAGATTCATGCATTGCATGAATCTATCTATGGTCGCTGCTGACACCCCCTATTCAGGTGTCCTGCCTCTTTTCAGGCGCCAGGCACCTGAAATACAGCGGCGGGGGTGTTTGTTGGAAGCGCCTGATTAGAGCCGTAGCCTCTAATAGGCGCTCAAAAATGTGAACAGCAGGCGCCATGCTGGGCGTTCGCTGTTCACTCAGCTGTGTGTTAGCAAAGCAAAGGAATTCTCTTTGCTAACACTGAATCCGCCTCTCAGCCAATCAGGTTGCCGGGTCTGTTACCGGTCACCTGATTGCCTGAAGCGTCAGGCGCTGTGATTGGACGCCTGAGAGAGGACGGAAGAAGACAGAGGACGTGCAGGACATCACCGCTGACCCGCTCCGAGACGGGTAAGTGCAGGCAGCATCTGATGGGGCACAGTAGCGGCAATAAATGGGCACACTGGCAGCATCTGATGGGGCACAGTAGCGGCAATTGATGGTCACACTGGCAGCATCTGATGGGGCGCAGTAGCGGCAATTAATGGGCACACTGGCAGCATCTGATGGGGCACAGTAGTGGCAATTGATGGGCACACTGGCAGCATCTGATGGGGCACAGTAGCGGCAATTGATGGGCACACTGGCAGCATCTGATGGGGCACAGTATTGGCAATTGATGGGCACACTGGCAGCATCTGATGGGGCACAGTAGCGGCAATTGATGGGCACACTGGCAGCTTCTGATGGGGCACAGTAGTGGCAATTGATGGGCACACTGGCAGCATTTGATGGGGCACACTGGCAGCATTTGATGGGGCACACTGGCGGCAATTGATGGGCACAGTGTCAGCAATTGATGGGTAAAGTGGCTGCGTTTCATGGCACAGTGGTGGAAATTTATGGGTACAGTGGCTGCGTTTGATGGCACAGTAGCTGCGTTTGATGGGCACAGTGGCTGCAATTAATGTTTTTTTTTTTTTTCAGTTTGTTTGCACCCCCCCAAAAATTTTGAGCACCAGCCACCACTGGTCCCAGGAACCAGGAAGAACCAGCATGGACCGCAGGAGCAGGTATGACAACACAGGAAGTGAGTAGACGGACAGGAAGCACTGGAAGAGATGGGCTGGCTGGAATACAGAAGGAGCTGAAGCTCTGAGCGCGTAGCCTGTGTATTCCAGCCTGCCCATCTCTTCCAGTGCTTCCTGTCCATCTACTCACTTCCTGTGATGTCATATCCGCTCCTGCGGTCCACGCTGGTTCTTCCTGGTTCCTGGGGCGCCATTCTAACAACACCAAACAAAATCTACACCTGGTGTCCCCGCAAGCAGTACGATGGCTGTGAGATGGATGGGATAGGCTCCCTCAAGCACCAGACAAGCATTTTATACACCCTGCTGCTGTGAGTGTTTTTAATAAATTGTACATCTTAATACTACACTTAGGTCGGCGCTTCCTGTTTTCTTTCTAAAATTTTTTTTTTTTTTAAAAGGTGCACTACTGATACGGGTACACTCATACATATGCTGTGGAGATGTCCCAAACTGCATAGCTACTGGGGGGGGTGTATTTGATACTTTAAATTCCTTATGCTCTACATAGGTCTACTTTGATCCAAAAATTGCATTGATAGGTATTATATTGGAAGATACCCTTCCCAGTTGAAATGCATGTGATTTGGCTGAGAACTATGTATTTGGCTCGTAAGCGTATATTACAAAAATGGATATCAAAACACTCGCCAACGTTGGATCAATGGATTAAAGCGATTAATCTTAATTTAAGACAAGAGGAATTGGCATATAAACATAGGAGCAGTCCCCAAAAAAATTGTGAAAATCTGGCATTGGTGGTTTAATCTCCAATTTACGGTATCTGTGCAGTTAGTGGAATATACTAATGACACTGAGAATGATATAGAATTGTATTTTCTTTTTCCAGGGAGGATAATTACATAAGATCCATTAATAATGATTATGTGATGGAGAAGTTTGAACAAAGACTACAAGAAGGAGAATGGTGAGTGCAAATATGGAAAGAATATGAATATATATATATTTTTTTCTTTCCTTTGGGGAGTTGTATCTGGGTGGGGGTATTTGGGGGAATGTTTTGCGTGTTTTTTGAGTTTTTGTTGTACGGTATAATGAAAAATCAATAAAAAAGTATTTGATTAAAAAAAAAAGGTTTGTAAAGCCTAAACATTGTTTACCTTAAAGTAGAAGTCCACTCAAAAAACAAAATCTCTGCATCTACTAGACATGTGCACAACAAAAATTTTTGTTTTGTTTAGTTTGTTTCATCTCGTTTCCGTAGATTCGTAAAAATTCGTAATTTCGTAAGTTTTCATATTCGGACTCATTCGTATTTTCGTAACAGTTTTATTTTCGTTGATACTGAATGATTCGTAATTCTGTCTAATTAATTTTCTTTAATTCGAAATTCGTAATTTTGTTAGATAATAATTTTTGTTTATTCGGTACACTACTCGTAATTTAGTAATTGTTACTTTTGTGAGATTGCCTTTTCCGTTGATTCGTAACATTGTTTTGTTTTCGTTGATTCGTGTCTACTACCGTGCTTCGAATGGATTCGTACTTTCGTAAATACATCGCGGTCATTTGCAATCTCGTATTTTTGTTTTGTTTTCAACACGCGGCTTCTAATAAGTCCTGTACTTACTCCCAGTCCACTCCCTCAGTCACGAGACCTGACTCAGTCTCCTCCTCAACTGAATCTAAAAAGATTCAGGAATGCATTGTGACTCAGACACAAAAGAGATAAGCTGATTGGCTAAGATATTAAGTAAGATACATCACTCACTACACTGCCCATTCGAAAGAACGATTCGAGAACACAAAATTACGAACAGACAAAGAAACAAATTTACGAACACACAAATGAAATATGAACATACGAAATTACAAAGACAAAGGATTGAAAATACGGAATGCAAATCATTAGTTATAGATACAATTTTCGTTTTTTTACGGTTTCGTATTTTCGTAAGTTTGTCCATTCGTAAGTTCGTATTTTCACATGTTCGTTATTTCGCTTATTCGTAATTTTCGTATTTTGGTTCAATCAGCTATTCGGATGTTCGAATTGATCCGAATGTACGAATACTAACAAATTCGTACGAAAATCCATTTGTTACGAAACCGAATCGCACATGTCTAGCATCTACAGACATCCACGATCTAATACTAACCCTATAAAGAAGAAATAAGTATATATACCTTTTATGAAGCCAATCCGACCCGATCCTACGCTGAGCTTTCAGCCGCGGTTTTGCTGTGGAGGCGGGTGTAGAGGACACCTCCGACAATGGAAGCCCCATAGTAGGTCTATAGGTGACGTCATTCTCCATTAATATCACAGACGCTGTTGGCTATGTCCTCTGCAGAGCTTGGGGATCGGGTCGGATCATCTTGAAAAAAGGTATGTATGCTGATTTCTTCTTTACAGGGCTAGATAGGTTAGTGTTAGATCGTAGATGTAGCGATTTTAGTGTTAGGCTGGACTTACACTTTAATGCATTTCTTGCATCAAGGTATAAAATGTTTAGTTGTCAGCATCCCCCATCACCCCCTTTTACATACTTGTGCCCTAATTTAAACCAGCGCTGTGCACATGTACAGCTTTTCTATCCCCTCAATTCCAGGCTTTGCTGGGGCACCTGAAGCCATTGGATCCCTGTGCTGTCAATCAAAGCCAGTGACGAGGAAGCGGAGGGCAGGGCCAATCCTGCTGTTTATGTCAATGGAGCAGTGGGGCTCGGGTGTGAGCACGCACAAGTGCCCTCATGGGAAGCCTCTTCTCATGGGGGCCCTGGACAGAGGGGAAGGGCCAGGAGTACAGGCTGGGGACCCGAAAAATAGGAGGTTTGCGGCCGCTCTGTGCAATGCCATTGCAGAGCAGGTAAGTATAGACATGTTTGTTATTTAAAAAATAAAAATTACCTTTACAATCACTTTAAAAATAAAAATAAAATAACAAACATGTCATACTTACCTGCTTTGTGTAGTGGTTTTGCACAGAGCAGCTCCGATCCTCCTCTTCTTGGGTCCCCTGTGGGCGCTACTCTCCCCTCCCTTCTGCCGAGTGTCCCCAGAACAAACAGATTGCCCTGGGGGCAACCAAGCAGGCTTACTCCCGAGCCACGGTTCTGTGTGTCCATTCACGCCGCGCCCCCTCTCTCTCCTCACTGGTGGTGATTGACAGCAGTGGGAGCCCATGGCTCCCGCTGCTGTCTTAGCCAATGAGGAGGGAGAATCCCCGGAGAGCTGAGGCTCTCATGCACATGGCTGGATCGCGATGCAGCTTAGGTGAGTATTAGGGGGGCTGAAGTGGATGCTGCAGACAGAAGGCTTCTTACCTTCATGCATAGAATAGAATGCATTAAGTTAAAAAATCTTGAGCTTTAGAACCACTTTAAGGTCTCTTTTTAGTAATTATGGAAAGTTATATTTAACTAATAGAAAGTCTAGTTTTTTGCGAACACAATGTAATATTAATGAAGAGGCCCAGGCTAAATTATATTTGTGGTCTCTGCATTATTTATACATTGCTATTGTTTTATCACAGAAAAATGTATGTACATTAATAAATAGGTTTCCATGGAGACATGCTTGCACCTAATACTACATCTTGTCTTTTGACAGAACAGAGACTTTCAAGTTCTATTACTTCTTTTATCTGGCAGCGAGCGTATCAGGTGATGGAACAAACAAGCTCTATGAATGGGAGATAGCTTGCCGTGGTGCTCTAATGTACTTTATGTTTTATTATTTTAAGCTTGTATTTTAAAAAGTTTTCTTTGTGCACAAGATCGGCTCCGGCGGTTGTCATGGTGATTCCAATTGAGGTATTGTATAGAAAAATGCTGTTCGCCTCAAACTTTCAAAAGGAAAAAAATATATATCCAAACACTTCATGGATATTGAAACAGATCAGACCATGTTCTGAAGCAGAACATCGCTACAGCTAAAAAGCTCACCGTAGAAAAGGTTTTATCTTTTTTTTTTTTTTTTCGGACTGCAAGTTTTACCCAATTTGAAGAAGTTTTCAAGCTTCCAGCAAACTATCAAATTTCAAAGCCTAAAAACGTGAAAATTTGGATTTATATCCAACGCTGCCCGGCAGCTCACTGTTTTGAAGTGAGCCTGTGCTTTAGGGGAAAATTTTGATGTGTGTCTTAATCTAACACTCCTCTGAAGAGCGAACTGCGTTCAGATTGCTTTTCAGAGGTGATTGACAGACAGCGAGTAGGCAATGAGATGCTGATTTAACCCCATTTGTGCCGGCAAACGTTTGCATTTGCTTCACCGTTCACTTGAATGGGTCGCATTCAGCAAGGCTTGCCATCCACCGATCACAACATGTTGGGTCGTTTTTGCCGTGGCTGTGAAGCAATACATTGTGACCATGGCATGTAAACACCCCGTACACTTCTATTTGTGGCTTAATAGGGGGCGGTTGGGGAGGTGCGCTAAAAATGCAGCTCAACAACACATCTAAATGAGACTTTGGGGGTTATTTACTAAAGGCAAATCCACTTTGCACTACAAGTGCAAACTACAAGTGCAAAGTGCACTTGAAATTGCACTGAAAGTGCACTTGGAAGTGCAGTCGCTGTAGATCTGAGGGGAACATGCAAGGAAAATAAAAAAACAGCATTTTAGCTTGCACATAATTGGATAATAAAATCAGCAGAGCTTCCCCTCAGATCTACAGCGACTGCACTTCCAAGTGCACTTTCAGTGCAATTTCAAGTGCACTTTAAGTGCAAAGTGGATTTGCCTTTAGTAAATAATCCTCAATGGGTGGATTTACTAAAGGCAAATAGACTGTGCAAAGTGCAGTTGCTCCAGAGCTTAGTAAATGAGCAGAAGCTCTTCTGGCTTCCATCGTCCAATGAAATCCAAGCAAAAATGCTGGGTTTTTTTTTCTTGCACGTGATTGGGTATTCTTTGCAATGTGAAGGTTTATCCCATTTACTAAGCTCTGGTGCAACTGCAGAGTGCAACTCTGCATAGTCTATTTGCCTTTAGTAAATCAACCCCAAAGTGTATGTCAAACCCCAATTTTTTTTTTGATACATTAAATAAGGTGAAAAAGGATTAGTACTAGCTGTTACAGCTATCCAGGGTTCTGTTAGAGAGATTTATCTTCACTTCCTGTTTTGCTAACAACTGTGAGAAATAAAAATCTCCCAGAAAAGTGGATTTAAGGCACTGGACTTAAAGTGTTACTAAACCCACAACAATTAAATCAGTGTGTATATGCAGTAACGCATGCTTGTTATACTCACTGTGGAACTTAAGGGGTAATCATCTGCATTATGTAAATAGGCTGCTTGATCTTGTATGCACAGATCCTCCTCTTCTTCCACTGAGTCCAGAAAATGTCTGGATAGTACAGAGTCTTTGGGAGAGTGCATGTGACCAGCACAGGGCCAATCATCACTGTCCAGACAGAGGGTCAGGGGTCCTAGATCATAATAGGATAGCTAGTGCAATGTAAAAACTCCTACAAGCTTTACTAGGAACTGATAGAAGTTACAAGGTTGTTATATACTGCTGATGAGAAAAGGTATTTACCCGTTTATATTTACTACTGTAATTGCATTTCCATGTTCTGTGTACTGTGGGAGACCAGATATAGTGAATGCAGGGTCCTGGGTTTAACACTTTAAGCTGGCCATAAATGGATTTATTTTTTATTTTTATTTTTTTTGATCAGCCAGTTTGCTATTCTTGTAAAGGGACTCTTTGCCTTTTAGGCAAAGTGCAGGTTCACATTGTGATTAATGTTCTAAAACTGGAGTGAGCAACTTCCAGGTTTTTTTGTCAAAGCTTATTGTAGTTGTATACATATACCAGTGAAGTGACTGACCTCAGGTTATACGCAGAGGTGATAAAAATTCACCTACATACATTGTACCTATTTATCTGCAGTCTTCTATTCTCTACATCTGTTCAAAGTTCAGAATTGATATTGTTGTCTGAGCGGTCATAAAAAGGGGATGGAGAGTCGAAATTACACTCTGTAGAGCTCAGTGAGGAGAGATCTGACAGGTGATTGGAGGGAAAGGACACACCCCTCCACACAGCTCACAGGAACAGAGCTGAGGCTGTCACTCTGCTGGAGCTCCCTTGACTGTCACCATTTTTCTCTTGGTGTCAGAAAAAATGTGTTAGAAGTGACTCATGCTGATAGCAAACCAATGAAGCAGCAGACAGAAATTACACTTAGTGCTTTTAACCTCCCTGGCGGTAAGATTCTGTCAGATTTTAGGTGCTGAAAGCGGTACCATTATTCTGCATGGAAATTTGGCGTTTTATATTGCAGGCCTGTAATTCTTAGGAATAACTCACTTAAATTAGTCCAAACCAGAGTCTAGTAGTCATCCCGGGTATGATAAAGTTCAAAAAACAAAATTATACATTACAATAAAATAAATAACTATAAAATAATTATAACAAATAATATAATAATAATAATAAAAGTGTTTTTCAGTGTTTGATGACGAATTTCCCCACAAATCGCTATCGCTTAATTCTGCGAGTGATTCTAATTTATTATCGCTGTTTTCTAGCTGGTCTAAAACCACTTTTGACATAAAGGGACACTTTTTGGTTGCTATGGACAATCTCCAGTTTCCAGGCAGAAAGAAAAGTTTTTATTATATAAAAGTGCATGCAGGACACTGGACAGACCACTAGGGACAATGGGGGTGTGTAATTATTACATACAGTACTGTAATCTGTAAGATTACAGTGTACTGTATGTATACTGTGTTTCAACTTTTTTGAATTTGGCGCCGATCTCCGTCCCCGTGCGTCGTAACGCCGCAGGGAACGGAGCTCGGCGGCACTCGGAAGTGTGTGAATCGAGCGAGGAGACAACTCGATCACACAGCGGGGAGGCATCGCAGGATCCAGGGGACAAGGTAAGTAACTCTGCCTGGATCACTGCGATGCAGCCCGAGTCTGGCTCGGGGTTACCGCTTTTGGTGCTGAAATTTAACCCCAAGCCAGACTCGGGAATACCGCTAGGAAGGTTAAGCGGGACAAGAACACGCGCTAGAGGGATATCCTTTGTTCATGCCTGAGGTTTACAACCACTTTAATTGAACAAGCTGAATTTAGGCTACCATGCACAGCTGCACCAGATTTTGCACTCTCTAGTTTTAGTAAACAAACCCCTTTATGTTTCAATACTTTTATTCAAGTTTAACAAGTATTGTTCAATAACACAATACAATATAACATGTAACTAGGGATGAGCTTCGAGTTCGAGTCGAACTCATGTTCGACTCGAACATTGCCTGTTCGCCCGTTCGCCGAACAGCGAACAAATTGGGGTGTTCGTGGCAAATTCGAAAAATCTATGGGAGAAATCTAAAGTGTTAATTATAAAGGCTTATATGCAAGTTATTGTCCTAAAAAGTGTTTGGGGACCCGGGTCCTGCCCCAGGGGACAGGTATCAATGCAAAAAGAAGTTTTAAAAACGGCCGTTTTTTCGGGAGCAGTGATTTTAATAATGCTTAAAATGAAAAAATAAAAGTGAAATATTCCTTTAAATTTCGTACCTGGGGGGTGTGTATGATATGCATGTGAAGTGGCGCATGTTTCCCGTGCTTAGAACTGTCCCTGCAAAAAATTTCATTTTTGAAAGAAAAAAATGCATTTAAAACTGACTCGCGGCTATTAATGAATTGTCGGCTCCCGGCAATACATACAAAAGTCATTGATAAAAAAAAAAAAAAAAAGCGTGGGGGTTCCCCAGAATTCAATTACCAGGCCCTTCAGGTCTGGAATGGATATTAAGGGGAACCCCGCCGCAAATTTAAAAAAAAAATTGACGTGGGGTTCCCCCAAATATCCATTCCAGGCCCTTCAGATCTGGCATGGATTTTAAGGGGAACTCCACCCCAAATTTTAAAAAAAATGGCGTGGAGTCCCCCTAAAAATCCATACCAGACCCCTTATCCGAGCACGCAACCTGGCCGGCCGCAGGGGAAAAGGGGGGGACGAGAGAGCGGCCCCCCCTCCCTCCTGAACCGTACCAAGCCACATGCCCTCAACATGGGGAGGATGTCCCCATGTTGATGGGGACAAGGGCCTCATCCCCACAACCCTTGCCCGGTGGTTGTGGGGGTCTGCGGGCGGGGTGCTTATCGGAATCTGGAAGACCCCTTTAACAAAGGGGACCCCCAGATCCCGGCCCCCCCCTATGTGAATTGGTAAGGGGTACATTGTACCCCTACCATTTCACGAAGAAAGCGTAAAAAAATGTTTAAAAAAACACACAAACACCTTGAAAAAGTCCTTTATTTAAAAAAAAAAAAAAAACATTCCAGCGGTGAAATCCAGTGTCCCGCGGCGATCCCGATGTCCAGCGCTGTCCTTCATTGGTTGTGCCTGAGCGGACCTGATGGGGAACTCCCTCTCAGTATTTTAAATGTATAGACCCGCCCCTTCTAAAGTTCCCCATCAGGTCCGCTCAGCGGACCAGATGCGGAACATGAGAAGGGGCGGGTCTATACATGTATTACCAAAGTGAGAGCAGTTCCCCATCAGGTCCGCCCCCTCGGTATGTCGGACCCGCCTACGTCATTGGCTTGAGCGGGGAACTTCCTTCACTGTGTAATTTAAATTTACATAGTGAAGGAAGTTCCCCGCTCAAGCCAATGACGTAGGCGGGTCCGACATACCGAGGGGGCGGACCTGATGGGGAACTGCTCTCACTTTGGTAATACATGTATAGACCCGCCCCTTCTCATGTTCCGCATCTGGTCCGCTGAGCGGACCTGATGGGGAACTTTAGAAGGGGCGGGTCTATACATTTAAAATACTGAGAGGGAGTTCCCCATCAGGTCCGCTCAGGCACAACCAATGAAGGACAGCGCTGGACATCGGGATCGCCGCGGGACACTGGATTTCACCGCTGGAATGTTTATTTATTTATTTTTTTAAATAAAGGACTTTTTCAAGGTGTTTGTGTGTTTTTTTAAACATTTTTTTACGCTTTCTTTGTGAAATGGTAGGGGTACAATGTACCCCTTACCAATTCACATAGGAGGGGGGCCAGGATCTGGGGGTCCCCTTTGTTAAAGGGGTCTTCCAGATTCCGATAAGCCCCCCGCCCGCAGACCCCCACAACCACCGGGCAAGGGTTGTGGGGATGAGGCCCTTGTCCCCATCAACATGGGGACATCCTCCCCATGTTGAGGGCATGTGGCTTGGTACGGTTCAGGAGGGAGGGGGGGCCGCTCTCTCGTCCCCCCCTTTTCCCCTGCGGCCGGCCAGGTTGCGTGCTCGGATAAGGGGTCTGGTATGGATTTTTAGGGGGACTCCACGCCATTTTTTTTTTAAATTTGGGGTGGAGTTCCCCTTAAAATCCATGCCAGATCTGAAGGGCCTGGAATGGATATTTGGGGGAACCCCACGTCAATTTTTTTTTAAATTTGCGGCGGGGTTCCCCTTAATATCCATTCCAGACCTGAAGGGCCTGGTAATTGAATTCTGGGGAACCCCCACGCTTTTTTTTTTTTTTTTATCAATGACTTTTGTATGTATTGCCGGGAGCCGACAATTCATTAATAGCCGCGAGTCAGTTTTAAATGCATTTTTTTCTTTCAAAAATGACATTTTTTGCAGGGACAGTTCTAAGCACGGGAAACATGCGCCACTTCACATGCATATCATACACACCCCCCAGGTACGAAATTTAAAGGAATATTTCACTTTTATTTTTTCATTTTAAGCATTATTAAAATCACTGCTCCCGAAAAAACGGCCGTTTTTAAAACTTCTTTTTGCATTGATACATGTCCCCTGGGGCAGGACCCGGGTCCCCAAACACTTTTTAGGACAATAACTTGCATATTAGCCTTTATAATTAACACTTTAGATTTCGAACGTTCGAGTCCATTGTATTTAATAGGGTTCTAAAGTTTACACAAACATTTTGTCTGTTCGCAGGTTCTGGTGCGAACCGAACAGGGGGGTGTTCGGCTCATCCCTGCATGTAACAACAGATGAAAAAGTCCCTATACACATCACTTCCCTGTATGTCCCATATTGTGTAGGCAGCTGGATAATGAAGATATCTTCACTGCAGGGATGCCTGTACTCTTCCTGAGTCTGGATTTCCAGTGAAATAACTTTTCTCAATGAAGGAGGGGAATGTCCCTCTTAGACAATCACTACTGCTGTTCTGCCTGAAGACCTAAAGCTGTTAACCATTGCAGCACTGGAAGTTCAAAGACAGGAAGAGTACTGGCATCCTTGCAGAGAACAGCTCGCCAGGATCCCGCTGTCTGCATAACACGGGACATACTTCATTACAGGTAAGCGATAAAACAAAAGCTGTAGGCGTTTGTTTGTTTTTTTAAACTAAACTTTAGCTATAACCATACACATCATAGCCTCAATCCAGTAGATTGTAGATTGTACCTAAACATTGTGTGCACGTTCAGAGATTAACATAGGTGTGTAACACTGAGCATTGTTACTGAAGATGCAGAATTCAATTTGCCCACAAGATGGCAGTGTTCAGTACTTTGCCTTGCCATAGCTCATTGTCTCCTAAGGATTACGGGGTAAGTACAACATGAATATCCTTACTCGTTTTGGCTGTAAGACCTTAATCATAGCCAAAAAGTGTAAGCATATTCATGTTTTACTCAACCCGTAGCCAATAACCACTTTTGCAACTGGATGATTTCAGTTCATCTTTTTGAATTTCTGCACTGAGTGTGATAGGAGGACACTGCCAGCTTGAGCACTGATTTCTCAGATTATTCCCAGATAAAAGCTCCCTTTTGTGTATGCGGATTTCACCATTGTTAGCACCACAGTCAGTGGTAAAGAATTTGTCTCTGTTGGAAGAACAACAGCATGTAATGTAAAGTTGTTAATAAACTGACAATACTGTATGCATTATACCTATCTATGCAGCAGGTGGTGCTGTAGTATTATAGTGTATAGTTGATGTTTTCTATGATATAACAGGATGTATTGTCTATCTCAGTGAATGTACTTGTATGCTCCTTGTTCCTGTTCCATGCTGTAAGATATGTTTTGCCATTCTCCATAAAAGTAAAGCCGTTTGTTGTATCCAAGAAGCTTCTAGAGCATAATTTCACGACTCTTACAATAGGTGATGAGCACCCAGTAGCACCCAGGCACTGGAAAAAGAGAACTCTGCAACTCAGTGAGTACTGTGTACAAGCAGCTGAAAGATGGCAAGTGGTTCAGATGTGAAGTTTGCAAAAGCAAAGCTGAACAATGACAATTACCAGCTGTGGAAGTTTAAACTACAAATGCTTTTTAACATGGATGACTTGTGGCAAGTGCTGAATACAGATGGAGAGACAGAGGACTGGGACAGAAATGATAGGCAGGCAAAAGCAACTATAAGCTTACTAGTGGAAGATGACCAGCTTATCCACATAAAGTCAGAGAAAACAGCCAAAGGTATGTGGACTTCATTACAAAAGCTGCATGAGTGTTCAAGTATAAACAGTAAACTGTTTTTTGCTAAGAAAGTTGTACAAGATGAGATTAGAAGAAGGTCAGCATATGTGTAACCATTTGAAAGCTATGCTAGAGATCATAGAGCAGCTATTGTTGCCCTGCTCCTCTGCAGCCTTCCAGAGATATATACTGCTCTTATTAATGCTTTAGAAACCAGACCCGAGCAGGAGCTAACACTGGAATATGTCAAATGGAAATTAATTGATGAATATGACAGAAGGAAATAAAATATGCACCATGATGACAAAGCTCTTAAGATGTACAAAGGCACAAAGCACAACAAAGAAAGCAGAGACTGTTTTTGCTGTAAAAGGACGATCACTTAAAAAAGGACTGTTCTATCTAGAAAGCCGAGCAGCAAAAGCTAAAGCTATCCACAAAAAAAAGAGTCAAAGCAATCCCAAAGGAAACTGCAGACACCTCATGGAGTGGCACCTTTAAAGTGACACAGAGCGGCAAGCCAATCTGCTGGTGCATAGACTCAGGAGCAACAAACCACATGACTAGCGATGAGACCTTCTTCACAAACATTGATTACAGTGCAAAAGAAAAAGTCTTCCTAGCAAACGGGAAAAGCATCACATCCAAAGGTAAAAGCAAGGGCTTCCTCAACTGCAGTACACCAGAGGGTCACCACAGTATCCTCGTAAAGAAAGTGCTGTATGTTTCAGAACTAGAAGGCAGCCTTCTATCAGTGAAAAGTCTTGCAAACAACGGTCTCACAGTTAAGTTCCAGAGTAATGAATGCACAATTCACAATAATAAGCGATTCCTTGCAAAATAAAAACTGGATGATCACCTATACAGGCTCATCACCACAGAGCAGCAAGCCAAAATAGTCTCTAATGACCTACACAACAAATGTATTCACTTATGGCACAGGGTGCTGGGGCACAAAAGTCCAGAAGCTATACAGGACATTGCAAAAGGAGGTTTATCAGAAGATTTAACAATAATGCCTTGCAAAGTGCTCATGAAATGCTTAAGAAGTAATACGGATTTGTCAACTTTTTGTGGACATTGGGATACATGTCAAAACCAATTCCCATTTTTGAAGACAACCAGGGATGTATAAAGCTTACACAATCAAAAACGGGTCAATCCTAGAACCAAACACATCAACGTCAAGTATCACCTACTGAGGGACAATCAAGAGCAAGGGTTATTGACATTCAATATCGCCCATCTGCTGATGCACTCACCAAGCCTTTATTGAAGGAACCATAGTTATTTCCAGAAGAAGCTGAATATAATTTGACAAAGCACATGCTGTTGAGAAGGGGTGTTGGAAGAACAAAAACATGTAATGTAAAGTTGTGAATAAACTTACAATACTGTATGCATTATACCAATCTATGCAGCAGGTGGTGCTGTAGTATTATAGTGTATATTTCATATTTTCTATGATATAACAGGATGTATTGTCTATCTCAGTGCATGTACTTGTATGCTCCTTGTTCCTGTTCCATACTGTAAGATATGTTTTGCCATTCTCCATAAAAGTAAAGCCATTTGCTGTATTCAAGAAGCTTCTAGCGCATGATTTCAATACTCTCAATCGTCTCAACCCTCCAACTGCACTTTTTGCTGCACAGCTCAGTCTGTTATAGAAAGTTGAAAATTAACAACAGAATCAGTAGGTTTAAAAAAAAAAAAAAAAAAGTTTCAAGAGGAACTCACAAACACTGCTCTGTTAATACTAGTAACAGACTACATCATACTATAGGTCATTGATTTTTGCCTTTAGTATAATTTTAAGTCTACCACAACAGTAAACAGGCTCTGCTCTGATCTAGTGAGTGTCTTTCTAATCAGATTGCGCAGCATGCACTGCAAAAATGTTACATAGTTAGTCAGGTTCAAAAAAGACAAAAGTCCATCCAGTTCAACCAAAAAAAACTATGCAATCCCATATACACAATTCTATACCCACAGTTGATCCAGAGGAAAGCGAAAAACCCCAGCAAAGCATGCTCCAATTTGCTACAGCAGGAAAAAAAAATCCTTCCTGATCCCCCGAGAGGCAATTTAGATATTCCCTGGATCAACTTTACCGCATACCTCCCAACACGCACGGATTCTGCGGGAACTTCCCGCACGGAAGCCATAAGTCATAATCATCACAATTATGACAAATCACGGCTTGAACTATCTTGCTTTGCATGTAATGAGTCTATCTCATATGTTAGTTTCACCTTTTAAGTTGCATTAGTGAAATAAATGAACTTTTGCACGATATTCAAATTTTTCAAGTTTCACCTGTATGTATTTATACATGTTGATCATATCCCCTCTTAGTGCAGGTCCCACATCACATAGAACTCGCAGGCAGTTCACACTGCCCTATACGAACTGCTGCAGGTGTCAATAGAAAGTTAACCTCCCTGGCGGTATTCCCGAGTGTGGCTCGGGGTGAAATTTTAGGACCAAAAGCGGTAACCCCGAGCCACATTTGAGATCGCATTGCAGGATCCAGGAAAGTTACTTATCTTGTCCCCTGGATCCAGCGATGTCTCCTCGCTCGATTCACAGTGCTGAGTGCCGAGCTCCGTACCCTGCGAGCATTGCGACGCACGGGGATGGAGTTCTGCGCCAAATAAAAAAAAAAAAAAAAAACACAGTATAGATACAGTATACTGTAATCTTACAGATTACAGTACTGTATCAAATTATTTCACATCCCCTTTGTCCCTAGTGGTTTGTCCAGTGCCCTACATGCACTTTTACATTATAAACACTTTTCTTTCTGCCTGGAAACTGGAGATTGTCCATAGCAACCAAAATCAAAAGTGCTTTTAGACCAGCTAGAAAACAGCGATAATAAATTAGAATCACTTTCAGAAATGAGCGATAGCGATTTGTGGGGAAATTCATCATCAAACACTGAAAGTAATGACAGCGACAATTCTGCAACTGAGCAAATTTCAGTGTTGATTACATTATTGAATCATTTTTATTATTATTATATTATTATTTGTTTTTTTATTTATAGTTATTTATTATATTATAATTAATGATTTCCTGTTTCAAAAACTTTATCATACCCGGGATGTCTACTAGACTCTTGTTTGGACAGATTTAAAGCGGAGGTTCCGCGGTATATCTTTTTTTTTTTTTACATTGCATTGGTTGAGTATTACTTTCTCATGTATTTACTCACGTATCAGATGTTTCCCAGTCTCCCCAGTCAGAATCAGTTCTAAATTAGAACTTATAAAAATCCTTTTGGAAATTGCCATTTTGCTTGTGGGCATTGTGAAGCCCACAAGCAAATACTTCCGGGAAGCGTGAATGCTTTTCTCCCACTGCACTGTTGCCATCACAACGGACACATACTGTGAAGTTGTTGAGAGGGGGGGGGTGTGGGGGGAGCCGCCGCGGGATGTGCTTTTCTTTTTACATTTTACAGGTCATCAGCTTGACAGTCTCAGAGCGCTCGTTCTGAGCTGCAGCTGATGTTAGCATACAGGACAGGAGCCAGAGTATAGGAGACAGGAGCGCTGATTTCACTGAGGAATGTGAAAAGAAAACACATCTCGCAGCGGGGGGGGATGGGGATTGCCGCACCGCTGCGAGATGTGTTTTCTTTTCACATTCCTCAGTGAAATCAGCGCTCCTGTCTCCTATACTCTGGCTCCTGTCCTGTATGCTAACATCAGCTGCAGCTCAGAACGAGCGCTCTGAGACTGTCAAGCTGATGAAGCTGATGACGAGGTGGTGAATTGTCTCCTGGGAAAGCATGACACTGCACTCCCAGGAGGCATTGGGGCGCTGGGGAAAGTAAAGGAACGCCCACTCCCGCGGGAGGGATACCAGGAAGTGTCCCTGTTTAATACAAAAATCAAGGTAAATAAAAAAACGAACAAGATAATTATTTGCCAAATGTTGTTATAAATGTTATACTAATTGGGATGAGCAAATGTTTAGATTTAGGGTGAACCTCCACTTTAAGTGAGTTCTTACTAAGAATTACAGGCCTACAATATATAACCCCAAATTTCCATGCAAAATAATTGTACCGCTTTCTGCATCAAAAATCTGACATAATCATACCGCCAGGGAGGTTAATGACACCCCCAGATCAGTTCGCATATCGCAGTGCAAACTGTGAATTCGGACAGGAATCAGATCACATGGGTGTGAACACCCACGCAATTTGATTCTGGTGCGCAGAAAAAAAAGGGTCCTGCGCGATTTTGGTTCAAATGCAATGCATGTGATGTCTGTGCGATACAAATTCAGCCATTCAGATTGTATGGCTGAATTTGCATTGCATTTGAACCAAAATCGCACAGGACTCTTTTTTTTCTTCTAGTCTGTAAGCTCTAACGAGCAGGGCCCTCTGATCCCTCTGTATTGAATTGTACTGTGACTGTACTGTCTTCCCTGATGTTGTAAAGTGATGCGCAAACTGTTGGCGCTATACAAATCCTGTATAAAAATAATAATAATAATCTGCACTGCAGTGCAGTGCGAATCACATGCGATGTCTGACATTGCACAAGTGTAAGCTGGCACTTAATCTTCTTCTCAAGAGAGAATAAATTCAGTTCCTCCAATCTTTCCTTATAGCTGAGCTCCTCCATTCCATGCCTCTTATCAGTTTGGTTGCCCTTCTCTGCACTTTCTCCAGTTCCCCAATATCCTTTTTGAGAACTTGTGCCCAAAACTTAACTGCATATTCCAGATAAGGTCTTACAAATGATTTTTACAGGGGCAAAATGACATCTCTTGCTCTGGAGTCCATACCTCTCCTAATAACTTTCCTCGCTTTGGAAGCTTGGTATTGCATGCTAATATTAAGCTTATGATCTACAATAAAGGTTTATTTACTAAAGGCAAATATACTGTGCAGTTACTATAGATCTGGGAGAAAGCTCTGCTGATTTCTATCATCTAATCATGTGCAAGCAAAAATGCTGTTTTTAATTTTCCTTGCATGTGATTGAGTATCCTTTGCAAAGTGAAGCTTTGCCTCATTTACTAAGCTCTGGAGCAAGTGCACTTTCACTGCACAGTACTGTATATTTGCCTTTAGTAAACCAACTCCAATGTTTAATACAGTGTTTCTTGTTTTATTTACCCTTCTTGTTTGTGCATCAAAATCTCAATAAAGAGATGAGGATTTTCATACAATATTATAAAAAAAAGGAAATAATCAAATTAAACAATGATAAAAATCAATGATTTTACTGACTTGTTATATGTGGGGAACTTAACAGCTCTGATACTATAGTCTATATCAATTTTTACTCTTTCAACCAGATTTTTTATTTTTATTTTTTGTAGGACCTTGGTTTCCTAAAGATGGCTTCTCCACTCAACAGAAGTTTGTTTGTTTAAAATCGACTTCTGTTAAAGGGAAATTTGGAATATTTCCCATTAATCAGTGGCTGCAGCCAGTGTGACAGTGGCAGGTTCTTTTGTCAGAAAACAACGTTCTGGCTAAGATGATTTTTCTTTCCACCTCGTTTGTGTGGTTCAGAAGGGACTGGACGAATTTTGATCCACATATGGATGCTCCTATTTGAGGGGAGTCAATCTAATAATTGATACATTTTGGTAAATTTACATTACCTAGGAGAGACGCGGTCTCCACGCTATCCCTCTAGGACTAGCCGGCTTGCATATGCTAATTACACCTGGTGCCCGGTTTGGCACTGTAACATGTGAGTGTAATCACCATTTGTTGTTGTCATACATTTTTATCCAGCAAAATTACTACACTATGAGACCTTTCTCTATGTCTCTTGTGGAGTCATTTTTCCTAGTTTCATCTCAAGGGGCCAGTAAAGCGTAACTGTGCTGTTAGTGGAATCTGTTGTTATTCCAGAAGTGCTGTTTGACCTTCCTTTAAAAAAGGGGTCAACATTTTCAGGTGAGTGGCCATCCATCTATTGTGCACTCGTGGTGAAGAACTAGAAAACTAATTTGAGCATCACTACTTGGTGTTGGGATTCATCATTATGGACTTTTAGCTTGCTATTTATTTTGTATTTGTATTAATTTGATTCACTGGACATTATTAGCGCCTCATTCTTTAAGATATGTTTGCTAAATTTACATTTGATCAGCGTGGCAGCCAATCAATGTATTCGTACAGCAGAGGATTCCTCACTGTCACATTGCAATAGTGTAGCAGAGAGGATTTCTCTATACACCTTTCTTGTGTGGATGGGGGAATCTGTTTAATTTGTTTTCAATCAGCGAGCCACTTTTTTCAGTACCCTAGTACAACGTCATCTGTGATGAAACGCGTAGGGAGGAGCGACATGCTGACGTCACCGTGTTTGCACCAGTCCTGGACCATGGGCTGCATTTTGAGCCCGCCGGCTTGTTTTTTATCTTCGAGTTTTACTTCCATCGATGTAAGTGCAACATCCTTTTTTACTTGAATAAACCTTAAGATTTTACACTATGGAGGCTTTATCTTTTATTGGAACCCTTCTGTGATCAAGTCCATTGGGTGGCAGAGGTTTAATAGCGCAATCTCCCTGGATGATCAAAGGCCCTGGATGGGTTTATAGCCACAAGTGTGTTAGACCTTCTGTAACAGGAGGTCTTAGGAGCTGGTAAGTGGCCATTTTATGAGGTGGAGGCGTTTCTCTGAACTGTCACAATTTCTTGGTGAAATTATCCACAATTAAGGGATCTTTCAGAAATCACGTCACTATATGGACTTCCTTGTTTTCTATGCATATAGACATATTTTCCTTCATATTCACAATTTTATTTAGCGCAGTTTATTTTTGATAAATTTTTTCAGAGTCATCCATGGTGAGCTTAACAGTGTATATCCAGCTTAACACCACTGTGATTGCTGTCCAGTGCCCAAATGAGAAGATCTTTGACAATAAGCTCCTCAATTACCGCCTAAAGTCAGTTTATAGCAGTACCCACCCTATGAGTTAATACATTTTTTAGCTCTGGGGTTTGCAACTCCACTTCCTAAGTAGTACATTATGCAAATGTAGGCAACCTTTAAAAAATGACAGGAAAGTATTTCTGTTGCTGAATGCATTGTTTACAAATCAAAATATATTATGCATACTGCATTATCACATTTTACTTTCAAAAGCAAATTTTGCATCATTAGAAACTTATTTTCCTGCAAGAATAGTGGGGGCATTTACATGATCTATTTAAATAAACGTGACTGAAAGGGCTGCTCTTATCGCACAAGCAGAGATGCCAGATTCTAATACAAAATTAAGTTCAGTTTACCCAATAAATTGACACACATTTCCATTGTTTGTGCAAATAAGAATTGTTTAATGTACTAAAATCACATTAACATTTTAAAAGGCTGAAATTTAACACTATCTACTTGGACATGTTTTATGGATGGCAACCTAATACAACTAAAACAATGCGACATCCCAATTATATTTTTAGGGACTCCATTGCCAGCAGTAAGATTTATCTTAAAGCTCAACTCAAGACAGAATTTTCTCATTAGTTTTGGATAGAGTGGGGAAATGCTAGAATCTCTTAAGATTCTGGATGCCAACGACCTTCCCGGTGATGCCACGCCCTCTGACACATCAAGGTTAGAGAAGGAAGATTTATTTGGGAAAATATTCCCAATGGGAAAAAATAAATATAAAAAATACAGAACAGCAATAACAGTAAACATTAATGCCCTGTACACACGATCGGATTTCCGATAGAATAAAATTCCGATGAAGCTGACTTTCATCAGTCTTGCATACACACCATCAGACAAAATTCCGACCGCCCAAAACGCGGTGGCGTAAAACACTCCGACATGGCGAGAAAAATTAAGTTCAATGCTTCTGAGCAAGCGTCGATTTGATTCTGAGCATGCGTGGGCCCTGCGGTCCCCCCACTCCAAAGCACCCTGCCTCCATGTTGATGGGGGCAAGGGCCTCTTCCAGACAACCCTGGCCATTGGTTGTCAGGGTCTGCGGGCAGGGGGCTTATCGGAATCCGGGAGCCCCCAGATCCCGGCCCCCACCCTATGTGAATGAGTATGGGGTACATCGTACCCCTACCCATTCACCTGGTGGAAAAAATATCAATAAAAACACTACACAGGTTTTTAAAGTAATTTATTAGGCAGCTCCGGGGATCTTCTTCCAACTTCGGGGGTCTCTTCTGACTTCGGGGGTCTCTTCTTCTGCTCTCCGGTACCTTCTCCACGCTCTCTGGCTCTTTCTGCCTTCTGCCGGGCGCCTCCGCTATCTTCTTCCAGCTCTTTTGCTAGCAGGGGGCCCGGTCTTCATTGTCGTCTTCTTCCCTCTTCTCTCCTCCCGATGTTGCCTCATCGCTCTTTGCCACTATAATGCGGTGTGCGCGGAGCGCAACGACTTAAATAGGCATGGGGCGTGGTCACCGGGTGAAGCCACCGGTGACCCCGCCCCCGTATGACGTGACAGTCCCGGGGAATGATGGGACTGTGACATCATACAAGGGCGGGGTCACTGGGTGGCATCACCCGGTGACCACGCCCCATGCCTATATAAGTCGTTCGGCCTTATAGCGGCAGAGAGCGATGAGGCAACATCGGGAGGAGAGAAGAGGGAAGAAGACGACGATGAAGACCGGGCCCCCCGCTAGCAAAAGAGCTGGAAGAAGATAGCGGAGGCGCCCGGCAGAAGGCAGAAAGAACCGGAGAGCATGGAGAAGGCACCGGAGAGCGGGAGAAGAACCAGAGAGCGCAGAGACGACACTGGAGAGCAAAAGAAGAGACCCCCAAAGTCGGAAGAGACCCCCGAAGTTGGAAGAAAACCCCCGGAGCTGCCTAATAAATTACTTTAAAAACCTGTGTAGTGTTTTTATTGACATTTTTTTCCACCAGGTGAATGGATACTCATTCACATAGGGTGGGGGGCCGGGATCTGGGGGCCCCCTTATTAAAGGGGGCTCCCGGATTCCGATAAGCCCCCCGCCCGCAGACCCCGACAACCAACGGCCAGGATTGTCGGGAAGAGGCCCTTGTCCCCATTAACATGGGGGCAGGGTGCTTTGGAGTGGGGGGGCCGCAGGGTGCCCCCCTGCCCCAAAGCACCCACCCCCCATGTTGAGGGCATGCGACCTGGTACGGTTCAGGAGGGGGGGGCGCTCGCTCGTCCCCACCAACCTTTCCTGACCGGCCGGGCTGCGTGCTCGGATAAGGGTCTGGTATGGATTTTGGGGGGACCCCCACGCTGTTTTTTCGGCGTAGTGGTTCCCCTTAAAATCCATACCAGACCTAAGGGTCTGGTATGCTCTTGGAGGGGAACCCATGCCGTTTTTTTATTTAAAATTTGGCGTGGAGTTCCCCCTCATGATAACAGTGGCGAGATCGTGGTCAGCCACTGTACACTTCCCTCTCCTCTCCCAAGTCAGCAAATCCGCAGCTAAAACGCAGAAGAACCTCTGAACGACTGATTGCGAACTTGGCAAAGACTCCGGAGCTCAAAAACGCAAGGCACAAGTGTGAATCCAGCCTCAGGGAAAATGCCCAGAACACAAACTATTTGTGTTGCGGGCATTCATCTCTGTGCGCATCGCAGACTTTTAATGGGTGTTCCGCGGCTTTTCGAATTTGCCGCGAACACCCCAAATTGTTCGCTGTTCGCCGAACGGGCGAACAGCCAATGTTCGACTCGAGCATAAAGCTTATCCCTATTCAGAACATGCAATGTCATTTACATACAATCCATGGCAGCGAATATAAGCAGAGGTGAACAGACGTGAGTAGCAACAGAGCCAGATGCAATTTCTATTCAACTCCAGCATTAGCTTTATTTAACTAGTATGTAGCCGTTTGTTGCAAGGCTCTACATCCTATGTCAACGTCCAGGAGGCCCAAACCTTCTCATATTTCCAGGCACACCCCCTGTTCGAATATGTTAATTTGTATAATGGGAGAGCCTCATCCACCATCTTCTCCCAAACAGAGAAAGCCGATGAGGAGGTCCATTTAAGTAAGATCACCTTTTTAGCATAGTACATGAGATAGGCTATAAGTAATTTGGAGTGATGCGAGCGTTGCTCATCATCCGGAATCCCTAGCAGGGCCAAGGAAGGTGTAGGAGTTAATTCCAGCTGCAATCTAAAGTTGATTTTGTCAAATACATCATGCCAGTAGGACACAATGACAGGGCAGTCCCAGAACATATGCATATAGGTTCCCGTGTGAGTGAGACATCGGGGGCAACTGGAATCACGGTTTGGGAACATGCTGTGAAGTCTGACCGGAGTATAATATACCCTGTGGAGAAATTTGACTTGAATTCGTTTATCCCTAGATGAAATGACTAGCTTGGGTCCCTGTTCCAGACACTCCTCCCATTCCTCCCTATCCAAGGTAGGAACATCTCCGTGCCAGTGGTCCCAAAGTTTGCTCATTTTAGCTGAGTTAGTACAGAGGAGCGTGCTATATATGTTGAACAAGGGTTTGTCCAGTATCCCAGGGGATAACATCTTCTCAATAGGATCCATTAGGATAGTCGGAGGCTGAGGAAACTGGGCCCTGGCTGCGTGCCGCAGTTGATGGTATCTAAACAACATCCATCCTGGCAGGCCAAATCTCTGGGACAACTAAGAAAAAGTCAGAAGGACACCCGCAGGCATAACATCCCCCACCGTTTTAACCCCAAAATGCACCCATACTAAAGGGTCGGGGGACAGTACTGAAGTGGGGCAGACATGGGTTACCCCACAAGGGCTGAGCCGGTGACAGTTGGCCTGACTGGCCGAATCGTCTGGTTGCTGCCTTTCATACTTTCCACGTGGCATGTATCGGTCCCCGTAGAAAGAGGTATGCTCGCGGCCCTCTGAAGAGCAAGTTACTAAGGTCCATTAAAGATCCTAAAAATGTCGCTTCCAAGCACGTGGCTGCGTTGGACCTGGAGCTTTGAAACCACCAATATGCAGAGACCAGGACCGCCGCCCAAAACCAACGGCCAGGATTGTCGGGAAGAGGCCCTTGTCCCCATTAACATGGGGGCAGGGTGCTTTGGAGTGGGGGGGCCGCAGGGTGCCCCCCTGCCCCAAAGCACCCACCCCCCATGTTGAGGGCATGCGACCTGGTACGGTTCAGGAGGGGGGGCGCTCGCTCGTCCCCACCAACCCTTCCTGACCGGCCGGGCTGCGTGCTCGGATAAGGGTCTGGTATGGATTTTGGGGGGACCCCCACGCTGTTTTTTCGGCGTAGTGGTTCCCCTTAAAATCCATACCAGACCTAAGGGTCTGGTATGCTCTTGGAGGGGAACCCATGCCGTTTTTTTATTTAAAATTTGCCGTGGAGTTCCCCCTCATGATAACAGTGGCGAGATCGTGGTCAGCCACTGTACACTTCCCTCTCCTCTCCCAAGTCAGCAAATCCGCAGCTAAAACGCAGAAGAACCTCTGAACGACTGATTGCGAACTTGGCAAAGACTCCGGAGCTCAAAAACGCAAGGCACAAGTGTGAATCCAGCCTCAGGGAAAATGCCCAGAACACAAACTATTTGTGTTGCGGGCATTCATCTCTGTGCGCATCGCAGACTTTTAATGGGTGTTCCGCGGCTTTTCGAATTTGCCGCGAACACCCCAAATTGTTCGCTGTTCGCCGAACGGGCGAACAGCCAATGTTCGACTCGAGCATAAAGCTTATCCCTATTCAGAACATGCAATGTCATTTACATACAATCCATGGCAGCGAATATAAGCAGAGGTGAACAGACGTGAGTAGCAACAGAGCCAGATGCAATTTCTATTCAACTCCAGCATTAGCTTTATTTAACTAGTATGTAGCCGTTTGTTGCAAGGCTCTACATCCTATGTCAACGTCCAGGAGGCCCAAACCTTCTCATATTTCCAGGCACACCCCCTGTTCGAATATGTTAATTTGTATAATGGGAGAGCCTCATCCACCATCTTCTCCCAAACAGAGAAAGCCGATGAGGAGGTCCATTTAAGTAAGATCACCTTTTTAGCATAGTACATGAGATAGGCTATAAGTAATTTGGAGTGATGCGAGCGTTGCTCATCATCCGGAATCCCTAGCAGGGCCAAGGAAGGTGTAGGAGTTAATTCCAGCTGCAATCTAAAGTTGATTTTGTCAAATACATCATGCCAGTAGGACACAATGACAGGGCAGTCCCAGAACATATGCATATAGGTTCCCGTGTGAGTGAGACATCGGGGGCAACTGGAATCACGGTTTGGGAACATGCTGTGAAGTCTGACCGGAGTATAATATACCCTGTGGAGAAATTTGACTTGAATTCGTTTATCCCTAGATGAAATGACTAGCTTGGGTCCCTGTTCCAGACACTCCTCCCATTCCTCCCTATCCAAGGTAGGAACATCTCCGTGCCAGTGGTCCCAAAGTTTGCTCATTTTAGCTGAGTTAGTACAGAGGAGCGTGCTATATATGTTGAACAAGGGTTTGTCCAGTATCCCAGGGGATAACATCTTCTCAATAGGATCCATTAGGATAGTCGGAGGCTGAGGAAACTGGGCCCTGGCTGCGTGCCGCAGTTGATGGTATCTAAACAACATCCATCCTGGCAGGCCAAATCTCTGGGACAACTAAGAAAAAGTCAGAAGGACACCCGCAGGCATAACATCCCCCACCGTTTTAACCCCAAAATGCACCCATACTAAAGGGTCGGGGGACAGTACTGAAGTGGGGCAGACATGGGTTACCCCACAAGGGCTGAGCCGGTGACAGTTGGCCTGACTGGCCGAATCGTCTGGTTGCTGCCTTTCATACTTTCCACGTGGCATGTATCGGTCCCCGTAGAAAAAGGTATGCTCGCGGCCCTCTGAAGAGCAAGTTACTAAGGTCCATTAAAGATCCTAAAAATGTCGCTTCCAAGCACGTGGCTGCGTTGGACCTGGAGCTTTGAAACCACCAATATGCAGAGACCAGGACCGCCGCCCAAAAGTATACTCGGAACTCTGGGAGTGCCAAGCCCCCCAGCCTCTGCAGTAGAGACAGGGTTGATTTGGCCAACCGGGGAGAAGCCCCTTTCCAAATAAAGACAGACAGAGAGAAGTCTATTTCCCTAAAGAAAGCAGTGGGCACTGTAACTGGGCAGTTCTGAAACACATAATTGAATCGCGGGAGAAGCATTATCTTGATGAGATTGATGCGACCCAGGAGACTCAAGGGAAGCCCTGTCCAAGCTGTGCAGTTCTTTTTAAGGGAGACAAGTATTGGTTGGAGGTTTCAATCAATAAAGTCAGCTGTCTTCTTAGTCACCTGTATACCCAGATATCTGAACTCCTCCACCCATCGAAAAGGAGTGGGGGAGCCCAGAGCAATCGCCCTGTCATCAATCGGGAAGAGAATTGATTTGGACCCATTTATTTTAATGCCCGAGAATGAGCCAAAGCTGTCAAAAATCCGCAGGGCCGCCAAAAGGGACGGCTCAGCATCATTTAAGTACAGCAGGGCGTCATCCGCATATAAGGATAACTTCTCCTCTAGGCGTCCCACCCGTAAGCCCTGGACCTCAGAAGAATCCCTAATTAGGATCGCCAGTGGTTCCAAGGCCAGGGCAGACATGGAGGGAGATACGGGACACCCTGACGCATTCCCCTGTATAGGGGCAAATGTCTGATAGCCTGTCATTAGTCGGTACTCGCGCCCTGGGGGCCCAATATATTAGCTGAATCCAGTGCAGAAACTTGGGCCCAAACCCATACCGTCTCATGACCTCCCATAAGTAAATCCACTCCACTGAGTCAAACGCCTTTTCCGTGTCCAGAGAGGCGATGACTCTAGTGCCCGGATTGTCGTGGGGGATTGACAAATTTAGAAAAAGGCGTCTCAGGTTGGTGTCAGTTTAATCACGGGGTCAGATTAATGCCTGTCTCGCACTGATGGTGGAGACAGGCCTCTTAGACTATACAGTTTGTTTATAGATGCTCACGATATAGCTGTGACCGGCATGGTTATTGGTATTTGAAGATTATTATACTGATATGTTCAATAAAGCTGTGGCCTTGCCCTACTTCCAACTTAAAGTGGTCTATGTGTCTTTTTGGGGGGCAAGGTTTGTTGTGGTTTAAATAAGTGGAGGTTAAGACAAGCCTAAGCTTCTCAGCGGTCATGATCTATGCCTAGAAAGTTAGCAAGTAGGATTTTCTGCATCTCTGTACCCAATACCTGTGTCTGGGGATCAGAGCACTGAAAGCCAACCCATCTCTCAAGCTTGTGGTAAAGTTCTGCATATTGACCTCAGGATAGCTGCACAAAGATAACATTGCATTAATATAAAGTTATTGGCTTTCTGGCTTCAGTGTGAACTTATTTCCACAACTCACCCTGCAGTCTTCATCTGGCACCACAGGAGGTGGGTGTCCTTTCCTGACCTTGTCTCGCCACTGTCTTCTATTTCTAGCTTGATAATTTGGATCTGCATATTGGTGACAGGGAGAAACGTTAAGTGGGTCTTGGAGTCCTAATAGCATCATGGGCCCCTGGACAGAGTAATGCTCTGGGGCCCCTACAATGGAGACAGTGCAGGTAAACATACATCAAGTAGGTAGGAGGCAGACAAGCGGAGCTTCCCTTTTTGGGTGGAGCTCTGCATTACCTACATGAACAATTATTCTGTACAGCAAAGAAACAGTGGGAAAATACTACATACATAAAGCAACAAAGCTGTCCTGTGCATATAATATATCTGCTAGATTCATGCCTCCCCAGCACTATGGCCCCTCTACACCTCAGATATCCCCCCAGCACTCTGATCCCTCTACATCCCAGATATCCCCCAAGCACTCTGTCCCCTCTACACCCCAGATATCCCCCCCAGCACTCTCTGACCCCTCTACATCCCAGATATCATCCCCAACACTCTGACCTCTATAGACCCCAGATATCCCCCCAGCACTCTGACCCCTCTTCACCCCGGCCCAGATATCCCCCCAGCACTCTGATCCCTCTACATCCCAGATATCCCCCCATCACTCTGACCCCTCTACACCCCAGATATCCACCCCAGCACTCTTACCCCTCTATATCCCAGATATCCCCCCCAGCACTCTGACCCCTCTACATCCCAGATGTCCCCCCAGCACTCTGAATACTCTACATCCCAGATATCCCCCCTGCACTCTGACCCCTCTACATCCCAGATATCCCTCCAGCACTCTGACCCCTCTACATCCAAGATATCCCCCAGCACTCTGACCTCTCTACATCCTAGATATCCCCCCCAGCACTCTGTCCTGTTACCACATACATGTGTATTGCTGTTGTAAAGGACATAAGGTAGACGAGTACAAATCAAAAAAGGTATTGGAAAAAAAGTTTGTTTCAATAGTAGTTTAAACACAAACACAATTGAGACAAAAGTAATCTAAAAAAATTACTAAAGGAAAAAATAATAAAAGTCTGATAACATCAAAAGGGGGAAAATAGGTCAGCTGGTGGTGTTCTCCTACTAGAACTAGACAGTGTATTTGTTACATAACTGAACACTTTAAGTCAATTGATTCTTTTCTTCCTATGAACCATGGGAGATCATACAGAAAGATTTGACTGCTGTTCTAAATTATTTATGCTTTGAATCTGTATAAAAAATGAGCCAATTGTTGATTCTCCTAAATCTCACACTGGGAGAAATTATCAGACTGTACAAAGAGCAGTAATGATGTGCACAGTGCAGGGAACTTTGGGTAACTTTCATAAACTTAGAGAGGTCACGACAAAGAGTTACTGATTGATTTCTAGGTATTGCAGCAAACTGCTCATTGCCCTATTAAAGTGTATGTCTAGGCACAGACCTCTCAGGTTATGAATAGAGCTGTGTGGAGACTTGGCAATCAGTGGGTAATACCCTACAGCCCTGGCTCATATCTCTGATATCCTGGAGCAGTACTGGGCCAGTAGTGCACTGTCTGCATCCCCGGCTGTGTCAGGAGAACTGGGTGCGTGAAAATATGCTCATACTTGTGTGCACATACAAGACCTTTATGTCCAAGAACGAGTGTATGCTATGCACGTGCACACACACACATTAGTGTGGATGAGCCGGCACGTGAGCACGGACCAATCTGCGCCAATTGTACAGGTGTGCAAGAGATTGCTGAGTGGTCGTCAGATCTACTGCCTGTGACCTGATCCTGTGCTTGCTTTTGTGTTCTGACTTCTTTGTTTGACTCTGCTCACCCCTGATACTCTGTTGCTGACTCCAGTTTGTGACTCGACCATGTCTCCTGCCTGCTGTTCTAGTACCTTCTGTGCATCCTGATATTGACCTCAGTCTGGCCCTGACTCTGCTTCTGTTTTCCGAATGTTGCCGACCCCTGCTTGCCTGACCACGCACAAGAGCTCATATATCTGCCAGCTACAAAATTGCCTGGGCCTGGATCCTGGCCAGGATCATCTACACATACCCATGCCACTCTGTGTTATACCTTTTTATCAACTCCAGGGTAAACCAGACAGGGGATGTAAGGAAGCTCTCGTCAACTTGGTCTCAACCAGGTACCTGGCAAGCTGCCATCTGGGATAGCTTTAAGGTGTGCTCTGAAGGACAATATACTGTTTGTCATTGCAGAAAGCCATTAGATCTGACTATACTGTCCGAACACACTGCCTTCAAATCAAGGAGCATAAACAGACAGCACTATTAATGGTCTTCCCCCACCCTAGCGAACTACGATGCCCTTATGTCCTCTAGGAGAACCTTCAGACTTCACCTGGTGGAGATCACTAGAACTGTCCTTTACAAGTGCAAACAGGAATTCCTCAAGCCCAGGGACAAAAATTTACAGATATTGGCTATGCCAGCCCCAAAATAATAGACTCCTTACAGTAGTTTCTGAGCACAGCACCTCGGACAGTTCTATGCTCAATAACCCAGATGACATAGTGTACTTTATCACTCTAAATGCTTCCACTCTTCCATCAGACCATGATTCAGAAATATTTACCTCTTGACTCAACCCCTTTGCCCTGGGATGGCTATTTGACTGGAAGAGTGAAATTCTTCTAAAGCCCATTACTGAGGAGGAAGTGCTCTCTGCTATAAGCTCCTTCCGGAAATTCCAAAGATCATTTTTTTCTAATGTTCAATGATCAGTGACCCTCCCTTCTGTTAGCACTAGAGGTCCTGACTGAATTCTCCAGGATTTCTGGCCTCTGTGTTAATTGGCTTTAGTTCCTTCTCTTCCCAGCTGATCCCAAAGTCAGAACCCCTGAGACTGATACTCTACAGTTGCAGTGGGTTAACACCTTTACTGTCTTAGGGTTTGTGATATCCCAAAAGTCAACTGGTCGTGTGAATCTGTTACCAGTATTGCATGGGGTGAAGGCAAAGCTAAAGGTGTGGAGAAATCTGCCCCTTCCTCTGCTTGGTAGTATTAACTTTGGATTACACTTTTCTGTAAAACCTTCTATAACAGTTCTCCCAACTGTCAACTACTTTCTTGTGGGGTACTCAAGAACCCCAATATAAGCTGACCACATTTACTAGACCCACCCTACAAGGAAGCCTGGCTATGCCTGACTTTCACAATTTTTTTTTAGCTATTCAACAGGTAACCGCTCACTGGTGACTCCATCTGGACATCCAACTGCTTTAATTCAGGGCACTAAAAGCGTCATACACACTCATGCCTCCATGTGGACTACTTTCAAAGTGTGAAGGGTAGGCAATAGCTGGTAACCTGCCCTCTTCCCTCCTCCTAACACCTATGCTAGCTAACCTGGGTAAGAAAGATATACACTTTCCCATTTTCAGGCTGCTTTGGTCCAGTTATGTGATATTCCCTGTATCAGCCAGCGGCAGCTAGAGGGGGGAGGAGAGAGAGAATGCTTTGTCAACAGCTAGTAAAGCATAGAGTGGTGACGTCACCCATTAGTTTCATTAGCCCATCTGTGTCGGTGCTCCCTTCTCTGCCCTGAAACTGCACTGGCTGACACTAGGAAGCTGGATCACTTGACCAGACCGGAGCAGCCTGAAAATAGACAAGTATATACTCTACATCTTTTCTACACCTGTTAGTTAACATAGGTGTTAGGAGGGGGAGGAAACAGTTTTAACCACTTCAATACACTTTCACCCCCTTCCTGCCCAAGACATTTTTCAGCTTTCAGCACTGTCACAATTTGAATGACAATTGCGCGGTCATGCAACACTGTACCCAAATGAATTTTTTATCATTTTTTCCCCACAAATAGAGCTTTCTTTTGGTGGTATTTTATCACCTCTGTGGTTTTTATTTTTTGCGCTATAAACAAAAGAAGAGGGACAAGTTTGAAAAAAACACAATATTTTTTACTTTTTGCTATAATAAATATCCATTTTTTTTTAAACAGTTTTGGCCGATATGTATTCTTCTACATATTTTTGCTAAAAAAAAAATCGCAATAAGCGGTTTGCGCAAAATTTATAGCAGCTACAAAATAGGGGATAGATTTATAGCATTTTTTTTACTAGTAATGGCGGCGATCAGCGATTTTTATCGTGACTGTGATATTGCGGCGGACATATCGGACACCTTTGACACATTTTTGGGACCATTCACATTTATACAGCGATCGCTGCTATAAAAATGCATTGATTGCTGTATAAATATGACTGGCAGGGAAGGGGGTTAACACTAGGGGGAGATCAAGGGGTTAAATTTGTTCCCTGGGAGTGATTCTTACTGTGGGGGGAGGGGACTGACTGGGGGAGGTGACCGATGGTTGTCCCTATGTACAAGGGACACACCATCGGTCTCCTCTCCCTGACAGGACATGGATCTCTGTGTTTACACACAGAGATCCACGGTCCTGCTCAGTTACTGGGCAATCGTGGGTGCCCGGCGGCCATCGCGGCCGCCGGGCACGCGCATCGGGTCCCCAGTGACGCGCGCCCCCTAGTGGCTTGGGAAGGCGATCACGTCATATGACGTCCACCCAGAACAAGAGTCTTCTTCCCGCCGTCATATGACGGCGTGCGGTGGACAACTGGTTAAGGCTAGGTAGGTGCAAGTTGGAATTCCACTTCCAGGTGCTCCATAGAAAATGTCACACTGTCTTCAAAACTTGAATCCTGTCATTTATTCTATTTGTTGTACTGTGGGCAGACAGAGGGAAGATTTTTTTCCATTAATTTTGAACTTGTCAGAGGATTTCATCTTACTGGCAAATATGGTGGCTTGTATCATATTTGTAACAACGGTCCACCCTACTTACCCCACCCTTTCACCAAAGGTGTGCCTGTGTTTATTATGCTTCAGTTTGTGAATAAACAGGAAGCCTCTGTACAGTTGGCTTCCTAATCATTCATTCTGCAGTGCAGCTGAGGCTACAGATAAACTGGTTGAGGAATCAATCTTTTTCTCTGTATCAGGAGTGAAACATCAGGGGTCTATTTAGACTCCTGATATCTCACCAATGCTTCATCCCCCCAGCAGGGCTGTAAAAAGAAAAACATTTAGAAAAAAAACCCCACATATTTAAGGACTCACAGGCACTCTGGCAGTATGAGTGAGTAGTTTGTTCATGCAAATGGAGACACCTGTTATTCTACAGGAATACAGCCGCTGTTCGAACACAGTCACAGTGTCTAATCTGACAGGTGTGCAGGTGCGAGTGAGTGGCCCCAAATGCATAATGTGTGTTTGGGGCCATACACACGCGCCAACATGCCTCTCAAATTAGGATCTGCGGCTGTGTTTGTACAGCTGCTATGTCCCCACAGTGTAGTATAGACTGCCTGAACAAAGCTCCAGGCAGCTCAAGCCACAGTGGCCATGAGACTGAGCCCCATGACCTAATTTACACACAGAGCTTTATTTATAAATTATTAACTCAACACAGTTTTCACTTTTATATTTAGCAGGAAATGTGTACGTTATGTTGTGTTTGTGTCCGCTTACAATGGTTTTAGTGTAATTTTAGCAAAATCCATTTTATTAAACATTTGTGCAACTATTACGGAACCTAAAAAATCAGTACAACCTTTTTGCATACTATTAGTCCTATGCTTTCAGAAAATCTATGGCTTGGAGGGTCTTTTGCAAACTCTGAAAGCTGTTAGGGGGAAAAAGAAAAGAGAAAAATTGCAAAAAGGCTGGCCTCCAGGCTGGGGTCGGTGTCCCATCAAGGAGGCTGTATGGAGCCCCATGATTTCTAACAACAGCCTTGTCCAAGAGCGTCAGCTTGACAGCTCCTGCAGAGGAATCCGCATCTGAGGAATGAGAAGTCAGCAATGGTAGACATCAACTTTCCCTTAATAACGTTTCCTCTAAAGTCACCCCATGTGTACTGGTGGATTGACTGATTACTGATGCAAATGGAGCAGTAGCTATGGTTCCTACCAAATGCCTATCAAAACAAACTCAGTAATTTAATGCGGAGCCTTTCTTTACTGCAGAGACAAGATAGAAAATGTGGAATATTCACATAACATTCTTCCTAAAACAATTTGATAAAGCAATTTCATTATATTTCACATGATTATTACATTCATTAGCTGATGTTATTGCACTGTGCCATCAGCAAAGACACATCAAACACATTATATATTTACTGGAAGTTTCACTAAGTGAGAATGGATGTTAGAGGAGAAAGGTAACTCATTATACTTGGTACATTATGCTCCATCTAGTGAGCAGACTTAATTAAATACTATGGGCTGAATACCTGATAGCTGCTTAAAAGCATATACATCAACATGATTACATTTTAACATGTACATAGAGGGAAAATGACCAATAAACGTATTAAAAATGTCTGGCATTGATCTGCAATGACTGGCAAAAAAGAAAAAAATAATGGTAATATTGTACATTATAATTTCATATTATTTACGCCAGAAAAGGCCAATTTATTAAGAGCCCATTTACACTATGCAATGCCTACCACATGTGCATTACCATGATTTAATGTGCGTTTTCATTAAGGCAGTCTGTTTGAAAGCTCAGCTTTGGCTAGGCTCTGGCTGCAATGCTTATCTTTCTCCCCCACTATCTCCTGCAGTACTTCTTCTCCACAACGAGATATCCTCAGTCTTCTCGGTTAAATTTGTGAAGATTAAGGACATACTGTGAGTGCAGGGAGTTGTGAACCCACCACCTGAAGGTGTCACCAAAGCCATCTTCCACTCACAGTGTATTGCTGCAAGAGCAAGGCTGCCATCATTATGGTATCACTGCACTCTGCATTATGGAGGACTGCCCACCACTGTGGAACTAAGGCAATATACAAGCATTGCCATGCTGTTGCCAAGAAGTGTGTAGTGGCTCGGACATTAATTAATTGCAGTGTTTTAATTGAAAGTCTGATCAGAAGACCTTTCCCTTTTTATACATGAGACCTTATATATACACTACTACTGCTTCCTAATTTCAAAAAAGTTTTTTGCACACTGGCAGCCTACAAGTCTAGTCAGTTCTCCACTAGTAGGAATGCACTACCATTATCATTTTTGGAACATTTGCTTGATTTTCCAGGAGGGATAACCACTGAAATGCATCAGCCTTCCAACCATATGGTACATGGCCAGATGACATTGCCTACGGCTGGAGTTGTTATGCAATATGCCTGTTGTTGCTCATGTTTGTGAGTATGCAATTGTTTTCGAGGCTTTAATAGTTGTATGGGGGTAATTTACTAGGCGTTTGCGCCATCCTGATATAGTGGTAGAAAAAAAAAGTGCAACAAAGCCAAGCTTAGGGAGAAATCAATAGATCTCTATCAATCAACCAGGATAACTACTCCTGGAAAGTAAATTTGTGAGGAGAAACCCTGCCTAAACTCGGGGGTGCTACACTTACCTGAGCCCCATCCGATCCAGCAGTGTGCACAAACGCAGCGGCTCCCGCCGCTGTCTCTCTCCTCATTGAACAGATTGATAGCAGCGGGAGCGATTGGCTCCCACTGCTGTCAATCAAACTTGGTAACACGGGAGTGGGGCTGAGTTCCGCTGTCTGTGTCACTGGACAAAGAAGTGGGACTCAGGAGTGAGCACACACGGGTACCCACAGAGAAAGCAGCTTTCTCTGGGGGCACCGGATAAAGAGAAGGGGCCTGGACCGCCGGCGAGAGACCCCAGAAAAAGAGGAATGGGGCTGCTCTATGCAAAACCATTGCATAGAGCCGGTAAATACACCCTGTTCCAAATTATTATGCAAATTTCTATTTCAGTGTCACAAAGATTTTATATTTTGTTTTTCAGTTTAACTCATGGATGGCATTGTGTCTCAGGGCTCTTTTGATCACTGAAATCAATCTCGGACACCTGTGATAATTAGATTGCCAGGTGAGCCCAATTAAAGGAAAAACTACTAAAGGAGGGTGTTCCACATTATTAAGCAGAGCACCATTTTCAAGCAATATGGGGAAGAAAAGGGATCTCTCTACTGCTGAAAAGAGTGAAATAGTTCAATGCCTTGGACGAGGTATGAAAACATTAGATATTTCACGAAAACGTAAGCGTGATCATCGCACTATTAAGAGATTTGTGGCTGATTCAGAGCACAGACGGGTTTTGTGCAGATAAAGGCACATTGAGGAAGATTTCTGCCAGATCTATGCATCTGATCAAGAGAGCAGCTGCTAAAACATCATTACATAGCAGCAAACAGATATTTGTAGCTGCTGGTGCCTCTGGAGTCCCACGGACATCAAGGTGTAGAGTCCAACTGTGCATAAACCTTCCATTTGGCCACCACTAACCAATGCTCACAAGCAGAAACGGCTGCATTGGGCAGAAAAATACTTGAAGACTAATTTTTAAAAAGTCCTGTTCACTGATGAGTGCCGTTCAACCCTGGATTGTCCAGATGGATGGAGTAGTGGATGGTTGGTGGACGGCCACCCTGTTCCACCAAGGCTGCGACGTCAGCAAGGCAGTGGTGGAGTCATATTTTGGTCCGGAATCATGGGAAGAGAGCTGGTCGGCCCCTTTAGGGTCCCCGAAGGTTTAAAGATGACCTCTGCAAAGTATGTGGAGTTCCTGACTGACCACTTCCTTCCCTGGTACAGAAGGAAGAACTATGCTTTTCGTAATAAAATCATCTTCATGCATGACAATGTACCATCTCATGCTGCAAAGAATACCTCTGCATCAATGGCTGCTATGGGGATAAAAGGAGAGAAAGTCATGGTGTGGCCTCCATCCTCCCCTGACCTCAATCCTACTGAGAACCTTTGGAGCATCCTCAAGCAAAAGATCTATGAGGGTGGGAGGCAGTTTACATCCAAACAGCAGCTCTGGGAGGCTATTCTGACATCTTGCAAACAAACTCAAGCAGAAACTGTACAAAAACTCATAAGTTCAATGGATGCAAAACTTGTGAAGCTGCTATCAAATAAGGGGTCCTATGTTAAAATGTAACGTGACCTGTTAAAATGTTTAAAAAGTTAAAATGTTGTTCAAAGTTTGATTGAAATAGCTTTTGATTTCATTAAATATTTTGCAAACACAACAAATGACAACTTTCAATTCTTTACAACCTATAAAGTGTTTTGAAACTTACTGTGCATAATAATGTGGAACAGTGCATTGTAAGTTTTTTATTTTGAAAAAAAAAAATGTTATCATTAGGAGGTTTGTTCAATAAAATTTGAATTGTACTCTTAATAGTTGATAGCATGAGAATTATGCTGACTGTTGTTTACATCAATTATTTAGGTAAATGATAAAAATATCATTGGCATAATAATTTGGAACAGAGTGTATAACATGTTTTTTTTTTTTTTTTCTTAACCACTTAAGCCCCGGACCATTTGGTAGCTAGAGGACCAGAGGTGAATTCAGAATTTTGCACTGCGCTGCTTTAACTGTAAATTGTGCGGACATGCAATGTTGTACCCAAACGAAATTTGCGTCCTTTTCTTCCCACAAATAGAGCTTTCTTTTAATGGTATTTGATTGCCTCTGCGATTTTTATTTTTTGCGATATAAATGGAAAAAGACCGAAAATTTTGAAAAAAAATGATATTTTCTACTTTTTGTTATAAGAAAAATCGAATAAACTCAATTGTAGTCATACATTTAGGCCAAAATGTATTCAGCCACATGTTTTTAGTAAAAAAAATGTCAATAAGCGTATATTTATTGGTTTGCGCAAAAGTTATAGAGTTTACAAACTAGGGTACATTTTCTGGAATTTACACAGCTTTAAATTTATGACTGCCTATCTCATTTCTTGAGGTGCTAAAATGACAGGGCAGTACAAAACCCCCCCAAATGACCCCATTTTGGAAAGTAGACACCCCAAGGAAATTGCTGAGAGGCATGTTGAGCCCATTGAATTTTTTATTTTTTTGTCCCAAGTGATTGAATAATGACTAAAAATAAAAAAAAAATTACAAAAAGTTGTCACTAAATGATATATTGCTCACACATGCCATGGTTATATGTGGAATTTCACCCCAAAATACATTTTGCTGCTTCTCCTGAGTACGGGGATACCACATGTGTGGGACTTTTTGGGAGCCTAGCCGCGTACGGGACCCCGGAAACCAAGCACCGCCTTCAGGATTTCTAAGGGCGCAAATTTTTGATTTCACTCCTCACTACCTATCACAGTTTCGAAGGCCATAAAATGCCAAAATAGCACAAAACCCCCCCAAATGACCCCATTTTAGAAAGTAGACACCCCAAGGAAATTTCTGAGAGGCCTGTTGAGCCCATTGAATATAATTTTTTTTGTCCCAAGTGATTGAATAATGACAAAAAAAAAATTACAAAAAGTTGTCACTAAATGATATATTGCTCACACATGCCATGGTTATATGTGGAATTACACCCCAAAATACATTTTTCTGCTTCTCCTGAGTACGGGGATACCACATGTGTGGGACTTTTTAGGAGCCTAGCCGCGTACGGGACCCCGAAAACCAAGCACCGCCTTCAGGATTTCTAGGCACAAATTTTTGATTTCACTCCTCACTACCTATCACAGTTTCGAAGGCCATAAAATGCCAAAATCGCACAAAACCCCCCAAATGACCCCATTTTGGAATATAGACACCCCAAGCTATTTGCTGAGAGGAATGGCGAGTATTTTACAGCTCTCATTTGTTTTTGAAAATGAAGAAAGAAAATATATATATATATATATTTTTTTTCAATTTTCAAAACTTTGTGACAAAAAGCGAGATCTGCAAAATACTCGCAATACCTCTCAGCAAATAGCTTGGGGTGTCTACTTTCCAAAATGGGGTCATTTGGGGGGGTTTTGTGCTATCTGGGCATTCCATGGCCTCCGAAACTGTGATAGGCAGTGAGAAGTGAAATCAAAAATTTACACCCTTAGAAAGCCTGAAGGCGGTGCTTGGTTTTTGGGGTCCCGTACATGGCTAGGCTCCGAAAAAGTCTCACACATGTGGTATCCCCGTACTCAGGAGAAGCAACAGAATGTATTTTGGGGTGTAATTCCACATATGCCCATGGCATGTTTGAGCAATATATCATTTAGTGACAACTTTGTGCAAAAAAAAAATAAAAAAAAAATAAATTGTCGTTTTTCCGCAACTTGTGTCAACATATAAAATATTCCATGGACTCGACATGCCTCTCAGTATATAGCTTGGGGTGTCTACTTTCCAAAATGGGGTCATTTGGGGGGGTTTTGAACTGTTCTGGCATTTTATACACAACATTAAGAAGCTTACATCCACTCTTCTAACCACTTGAAGACAAAGCCCTTTTTGACACTTTTTGTTTACATGAAAACATTTTTTTTTTTGCAAGAAAATTATGTTGAACCCCCAAACATTATATATATATTTTTAAAGCAAAGGCCCTACAGATTAAAATGGTGGGTGTTGCATTTTTTTTTTCTACACAGTATTTGCGCAGCGATTTTTCAAACGCATTTTTTGGGTTAAAAAATACACTTTTTTTAATTTTAATGCACTAAAACACACTATATTGCCCAAATGTTTGATGAAATAAAAAAGATGATCTTAGGCCGAGTACATAGATACCAAACACGACATGCTTTAAAATTTCGCACAAACGCGCATTGGCGACAAACTACATACATTTTTAAAAGCCTTTAAAAGCCTTTACAGGTTACCCCAGTAGATTTACAGAGGAGGTCTACTGCTAAAATGATTGCCCTCGATCTGACCTTCGCGGTGATACCTCACATGCATGGTGCAATTGCTGTTTACATATGACGCCAGACCGACGCTTGCGTTCGCCATTGGGCAAGAGCAGGGCAGGACAGGGGTGCTTTTTTTTTTTTTTTTTTTTTTATTATTAATTTTGCTTTTTTATTTTATTTTTAAATTGTTCCTTCCAAGTATTTTTTTTTTTATCATTTTTATTGTTATCTCAGGGAATGTAAATATCTCCTATGATAGCAATAGGTAGTGACAGGTACTCTTTTTTTGAAAAAACTGGGGTCTTCTAGACCCTAGATCTTTCCTCTGCCCTCAAAGCATCTGACCACACCAAGATCGGTGTGATAAAATGCTTTCCCAATTTCCCAATGGCGCTTTTTATATCCGGGGGGGCATTCCCTCCCACTGCTTGTAAAAGCAGTCCAGAGGCTAATTAGCCGCTAGGATTGCTTTTACATGAAAGCCGGCCGCAGGCTGAAAAGAATGATACCAAGATGATACCTAAACCCGCAGGCATCATTCTGGTATAAACATTCAAAGTCCCGCAAAATACCAGTACGTTGCTGGTCCTTGTTGGACATGTATTGTAATCTTTTTATTTCATGCAGCCAGTTGGCTGAACGAAAAAAGAGATTGATCGGTGGGTATGCCCACCATTAGAATACCGCCCTTCATCCACCCACTTCCAATGATGGGCATACACGCACCATTTATATATGCCGAAGCATGGGGGCATCCTCCCGCAAAAAAGTTATGCCGCACACACATGGTCGGACTTTTCCACGGGCAAGCCTCCGTCGGAATTTCGACCGTATGTACGCGGCATTAGGAGCAAAATCGCTCCTCCGCCCCTGCTGCCCCAATGCTTCGGCATATTTGCTTTTTTTTTTAACTGTGGTGGTGAAATCACCTCCTACAGCACTGGAGTCGCAGGGATCAGGCCTGTCTCTGCGAACGCTGCAGTTATGTGTGTTTTTGTTTTGTAAGTGACAGTGATCGATCGATACTGCACTTGGGTGGCCTGGGCTGGACGGAGGGGCAAAACGCAGGTGCCAGCAGGTATCTGGGCTGATCCCGCTAACACTGCGTTTTTGGGAACCCTAAACTGCTGGGGACGCTAGTATAGATCTGATCAGATCAGATATTGATCTGTTCAGATACTATACCACTAAGGGGGGTGTATGCTTCACGCGTGAGTGTTAGCGTTACTGGCACTAACCTGACGCTGCCTGGGGTGTGACTCAGACCCTCTCTGACGCTAAAACCTAATTGCCCTGACACTATAAAAAGCAAACTAACTAACCAGCGTCACCCGTAACACTTATATGGTGATCACTGGTGAAAGGGTTAACTAGGGGCAATCAGGGGGTTAAAACCTTTATTAGATAATATATGGGGGTACCTGACACTATAAAAACCTGCGGCGAACCTAAAAAAATTTACCAGCTACCGATCTGCATCACCGACACTAAGACAGCGTTTAGAAAAACGATTGCTTAGCGACAGTGGTGATGGGGGTGAAAGGGTTACCTGGGGGGCGATCAAGGGGGTTAAACCTTTATTAGATAATATATTGGGGTACCTGACGCTATAAAAACATGCGGCGAACCTAAAAAAAATTACTGGCTACGATCTGCATCACCGACACTAAGACAGCGTTTAGAAAAACAATTGCTTAGCGACAGTGGTGATAGGGGGTGAAAGGGTTACCTGGGGGGCGATCAAGGGGGTTAAACCTTTATTAGATAATATATTGGGGTACCTGACGCTATAAAAACCTGCGGCGAACCTAAAAAAAATTACCGGCTACCGATCTGCATCACAGACACTAAGACAGCGTTTAGAAAAACGATCGCTTAGTGACAGTGGTGATAGGGGGTGAAAGGGTTACCTGGGGGGCGATCAAGGGGGTTAAACCTTTATTAGATAATATATTGGGGTACCTGACGCTATAAAAACATGCGGCGAACCTAAAAAAAATTACTGGCTACGATCTGCATCACCGACACTAAGACAGCGTTTAGAAAAACAATTGCTTAGCGACAGTGGTGATAGGGGGTGAAAGGGTTACCTGGGGGGCGATCAAGGGGGTTAAACCTTTATTAGATAATATATTGGGGTACCTGACGCTATAAAAACCTGCGGCGAACCTAAAAAAAATTACCGGCTACCGAACTGCATCACAGACACTAAGACAGCGTTTAGAAAAACGATCGCTTAGTGATAGTGGTGATAGGGGGTGAAAGGGTTACCTGGGGGGCGATCAAGGGGGTTAAACCTTTATTAGATAATATATTGGGGTACCTGACGCTATAAAAACCTGCGGCGAACCTAAAAAAAATTACTGGCTGCCGATCGGCATCACTGACGCTAAGACAGCGATCAGAAAAATGATCGCTAAGCGACAGTGGTGATAGGGGGTGAAAGGGTTATCTGGGGGGTGATCAGGGGGTTAAACCTTTATTAGGGGGGGTTAGGGGGCTACACTGGACCTAAGACTAAACTTTGGTGACACTTTTACAGTCACAAATGTCACTGATTGCAGTGATCACTAAATAAATGGTCACTGCAATCAGTGACACTGTGACTGGGGGCTGGGGGGGTGATCTGGGGGGTGATCTGGGGGGGCCTGGGGGGGCGATTTATGTCCCTATGTGTCCTGGTGTCAGTGTAGTGTTGTGTGCACTGACCTGATATCTTCTCTTGTACGGCGCTCGGTATATGTGAGCGCCGCACCAGAGATGACATCACTTCCTCCTGCTCCCTCTGTCTGACACAGACAGAGGGGGCATTTCCATTCGCCGGGAGCGATCGCGAGGGGGTGGCCAGAAACGAATGGCTGCCCCCTCATCCCGGAACGCTCCCGGACACTTAGCCACTGCTCACTGTATAGAAGGGGGGTCCGATTGGACCCCCCAACTGTACAAATGCAATCACGTACACTCTACGTGATTGTGCCTGTCGGTGCCATTCTGCCGACGTATATATACAGTGAGCGGTCGTTAAGTGGTTAAACGAGGCTTTATAACCGCTTTAATGCATTAACCACTTCAGCCGCGGAAGATTTGGCTGCTCAATGACCAGACCATTTTTTGCGATACGGCACTACGTCATTTTAACTGACCATTGCGCGGTCGTGCGACGCTGTACCCAAATAAAACTGACGTACTTTTTTTCCCACAAATAGAGCTTTCTTATGGTGGTATTTGATCACCCCTGCGGTTTTAATGTTTTGCGCTATAAACAAAAATAGAGCGACAATTTTGAAAAAAACACAATATTTTGTACTTGTTGCTATAATAAATATCCCCAATTTAAAAAAATTCTTCTACATATTTTTGGTAATAAAAGTCGCAATAAGCGTATATTGATTGGTTTGCGCAAAAGTTATAGCGTCTACAAAATAGGGGATAGATTTATGGCATTTTTATTATTATTATTTTTTTACTAGTAATGGCGGCGATCTGTGATTTTTATCGGGACTGCGACATTATGACGGACAGATCAGACACTTTTGGCACATTTTTGGGACCATTGCCAATTATACAGCGTTCAGTGCTATAAAAATGCACCGATTACTGTGTAAATGTCACTGGCAGGGAAGGGGTTAACAATAGGGGGCGATCAAGGGGTTAACTGTGTTTCCTAGTGCAGAGGCGTTGCCAGGGGGGAGCGGGGGGTGCGGGCTGCACCTGGATGACACCCGCCAGAGGGGTGACACCGGTCACGGCGCTTGATCGAGAGAGGTGCTGCGGCTCTCTCCTCTTCCTCCTTTCCCTGCGCACTTCCGCTCTGGTATCTCCTCCCTCCCCGCGATGTTCGGGGAGGGAGGATGAGTAATAATCGTGTTGTGAGGCAGACATCTCCGGAGTGCCATAGTGCACGGCACCCGCATGTCCTCCGGGAACCGGCACTGCAATCGTCGGTGTCGGCTGCCTATCACAACAATTACACTCCTGACTCCACAGAACGACGGAGCCTAGGCTCCTCCTCCACACTGACAGTACATAACAGGAGGAGGAGGAGGAACATCCATGTGGACAGAGCATGCTGATCTGAGGCTTGTGACTGTAGGGAGGGGAGATATGGGGAGATATGGGGGGAGTTACATTAAGGGGATTGTACAGAGGGGGGTTACATTAGGGGGAATGTACAGAGGGGGGGTTACATAAGGGGGATTGTACAGAGAGGGGGGTTACATTAGGGGGATTGTACAGAGGGGGGTGTTACATTAGGGGGATTGTACAGAGGGGGGGGGTTACATTAGGGGGATTGTACAGAGGGGGGTGTTACATTAGGGGGATTGTACAGAGGGGGGTGTTACATTAGGGGGATTGTACAGAGGGGGGTGACATTAGGGGGATTGTACAGAGGGGGGATGTTACATTAGGGGGATTATACAGAGGGGGGTTGCATTAGGGGGATTGTACAGAGGGGGGGTGTTACATTAGGGGGATTGTACAGAGGGGGGTGACATTAGGGGGATTGTACAGAGGGGGGGTGTTACATTAGGGGGATTGTACAGAGGGGGGGTGTTACATTAGGGGGATTGTACAGAGGGGGGGCTACATTAGGGGGATTGTACAGGGGGGGTGTTACATTAGGGGGATTGTACAGAGGGGGGTGACATTAGGGGGATTGTACAGAGGGGGGTTTACATTAAGGGGACTGTACAGAGGGGGGTTACATTAGGGGGATTGTAAAGAGGGGGGTTCCATTAGGGGGATTGTACAGAGAGGGGGGTTACATTAGGGGGATTGTACAGAGGGGGGTGTTACATTGGGGGAAAGTACAGAGGGGGGTTACATTAGGGGGATTGTACAGATGGGGGGTTACATTGGGGGATTGTACAGAGGGGGGTGACATTAGGGGGATTGTACAGAGGGGGGTGTTACATTAGGGGGATTGTACAGAGGGGGGGTTACATTAGGGGGATTGTACAGAGGGGGGGTGTTACATTAGGGGGATTGTACAGAGGGGGGTGACATTAGGGGGATTGTACAGAGGGGGGGTTACATTAAGGGGATTGTACAGAGGGGGGTTACATTAGGGGGATTGTAAAGAGGGGGGTTCCATTAGGGGGATTGTACAGAGAGGGGGGTTACATTAGGGGGATTGTACAGAGGGGGGGTGTTACATTAGGGGGATTGTACAGAGGGGGGTGTTACATTAGGGGGATTGTACAGAGGGGGGTTACATTAGGGGGATTGTATAGGGGGGGTGACATTAGGGGGATTGTACAGAGGGGGGGTTATATTAGGGGGATTGTACAGAGGGGGGTTATATTAGGGGGATTGTACAGAGGGGGGTGTTACATTAGGGGGATTGTACAGAGGGGGGTTACATTAGGGGGATTGTACAGAGGGGGGTTACATTAGGGGGATTGCAGGGGGGTTCCATTAGGGGATTACACGGGGGGTTCCATTAGGTGGATTAGACAGGGGGGGTTCCATTAGGGGGAATACACGGGGGGAGAGCTGTGCTTATGCTCTAGCCTGCTCAGTGCCCCGGATTGAACAGTGACCCGGGGAGGGGGGGGGGGTGACACCAAATTTTACCGCACCAGGTGACACCAACCCTAGTGACGCCACTGCCCTAGTGTGTGTTCTAACTGTGGGGGGGAAGGGACTGACTATAGGAAATGACAGACCGTGGTTCCCAGCTAGTAGGAACACACAATCTCTCTCTCCTCTCCTCACAGAACTGGGATGTGTGTGTTTACACACACGTCCCTGTTCTGCTTCTCGTGCCCGCGATCGAGCGTTGCGGGCGCACGCCTGCTATCCTACTTAAAGGAGCAGACGTACAGCTATGATGGCTCGCGAGATCGTGCTGACTTGCCGCAGTATAATGACACGACTGGTCAGCAAGCAGTTAAATGGTTGTAAACCCAAAATAAAAAATAAAAAACCTGCAAGACAAAGGCATAATGAGCTAGTATGACTAGCATACTAGCTCATTATGCATTACTTACCTTAGATCAAAGCCCCCGAAGCCATCCTCGTCTCCCCCTCCGGCCGCAGACATCTCTCCGGAAGGTTACTTCCGGGTATCGCCGCTCCGGCGCTGTGATTGGCCGGAGCGGTGAAGACGTCACTCCGCGCATGCCCATTGAGAAATCCGGCATTCTCAGTGCGCCTGCACCGTTGTCTACGGTGAGCATGCGCCGTAGACAACGGTGCATTCTTATTGGCAAATATCTCCTAAACCGTGTAGGTTTAGGATATATTGTATACACTTACAGGTAAGCCTTAATCTAGGCTTACCTGTAGGTGAAAGTTGTAATGGAGGGTTTACTTCCATTTTAAAGGGGTTGTAAAGCTTCCCGTTTTTTTTTACCTTAATGCATCCTATGCATTAAGGTGAAAAAACATCCGATACTTACAAGCCCCTCAACCCCCCTGTTTACTTACCTGAGCCCTCGAAAGACCCGCGTCGTGAACACGCTGGCTTCTTGGCCTGGTCGTCTTGGCTGTTCTCGGCTCTTCATTGGAGATTGATAGCAGCGCAGCCATTGGCTCCCACTGCTGTCAATCAAATCAACGACGCGGCGCCTCGGGGGGCGGGGCTGAGTGATACACTTGGCGGCTATGGCCGCCGATTGTATCACACGGGAGCGCGCCCACAAGCTAAACCCCTTGGAAGAGAGCTTCCCAGAACGGGGGTTAGTTCTTGTGGGGAGGAGCCGAGACAGCCGCAGAGGGACCCCAGAAGACAAGGATCGGGGCCACTCTGTGCAAAACTAACTGCACAGTGGAGGTAAGTATGACATGTTTGTTATTTTTTTGTTTTTTTAAAAGGAACCTATAAAATCCCTTTAAGGTTAAAAAAAAACTTTTTGGTGCAGCCCCCCTACCCAATATAGTTACCTGAGCCCCATCTCGATCCAGCCATGTGCATGAGAGCAGCGGCTCTCTCTCATAGGCTCACACAGCAGCAGGAGCCATTGACTCTGTGTCAGAATGGAAGCAAGCCTACTCAAGGTTTGCTATTGGGGGCAGGCGTTAGGAGGAAGAAGCCAGGACAACCAGCAAAACCATTGCACAGAGCAGGCAAGTATAACATGCTTGTTATATATTTTTATTGAAAAAACAATATACCGTGTATACTCGAGTATAAGCCGAGGCACCTAATTTTACCACAAAAAACTGGGAAAACTTATTGACTCGACTATAAGCCTAGGGTTTTCCTTAGTCAGGATGGAGGAGCCGGGACCTGCCAGCAGCGATCGATCGCCGTGGCGGGACCGACACCGCGGGCGAGTAGGACAGGTAAGTGTCCTTATTAAAAGTCAGCAGCTACACTGTTAGTAGCTGCTGACTTTTTAAAAAATAAATTATCTGGCTGCACCTCCGCTTTAAGAACAAACTGAGGTACAACTTTTATACTTTCTTGACACCCATTGGGTCTGTTACATTGTTCTTTAAAACATGTAATATTGTAGTAAGCTTAATTCATTTATTTACATCTTTATATATAGATTAAATCTTATCTAGTAGAACCTTACACATTAAGCTCATTTTGCAACTATGATGCATTCTGATACATGTGCATCCTTGCAGATATTTTCTAGACATGATTTCAAGGGCCTTAGTGGAGACTGCAGTGAGAAATACCCCTATCCAGACCATGCTGATCCTCCGGATGTTTCCCTGTTGTGGCTTTTCTTTGCTCCGTCTCCTCAGCTCCCAAGCTGGATGCAGTACACGGCCACCATCTTGATATCCAGCGTTTGGCAATTCATTTCAGCCCGTCGGTAAGTATGAGGTCCCTCTTCAGACCTCTCTTGCCAATCATTCCGCCTGTCCCCATTTATTAACAACATACATATATTGATTTTATCACTTACATTGCAGATACAACATTCATGCATCCGCCCCTGAAGAAGCGAGCAGGGTCTCGCAAAACTAGTAGGGCTTCATTAATGCTTGTTTTATGCCGGTACATGCTGGGTGGGTATTATCGATGTCTGCATTATGTCTACATATTTCCCTGTTTATATGTATGTACATTTTATTTCATTATTGTATATGTGTATCCACTGGCCCAGCAACTTTCAAGTTTTACTGTTGCTCATTGATGTATAACATTTGTGTAGCGGGGTGTTCCCCTTTAATGCAGAGAGATAAGAAGTTCCAGGTGAGAGGTGAGTCGGGAGGAAGTAAAGAGACATTACTGGAAGTGAAAGCAGAGGAGAGAAAGAGACTACATCTCCCAGTACATCTTGCAGCACCCAGGGTGCATTGCTCCAGAACAGAGACTGCTGGGGCAGACTTTATAAAGGGGAGGCAGAGTTTTGGTCGCTCTCTTTGGACACCCCCTCTCCTAGCAAGAGGATCTCTGTGCTGAACTGCTGTGTGCACAAGGCCTGAAGCCCGGGCCGTGTGCTCCTTTCCAAAGAGCCCTCTGCCAGCCTAGCAGAGCCTTAGAGACATCTAATCCTCCTTGCTGCAGTACACCAGAAGGATTGAAGACTTGGATGTCGGTGGATTCCTGTTCCTAGACGAATCGATGGAGGAAAGGGACTTGGACTTGTCCAGGTGGTGAGAGCTGTTTAAAGACAGATACTTTATCTTTACTATTCGTTGGGATTACAAATTTGTTCTTCAAGTGCACCACCGAGAGATTGCTAGCGAATATTGTTTCACTGAACTTCCATTTAGATCAGTCAGGCCTGACTGCATAGGTAGACATTGCTGGGTGTTAGTCTACCCGTGAGGGGAAGTAGCTGTAAAAGGGCAGCGCTAGAGTTGCATAGCAATACTTTATTATTCTGATTACTCTGTTTATCTTTATTACTGTTTATTGCAGGGATCTGCAACTTGTTATACTGTTGTTTATTACTTGCCCATTAGCCTCAGTAAAATATCTGGGTAAAGTACATTTGGTGTCAGTTCCGCTTACTTTAATAGGAGTTTTAAAGTATATTCTGTGTATGTTTGTTATAGGACTGCGTCACCAACAGTTGCGATCACGCGGTCCTATCTCTCTATCACCAGCTGTGCCACGGGAGGTTAGAGCCGATTGCCGGAGGTTGACAGCGGTGCACTGCAGGGCCCAAATCAATATCAGCGGCTCTCTTAACTGGGGGTAGCGCTACACGTGGGGGCTCGTCCGGGATCCTTGTACGTTGCACGCTGCAATCAAGCCGGTCAGAAGTACCAGCATGGACCCGCTGGCAATGTCACAGTGGTGCGCAGCGATTGGCGCCGATCCAACCGCGGCGGTAGTCATTGTACTCCCGGGGGAAAGATGGAAGGAAGAGGAGATAAAACAGCTCGTATTGTTACTGTCTCCGAGCCACAAAGCATGGGTGATGGATTTTAGGCCAGATCCAGTGATCTCGTTTACATACGCACTGGTAGAATGGAAAAACGAAATCCCAGAGCATTTTAAAAGTCAGAGTATACAAGCCATAGATAATCAGATCTATCACTTGATACATACGCTGCCAGTGAAGGAAGAATGGTTTCAGACACCAAAGCCATCACTCCCACAATTATCTCCACCACTATCCCCTAAAGCAGAAAAGCTTAAGGAACTATTAAGCCCGGGATCACCGCTGGCCGCTATAGGGCCTGAATTGTTGAATGCTCTAGGAGACCTTGTAATTAAGTGCCAGAAAAGCAGTACGGTGCATGTGGAGGCCGGTTACCGGAAGCTTAGCACCTTCTCAGGGAAGCTCCCCGTCCCTGCGGGGGAGGAAGATTTTGACACTTGGGTGGAACAGGCATTGCAGGCAGTAGAAGCATGGGAGGTGCCTGAGGCACAGAAGAGACAGCGAGTCTTAGAAAGTCTGAAAGGTGCCGCGGCAGAAGCGGTGAAGAGCTTCCGGTTTGGAAATGAAAACTGTACAGCTCAAGATTGCCTGGCCATGCTGCAGGAAGAGTTTGGTCAGCTGGAGAAGGTGTCAGAGATGATTTATCAAATTGAACACACTCTCCAGCAGCCGAATGAGAAACTGTCAGAATATGTTAGAAGGCTGAACAGGCAGTTATGCAAGATTGTACTGAAGAAGGGAATGCTGCCCAAAGATGCAGATGAAGCACGCATGAAGCAGATCATGAGGGGAGCGCGGCGCTCAGACCCGGTCTGGCTGCACCTGAAAACCTCAGGAGGAGGAATGTCACTAACCTACTCTGATCTAATAAAAATTATTAGGGACGAAGAGGCGCTGCAGGAAGATCAGCAGGTGGCCAAGGCGAATGTCACACCTGTACCAGTGTTGGTCCATTCGGTCAAGAGCCCAGAAAGAGATGCGGAGGTTGACACTCTGAAATCGCAAATGGCCCAAGTGTTGGAGATGCTGACCTCTTTGATGGAGAAAGATCAGAGAAGACGAGAGAAACCAAGCCCAAGAAAGGAGTTGTTCCCGAACACCTCAGCACCGGCCTCCCTACAGGACCGAGAAGAGGTGATTTGCTATAACTGCGGAGGGAGTGGCCACTTTGCTAACGTATGCTCCAGCCCAAAGAAGAAGAGAACAGATAATTGCAAGCCGGCGGGAAACTCCAAAGGGCCCCGGTGAAGGAGTCAACCGGGTGCCCATCATCTTCAGTGCGCTCCAAACTAAAAAAAAAGGCCAAGAATGGAGGAGACAAAACTCCTAGGAGGAGGTATAGTACACCCCCACCAAGATGTACCCCAGAGGGAGGGGGCAAGACCCCTCAGTGGAAGTACAGCACCCCAAAGAAGGAACATCCACCTAAAAGGAACAATAACATCCCTCAGCGGGTTTGTGCCCCCATTGAGAGGGAGAAGGTCAATGCATGCCAGGCTCAGGAAAAATTAAAGTCCAAAAGGAGCAGAGCAAGGGTCGAAAGCCAAAAAAAAGAGGTGACCCCAGTCCGGCCATACCCAAAGGAACTGGTGGGCCCGTCTCCTACTGTGCCCATTCAAGTGGAAGGAGTCTATACTAAAGCTCTTTTGGACACCGGAGCACAGGTGACTTTACTATACCGGGACTTCTATGATAGGCACTTGAGTCATCTGCCTATCCAGAAGATAGAAGAGCTGGAGATATGGGGACTTGGAACCCAGAGTTTCCCTTATGATGGGTACCTGCCCATAAAGATGACTTTCGACCCATCCGTGGCTGGGAAGGCTGAAGTGTTTGACACCCTGGCAGTTGTGTGTCCACGGCCGCCTGGAGCCAGCAAGATTTCCCTGATCATTGGGACAAACACGGATCTAGTCAGGAGACTCCTGACCCCTCTAGTGAAAGAGAGAAACCATTCAGCCACCAAAATCCATCCCATGCTAAAGACGGCCTACCAACGACTGGTCTTAGAGCAGAAGACCCCGGGAGAGGGGATAGGGAAGGTGTGGAGACTTGGCAGAGAAGGAGTAGTGCTACAGCCCGGAGAAGTAACCTGTCTTAGGGCCACTGTGAAGCTTTCGTGGGAACAACCTGGCCCCTTTGTCATGCTGGAATCAGACCCAAGGGAAGAGTCCTCAGGCCTGGAAGTGATACCAGAAGTGATTCCGTTCAAGGCCCTGAAGAAGGCCCATGGCAGTGTTCCGGTGAGTGTTAGGAACACTACGGGAGGACCCATGGAGATCCCTGCCAGAGTGTTGCTTGGTCAGGTGAGCCCTGCTGCCCCGGTCACTTGGTCCGAAGTCAAGGGGACGGGTGACGGAGGAGATGTTTGGGAGAAACTGTCCGTGGAAAACCCGAACCTACCCAGGGCTTGGAAAAAAAGAGCCAAGGCCCAGCTGACCAGGTGTGAGAAGATCTTTTCCGAAGATGAATTCGATGTGGGGTGTGCAAGAAGTGCCACCCATCGGATCCGCCTCCAAGAAGATAAGCCCTTCCGAGAGAGGGTCAGGCGGGTCCCCCTGGCAGATCTGGAGGATCTGAGGGAACAACTTGTAGAACTAAAGAAGACTGGTGTGATCCGGGAGTCTAGAAGTCCCTATGCCTCCCCAATCGTGGTGGTCAGAAAGAAGAATGGGTCGTTGAGGCTTTGTATCGATTACAGGACTCTCAACAGGAGAACCATCCCTGACCAATACACCACGCCAAGGATAGAAGATGCCCTACAAAGTTTGTCTGGAGCCAAATGGTTCAGTGTGATGGACCTCAAGAGTGGGTACTATCAAATCCCTATGCACCCAGAAGACAGGGAGAAGACAGCCTTCATAACCCCGGTGGGATTCTTCGAATCCAATAGGATGCCTCAGGGTCTGTCTGGAGCTCCTGCTACCTTTCAACGCCTTATGGAGAAGACTGTTGGAGACATGAATCTTATAGAAGTCCTTGTGTACTTGGACAATGTCATTGTCTTTGGAAGAACCTTGGAAGAACATGAAGCCAGGTTGGAGAAAGTATTGAGAAGACTCAGCGAAGAGGGACTTAAGCTTTCCCCCGAGAAGTGTCGGTTCTACCAGTCTTCTGTGAACTATCTGGGGCACATAGTGTCTGAAGAAGGGGTGGCCACAGATCCTGAGAAGTTGGAATCAGTCACTTCCTGGCCACGACCCACCACAGTAACAGAGCTCAGATCCTTCCTGGGGTTCTGCTCCTATTATAGGAGGTTTGTGGAGGGGTTTGCTCGGATTGCCCGCCCGTTGAATGAATTGCTAAAGGCAGAAGGGGAAGAGGATGACTCAGGGCCCAGGAGGCCTGGTGAGTCAGTTCAAGATCAGTGGAACCCAAGGTGTGAAGAGGCCTTTCATGCTCTGAAGAGGAGCTTAACCACTGCCCCAGTCCTGGCCTACGCCGACCCTACCAGAACTTATGAATTACATGTGGATGCCAGCCATGAGGGTCTAGGTGGTGTACTCTACCAAGAACATGAAGGACAACTGCGACCAGTGGCCTATGTGAGCAGGAGCCTGACCCCCTCAGAAAAGAATTACCCCACTCATAAGCTGGAATTCCTGGCCCTCAAATGGGCGGTAGTAGACAAGCTAAAAGACTACTTGTATGGGGCAGAGTTTACTGTGAAGACAGACAACAACCCCCTGACCTACCTCTTCACCACCGCGAAACTAGATGCCACCGGACACAGGTGGTTGGCCGCATTGTCTGGATTCAACTTCAGTCTGAAGTACAGACCAGGAGCCGGAAATAGGGATGCAGATGCCCTGTCCCGGAGGTCTCATGCCACGACAAATGACTGGGAAGATTGGACCCAAGTGGCACCGGACGCGGTGCGGGCCCTTTGTCAAGGGGCTGAATTCCAAGCCAGAGGAGGCTCCAGAGCAGAAGAAATAGGGGTTACCATGGTAGGAGTCCCCAAACACTATTGTGGGGTAACTCAACTGGAGGAAGACAACCTACCGAGACTGTCCAAGAAGGAGTTGAGGTGTGACCAATTGGAAGACCCCATGGGGAGATTGGTCCTCGAAGCCCTGGAGAATCAGGATCCCAACAAATTCCTACATCACCCCTCAAAGGAGGCTCGCCTGTTGAGGAAGGAATTGGACAGGCTACAGGTACATCAGGGAGTGGTCTACCGAAGGGGCCCCTCTGATGACTCAGAAGATAAGTGGCAGTTATTTCTTCCAGAGAAGCACCGAGAGACTGTACTAATTGCCCTGCATGACCATCATGGTCACCTAGGGGCAGAAAGGACCTTCCAGCTTGTCAGAAATCGGTTCTATTGGCCATGCATGAGGGCAGAAGTAGAGGAGTATTGCCATTCCTGTGCACGATGCATTCAGAGAAAGACCCTACCCCATCAAGCTGCCCCAATGGGCCACTTACAGAGTCAAGGCCCAATGGATCTGGTATGCATTGACTTTCTCTGCCTCGAACCCGACCTGAGTGGATTGGGGAATGTTCTGGTAATAACCGACCATTTCACCCGCTATGCTCAAGCTTTCCCAACCAAAGACCAGAAGGCATCCACCGTGGCCAAGATACTTATGGAGAAGTATTTTGTCCATTACGGACTACCACAGAGACTCCACTCAGATCAAGGAAGGGACTTTGAGAGTCGGTTGATCCGAAGACTTTTGGATTCATTAGGAATAAAGAAGACCAGAACCACGCCTTACCACCCACAAGGAGATGCTCAGCCGGAGAGATTTAACCGGACCCTGCTCAACATGTTGGGAACCTTAGAAACAGAGAAGAAGCAACACTGGAGTCAGCACATATCAGCCCTAGTACATGCCTATAACTGTACCACAAGTGACGCCACTGGCTACTCCCCTTATCGACTTATGTTTGGGAGAGAAGCAAGGCTACCTGTGGACCTGGCCTTTGGCACTTCTATAGACAATACCTCAGCTACATCCCACAAGGGATACGTGGACAGACTTAGACGTAGCTTGCAGGTGGCCTATGAACAAGCCCAGGCGGCTTCGGATCAAAGGGGGGCCCGCAACAAGAGAAATTTTGATCTGAAGTTTCGAGTGCAAGATCTGCAGCCCGGGGACCGAGTACTGCTACGCAATCTGGGGGTCCCTGGAAAACACAAGCTTGCCGACAGGTGGAGATCTGAGCCCTATGTTGTCTGTAGGAAGTTGCCCGGTTTGCCTGTCTACAAACTAAAGCCAGAAGGAAAGGTGGGTCCACTGAAGACGTGGCATCGGAACCACCTGCTCCCACTTGCTGAGGCAGTCAGAATACCTCCCGTGAGAGACTCCCCTGAACCGGCCTCTATCCTGGATATTCCTAGGCCGAACACTCGGTCCCAGACCTCTCGAGCCAAAGATGGGGAGGCCTCCCAATTGAGTACAGAAGAAGGTGGAGAACTGGACTGGCTGTGGCCTCCCTCGACTCTGGGAACGTCCGCCATAGATCTCCCAAATGGAGGGGATACCCCAGATGCAACGCTGAATCCGGAGGCTACTGAATTCATACCCTTCAGTCCCTCAGCTGATTACTGGGAAGATGTTCCTGACACTTGCGCAGAGGAGGACTCTAGAGATTCCATACGTCAGTCGACTTCTGAATCAGAGGTTCCAGAACCAGCAATGTTACCTGAACTTACTCCTGAAGAAGAGCCTGTGGTGCCAGAGTCAGAAGCACCAAGAGAGCAGAGGGCTCGCAGAGTCATCAGGCCTCCCAAGAAACTAACTTACCCCCAAATGGGGACGAGCTCAGAGGACTCTGTTGTAACGGCTAGGAGAAGTGTTGAACAACCTGATCCTTCCACCGTCCATTTGGTGGAGGGCAACCCCAGCTCACTCTCTGGCACAGTTAGGCAGGCCACTCATGGTAGTGTGACCTGTGGGCAAGAGAGTTCCATCCCAAAGTTTTGGTGGGAATTCCCTATGCCAACATCATGCTCGACATTGTCCAAAATGGTAAACAGTATTTGTTGAAGTTTATCTTTGGGGACCAAAGAGTTCAAGTGGGGGGAGTGTGTAGCGGGGTGTTCCCCTTTAATGCAGAGAGATAAGAAGTTCCAGGTGAGTGGTGAGTTGGGAGGAAGTAAAGAGACATTACTGGAAGTGAAAGCAGAGGAGAGAAAGAGACTACATCTCCCAGTACATCTTGCAGCACCCAGGGTGCATTGCTCCAGAACAGACTGCTGGGGCAGACTTTATAAAGGGGAGGCAGAGTTTTGGTCGCTCTCTTTGGACACCCCCTCTCCTAGCAAGAGGATCTCTGTGCTGAACTGCTGTGTGCACAAGGCCTGAAGCCCGGGGCGCGTGCTCCTTTCCAAAGAGCCCTCTGCCAGCCTAGCAGAGCCTTAGAGACATCTAATCCTCCTTGCTGCAGTACACCAGAAGGATTGAAGACTTGGATGTCGGTGGATTCCTGTTCCTAGACGAATCGATGGAGGAAAGGGACTTGGACTTGTCCAGGTGGTGAGAGCTGTTTAAAGACAGATACTTTATCTTTACTATTCGTTGGGATTACAAAGTTGTTCTTCAAGTGCACCACCGAGAGATTGCTAGCGAATATTGTTTCACTGAACTTCCATTTAGATCAGTCAGGCCTGACTGCATAGGTAGACATTGCTGGGTGTTAGTCTACCCATGAGGGGAAGTAGCTGTAAAAGGGCAGCGCTAGAGTTGCATAGCAATACTTTATTATTCTGATTACTCTGTTTATCTTTATTACTGTTTATTGCAGGGATCTGCAACTTGTTATACTGTTGTTTATTACTTGCCCATTAGCCTCAGTAAAATATCTGGGTAAAGTACATTTGGTGTCAGTTCCGCTTACTTTAATAGGGGTTTTAAAGTATATTCTGTGTATGTTTGTTGTATAGGACTGCGTCACCAACAGTTGCGATCACGCGGTCCTATCTCTCTATCACCAGCTGTGCCACGGGAGGTTAGAGCCGATTGCCGGGGGTTGACAGCGGTGCACTGCAGGGCCCAAATCAATATCAGCGGCTCTCTTAACTGGGGGTAGCGCTACATTTGTAATAAATATTTATATATTTACTTTCATCTGTGCTGTGTACATTGGCTATTATGCCGGGTAACTCACAATCAATGTTGTTGCCGCTTCGTTACATAACACTTTGAAACAAATAAATTGATTTTGTCTCATTGTTTGCTGTGAACATTGGCTAAACCTCTCTCACCTCATTCAAAGTCCCAGGGCGACCTCTTTTGTCTTTTTGTGCACTATTAGGCCCCATGCACACGAGACGCTGTTATTTGCTGTTGAACGCGCGTTCAGAGGCAGTTGGACGCTTTTTTCAACTGCTCCTGAACCCATTCAATGTTATCCTATGTGTCCATGCACACACTCTCGTTTTTTGGCGTTTACAAGCAGTTGCGTTTAACCTCGTTTTTCCAGAAGCAAAAAAATGGGTTCAGACGCAAAAGTTTTCCACGTTTCAGACGCTAAACGCTGCTAAACGCGGCTAAACGCGGTACCGGCGTTTTGCCGCGTTTGCGTTTATAAGCGTTTTTAAAAGGTGACCTATTTTTTAACATTAGAAATCTCAAAAATGATGGCAAATGATGAAAAACTATTAAAAAATATAAAAGAAAACTGTAATTGCTTGCATTGCATTGTGGACAATCCACAACTTGTGGCAGGTAACGTGGCAAGTGGACAATCCACAGCTTGTGGCAGGTGACGTGGCCAGGTGACGTGGCTAGGTGACGTGGCAGGTAACGTGGCCAGGTGACGTGGCCAGGTGACGTGGCAAGTGGACAATCCACAACTTGTGGCAGGTGACGTGGCCAGGTGACGTGGCAGGTGATGTGGCAAGTGGACAATTCACAACTTGTGGCAGGTGACGTGGCACGTTATGTGGCCAGGTGACGTGGAAAGTGGACAATCCACAACTTGTGGCAGGTGACGTGGCTAGATGACGTGGCAGGTAACATGGCTAGGTGACGTGGCAGGTGACGTGGCAAGTGGACAATTCACAACTTGTGGCAGGTGACGTGGCCAGGTGACGTGGCACGTGATGTGGCCAGGTGACATGGCAAGTGGACAATCCACAACTTGTGGCAGGTGACGTGGCCAGGTGACGTGGCAGGTGACGTGGCAAGTGGACAATCCACAACTTGTGGCAGGTGACGTGGCCAGCTGACGTGGCAGGTAACGTGGCCAGGTGACGTGGCAGGTAACATGGCCAGGTGACGTGGCCAGGTAACGTGGCAAGTGGACAATTCACAACTTGTGGCAGGTGACGTGGCACGTGATGTGGCCAGGTGACGTGGCAAGTGGACAATCCACAACTTGTGACAGGTGACGTGGCCAGGTGACGTGGCCAGGTGATGTGGCCAGGTGACGTGGCAGGTGACGTGGCAAGTGGACAATCCACAACTTGTGGCAGGTGATGTGGCAAGTGATACGCTAAATACAAGTACACTGCTGCTCTCTCAGCTGCTGCTACTCACTCTGGTCTCACAAACTGGCTGAAATGGTTAAAATTTACTGTTTTTTGAGCTTAGGGAGGGTCTATGATGAAACGCTTATAAACGCAAACGCGGTTAAACGCCGCTACACGCGGCCGCAAACGCGGCAAAACGCACGTTTATAAACGCCGGTTTCAGCGTTTAAAAACGTGTGTTCAGCAGAGTTTGCACCTGCGTCTCGTGTGCATGGGGCCTTAGGGATGGAGGTGTCAGAGGGGTCTCACCAGACCTTTATTTTCTTTTTCTTTTTCCCCCGATAGTACCAGCCTCTCACCTCATAGATGGATCCCAATGGGTCTAATCGAGCATCAAGCAATGGTATCCAGCAGACAGTGATTCCTCTTTTCCTTGGTGGATCCTGGACAAAGGGCCACTGCAATTATCTCTCCAGTCTTCCCAATGATTTCCTAGAAAGTACAGCCTCCAGCTGCTGACCGGAGAGGTGAGGAGGATTCTGGGAGGTCACATGACATCACTTGTATCTCTATTAATAAAACACAGACCTAACCGGAGAGGTGAGGAGGATTCACTGAAAAATGTGTTTGTTTTACTTCCTATAGACTTTAATGGGGTTTGCTGCTAAATTAGGGGTTTTCAGACCTCCTTCTGGGTTCCTCGAACCTCCCTCAATCCTATGCCTAGTTTGCACATTAGTACTGCACATCCAATATGAGATTAAAATGAAAAATCTGGAAAACTGGCTTCAGCTCCCGTGTCACTTCCCATCGTTCACTGACTAGATGTCAAATTGCGTATTTTAGTATTATAGTAATGGAGGTAAATGTATCATGGTTGCCTGGAAGATAATGCATCTGACCTCCTCCTACAAGTATCTCTCTAAAGCACAGCGATTTCAAGACAATTTTAAAGCTCTTGATTTTAATAGGAGTAATGTTATTCTGTTCTGAAAATTGCCTTACATTCCAGTATTTGCTTGTATTTTAATATCTAGCAGCACTTTGTAACTTCTGAGAAGTTAAACTTAAAATAAAATGAATTGGTCTTTATTCTGAAATCCCGTATTCACTCTTCCTTGGAACTATAACCCCCCTTTCCTTTTGTGCATACACATGGACTTCTGGCAAGGAAGCCCCATTCCCCCCACTAGTTTGCTGATGGGCATAGATAACGATGGCTCTTCTTGGAACACACTTGTCTGCAAACTAGCACATGCAGGGGTTGGCTTACTGGAATATTGTTATAGCTTCATCTTCGGTACCCTGTGACATTACATATATTGATGCTGGAGGTCATTACTGGATTCTACAACAACGGTATTCCTGTAAAAGTTTTAAGAAACCTAGTACTGGCCATAAAATAACATCTCACTTCTGTTAATCGGTTTGAGTTATTACAGTGCAGCCCAATTAAAGCAGAACTACACTGCATCTGAGCACCACCACAACCCAAAAACACTATTTACAGATTTTTATTACCCAAAGAAAACTCACTCATTCATTAATGTTTCCATGTTTTATTTTGCTGAGAAGTCACTTTGAACCCCCCCCCCCCCCAACTAGAATTTCTGACTGCGGCCATCTTGAGTAAGGGCAGATTAATGTAGCATTTACTTCCTGGAATCCAGCTGCCCTTAGTTTAGGCATGCAGGCAGAAGGATGTACTTGGCTGAGAAAGACCCCCCCCCCCAGATGAAAAAAAACTGCTTGGATGTATGGCATCGATTCTGACTAGGCCAGAAACCAGGAAGCAACTAAAGAAATTCACTTCCCGGTCTATTTACCATAGCTTCAAACTGTCCCTGATTTCGAGGGATGGTCCCTGATTTGGAACAAAGTCCCTCTGTCCCTTTTTCCTCCTCATTTGTCCCTAATTTTTGACTGATCTATATAGTTGCACAAAATGCACTGTTTATCTTTCAAAAAGTGTTTCCCAATACTAAACCTTTCATCCAATTTCTAAATTGCTGCATTTGTAAACTTCCAATAAAGGCATAGTAGTGGTAAAAAAAAAAAAAAAAACACTTGCGGGTTTAACCAATCATTGTTTTTTTTATCATGCATGGCAAGGGGTGTGTCCTATGCCTACATATTTTTGCTAATAGGTGTCCCTCATTCCAACCTCAACAAGTTGAGAGGTATGTATTTACTAAGGCTCGTAGCACATTTGTTAGCTCAGGCATGCAAGCGGGAGAGTGTGCTTAAAAAAATAATAATTAGCTTTCATGAATGGAGGAGGGGGTGGAAAGGATGGTAATAATCGGCACGCTTGATGAGTTCCCAGAAAAGTCAATTCAAAATCCTATATTGAAAGCATCTGCTTTTTAAAGTACTTTTGAATGATATGTCATTGAATGCACTTATGAGAATTTTCATATGAATGCTTGTTGGAAAATCTACTAGTGTATGGCCAGCTTTAACCCTCCTTCCAAATTCAAATAACATGTTCTGGCTGGAGTTTGGCTGAAACTAAGGGATCACTATAACAGCCAGGCAGATAGTAATTTCAGAAAATTATTAGAAAACAAACAAAAAAAAAACTCATATACAGTGGAACCTTGGATTGCGAGTAACGTGGTTAACGAGCGTTTCGCAAAACGAACACTGTATTTTTAAAAATCATAACTCGGTTTGCGAGTGTTGTCTCGCAACTCGAGCACGATTTAGGCCAAACCGGTATGCAGTACCGCATTTGGCCTGAGGTGGGGGGGCGCCAGAGCCGAGCAGAGCCGATCAACGCCGTTCGGAAATGCACGGAAAGGCATGGCTGACCTCGGCAAATCTCAGGAACAAAGTTTTTCAGAGGTTTCCTGAGGTCAGCCGAGGTATCCTCGGGCCCTTTCGGCCATTTCCGAGGTTCTCCGGCACCCCCGCCTATGGCCGCATGCGGTATTGCATGCCATTGAAGTCAATGCGGAACAAATTATTTTAGTTTCCATTGACTTCAATGGGGAAACTCGCTTTGATATGCGAGTACTTTGGATTACGAGCATTCTCCTGGAACAGATTATGCTTGTAATCCGGGGTTCCACTGTAATTGATTGAACCGGCATTGCTTTGTTTTTGCCCTGCTCTCCTAAATGTCTTTCCTCCTGGAAGCAGGGTTTTGACAAAGAAAAAATGCTTAACCACTTAAGCCCCGGACCATTTTGGCTGGTTAAGACCAGGCCCCTTTTTGCGATTCGGCACTGTGTCGCTTTAAATGACAATTGCGCGGTTGTGCGACGTGGCTCCCAAACAAAATTTACGTCCTTTTTTTCCCACAAATAGAGCTTTCTTTTGGTGGTATTTGATCACCTCTTTGGTTTTTATTTTTTGCGCTATAAACAAAAATAAAGCGCCAATTTTGAAAAAAATTCAATATTTTTTACTTTTTGCTATAATAAATATCCCCCAAAAATATATAAAAATATATAAAAAAAGCGTTTACAAAATAGGGGATAGTTTTATGGCATTTTTATAAAAAAAAAAAAAAATTTTTTACTAGTAATGGCGGCGATCAGTGATTTTTTTCGTGACTGCGACATTATGGTGGACACATCGGACACTGTTGACACATTTTTGGGACCATTGTCATTTTCACAGCGATCAGTGCTATAAAAGTGCACTGGTTACTGTGAAAATGACACTGGTAGTGAAGGGGTTAACCACTAGGTGGCGCTGTAGGGGTTAAATGTTCCCTGCATTGTGTTTCTAACTGAGGGGGGGTTGGGCTCTGTGTCACATGACACCGATCTCCGCTCCGAGTACACGGAGCCGAGATCCATGTCATTGTCACTAGGCAGAGCAGGGAGATGCTTGTTTACACAAGCATCTCCCTGCTCTATGCCGCCGTGAGACGATCGCGGGGATCCCCGCGGCGATTGAGTCCACGGGACCCGCGGTCCGACTCACGGGGAAGGCAGCAGGGTCGCGAGCGTGCCGCCGGCAGTGCGCGCGCGACCCCCACGTCAGGCAGTTAAAGGGGACGTACAGGTACGTTGATGTACGTGCCATTCTGCCGACGTATAGCTACAGGAGGCGGTCGGCAAGTGGTTAAAGTAGAATTCCATCCTAAAACTAAAATCCCTGCATCTACAGACATCGACAATCCAACACTAACCTATCTAATCTTGTAAAGAAAAAAACAGTATACATACCTTTCCTGCAGCCAATCCGACCCGATCCCACGCTGAGCTGTCAGCTGTGCTTCGCTGTGTGGGCGGGTGCAGAGGACACAGCTGACAATGGAAGCCCCATAGTAACTCTATGGGTGACGTTACTCCCCATTCATTTCACAGCTGTTGTCGGCTGTGTCCTCTGCAGAGCTTCCATCGCTGGAGACCGGATTGGTTGAAAAAAAGGTATGTATACTGATTTCTTCTTTACAGGGCTAGATAGGTTAGTGTTAGATAATGGATGTCTGTAGATGCAGGGATTTTAGTTTTAGGGTGGACTTAAACTTTAATGTGTAAAAAATGCTTAGCATGTAAGTGCTTGGGCATTATTTCATTTCATCGTCCAGAATAATAATTTATTCTGGCAATTGAAATGAATTAAAGGGGTTGCATTCTATGCATTAAGGTGAAAAAACATCCGAGCATTAGCGCCCCCCCCAGCCCCCCCGTTTACTTACCTGACCCCTCGAACGCCCCGCGACGTGAACGCGCTGGCTTCTCAGTTGGCTTTTCGGCTCATTTATTGGTTGATTGAAAGCAGCACAGCCATTGGCTCGCGCTGCTGTCAAACATATCCAATGACGCGGCGCGCAGGGGGGTGGGGCCAAGTGATACAGTAAGCGGCTATAGCCACCGGCTGTATCACAGGAGCGCGCCCGCAAAAACTGACCACCATGCGAGAGAGCTCGCATGAAGGTGGAAAGTTCTTGCGGGGGGGAGCGGAGACAGCCGCCGAGGGACCCCAGAAGACCAGGTTCGGGGCCACTCTGTGCAAAACGAGCTGCACAGTGGAGGTAAGTATAACATGTTTGTTATTTAAAAAAAAACAAAAAAACTTCTCTTTAGTGTTCTTTTAACGCTCAAGCAATTGACGCAGCCAGCATTAATGCATCCTTATGCCCCATACACACGATCGTTTTTCTTGCCATTTTTTTTCTTGCCGTTTTTCACGTCGTTTTTTTTCATGTTTCCTCTCAAGCCTGTCTTGCGTGCACACGATCATTTAAAAAAACGATCAAGCAAAGCGCAGTGACGTACAACACGTACGACGGCACTATAAAGGGGAAGTTCCGTTCGAATGGCGCCACCCTTCATGTTAGTAAAGTTTGTTGAGCGACGATTCGCTCTTTTCAGTCTCGTGCTTTTCAGTCCGTGACTGCGTGACGAATGTGCTATCTCCATTACGAACGCTAGTTTTACCAGAACGAGCGCTCCTGTCTCATACTTGATTCTGAGCATGCGCGTTTTTTTTCACGTCGTTAAAGCATACACACTATCGTTTTTCACGTTGTTAAAAAAAACGACATGAAAAACGACGTGAAAAAAGAGAGCATGTTCGAAATTTTTAATGGCCGTTTTTCACGTCGTTAAAAATGCTCTGGAGCCTACACACGATCATTTTTAATGGCCATTTTTTTAATGGCATTTTTAACGGCATGAAAAACGATCGTGTGTATGGGGCATTAGACGCGTCTACAGGAGGTTTTTCCTACCTCTAAGCGCCTCTGTGTGCATGAACACATAAAGGTTGATTTACTAAAGGCAAATATACTGTGCACAAGTTCAGTTGTTCCACAGCTTAGAAAATTAGGTAAAGCTTCACTTTGCAAAGAATACCCAATCACATGCAAGGAAAATACAAAAAAATGCATTTTTGCTTGCATATGATTGGATCATAGAAATCAGCAGAGCTTCCCCTCCTTTAATATGATCTAGAGAAACTGCACTTGCAGTGCACAGTATATTTGCCTTTAGTAAATCAATACCAAACAGCTGAGGCCCCTAAAAGCAGCATTTTAGCTTGCACGTGATTGGCTAATAAAATCAGCAGAGCTTCCCCTCATTTCTGATCTTCCCCTCAGATGTACAGCAACTGCACTTCCAAGTGAACTTTCAATGCAATTTCAAGTGCACTTTGCACTTGTAGTTTGCTCTTGTAGTGCAAAGTGGATTTGCCTTTTGTAAATAACCCCCAGTATATTTGCCTTTAGTAAATCAATCCCAAAACGACAGAGGCCCCTAAAAGCAGCATTTTTAATGCTCAGTGTACATGAAGCTTCAAACCAAAGTTGCAAAGTTCTATCTGACCTGCAGTGGTCAGTTGGTTTTCCTTCATGGGTAATTCAATCTATTTTGCTTACGGGAAATTTGTGTCAGCTATGGCCTTACTCAGCAAAACACAAACAGTTTGATTTAATCGGCTCCTTTCAATGTGTTCAAATCCACTCTGGAAAGTGAGCTGGCGTTTGGCGTGTAATCTGCATATTGTGCAGTCTGTTGGCAAACTCGCAAGTACGCCCTGGGGAGCGCACGAGAGTCAGAGGGCAGTTCATCAAAGTTATCTCACCGCAAAACTTGTGGAAAGCAAAAATGACTAAACCTCAAGCTCAGATTTTATAATTACAATGGCGCTGGGCTTTGTGTTTACTCCGTGAGATTCCAGTCCATTTTCAAAGAATAGAAGTGCTTTTAGGCATAAGTACACTATTACATATTTGTTACATATTGATGGCTGCCTAATCTCTCTTCCTTACAGTCATTTGCATGGAACTGTGAGTAATACCGTAGCTTGCCGGCTACCGTTGCTCTATTCTTAAAAGCAGATTTTTTTTTATTCTGTGTACAAACCAGAAGAGAGGAGGCGCAGAGACTGTCAACACTGAATGCAGAAAAATTTGTAACATTATCAACTGCTGTATTATTTCTGTTGCTTACTAAACTGAGTATGCAGCAGATTCTATTTTTACAAAGGAACTGGCTATTTCAAATAAAATTTCAAAATTTAAAGCGGAGTTCCACCCTAAAGTGGAACTTCTGCTCATCTGATTCCTCCCCCCCTCCGGTGCCACAAGTGGCACCTTTTGGGGGGGAGGGAGGACAGGATACCTGTCTTTGACAGGTATTTTTTCCCCCTTCGGGGAGTCCGGGCCGTGGCCCGTAATATCACCACGGGGCTCCCTCCTCCTCCCCCGGCCGCCCCGCCAATAGGAGAGAGGAGCGGGGCCTCACGCATGAGCAGTAGGGTTCCCGGCGTGAAGCCGAAAGACTACACTGCCAGGTTCCCTTATTTACACGCAACAGCACCTTGTCTATATGCAAAATGATATGACATACCATTATGCTCAATTCCAAGGGCGGGCTAGGGCAGTATATAGACAGGCTAGGGTAGTATATGGACAGGCTAGGGTAGTATATGGACAGGCTAGGGTAGTATAAAGACAGGCTAGGGTAGTATATAGACAGGCTAGGGTAGCATATAGACAGGCTAGGGTAGCATATAAAACAGGGAGAAAATAAGGGTGCTCTGGTGGAGGCGGATAGCTGGTCAGAGGAATGATAGTGATGAGTAGGGATAAGCTTCGAGTTCGAGTCAAACTCATGTTCGACTTGAACATTGGCTGTTCGCCCGTTCGGCGAACAGCAAACAATTTGGGGTGTTCGCGGCAAATTCGAAAAGCCGCAGAAAACCCTTTAAAAGTCTATGGGAGAAATCTAAAGTGCTAATTCTTAAGGTTAATATGCAAGTTATTTTCATAAAAAGTCTTTGGGGACCTGGGTCCTGTATCAATGCAAAAAAAAAGTTTTTTTCGGGAGCAGTGATTTTAATAATGCTTAAAGTGAAACGATAAAAGTGAAATATTCCTTTAAATTTCCTACCTGGGGGGGGGGGGGGTGTAAAGTAGCGCTTGTTTCCCGTGCTTAGAACTGTCCCTGCACAAAGTGAAATTTCTGGAGGAAAAAAAGTCATTTAAAAGCATTCGCGGCTATAATGAATTGTCGGCTCCCGGCAATACAGAGAAAAGTCATTGATAAAAAAAAATAAAAAAAAATGCATTGGGGTGCCCCCAAATTCAATTACCAGGCCCTTCAGGTCTGGTATGGATATTAAGGGGGACCCTGCGTCAAATAAAAAATAAAAATGACGTGGGGTGCCCCCCAAATATCCATACCAGACCCTTCAGGTCTGGTATGGATTTTAAGGGGAATTCCACGCCAAATTTTGAAAAAATGGCGTGGTTCCCCCCCAAAAATCCATACCAGACCCTTTATCTGAGCATGCAACCTGGCAGGCCGCAGGAAAAGAGGGGGGGACGAGAGAGCGCCCCCCCCTCTGAACCGTACCAGGCCACATGTCCTCAACATGGGGAGGATGTCCCCATGTTGATGGGGACAAGGGCCTCATTCCCACAACCCTTGCCCGGTGGTTGTGGGGGTCTACGGGCGGGGGGCTTATCGGAATCTGGAAGACCCCTTTAACAAAGGGGACCCCCAGATCCCGCCCCCCTATGTGGATTGGTAAGGGGTACATTGTACCCCTACCATTTCACAAAGAAAGTGTAAAAAATTGTAAAAAAACACACAGACACCGTTGGGAAAGTCCTTTATTAAAAAAAATAAAAATAAAAATAAAAAACCCATTCCAGCGATGTAATCCAGTGTCCCGCGGTGATCCGATGTCCAGCGCTGCAGTCTCCACTCCACACGAAACGTCATTGGCTGAGCGGACCTGATGGGGAACTTCCTCCTACGTTATGGCTATTCCCCGGCAAGCGGGAAAGCTGGGGCTTACCCCTATGATCTGACGGGTGACCCCGCCCCCTCGTACCTCAGACCCTGCCTACGTCATTGGCTGAGCGGACCTGATGGGGAGCTTCCTCCGCAGTGTAATAAATGAATAGACCCGCCCTTCTCAGGTTCCCCATCAGGTCCGCTCAGCCTTACACCCAGTGAAGGTGACCCCGCCCCCTACGTCACTGGCTGAGTGGACCTGATGAGGAACATGAGAAGGGGTGGGGTCTATTCATTTATTACACTGCGGAGGAAGTTCCCCATCAGGTCCGCTCAGCCAATGACGTTTTGTGTGGAGTGGAGACTGCAGCGCTGGACATCGGATCACCGCGGGACACTGGATTACATCGCTGGAATGGGTTTTTTTTTTGTTTTTTTTTTAATAAAGGACTTTCCCAACTGTGTCTATGTGTTTTTTTTTATTTTTTTACACTTTCTTTGTGAAATGGTAGGGGTACAATGTACCCCTTACTAATTCACATAGGGGGGGTGAGATCTGGGGGTCCCCTTTGTTAAAGGGGTCTTCCAGATTCCGATAAGCCCCATGCCCGCAGACCCCCACAACCACTGGGCAAGGGTTGTGGGGATGAGGCCCTTGTCCCCATCAACATGGGGACATGGTGCTTTGAGGGGTCACAGACCCCCAAAGCATCCTCCCCATGTTGAGGGCATTTGGCCTGGTACGGTTCAGGAGGGGGGAGCGCTCTCTCGTCCCCCCTTTTCCTGCGGCCTGCCAGATTGCGGGCTTGGATAAAGGGTCTGGTATGGATTTTTGGGGGGAACTCCACGCCATTTTTTTATTTTTTGGCGTGGAGTTCCCCTTAAAATCCATACCAGACCTGAAGGGCCTGGTAATGGAATTTGGGGGGACCCCCACGCATTTTTTTTCTTTTAATCAATTACTTTTCTCTGTATTGCCGGGAGCCAACATTTCATTATAGCCGCGAGTGCTTTTAAATTACTTTTTTTCCTTCAGAAATTACACTTTGTGCAGGGGCAGTTCTAAGCACGGGAAACAAGCGCTGCTTTACAGGCATACTATAGACACCCTCAGGTACGAAATTTAAAGGAATATTTCACTTTTATTGTTTCACTTTAAGCATTATTAAATCACTGCTCCCGAAAAAACGTCAGTTTTTAAAACTTCTTTTTGCATTGATACATGTCCCCTGGGGCAGGACCCGGGTCCCCAAACCCTTTTTAGGACAATAACTTGAATATTAGGCTTGATAATTAGCACTTTTGATTTTGAACGTTCGAGTCCATTGTATTTAATAGGGTTCTAAAGTTTGCGCAAACTTTAGGTCTGTTCGCAGGTTCTGGTGCGAACCGAACCGGGGGGTGTTCGGCTCATCCCTAGTGATGAGATGGCACTTCTGGCAGCACTTTGGTTAGAGGAGAAGCAACTCTGAAGATATAAAAAAAGGAAAAGAAAGGCGCCTCTAAGTGCACTATGCAAAATGTAATAGAGTGCACAAAGGGTTGAAAGCACTTACAAGATCGTTGAGTGTTAAACGACATGATAAAATCAGGAGTCCTCCTCTGTGGCATGTGTCCATCCTCTGCACGGTGGTAGAGAGCAGTGTAGAACCGTCCAGCAGCTGTAAAGCGCTCTCGTACATGTTGGAGAAAGGAGGCAGCAGGGAAGCCTGATGAAGGAGCCGCACATGCTTTGAAACACGTTAACGCCCCCTTCTCTCTACTGACACCATCAGCCTTGTGTGTCCCGCAGAGAACCCGGAACACAGGCTTCCCTGCTGCTCCCTGCTGCCTCCTATCTCCAACACATACGAGAGCGCTTTACAGCTGTTGGGCAGCTCTACACTTCTCTCTACCACCGTGCAGAGAATGGACACATGCCACAGATGAGGACTCCTGATTTTATCATGTCTTTTAACACTCAATGATCTTGTAAGTGCTGTTAACCCTTTGTGCACTTTATTACATTTTGGATACTGCACTTAGAGGCGCCTTTCTTTTCCTTTTTTAGGGTAGCATATAGACGGGCTAGGGTTGAATATTCTTCCTGTCCATATATTACCATTATTATACAGGATTTATATAGCGCAGACAGTTTGTGCAGCGCTTTACAACAGTAGGGCAGACAGTACAGTATTGTAATTGTACTGTCTACCCTACTGTTGTAAAGCGCTGCACAAACTTCTCAAAAGTTGTTAGTATATCCCCTCTATCCATTTATCATTTTTGCATATTATCATGTACTTATACAAAAACATTCAAAAGGGTCCTCCATATATGCAAAGGGAAAAATGGGATGTGATCCCAATGCATTTCATGAGCCAAGTCAGCAAATTCCTCAGGAAACTAACATGGTATACAGTATATACCATAGTTTGCAATGTAACATCAAGATAAAGACAGACACATTTAAATCCAACATATGGATGACTTCTGTCCCAAGGATGTGTGCCTCAAAAGCCCAAGGTGGATAAACCAGCCTAAAGGAATACCAAGAACGGCTACAATGTAATCAAGATTCGTAGGGTATTGATAGCAAATCCATGTCTTTGAGATGTATCCAAGCTGACCACTCCACTGTTTGGTCATATTTTCTATGTACTCATCTCCACAACTCTGCCATGGTCAATGATTATTATAGGACACCAATGGCTGAACCTGGTGACGCACATCCTATCTTTAATTTTAAGTTTTCTAGTTTGTAAGAAATCAGGCTTTTCTAAGAACCTGAAGATTGGTTTAAATGCTGATTGGAAATTCTCTGTAGACATAAATAGCAGAATCAACATAAAAATGTTAAGTAAATATATAATTTGCATATCTGTGCATAATCTCAGTGATATCACTTCACTCATTAAAACTAAACTGTACATATTACAATTTTATCTTAATGCACATATTCTACCAGTGGTGGTAGGAATTGAGATGTATTTAGAAGGTGGGGTGGCTGCTTCTGGTTTGGGTAAAAGATTTTTAGCCCGCAGTCAATCACCAAAGGTCAATAACTAAAGGGCTGGATTTCCAACACAGGAACCTATAGCAGCCTTGTAATAGGATCATCTCTTATGTAGCGCCATCTCTGAAGGAGCGCCGCTGGTAGACTTGGGTCCTCCGTTTCTTAGCTTGAGCTAGGCAAAGACCTCAGCTCCACTGAGACCTCAGGTACACAAGTCAATAGATTGACTCAGATTGATAGTTTTGGTTAATACCTTAACGTCACCCTGAAATGAGACTTGAGACCTTGTCGTAAGATAACAAAGGGTATTGACACAAAAATTGCTCAGATAAACTGAGTTTTACAATGAGAAACAAGTTGTGGCTCCCACTGTTATAAAGCTTTAAAAGAGAAGTTTGTTTTATTTTTTTATTTTTTTAAATCATACTTACCTAGGTGGATGCGGGCTCTAAGACTGAGAACCGTAATCAAAGACCGCTGATCGCTCGGTTCTCAGAGCTACGTAAGCAGAGAGATTGTGACTGTCAGCCTCAGTGGTCCAGGCAGGGTACAGGTGCTGGTCCAGGGTTTTGGGCAGATCCCGACTTTATTGTCACGATTTTGCCCCAGTCTGGACCGGCTCTGTGACGTCAGCCGACAGCAGGCTTCAGCCCACTGTCTGCTGAAAACAGGTCACAGGAGAAGTACAGCGAAACGAGCCTACTGGAAACCATCTACAAGGTTACAATTGATGGTGGAACAGAACAGCAAGTAGCTGGGGAATACCACTTCTTTACATCATGATGGCTTTATATGATGAACACTACTTTGTTTCATATGACAGTAAATATCTTGGATCTTTGTAAAATTGTTTATTGTTTTTATTAATCATAAAAAAAAAGCCTCTTCTGATTTTAAAGTGATAAAATAAAGATACTTTTTTTATATACATAACTGTTTGAATTACCTTAAAAATCCCAAAAAAGTAAACATATTTGTGATAACTTTGTACAGTGAGTGCATTTTGTATGACCAGCCTAACATAATGGCAATAAAAGCATAGAATGCAAAAAGAAGAATATGACTGTAGATGTGCAAGTCAATGTATATACAGAGCTTAAGATATGAGCTGCAATAAGATGTCAGGAACTAGACATCTCAAGGACTTGAACAGTGAGGTGTATCCATGTCTATCGATTTCTTTGCCAATTATATTCACAAACTGAATTGTGGTGATCAACAACTGTCATACTTGAATGAACCATTTCTGGGGGATTTTTTTCACATACAAGATACAAGTTATTACCATTTAAGGTGTCTTAGTGTTTAAGTAAAGCATTACCTATGCACAATGAAGTATACGCCATTTAGATTTGAAATGGCTACCAAAGTATAGATAGATTTTAGAAGGCAGTTACCTTTGGCCATACCCATGGAATATGCACCAACCATTTGGCCATACTGATGGTTGACGAAAAATAAATATCAATAAAACAGGGGGTTTGGGACTTTAAATCAGGCAAGTATCAACAAAGAGTAAAAAGACATAGAACATTTTGCATCATGTCATATAGAAATAAGTACATGAAACATAATAAAATGAAACCAATTAACCATATATTGGACTGGAACTTTTGACATGATGTGTTTAAAACCATAAATGAATGTGGGAGCTGCATCTTGTAAAATCTTGACGCGTTTCGTGGAATTATATTCAACTCATCAAGAGCAGATGCTGAGCATGTCTAAAAAATGTAAAAGGAGTATAATAGTCTAGGTAATTAGCAAAAAAAAGTGGGGTACCCACATTCTAGTATATAGACTATGCTGCTAGCCAAATTGTACGTTTGAAGAGAAGAGGAAAAGAACTCCCAGTGGCTTATGCGCAGCTTCAATGATGTATTAACTCATAATAAAAGTATTAAATGATTTTATTGTACATGGGTATCAAATTTACAAATTCATTGGAAAAGTACAAGTAAAAAAGAGGGATTGGGGGATGGATCCAATTGCATAGAAAGGAACAACAATAAGAGCTCTGGTGTACAAATTATAACAGTATTTACAGTCATGTGTGACAATAACCATATACAGGTCACCACCGTGGGTTGGCATGTATATGGATCCCCGACGCGTTTCGATCTTTAATAATGTGATGATCTTCCTCAGGGGGTATCATGTGAACATCTTACATGAAATACCATATGTGCTAAACCAGAGTATAGTCTAAAAACATGGTCGGTAATTTCTCCATGAAGACCAACCAGCCAGAGGAAGCGAAGAACCCAGGGTCTGCCTTTTTATAGGCTATTTTCAAAAGTGTTGTATATATATATCATTTCCCTGCTACTTAGTTGCAGTCTCCTTCTAACAGTACATGTCATCAAGGATCTGGTCTGTAAGAAAATTTTGTCCAAATGTCTATCCTTTTATTAGGGATCATTGAAAGATGTCCTGTATAGCTGCATGGGTCCTGTCTGTATTGCAGTCTGCCAGTCCAAATGGAAATGCCTTTATAATTTGTACACCAGAGCTCTTATTGTTGTTCCTTTCTATGTAATTGGATCCATTCCCCAATTCCTCTTTTTTACTTGTACTTTTCCAATGAATTTGTAAATTTGATACCCATGTACAATAAAATCATTTAATAATTGTATTATTATTTGTCTTTATGCCTATCTGAAACTGTATTTCATATGATGGTTTTATATTTTATATATTTTTCTACTCTTTATAATTAAAATATTTTTTTTGATATATAATTGTGTGGCTTATGCACCTTAAAAGTCACATTATTTTCAAATCCTTTTGTTGTTCTTACATTAAGGGATGTGGTGCCTATGAAATATAGGTGACAGGTATTTTTTAAAAATTCTAATTTTATTATGAGTTAATACATAATTGAAGCTGCACATAAGCCACTGGGAGTTATTTTCCTCTTCTCTTCAATAGTCTAGGTAATAAGCGCATGATGGAAAAGAAAAACGACAAAAAGTCTGTTGTTCAACCTTGGATAACTTACACGTGGTGACAAGTTCAACCTATGCGATCCTGGCATGAAAGGGACGTTATAAGTGTGTCTATCCCGGGAGCTGAGGTATAGAGGATTGTAACACCAGCCACACACAGGACTATCCCCAGAGGAGCAGAGGTCATCATATTGATAAGGGGTACTGTGCCAGGGGATGGCTACAGAAAGGATATCTATAAGGCAAGTATAATTATGTATATATGCAGGTAAATCAAAGTGCACTGCCACAGAATGATATAGAAAGACCAATGTCCACAAAAGTTCAAAAGAGATCCGAAAGATAGGAGTGCAGTGGCAACCAACGTGCGAGGCGCCAATATGTAACAGGACACCCGCCCCTCCAATACCCTACACTTGGAGGCAATTAGGGAGGGATGGGGGGCGCCTAGTGTGCATCACAGCTCCCGGGTGATAGGCAACAAGCCAACCCAAGAATGCCTAATCATAGGGAACAGATGAGAAAAAAAGGCACCAGATGATATTATGGCAGAAAAAGAAAAGAGCACGTATGAAAAATAAATATAAGCCATATTATAAAGTGTAGTGCTGTTTAACGTTTTGCCTGATTCTGGACACAAAAGCAAAGCTTGATTATTTCAATAAATGGGAAAAATAAACTGCTAAGAGGAAGACAGACCAGTCACATGACCTGCCAAAATCAAGTGATTGGCCTCTCTGGTCAGAGGGTGTTCACTGTAGCATTATAAAGGAACACTATATAGTTGCAATGCCCTCTCCTTTGTTCAATGGCTGGAGTTGCCTCTTTTTTATTAAAATGTGTGAAACTAATTGAAGCCTAGTTAAGCTGTGTGATTTTATAATTACAGTGTAGAGGTAAAATAAGTTTCTGAGAGAGAAAGAAAATCAATGTTTGACCTTCTTTTATTCAGAAACAAAACATCATCTGCATCTGTAATTACTGACAGAAATCACTTAATCTTCTCTATGCTGAAGTGCAGTAGACTTTTTCCCTCACGGTATTGAACACCAATGATGAGACTATTCAATAAACTCTGCTCAAAAATCTATACAGGCTTAGATAGCGAAGCGCTAACCCCGTAGGAGCCGCTAGGTAGTTTGTCTGGATCCTTCACTCAAAGCCCAACACAGTTCAATAACTCTTCAAGCTCATTAACCAGTCTAGCAGTATATATTTTCTGATGCTTCATTGTAGAACTTGGATACATAGTGGGTAATGGTAGGATACTTCATAAACCTTTAGCAACGATTTGAGGACACAGAAGTTTTTCTTGCAGAACTATGAGCCAAGTTAGAATAGAGTGATTAAAACAATAAAAAAAAATGTTTGTGACTTACATAAAAAATATATTACATTACAAAAAAAATGTATAGACCTATAAAAGACAGCATTTACTAATGTAGCCTGGTTGCTGGCCCTTTAAGTTATGCAGTAGAACATTTCCCCCAGCCGTAGATCATTGCTCCTTCCCTAGAAGGACTGACAGAGCATAAGGAGAGGAGCAGAGAAGAATGCTGGTTGGCTGAAGTTGCAGTCTGGGACTAGAGTTTTCCGCTGGCAACAGAGGGGAGAGAAGGACTATTATTGAACGCTGGCTGAATGTGTCAACCCACCTACTGGAGGGTGGAGCAGAGTCGGGGGCAGGGGCTGCTGGGTAATATAGTTCCCAGGATTGGTGCAGTCCTGGGCTGACTCCCGGATCCCTTAGGCCTAGTTCACATGGGCACTCCTGCATTTAGCTTTTCTACACACAGCAGAAGTTATCTAGGAATCTTGCAATTATCTGTTGGTGGTGGGCACAGGAGCGCCTTCCAGCCCCACTCGCCAAAACTCTTTGAAAGGCTTACAGCTGCTGCAGCTAGACAGGGCCAAATGGTGCACCAAGTGGCAGTTCCATTTAGTACAGTATGTGCCCAGGAACCAATGCCCGGAACACAAAAAGTCTACCTTGTAGGCATTCCACCCTGGGCACATACTGCCCTAAACAAACTACTGATAGGTGCACTGTCCAAATCCGTCCAGCCACAGCAGCTACCAACCTCTCAGAGTTAGACAGGCTGCCAAGAGCGGGGCTGGAGGGCGCACTCTTGTGCTCCACCCACAGCTAAATGCCAGAGCCCTATGCACTAGGGCTAAATAAACTTTTATCCTGTGTTTGGCTCTTCCTACTTTAAAGAAGGTTTAGCTGCAGGTTTAGATGCATGTGGGGAGGTGCAGTGTGGTTCAGCAGCAATATACAATCGGAGTCCAGTTTCAGAAAACAGAATTTGTATTAACCCTTTCACTGCCAGGTCAGTACGCCGCACGCCGTACTGACCTCATTTCTCCCTCTCCTATAAGCTTATGGTCACTTCAATGACCATAAGCTTATATCATAATTGTTCAGCAGACTCTGCTGAACAATTCTATAACTCTGATCAGGGGATTACAACCCGCTGATCAGAGTTATCAACCCCTAATGTGATCGCCCCCCCACCCACTTTCACTTAGAGTTGCTTGCTCTATTTGCTACACTTATCACATTGGTTATTAGATGCCTTCACAGTATTTGATTGTTTGATGCCACTCTGTACTTGTTTTGTTTATTGTATCATTCACACAGTACAGTCAATCTATTGAATTCCTTTAAATAGTGGTGTAGTACTAACACCAGACCATTCACTTTCACGGGCACTAGCCATTCGCGCTATTTGTATAGTGCTATCCTTCTTAGACCCACTGTGTGTGGTCATTTTTTTCACTTTTTATGTATTCACTTATCTAGGACAGTGATTTCATCTGTGTTCCACCTTCCCCCCCTCCTTCATTAACCCCAACACCCCCCCCCCCGTTCATTACTCCAGCTCCCCTTGTATTCACTTCACAGCGCAGTCACTATCACTTTTCAAATTTGCACACCAGTCTCGCAGGATTAGACCTTTCGGTGTCTGCAGCAGTGTTTTCTAGTTTAATCTCCTAGATTAAGCCCACAGACAGCGCAGGAGTTCCCTTTTACACATTAACCCCCCCCATCCCCACCCACGCCGCCGCCTCCCTGTCCCCTGTCTCTCCACCCCCGCCGCACCCATTCATCTAAAACTGCCCCCCCACTCCTATCCACTACACCTCCCTTTACCACCCATCTCCCCCCAGTACTAATTACCCCCCCCCTCCACCCGATCCGACCCCACTGCAAACCCGCTCCCCACATCCACCATCATTGTGAATATATTGATTCGATAAAAATTTGTGCAAATACCGCAGGGTCTAAAAAATCAGTAGCACCTTTTTTTTATTTTAGAGGTCATACGCTTTCAGAAAATATATGGTTTTGAAGGTCTTTCACAAATTCTGAAAGCTGTAAGGGAAAAATTTAAAGTTTCAGATTTTTTGACAAATTTTGATATTTAACTTTTGCATCTGTTCAATTTTCACCATTTCGCAAAAAGGCGCAATTTAAAAGTTACAAATATTTGTTATTTATTCACTCAATACAGGTTAAGCTTTTATATTTAGTAGGAATTTTGTAAAATCTGCTGTGTTTTTATCTGCTAATAATGGTTTTAGTGTATATTTTTCAAATATATTGGTTTGATAAACATTTGCACAAATACTACAGGGTCTAAAAAAACAGTAGCACCTTCTTTTTATTCTACTTATCATGTACTTTCAGGAAATATATTGTTTGGGGGGGTCTTTCACAAATTCTGAAAGCTATAAGTGAAAAACAAAAAAACAAGATAAAAATTGCAAAAATTGTCTGGCCAACTGAGTGTACAAAATGGTGCAAAGGGCCCGGCAGCGAAAGGGTTAAAGGTAAGGTTCAGCAATTCACAACAAGCCCTTCGGGAAGGCACCCGACAGGGAACACTCACAGCATACAACAGCGATGTGTAGCAGAGCAGGTTTCGGATGTGCCAACAGCATCTGTCTTGAGAGGTGGATTGGGACCTGGCTGCTCCATACCCAAACATCATGTCCCTGTCCTTTCCCTACTCGTCTGGAACCTTCCCTGCCAGACGGGGGACCAGTCCCTACACTACCCACACCTACAAAGTGCACCAAACCCAGGAGCCAGGGTCTTAGGCCTTGTTCACACCATGGTGCAGAGATGTCAGTTTTTCTGCACGCATTCTGCAAGGGCGCAAAAAAAATGTGTTCTCTATGTATCCTGTTCACACCACAACACTGGTATCACATGCAGATTTTTTTCTGCACGGGAAAAAAACTGACATGACATTAACATTGGTGTGAATAGGGCACATAACTGACGCACATGAAAACTGATGTGAAACTGATGTCGGTTTTCTCATCAGTTTTCATGCCTATAAGGGGTGAAAGACCCATTAAATAGACTCGGCTTGACCCAAGATGGCGCACTAAGTCACATGGGGTGGCACAATCCAATCGAATAGCTTCCCCAGTAACCAAGGATGCCATAGATGAACCATGTTCCTCTAGACTTCCTAACCCTCTGCAATGCCACTGCAGTTGAGCGCCACCTGCAGTGCAAAAAGTAGACTGCACCTGCCTAAATGCATTTACACACATTTACACAGGTTTTCATGTTTAGCCATGTTTATATTTTCTAATCCAACTCTGGAAGCATAGAATTCTATTTTCTCTAAATGCAGCCAAACTGACCGCACCTAAATTCAGGTAAAAAGCACAGTGTGAATGGCACCTCTGAAAAATCATTACATATATTATATATAAAAGCAGGTTTGATAGGGTCAATGTGAATGAGACCTTGATAGCACAGATGCAACACACATCACAAACAGCCATGGGTTACTTTGCCCTTGATCTCTGGGGCAGCTAGATGTCATAGTCATTGCAAGATGTGCCTATGGCCAGTGTTAAGGTCACCATAGAAGAAAAGAATATGTTTCATTTTACAAATGATCATGGGACTATATCAATGGGTATGAAGTGTGAACTACAGGAGGCTTGCTTCTGACTCACAAATAGAATTTACAGGTTGGAAAATGTCATCCTATTTCCTATTCACCTCGGTTCTGCCTCACAGGCAATGATAGGGAATTGCCTGACATGCGATGAATAGTGGATGAGCATGTCAGGTGAACCAGGGGGATTATTCAAGGTTCTGATTATTCGCTTTCTAACGATCAGATCCCCCAATGATTAGTCTCATTGCCCATCAACACTGCTCTCCGCAGTACTTTACAGAACAGCACCCATCATTCCTAATCTAACTTTTTGGCTGCAAGATCATCCTAATGCAGTGACGGAATGATTATCCTTCAATTCTGAAACTCTGCTCTCATCTTAAAAGGTTTCCCAGAATGTGGCTTATTATGACTTCTATCCTCATTCAGCCTCAGGTTTATATGAGAAAAATAGCAAAAAATACCACATTTTACCAAATCCTTAAGGGTACTAAATGAAGTCATGACCTACATGCAGGAACTTTTCAAATGAATATCATCTCATTATATTTAAATAAGCAGTCCAGGTTTCTGTATCTTGCTACATAATGCTTGCAAATAATCAATATATCTCACTGTAGCGGGGTGTTCAATTTAGGGGAGTGTCTGAGTGGTAGTTAGGCTCAGACACACTATTGTTAGGGTTAATGGACCATTTCTGTGCCATGGGAGATAGTATTGGTGCACAGTTCCCTGGGGCCTACAGGTGGCGCTGTCGCCATAGGTCCGGGTTGAACCACAATACAAGGTTGTACCTTTTCTTGTCCCCTCTCGGCAGCAGTACGGCAGGGCGGGGAACCTGCTGTGCCTGTCGGGAGAAGGTATAAAAAGGGGCGGCCATCTTCCATACAGGGTTCGTCCGTGCCCAGGCACCTTCAGCCTGGGTGTGTGTGTGGGTCATCTCCGGTTGCCCTAGGCCCAGAGGCCTGGTTCCTGTTCCATCCCAGACACCTTCAGTCTGGGGTGAGGTACTATTTTGGAGGCCCGGAGCCCAGCACCTTCGGCTTGGTTCCGCCGGGGATCGAGGACTCCCAGGGTGCCGCCTTGCGAGGGGTCCCGGATCTGGGACGAGGAGGCCAGGGAGGTTACCTGTACCGAAGACCCAGCGCAGAGTCGTGGTGACGGTGGTGACCTCTGGTAACTCTCCAGAGGGATGTCTTCTCCTTTACATGGGCCAAATACTACCTAAGAAGGAAGTTCACGTTTAAGGTCAGTGGCAGTGGCCTCATAGGGCCGTGCCCTATTCACCTAGTCAGTGGCAGTGGTCGCTCCTCTCCCCCCCTCTCCGCCGGCGCCTCCATTCACACTGTGGGCACCCGGCCATGACAGCTTTCGGCTTCACAGCCGGGCACTCACTGCGCATGCGCGAGTCGCAATGCGCTCTAGGAGTGGACAGGCGATCGCCTGGGACCTGTCACATGTCCCAGGAGATCGCCTACAGGGAGGAGCCGCCTAAGACGAGAGGAGGAGTCGCCAAGGCGGTCCCTGAGTGGAAGTAGGAAGTGGGACAGGAAGTCCCACTCCTACCGAATGCCCCCACTCCCCCCCAAAAAAATTACATGCTAAATGAGGCATGTAAGGGGGTGAGAAGTGCTTAAAGCGGAAGTTCCACTTTTGGGTGGAACTCCACTTTAACCCTTTCAATGCAGGGCTTTTTATACCACTTCCATACCGGGCCTATTCTGGCACTTCTCTCCTACATGTACAAATCATCATTCTTTTGCTAGAAAATTACTCAGAACCCCCAAACATTATATATATATTTTTTTAGGAGACACCCTAGGGAATAAAATGACGGTTGTTGCAACTTTTATCTTGCACGGTATTTGCGCAATCATTTTTCAAACGCCTTTTTTGGGGAAAAAAATGGTTTCATGAATTTAAAAAATAACAAAACAGTAAAGTTAGCCCAATTTTTTTGTAAAATATGAAAGATTATGTTACGCCGAGTCAATAGATACCTAACATGTCATACTTTAAAATTGTGCACACTCATGGAATGGTGCCAAACTTCGGTACTTAAAAATCTCCATAGGTGAGGCTTTGAATTTTTTTACAGGTTACCAGATTAGAGTTACAGAGGAGGTCTAGTGCTAAAATTGTTGCACACGCTCTAACGCACGCGGTGATACCTCACATATGTGGTTTGAATGGCGTTTACATATGTGGGCGGGACTTACGTGTGCATTCGCTTCTGAGCCCGAGCTATTGGGGACAGGGGCGTTTAAAAAATGTTTTATTATTATTTATTTTATTTTTATTACTTAATTATTTTTTTTTACACTTTTTTTATCACTTTTATTCCTATTACAAGGAATGTAAACATCCCTTGTAATAGGAATGGTGTGTGGCAGGTCCTCTTTATGGAGAGATGCGGGGTCAATAAGACCCCATATCTCTCCTCCAGGCTGGAAAGCATGAGATCGGGAAAAATAAATCACTGATCTCATGCTTTTAGCCACAATCGCGGCTTTGTTTACCTTTGGGAACCCGGGCGTGACGTCATCACATCGCGCCCGGGCCTCCGACGGTCATAGAGATGACTGGTGACCAACCACCGGCGCCGGACGATTCTTTCTCCGGGCCCCCGATGGCACGGGAGAGCCCGGAGAAGCATCGGATGGTGGCGGGAGGGGGGGATGTGCCCTCCCTCCGCGGGGGGGATGTCCCCTCCTGCCGCCTATAAGAACGATCAAGCAGCGGAACCACCGCTATGATCATTCTTATGGTGCGCAGAATCGCCGGCAGAAGAGAAGGATATCTGAATGATGCCTCTAGCTGCAGGCATCATTCAGATATCCCCCCACAAAGCACAGGACGTCATATGATGTCCACCCGGAGGGAGAGAGGGTTCCTGCCGGCGTCATTTTACAATGGCCCGGTATGGAAGTGGTTAATGTGTACAGGCGGTCCCCGGGGTTACAAACAAGATAGGAACTGTAGGCTTGTTCTTAAGTTGAATCTGTTTGTAATTTGGAACAGGTACATTTTTTAAGAGTAGCTCCAGCCAAAAAATCTATTTTTAAGCTTTTTGGATAGCATAGAGAAGGGTTATCACCCCTGTAACATTTGTTTGGCTGTCTGTGCCCCTGTTCAGAAGATTTCACCTCACTTTCTGTCCCAATGACAATTGAATTTAGAAAATTTGGGGTTATTAGGGAAACAAGGATTGGTGATAAAGCATCAGTGTAGAGGAGACACCTTTTCCCCATATTAAAGCGGAGTTCCAGCCTTTTAATGTTTATTAAAAGTCAGCAGCTACAAAAAGTATAGCTGCTGACTTTTAATAAACAGACGGAACTTACCTGTTCCACGGTCCATTGATGCGGACGCACGGAGCGTCGCTCCTCTCCCTGCTCCTCTCCTCGGCGCCTCCATTCACATTCTGGGCACCCGGCCGTGACAGCTTTCGGCTTCACAGCCGGGCACGCACTGCGCATGCGCGAGTCGCGCTGCGCTTCCAGAATGGACATGCGATCTCCTGGGACCTGTCACGTGTCCCAGGAGATCGCCTAGATGGAGGGGCTGCCTAGGGGCAGAGGAGGAGTAGACTAGGCGGTTCATAGGTGGAAGTAGGAAGTGGGACAGGAAGTCCCACTCCTACCGAAGCCCCCACTCCCCCCTCAAAAAAAAATTACATACCAAATGTTGCATGTAAGGGGGCGAGGAGTGCTTAAAGCGGAAGTTCCACTTTTGGGTGGAACTCCGCTTTAACTCTTACAGGAGAGAATTTCCCTTCCTTGGGGTAGATTTCCTCTCACTTCCTGTTGTCTCCTTCCATTTGTAAGTAGGAGTAATTTGTAAGTCCGATGTTTGTAAGTAGGGGACTGCCTGTAATGGGCTAGTCTAGTGTATCCAGAACTGTTTTTAACTTTTTTGTAGATGTTGAGCCAAATCTCTAGCTGGCTTTTTTGTCCCTGAGATTTCATTGGTAATATATTTTCTTGTTCAAATTGTTTATTAATGTAAATGCATCAAATTGACAACAGACAGGTTAGTAAACCATTGTGAGACATGTAAATAATATACAAATGCACGGGGAAGGGTTAACAGCCAAAAATGCATACCGAATAAAATTGGGGGTCCCCCTCAAACAGTAATTAGCAAACAAGGCAAAATGTAACCAGCCTGGGGTTCAGGAACTCATTGCTTAGGCCTCTAGGGTGGTGCCTGGAGGTCTGGAAATATGTTCTCTTTTATTTTTATTTGACCCAGCTCTTTAGTCCTGTCTTGTGTTATGCCGCGTACACACGACCGTTTTTAATGTCATTGAAAAAAACAAAGTTTTTCTTGACGTGATTCTTCTCAAGCCTGCCTTGCCTACACACTATCATGAAAAAAAATGCTCGAGCAAAGCACGGTGACGTACGAAATGTACGACGGCACTATAAAGGGGACGTTCCATTCGTATGGCGCCACCCTTTGGGCTGCTTTTGCTGATCCTTGTGTTAGTAAAGTTTGGTGAGAGACGATTCACGCTTTTCAGCCTTGTGCTCTTCAGTCCGTTACAGCGTGACGAATGTGCTATCTCCATTACGAACGCTAGTTTTACCAGAACGAGCGCTCCCGTCTCATCACTTGCTTCTGAGCATGCGTGTTTTTTTCACATCGTTAAAGCGTACACACGGCCGTTTTTCATGACGAGAAAAACGACGATGTGAAAAACGACGAGAAAAATTATAGCATGTTCCAAATTTTTAATGGCCATTTTTCACGTCGTGAAAAATGCTCTGGAGCCCACACACGATCGTTTTTAATGACCAAAGCAAAAAATTGCATTTTTCTCGTCATGAAAAACGGTCGTGTGTACGCGGCATTAGGGTCCTAATCTTGCTGGTACATTCTCCATGACAATAAAATTAAACTTCACAAAGACTGGGAACTCCAGCTTGTATATTTATTTATTGATGTAGCGGTACCCCTGTAAGGGCACTCTGTACCCCATTGGTTACCTCGACTCTGCAAATCCTCTCTCACCTCTGGGGTGGGTTCAATTTCGTCACCAGCTGTGGTAGTAAATAGAGACTCACACAATATTAAAGAAACGGTTCAAATATGTTTACTGTAAGTTCAACACACAATACATAAGTATATTAACTTTAGTCAATAATGAATACACTCCTGTATAAACCGCCCTTTATCTTAAACTTGTCTAACAGACACTATAAACTGACATAGAATTCCCTAAATCATGAATGAACACAAGTGCTTACCCAACATAGAGGCCTTTGTGAACAGGTTAACAGAAAGTAAACACCTGGAACTATATCTTATGTCAGATCTCTCCCTTCTGCCTCCTCAACGCACAGGCCAGCAATCCTGTACAATATTGTAAACAAGATTATATTCAGTAGGATGGCTCCCTGTAGCAGTTCAATGCAGTTTGGGCAAATGGAGAGTAAAAGATGTAAACAGGGTGAGGGAAGGGTGTTCCTTGAAATCCAGATGTCTTCAGCTAGCCTCTTTCTGTAGTTGTTAATAAATGATCCAAAGAGCAAAATGTGGCAGGATTTAGCAAAAGTGTAATTTATCCAGATTATAGTTTAGCTTTCCTCTTTTTAGAATCTTATGGATGTCATCTGAAGTGATTACTAAAAACCGTAATGTTTTCTGAGCATAGGCATCTACTGGCTGTGGCCTGTATAATAGTGGGTCTAACTTCCGTGGGACTACAAGTACCACCAGCCAATCTGTATGAATGTTGTAACAGTATGTCCTTATCTAACACAAGGGCTATGCCCGTTCACCACATCGAACATCAGATGGATAGATCACGGTGCAGATGATGAGAAGACTCCAGCCGGAACTCTCTTTCTCTGTGTCTTTGCTCTGTAAAGATGGCGGCAGCCGCCCCACGCAGCACTCACTGTAATCTGGATTGCAGGCGCCTCTGGATGATCCGGAACAGAGGCCGGCAGGGCCAATCCTAGGGTCACAGATGCCTGGGTGCAGAAATATTTCTGGCGCCCCCACATGGGCGTGGTTATCTTGCCAACTCCTCCCCTTTACAAATGTTTCTATGGCAAGGACTCACAGAGATGTTCCAGTAAGGAGTCTTCGTTACCCTGGGATCCTCCCACAATCTCTTAACAATAAACAAAATACAGGAAGAGAAGCAGAGTACTCTAATGGGACCTGGAGGGGGGTCTCTCTATAGAAAACAGAGAGGGCCTCTGTTAGAGTCTGTTAGAAAGAGCCCCCAGACATACTGCAGACATACTACAGGAGATGGTCAGAGACTGCAGACATGATACAAGAGATGGTCAGAGACTGTGGAAATGATACAAGAGATCAATGCATCAATGCAGCCTCATCAGTGGCCATCAAATGCAGCTTATCAGTGCCCATAGAATGCAGCCTACTAGTGCCCATCAATTGCAGCCTTATCAGTACCCACCAATTTCAGTCTCATCAGTGCCCACCAATTGCAGCCTACCAGTGCCCACCAATTGCAGCCTACCAGTGCCCACCAATTGCAGCCTACCAGTGTCCTTAGATGGATCACACAGAGCAGCCATCTCCTGCTGTCACGGAGCTTGGATTCAAACTCGCGGGCTCCTATGATACATGTCACACTGATTCAATTTCACGGCGTTGGATCAGTGTGGCAGGAATAAGAAAGTATATTTCTGGACAGCCGCACTCTGAAAATGTTGCCTTTATTCAAATCAGAACAGCACTACAAGCCACAGCAAAACGGAAAACTGGACAGCTGACACGTTTCACACTATCCCTAGTGTTTAATCATAGCTAAATAAGACAATAAAACATTTCAAATATATACCACTCTTGAATGACCATGTAAATGAAAAAAGGAGTGGTGAATATGCATGTAATTAGCAAATTAGTGCTTAAACTGAGTGATTCAAACCTCCTGTGAACATGAGTAAAAAGTGGTGAATGGTGAGGAGACAATAGAACACAAATAAGTGATATTAAAATGAATGGATTCAAACAAATAAATAGCTACATAAGTAAATGTTATGTGTATATACAACAAGAATAAATATATGTATGGATGTATAAATGGTTACACCACATAACAAAGAGAGAGCACAACCATGAGATAATTCATGAGAATTTAAACTCATAGTGTGTAACTCCTGATGTGAATTAAATGTATATATATATATATATATATATATATATATATATATATATATACACATTTAATTCACATCAGGAGTTACACACTATGAGTCGGAAGCAGCCCTTGTACATGCTTCCTTGTGATATCTGCAGGATGTCCCTCCAGCCAGCACAGTTCAGTTCCCCAGTGTCAGCGTATACAATGGAGAGGGGAGGGGCCTCTGACCTGAGCATGTATCAGCAAGACTCAGAGTGTACAAGCAGAGGGACAATCTTTTGGACTGAATCTGGTGCCTGCTCGGGTCAAAGGCCCCTCCCCTCTCCATTGTATACACTCTGACACTCGGGAAGTGAACTGTGCTGGCTGGTGGGACATCATATAGCTGCCAATCACCCCCTCTCCTGTATAGTTAGAGTTGCCAGCCGGCCCAGAGGTACAGGGGGAGGTGCGGGTTCTTGAGGGCCCCCCCCACACTGGCGGAATGCCAGGGCGCAAGTGCGACCCTGGTAATTCCCCCACTGGAAACAGCGGCGGAAGTTTATATTGCGGGGGGGGGGGCTGTGCTGCTTGTCAAGGTGCGCTTTTGCCTGTACCTGTGCTGCTGAGATAGATAAGAGTGGGGGGCGGCGGCAGTGTAACTTTTTCTTCAGGGACAGTCTGTCACTCCTGGCTTCAGTGCCCTCCTGGCGCCCTAGCAGCTGCCTTATGCTAGAACCTGCTCTGTGTGTCACAAGGAGAGGAGGAGGGAGGAGAGCAGTCTGACACTTCGGCGCCCCCCCTCTGCAGCGCTGGGGTGCGGAGCACCCCGTGCACCCGCCCAGGATCGGCCCTGGATGCCGGTCTGCTGTACTAAAGAAGCGATGTTGTTCCCAGAGATCCCTCTGGGTATAGCTTTCCAGCTTCCCCACTGTGTAGGCCACAAATCGTCAGCAACTCCCTGTCACACAGACCTTCTGCTGGCAGAGTCAAATGGTGTCCAGAGAAAGAGATCTAGGCCACGCCAGCCCCTTTTATATCCTCTCCCAGGAGCCGTAAGCAAAAAAAGCGAAAGAATTTATAGTAAACCAAAAATTAAACAGGAACATGGTAAATAAGTTCATAAATGAACAAGACCAAGGTCACCTAGAGAACAAAAACACCAGGTTTAAGGCACATAAAAAATGTAACCAAAACATAGGCAGCAGCGGCTAATGTCCCATAAGAGGACCACTGAGAAGCCCCTGCCACAAGAAAAAATCAACTGGCGTGGTTCAGAAAGTTCTCAGGTAACTCGACAAGGAGTTGCAGCTTTCTTTGATGATGAGGAAGACCAATGAGGTGAAAGCGGAGGAGGGGGGCCGCTAGATCTTGATTGATTCTGAGACAAGGGGCTATGTGAGATGAATCCCAACTTCAGCAGAATCTTTTCACCGTCAGCAAATGTGGAGAAGGAGTATGATCTACCGTTATAGGTAAATTGCAATTGGAAAGGATAGTTCCAGCAGTAGCGAATGTCACGTTGAACCAGCGAAGAAAGCAAAGGCTTAAAGTGGTTGTAAACCCTTACAGACCACTTATACCTACAAGTAAGCCTAGATTAAGGCTTACCTGTAGGTGCAACAAATATCTCATAAACCTACACGGTTTAGGAGATATTTGCAAAAAAGACAGCACCGATGTCTGCGGCGCATGCGCGCCGTAGACAACGGTGCAGGTGCACTGAGCGTGCCGTTAGTGAATAGGACATGCCGTTAGTGGCGGCTCCCGCGCGCATTCGCGCAGGAGTGACATCATCGCGGCTTCAGCCAGTCACAGCGCTGGAGCCTCGATACCCGGAAGTCACTCCGGGTATCATGGCGGCGACGGAGGAGGCGAACGAGGACGGCTGCGGGGGCTTCAAACTCAGGTAAGTACTTTGTAATGAGCTAGTATGCTATGCATACTAGCTCATTATGCCTTTGTCTTGCAGGGTGTATTATTATTTTTTTTAGGAGGGTTTACTTCCTCTTTAAATGCTCTCCATTTTTAAATAGTAGCTTGTGAAATGTCTTTACAACAACTTTAAACTTTTCTTTATCTTTAAGTTTCCCTGCTTGAATCTGATGAAGAAGTACTAACAACTATTATCTATGTATGACATGTAAACACATTAGCCCCCTAAGTGCCTAGAACATACTGTCATAAATCCAACACACCTACAAACAGAACAAAAGAAGCTTTGCCCAATAGAGACGATCAAGACATTGAGATGAACATTCCACAGCTGCTTCATCCCAAGGACAACACTTTGAAACTTTTTCAGAAGACAAACAGAACATTTACCATAGTTTTCCTACAATTTCCCTGAAAGAAACATTAAAATATTCTGTCAAGGAGTTGCTTAAAAACTGTTTTACAACCACTCTTAGAAATTAGGAAAACCTAAAACACATAAGTGGAGGCATTAAAAAAAGAAACAAAATATTATCATGTCAGAGCTCTATGAGATGTCTGCCTTAAGGCCCATAAAATCGTAAATGCTGCTTTCGAAGCGATTGTATGATAATCTGATCATTAGTACACAGCTTTCGTCCGAAATTCTCTATAGTGAGTATTAGTGACAAACATGAAAATTTTTCTCGTACAATACCAGATTGTTCAATTTTTGTTTAATCAGTACAGTTTTTGTCCGAAAATACAATACAAATACAACACATGACATCACTTCCAAATTTTTATTCTGTTGTAGGAGAATTTTTGTACTTCATTTTTGATCTGGAGATTAGCATGTAAAACATTTTTTTTTAAACGGACGATCGTTCATCCGATAATCTCTTTGTGTGTACCAGGCTTTACTGGGAATTAAAGGTAAAATATCAATGCCTCTAATTTAAAAATGTGTATTGTACCCACTAAACCTGGACTATGCAGTATTTGAAAGTTATATATGTGTAGCGCCCTGCTCCTAATGGGTAGGCACTATTGTAAATTTAGATGTCTGAGCTGTAGTTTAGCTCAGAATAATTGTACCAAATTATGGGTCTCTGGTCCCGTTCAGCTGGGTTGCACATTTTCCACCTGACTGTGGGTGTCACTGTCACCGCAGGTCAGGGTTGAAAATATAGCAGGCTGGATGTATTGGGTACCTCTTGCCCAGAAGCGGCTGAGTGGAATTGGTCACCCCGCTGTGCATTCTGGTTGAGGGTACTTAAGACAGACACCGTTTTGGCGGGGTCTTCCGATCCTGACTTGACGGCCCTCATGGCCTCAGGGGTGTGTTAGCAGTTTTTCTGCCTCAGGGGCCTGCTGGCCCGAGACTCCGTTACTGAGAATAGGCCCAGGAGTTTCTGGGGCCTACTGATCTGGGGATGGTCCTGTGTCGCCTTGTCTGAGGGAAGGGACCAAGAAATTGAGGGCTCAATTGGAGGACGTATCCGGATGAAAATCTGCCCTCACAGTGCTGCCGGCTGGCTGAAAGATCCTGGCACTGTGTGTTATGTTTCAGAACTTTATTCAAGTGAGTGATTATTCGAGTCTGTGGCAGAGACTATTAGTATTCTTCAAGTCTGTGACAGAGACTTTTGGCCAAGCACCGCACCGGCTGCTAGGTCAGTGAGAGAGGCCTATCCGGTGGTTGCTATATCCAGTGTGGAAGCTGTTTATCCTCTGGATTAGGAAGTCCTCGTGATCCGCAAGCAAGGTACCTGAATCTCCCCTAACCCTCTATCCCTCTGTCTGGAAGTTCTTTAATAAAACCCTTGAGAAAAAGAGACTAAGCATTTGGTGCAGACATTTGTGCACAACTCTTCAAGGAAGACCCCTAGGACGGATGTGGTGAACAGTAAGGTAACGGCAGACCCAAATCTTAAATCAGCGGCCCCTGCAGGGGTATTGCTACATGTGGGGGCTCATCCGGGATTTGCTGTTACCGATCGCAACTCAAGTAAGCTGTTCACTGGGGCCTATGCTACAGAGGGTTTGGACTGTGTTGTTTTCTGACAAAAGGGGTTAATTTGCAGATCACTTTTTAGCCGTGTGGGCTGTGGGCAGAGCCAAGAAAGAAAAAAGCCTGCAAGCTACGTGACTAAAGGAACAAGTGGGAGGAGTTACAGCCTGTTTGCTGCGTGAGACGCCACATGTGTGTTCAACACTCAACGGAGAGTCACAATACCGCCATGTCTCTAGTTCCAATGATGCAGTCTGCTATGGGGCCCAGGATGTCTCCTGTGGGTACCACTACAAGTGCCATGCTGCCGGGGACTGCACTGATGGACACTGGCATTCGGTTGAAGCCGCATGGGCGGTTCGTACTTTATGTGATTGGAGATGTGGAAGCCTTGGGTATGTTGTGCAACAGGTGTGAAGGACTGGCTGTAAACCCCCGTCTATTTGTTCGGTGCCCACATTGCGGGGAGTACCTGTTCGCCGTAGAGCAACCCACCATGCCACCCCATGCCTACCGGATGGACTGGGCCACGGGCATCGCTAACGAAGAGGCTGGGGCCTTTGCTTCTGCGGCTAGACCTGCGCTTGCCACATCCGCTACAACAGTTATTCCAGAGGGAGATGGCGCTGTTACTGCCATTGAGGAGTCATCAGTGGATGTTGCCACTGCTGTTACCTCCACTTCTGCTACCTCCGCTGCAATTGGTCCCGCTGAACCTGTCCAAAGGAAAGTGGGATATGTGAAAGCCTCCCGCGGCCGTGGTCGAGGCCTACCCCAAAGACTACCCAGACTGTATCCAAAGGAAAGTCTGATTCCTGAGAAGTCCACGACAGGAACGAGTGAGAGATCTGGGGAAAGTGCACATATGGGGACTGTTTGCAGATATATGCCCGCAGAGGAGTTACGGGACTCTGAATTAGATTCCCTATCGGACATCTCTGGGGACGATGACTTGTTCGAGACCATGTCTCAAGAGATGCTATGGGCCAATGGAGATGATGTTGCCTCGGGCTACACCTTTTCTGAATGGGCAGAAATGGACTCGGGGAAGACAACACCCAGTGTGGAACCCCCGGTTGCTACTAGTAAAGTCCTGCCCAAAGTTACCAGTTTGTTTGGGTCAGGAAAGCTGTCCGTTAATACTCTGGTGCAAAAGTCCCCGGCTTCTTGTATACCTCCCGGGCTTGGAAGCGGCAGATCTTTGCCTAGACTTGCCCGGTCACAAAGATTACTGAACAAGCGGGTAGCCACTGAATACAGACTGGAGTTTCCCTACGTTCCCAGGGAAATCATGCAAGAGATCGAGGCCAACAGAGAGAAATGGTACGGTGAGGCTGTTTGGGACTTTTTGGCTGTACCTAAACCATTCTGGAGAGCAGATCATTTTCTTACCTTGAATGATCGCTTTAATGGGTGCTTGTTGCACTGGAGCTATGGTAGACACGTCTATGCTGACAAAGTGGTCATCTGCAGGCCTGGTAAGGACAACTATGTGTATTTCATCACCACTTTGGATAAACAGGGGAAACCATTGACTCTGCCTGATCCCCGATTTTACTGGTGATCATCTACAGTGACTGTTCTGGTTGTCATTTTGCTAAGGAAGAAGATGTTTCCTTCTTTTTCTTTTTGAAGGACTGTGGGGTTATAGCTAGGTAGTGCTAGGTTACCGGAAACTTCGGAGTCAAGATTCCTCTACCTGGTCCAGTACTTGTGTTTAAGGACTCTGTCATATTGTTCTTCTGCCACTAGGTGGTGGGAGTTTGCTCAACAAAACTGGACTTTGTTTCTTTTACACCTAGCTACCGACACACAGAAATAGATATGGGGAAAGAGGCTTTGCTTCCTATTGTACAGCGTTTTATATGATTGCCTGTGTCTGTTTTGTTTTGTCTTTTAGGTACATGGATCTTCTGTCAAACTACTGGAGAATGGGTGGTTTAGATAGAGAGATAGATATTGTAATATACCATTACTGAGAATAGGCCCAGGAGTTTCTTAGGCCTACTGATCCGGGGATGGTCCTGTGTCTCCTTGCTTGTGGGAAGGGAGCGAGCAATTGAGGGCTCAATTGGAGGACGTATCCGGATGAAAATCTGCCCTCACAGTGCTGCCGGCTGGCTGAAAGATCCTGGCACTGTGTGTTATGTTTCAGACCTTTATTCAAGCGAGTGATTATTTGAGTCTGTGGCAGAGACTATTAGTATTCTTCAAGTCTGTGACAGAGACTTTTGGCCGAAGCACCGCACCGGCTGCTAGGTCAGTGAGAGAGGCCTATCCGGTGGTGGCTATATCCAGCGTGGAAGCTGTTTATCCTCTGGATTAAGAAGTACCCGTGATCCGCAAGCAAGGTACCTGAATCTACCCTAACCCTCCATCCCTCTGTCTGGAAGTTCTTTAATAAAACCTTTGAGAAAAAGAGACTAATGCCCCATACACACGATCGTTTTTCATGCCATTTTTTAAACCAACGTTTTTCTCGTCGTTTTTTTCATGTTTCCTCTCAAGCCTGTCTTGCGTACACACGATCATTAAAAAAAACGTTCAAGCAAAGCGCAGTGATGTACAACACGTACGACGGCACTATAAAGGGGAAGTTCCGTTCGGATGGCGCCACCCTTCATGTTAGTAAAGTTTGTTGAGCGACAATTCGCGCTTTTCAGCCTCATGCTTTTCAGTCCGTTACAGCGTGACGAATGTGCTATCTCCATTACAAACGCTAGTTTTACCAGAACGAGCGCTCCCGTCTCATACTTGATTCTGAGCATGCGCGTTTTTTTTCACCTCGTAAAAGCATACACACTATCGTTTTTCACGTCGTTAAAAAAAACGACATGAAAAACTAAGTGAAAAAATAGAGCATGTTCGAAATTTTTAATGCCCGTTTTTCACGCCATTAAAAATGCTCTGGAGCATACACACGATCGGTTTTAATGCCCATTTTTAAAAATGTCATTTTTAACGGCATGAAAAACGATCGTGTGTATGGGGCATTAGTGTTTGGTGCAGACATTTGTGAACAACTCTTCAAGGAAGACCCCTAGGACGGACGTGGTGAACAGTAAGGTAACGGCAGACCCAAATCTTAAACCAGCGGCCCCTAAGGGGGTATTGCTACATAAGTAAAAGTCTACACTTTTCCCTTCATACACCAAAGACATAACTGTCAAAGTGAAAGCTGAGATTTGAAATTAGGTTGTCATTAGCTGTTAGGTTGTATACCTCATAGATAAGAACGTTTACAAGCCAAAGCAGCTCTCCGATCATGAGGATGAGGATGTAATGCTATATACTGTATAACTAAATGTTATTTCAGCTTTTGCTCAGCAGGGGATCAGCGGACAGAACCCCTGCTGAGCGGAGCTGCTGGATGACAGGTCTGTGTCAGCTCTGCTTATGCAGAGTGGACATGGACACATAGCCCGCTCTGCTCTACGGGCTGTCGGATGTAATTGGGAAGGCTGTCCATTTACATCCGACTGCCCTCTAATTCTTTCTAACTAGACAGAGAGGAACAGATCCTCCTTCCATTTGTTTATGCTGGATCGGAGATAGCCAGGTGAAAACGAACATGTCTCTGTTAGCTGAGTATTGAAATCATGCACTGTTTGCAGCAATAGCTTTGCTTTTATGGAGGATTGACAATGCATGTCTTACAGCATGAGAATCATGAAACAGGAACTAACCACAAACAAGTGCATATAACATAATAAAGATGGTACTTCTTCTGATTACCTCATATCATAGAATACATGAACTATACACTATAATACTACAGCGCCACCTGCTGCATAGATAAGTATAATGCATACAGTATATAGTTCACAGTACTTGACATTTCTTGCTGTTGTCCTTCCAACACCCCTTCTCAACAGCATGTGCTTTTTCAAATTATATTCAGCTTCTTCTGGAAATAACTATGATGTTTCTTCAATAAGGGCTTGGTGAGTGCATCAGCAGTCATCTCCTCTGATGGGCAGTATTGAATGTCTATAACACCTTGCTCTTTATTATCCCTCAGCAAGTGATACTTGACATCAATGTGTTTGGTCCTAAGATTTACCCTTTCTGATTGTGTAAGCTTTATACATCCCTGGTTGTCTTCGAAAATGGGAATTGGTTTTGATATGTCTACCCCAATTTCCACAAAGAGTTGAGAAATCCATATTGTTTCTTGACATTCGAGTGCTGCTGCAATATACTCTGCTTCAGTTGAAGATAGAGTTGCTTGCTTTCGACTATATCAACTTATGGTTCCTTCCCCATATTGGAAGATGAATCCACTTTTGGATTTGCGGTCTGTGCAGTCCCCGGAACAATCAGCATCCACATATCTGACCAGTGTTGAAATTGATGTTGCTGGTAGCCGTAATTTCATCTGCATTGTCCCTTTGAGGTATTGCATCACTCTTTTTACTGCGTTCCAGTCACACTGACAGGGAGCTGGAACTTTCCTGCATAGTATGCCCACTGCTGCGGCTATGTCTGGTCTTGTCACAGTGGCAACATATAGCAGCTTAACCATACCTCCCAACTTTGGAATTTGAGAATGAGGGACACCTTGGGATGAAAAAGACATGCGGAGCGCACCGCGACAATAATGGGCGTGGCTTAAATAAGTTGAATATTGAGGTGGCTTAAAGGAACATGGTTAAATAGAGTCTAAAGCAGTATTAAACCTGCAAACATTTATTATATTTCAGATTACCAATTCTTAGATGTGATGGCTGCATTTGCTTTCTTTTTTAGGCTTACTTCTATTTTCACCTGGTGATCCAGCCACTATGTTTTCTGTTTTTCAAAAGAACAAACTGTCCTGCAGATGTAGCAGTTAGAGAGTTGAGACAAACCATTTACCACTGACAGGGGTGCTTACAATGATCAGCTTTTATTTATTTATGCAAGACCTTTATCCTGAAAGAAACAATCTGTTTGCTGCAACTGCTTATAAAGTGTTAGTGCATCTAAATCTGCTAGTCCATCTAACACGCCTGTCCATCCAGATTGCAAATTCTGCTGTTCAAAGGTGCCCCCATTATTCCTTCATACAGAGTTGTGCCTCACTAATACAGGAGGTATGCTACTAACCAGATCACCAGGTGAAAAAGCCTAAAAAGAAACAAAAACTACTGCAGCCACCACATCTAATGATTACTAAGCTGCAATATAATAAATTTTTGAATTTGGGTTTAATACAGCTTTACAGTGGTATATACTGCAACGCTGTATCCTGGCCTAGGCCAACAAGGCCCAGGCCTAGGGCAGCACTTTGCAGGGGGGCAGCACGGAAAGAGTCCCCGCCGGCTTGAGCTACACTGTTAGTGTAGCGCCAGTCTTATGGGGCGGACTGGGCTGAGAAGTAAATTAGTCTAGCGCCCCCATAAAGCGGCCGCACTGCTTCCGGTATGCGGGCGGCCGGCATTCCGCAACTGTTTGGGGGGTGCTGCTTCTAATTTTGACTGTTCTATCATCCTAGACCACAAACCACTGTGCTATATGTTTTCTGCTGCACCATTGGCATGGTTATATTTTCTTAGTCCTCTCCATAAAATTATCAGAAATTTGTGCTTAAAGTAGAACTATAGGCAACACTTTTTTTTTTTCATTTTGGATAGAGTAAGGGAGGGTTATAGCCCCTGTCAGTTTATTTTTTACCATCCCTGTCCCATTGCAGAGATTTCCCTTCACTTCCTGCCCCATAGCCAAACAGGAAGTGAGAGGAAATCTATGCAAACTAAAGGAATCCATTGCCGCCCCACCAGTCCCTCAGAACTAGTGTCCCCACTCGCAAAATTGCAGGGCGGGTCTTAAACAGCAAGGGGTGTGGCCTTGACAGAAAGGGGTGGGTCATATTTAAAGTAGGTGTGCACGAATTTAGTCAGGCCTAGGGCAGCACAAAACCTAAATGCACCACTGATATACTGTACACAGTCCGCAGTCCTTGTACCCACAAAATACTCCCTAATTTCTGTGCTATGAGTGAGAGGCTCACTGACATAAACCTGTCATGTATACACTTAGATACAGTCAAGGGCTGAGGTATACTTAGTCACCCTTTATATCAGAATCTCCCCTTCACATTAAAGTCCCCTCCTTCACATCAGTAGTTCCCCTTTACATCAGAAGACCCCTTACATTAAGAGCCACCCTTTCACATTAGAGTCCCCTTTTACAACAGGAGTCCTCACATCAGCAGTGGCCCTTTAAATCAGGAGCTCCCTATACTTAACATCTGACAAGAGTCCCATTTTACAGCAGGAGTCCTCCTTTAGATCTGCAATGGCCCTTAAATTTGGGGCCCCCTTCCTATCAGAGTCCCTCTTATAACATTGGTATTCCTCCTTTAGGCCCCTTTCACACTGGGGCGTTTTTCATGCGGTTTAGCGCTAATATTAGCGCTATTATACCGCATGAAAAATTCCTGCCCTGTAGCCTTCAATGTGAAAGCCTGAAGGCTTTCACACTGAAGCGGTGCGCTAGCAGGACCGCTCCAAATGTCCTGCTAGCCGCTTCTTTACAGCGGTGAAGGAGCGGTGTGTTCACCGCTCCTTTACCGCGGCTGCCCATTGAAATCAATGGGACAGCACGGTAATACCGCCCACAAACCGCGGCAATAGCCGCGGTTTGCGGGCGGTATTAACCCTTTTTCGGCCGCTAGCGGGGGTTAAATTCACCCCCCTAGCGGCTGCATACCGCGGTAAGAACGACGGTATAGCAGCGCTGAAAATCGCGCTGCTATACCGCCACCGCTCCTGCCCGCCCCAGTGTGAAAGGGGCCTTAACATTCGTATTCTCTCTTTACATCTGGAGACTAGGCTTGTGCAATTCATTTCGTAACTAATCAAAATTCCTCCGAATTTAGCAACTTTCTGACATTCGGAAGCATTCGAATTTCTGAACAAAGCAATTACGAATAAAACCGAATCCGAAATAAATCATATCGCAAATAGCGATTGCCCGAATGTCTTCGGCATAATTCGTTATGAAAAAAGTTTACGAATGTACGAATCCATTTGAAGCACAATAACACTCTGCTCTGCTCTCTGCTTCTCCCTCACCGTGCTGAACTCCCTCTCAAAATGGTGTACAGGGGCGGAGGCTATAGCCGCATGTAAAAAACGAAAGTAAAATACGAGATTTCTAATCGTTACAAATAACCGCTATGTATTTAGAAAAGTACAAATCCATTCGAAGCACATTAGGCATAATAGGCAGCGTCGTTGTGAGAGAGACACGGAAAATTACGAATCAACGAACCCAAAAAAAGTTACGAAAGTAGGAGTTGTGTCCAGAATCAACAAAAAACAATGTACTCTACCGAAAGTACGAATTATAAATCAACTAAAAATAAGGCTTACATTAATACGAATCATTCCGATTCAACGAAAAATGTTGCTTGCGAAAATACGAATTGGTCCGAACACGAAAAATCCTGTATAGCAAAATGACGAACGATTACGAATCAACAGGACTGAAAAGAAACGAACCGCAACTAAACAAATTTGTCCGTTGTGCACAAGTCTACTGGAGACCCCATTACATCAGCAGTCTTCCATTTTCACATCAAGAGTTCCCCTTTACATCAGGCACTGGGGGGAGTGTTAGGAGGGGTGATCCAGAGATATGAATGAAATAGACAGGGATCCTGAAGCCCTGTACACACGGCCGAGATTCTCGTCAGGAAAAAAACGTTGTTTTTCCTGACGAGAATCTTGACAAGAAACTTGACAAGAAACTTGACAAGAAACTTGTCCCGGCCGAGTGTACACACGTACGATTCAAAAGAACCGCCGTTCTTTTGAATGGCACGCACGCGGTGACGTCATCGACTACGATGCGTGCGCTCGTTACATTCGATGCCGTCGCCCCCATCTTGCTACACCCTATACCTAGGAAGCTACCGCTCATGCGCCAAAGTCATTTTGAGCATGCGCGGGTTTCCACGGCGACAGGTAAGTGTACACACGCTCGGGTTTCTCATCGAGAAACAGGCCGACGAGATTCTCCACGAGAAAAAAGACCGCAGGTCGTCTTTTTTCTCGTTGTAGAATCTGGGCAGTTTTCTCGACAAGAAAACTGAAACCCACGTACACACAGCCGGTTTTCTCGGCAAGAAAACTCTCCCGGCAGTTTTCTATGACTAGGATACAGACAGCTAAGAGGGAGATAGTGCAGGCTGGATTACAGTGCAAAGTGCAGGCTGGATTACAGTGCAAAGTGCAGGCTGGATTACAGTGCAAAGTGCAGGCTGGATTACAGTGCAAAGTGCAGGCTGGATTACAGTGCAAAGTGCAGGCTGGATTACAGTGCAAAGTGCAGGCTGGATTACAGTGCAAAGTGCAGGCTGGATTACAGTGTGAAGTGGAGGGAGTTGGGCTGTGGATGGGAGAAGTATCTGGGGAATGGAGGAGCTCAGGAGTCTATCAGGAACTTCTGTCAGGGAAAGGGTGCAGGCATTTAGTGAAGGAAGAACGGAGGTCTGCTGTGTCAGGACAGGAGTGACTAATAACAGGGAAGAGGAGGGGAGGAGAGCAGTAATCAGAGCTGGGGGACTTAAATCACTGATTACAGGGGGAGGAGTAGTGGAGCTGTCAGTGGTGGGGAAGGAGTGGAGAAAAGCAGATGAGCCGACAGAGGAGAGTTTGCAGGCAGGGGAAAGTTTGTAGGTGCAGCCGCGCAGGGGGAGCAGAAAGATCACAACAAAGGCCTGGGGAATGCCCAGGAAAAAACCAAGCATACTTACCGACCAGCTAGCTGACAACCAATTAACCTGTCTAACAGTATGCGTTAAAAACAGGGGTTTGTCCGCACGCATTTGCAAACGCATGCGTGAGCCACAGAGCCACGCCAAGGCCCCCTGGAATCTGTGGTCCTACACTAACTATGAGTGTCCCCACAATGGAGGCACATGCATTCTGATGGTTAGATGAGGACAGGTGGACTGAAGGGGAGCCACCCCTCCTTAAAGGTACAGGAGCACACCAAACACCCAGCATAGCACAATGGCAGCAAAGGTGTTGGTGCACTGCTGGACCAATACAAGCACCACAGGTGAAAACAAACACATGTCCACCGCCCTCATCTATAGCTGGCCATAACAGTAAGCAGCATTGGAAGGCTAAAGCAGATAACAACAAAGGCCTGGGGAATGCCCAGGAAAAAACCAAGCATACTTACCGACCAGCTAGCTGACAACCAATTAACCTGTCTAACAGTATGCGTTAAAAACAGGGGTTTGTCTGCACGCATTTGCAAACGCATGCGTGAGCCACAGGGCCACGCCAAGGCCCCCTGGAATCTGTGGTCCTACACTAACTGTGAGTGTCCCCACAATGGAGGCACATGCATTCTGATGGTTAGATGAGGACAGGTGGACTGAAGGGGAGCCACCCCTCCTTAAAAGGTACAGGAGCACACCAAACACCCAGCATAGCACAATGGCAGCAAAGGTGTTGGTGCACTGCTGGACCAATACAAGCACCACAGGTGAAAACAAACACATGTCCACCGCCCTCATCTATAGCTGGCCATAACAGTAAGCAGCATTGGAAGGCTAAAGCAGATAACAACAAAGGCCTGGGGAATGCCCAGGAAAAAACCAAGCATACTTACCGACCAGCTAGCTGACAACCAATTAACCTGTCTAACAGTATGCGTTAAAAACAGGGGTTTGTCCGCACGCATTTGCAAACGCATGCGTGAGCCACAGAGCCACGCCAAGGCCCCCTGGAATCTGTGGTCCTACACTAACTGTGAGTGTCCCCACAATGGAGGCACATGCATTCTGATGGTTAGATGAGGACAGGTGGACTGAAGGGGAGCCACCCCTCCTTAAAGGTACAGGAGCACACCAAACACCCAGCATAGCACAATGGCAGCAAAGGTGTTGGTGCACTGCTGGACCAATACAAGCACCACAGGTGAAAACAAACACATGTCCACCGCCCTCATCTATAGCTGGCCATAACAGTAAGCAGAAAGATCACCTACCTGTCAGATGTCAGAGAAGCCCTCCATGTACCCCTCACAGTCACCGCTGGCTGCAGTCCCGCCGTTTTCCCTTAACACTTACTGTGGGAGTGAGGCAGACAGGCATCCCTTCCATATCACTCCGCCAGAGACAGACAGGCTGGGGGCCGGAACTTTAAACTAACTGTCGGCAAATGCGCCTGAGCTGCCTCCGCCCCTACAGTAAAAAAAAAAAAAAAAAGAGTCCCACTCTGCTACTGCCTCCTGGGGCCCCACTGATGGAAGGATGGGGCCCCAGCAAATGTAAATTAAATGATTGGTCAATCTATAAGCTGCTCACAAGCTTTGAAAACTGCCTGCACTCTAAAAGAGTGAGTGGCAGTGGAGGGAATGAGGGAAACAGCTCAGCTGAGCGGGACTGCGGGCAGAATCCGTGACTGTTGGGAGGTATGGCTTAACAATTGCTCAATTGTCATTGTTGGGTAGCAAGTTCTCTGCTTCATTGCTCTTTTGATAGCCTGGTTCCATAGGAGTTTTTACTTACTTTGCATCTTGCATATGGAATCGTTCCAAGATTTGAGATTTTCTGAGATGAAAAGATAACTTCAATCTTTTTCTCTCTGTATTTGGATTCCTGGATAGTAGCTAATGTTCCCTAGCTCTTTGATTTCAAAATTTTCTTTCAGCTTGTGAACTATCTGATATAAATCCCCTTCTTGTTCAAAACAGGTTAGAATATCATCAACATAGCCAGGGTGGCTTTGGCCAATTATGTTTCAGGGGGTTTAGTACACGCCCCACACTATATAAGGCCGCCTCCATGGCGGCCTTGTGTAGTGTGTTGCAGTGGTTAAAGAGAGCTTACAGAGAGAGAGAGACAGTGTCATGTATATTGAGTAATGGCCCATACACACGATCGTTTTTCATGCCGTTAAAACTGCCATTTTTAAAAATGGCCCTGAAAAATGATCGTGTGTATGCTCCAGAGCATTTTTAACGACGTGAAAAACAGCAATTAAAAATTTCGGACATGCTCTCTTTTTTCACGTCGTTTTTCATGTCGTTTTTTTTTTAACGACGTGAAAAACGATAGTGTGTATGCTTTCACGAGGTGAAAAAAAACGCGCATGCTCAGAAGCAACTATGAGACGGGAGCGCTCGTTTTGGTAAAGCTAATGTTGGAAATGGAGATGGCACATTCGTCACGGTGGAATTAATAGCATCGTTTTAATGCTGCGCATTCCGTTCTTCTTTTGCTAATGACATTGAGAGTTATGCCAAACTTGTTTCTAAAGTAATTCCAAATTGCTCTAATGATTGTAAAATATTATTTCTAAGCCGCACCTCCCTCCTAAATAATACTAATAATAATAAAATAATGTAAATATCCTTTTTTTTAAATTATATTTTACTATTGTATTTTTAATTTTTGGGGACCTTGTTTTTTATTTTTTGGCTTAAATTATTCTTGTGTAAAGTTACCACACCAACCTTCAAAATGTGTCTAATTTGGCCTCAGGGAGGTTTGTGTCCCTTGATAATAACAATAATATTATTTGAGATGTCCCTGCCTGCTCCCTAGCAAGCTCTCTTTTGAAATACAAATCACATAGTCAAGTTTTTTAAGGCAAACAAAAAAAACCTTTATTTCGGAACATAACAAATTAAAGGGGAAGGCAGCACTGGAGAGCCTGCTTGCATTTGTGCATCCCTTTGACCGCACAACAACCATCCAAGATGTGAAAACCAAAATAGAGATTAGATCCCAAAAAAAAAGGAGCCCAATCTTGTCTTGAGCTCCCAGAGGTCAGGAGCCACAGCAGATAAGTCCTATATGTCCCCAGTCTGTGGTACTACAGCAGGCATTATTTTCTCCTCTTCCTTGTAGCCTTCTCTCCAGCCTTCTCTGCAGCCTTGGTTGGTTTCTTCCTTGGAGGCTGGGGATCAGGAGGAGAGGTTGTAGCAGGAGGAGTAGTAGGAGGAGGAGGAGGAGGTGGAGGAGTAGGGACAACCTCCGTTATATCGCTGTACATGGTGAGTTCACCCAGCAAGCCCTTATTGATCACTTTTAAAAGCAGGGTCTCACTATACACCTTTTTCCGTAAGTCCATTTGCCCTAGTTTGTGGGCGAGGACTGCGGCAAATCCCTCATCAACAGAGGGTGCCTCTCTGAGGGCCGCTGTTGCCTCTCTGATGAAGGCCCTGGTTTCCTCCTCCACCTGCCTACCTCTTCTTGGCCCTCGTGGTTTAACTACCAGGGGAGGCATCTGGGCTCTTGTGCTGGGCCCAGCCTCCTCCTGGGTGCCACTGGGCCCTGCCTCCTCCTGATCCCCAACATCACCCTCTTCCTGGCTCTGCTCTGGCTGTAAAAAAAGAAAGGGACATTATTTATTTTGGCCCACCATCATTCACAGACATTGTTCACCTCTAGACATTGTTGAAATCAATGTCAAAAGTTATGTCATTTTCATTGATTCCGCATCCTGGTTTTGTTGCATTGTCCACATAAAATTAGGCCACTACTGTATCTTGCTCTTAAAAAACTTTATTGGTAGAAGTTTACATACCTAACAATACTAACATCTATTTAAATTCTACAATTTTGTAAGATATAAATATAGATATCAATACTTTACCTGGCTCCATATCTCCAAATCTGCCTCCTTAAGGACCTCATCTTGATCCTCAGAGGAAGCCAGAGCAGGGTTGCCAGGAAGGCTGGAGGACTGGCTGCAGGGAAGGCTGGAGGGTTGGCTACAAGGAAGGCTGGATTGACCTCTGGGGGGAAGGGTGGACAGAGATTCCCTCACTTCCAGCTGGTCATCCAGGAAAGATAACTTGCTGTAGTACCACAGACTGGGTTTATAAACCTTATCTGCTGCAGCACCTGACCTCTGGAACCTCAGGCCCATAGTCCTCTGGGTCCTGTATGTCCCTCTGATGGTCGCTATTTTGGTTTTCACATCTTGGAGAGTTGTTGTGGGTATCTTGGTTTGCACAAATGCAAGCAGGCTCTCCAGTGCTGCTTTCCTGGCGTCTTTATTTTTATTCGCGCCACTTTTGGTTTGCCATAGTATAGGTAGCTCTTGCCATTTGTCTATGAACTCCCCCATGAATTCCGGGTTTTTGAAAGTATTCATGATATCTGTAAAAGCGAGAAACAAAATATATATTTTTCAGGCAACATTCCTCAAATGTGCATTTTCTACATATTTTTTACGCACAAATCTCCTCGTCTGATGAACTTGAAATGCTTAAATTGTTAGGTACCTTCGTCAAGACGTTCGTTGCTAACTCCCTCTCCCGCCAAATGAACGTATTTTCGAGACATGGATCTTCACTTGATATACACTGCGCATGCGTGAAACTCTGCACGCTTTCCCCGCCCCTGACGTTCGATATTGCACTTTCCCCGCCCCTTCTCGCTCGTCGTAGTGCTTAACAAAACATTGCGGAGACACAGGTGGCTGAGATTACCTCTACAGAGGAGGAAATTCCAGAGGAGCCCAAATCCAGATCCAGGAGATATAAGGCATCCAACATGTCATTCGAGGAAATGGTGGAGATGGTCGCCATTTTGAAGAGGGAGGATTATGATGCCAAGCATGGGCCGTATAAAAGGCCTAATCTGGTCAAGGCAAAAATTATGGGCAAAGTGGTCAAAAGTCTTCGCAAAAAATTCGGGGTGTGCAGAACGAAGGAACAGCTCAGAAAACGTTGGTCTGATCTGAAGTTGCGGGAGCCCGACCAATACAAAAGAATCAAGAAAGTTTTAGGAAAAAGTAAGTTATTTTTTAATATTTTCCATGGTACATATTATTTACTTGTATTCTGTCGTGTATTTTTGACTTTGATATAGTACAGTGAAAGATACCATCTTTCAGGTTCGTCCGCACAGTAAACGGACGTATTAAACCTCTTTCTCCGTACAGTTCCTCAAACGATGTTTTAGGATCATCCAGTGTGAACACCCATGTATTTTATTTTATTTGGGGGAGCAAATTTTGTAATCACTTATTTTTTAGGTGCTAATCCAAAGGACATTTGTTTGTTTGAAAAAAGGATATGCATGGTAATGTTAAGTGAGTGAATGCTCAGCAGCTGATGAAACATCTGAACGCAGTAGTACAAGTGTGGGCCTAAAGCCAAAAAGCTTGAGGGTGTCACACACACAGGTGATCCTGTGTATATACTTTGGGGTGTTACAATGTGTCAAATTTGTGTTTAAAAAGTATATGCTATGGTTTTGGCTATGTATCCAATCATGTGTTCTGGTTGGCACTGGGGGTCCATTTTAAAATGGAGCAGGCTTCAAAAGAATGTTTACAAAGTATGTTATCATGTTTAGTTTTTTTTTTAAATTGAGTCGCTACTAATGAAACTATACCTTTTATTTCAATCTCCCTAGGGATTCCAATAGCTACCTCAGATGAGCCGATAATTGCAACACCTACAACAATACCCCCAGAACCCCAGGATGGAGAGGAACGTGATGTTGTGGAAGTGGAAAGTGGCACCACAACAGGTCAGAGAGAAACCAGACACATGCATGTTAAATAGATGTAGGCCTACATATTCTATCCTACATTTTTCTTTTTATACATTTAGGTGCAGTTCTGGCCGAAGACCCCAAAAAGTTGACACATCACAGTGCCCAGATCCTGATCCAATACCTCATGGTCTGCTGTCGTGACCTCGAAAAAATTAAGGGAGACTTGATAGAGATCAGGGCAAATACCAAGCGGGTGGAGGAAAGGCTCCAAAATATCATGGCTGTGCTTGGGCGTGTCTAATGTTTTTACACCAAAGAACGTTTAAATTGCTGAGTTTTGGAAGGTTTTTTGTTGTTTTTCCCTTTAATGACTAGCACATGTTTAGCTTTTTCACAATTTTTTAGAATATAGTTTGTTTACGCATGGCTGGTCATGCGTTTTAATACCCCAAAAATGAAGGGAACATCCACATTTCAAAGGAAGTTTACCACCAAAAAAAGAAATAAAGGTATTTTTACATTCCAAATAATTGTGGCTTCATTATGTAAATGTGGTGCTGAGTGAACTAATCAATGTTTTGTGTTTACACTGACAATGAAGGCTAATTAAGAATGATAAATACACATGGCAATACAAGTGCACTAGGTAAACCTACATGAAACATAAAACATTATAAAATGAAAACACCAAACCAATCTTTACTCCATAAAATAATGTATTTATTTGAAAACAAAATTTTAAACATTTTTCTGGCATTTCAATGGCCCCCCTACCCATAAAATATTCCACATATTGGTTACGGACCTCACATCCGGTTGGGGGGGCCAAGCCAGGACGGCCAGGTTCCAGGGCCACTAAAGTTTCTTGATTGAGTAAAGAGGCCTCAGGCCCACTCAAAGCTATATAACTGGTGGAATGCACCCATAGGAAATTATGAAGCACACAGCAAGTCATTACCACATGGTTCCATTTGTATGGGGCAAGGTGGATGGAAGTCATGAAGAGGCAAAATCGGCTGGCCATGATGCCAAAGGCATTTTCCACCACCCTTCTGGCTCTGGCCAGCCGATAATTGAACACCCTCCTCTCAGGGGTGAGGGTGCGTTGCGGGAATGGCCTCATCAAATGGGGTCCCAGGCCAAACGCCTCATCTGCAACAAACACAAAAGGTAGTCCCTCCACATTCTGCTCCGCTGGTGGCAAGGCCAGCAGATCCAAAAGGAGCCGTTCCCCAAACTCCGTCTGGGCAAATACTCCTCCATCAGACATCCTGCCATTCTTGCCAACGTCCACATAGAGGAACTCGTAGGTGGCCAACACCACTGCCATCATCACAATGCTGTGGAACCTCTTATAGTTATAATAAAAGGATCCTGAATGGGGTGGTGGGTTGACCCGAACATGTTTGCCGTCGATGGCTCCTCCACAGTTCGGAAAGTTCTATCGCTGGGCAAACTCGGAAGCCACATTCTGCCATTCATGTGGCGAAGAAGGGAACTGTGGAATTAAAGAAAGAATAAATTAATACTTTGAGCCAGAAACATTGAAAGCTGATTTCATAAAAACATTCATGTCCAACATTGGTAGAAACTGTAAAAAAAAAAAAAGATTAGTAAGCAACAACAAACCTAAAAAAAACAATAAATAAAAATTGGGGGGGGGGGGTTGAAGATGAGTTGGGAATATCACAAATGGAGGCTGTAGCACTCTGTATGAAGTTAAAAAAAAGGAACATTCCTAGGCAATCTTTAGGTTGCGTTTTGGGTAAAGCACTACGATGGAACATAGAATAAAATACATGGAAATGACTAGGCAAGGTAGGTATGGCCCCAGGATAGCATGCTGGAGAGGTTAGGTAAGCCAAATTTACAGGTAGGCCTCAAAACCAAAACTTTTACTATTAAAACATGGGGAGAAAGGGGACATTCCCTGCAGCTAAGAATCATGTGAATTAGGGACTGCTAATAAAGCAAAATAAAAAGTATCCAAAACAAAAATACATACAATGTGAAGTTTTTAAGAAGAACACTTACCTTAATATAGTCCTCCTGCAAAACTTGAAGGATGGCAGAACAAGTCTCTGGTATAATGATACCCAGAGCCTGGGGGGATATGCCTGTGGAGATCTTAAGGTCCTGCAGGCTTCTCCCAGTCGCCAGGTATCGCAACGTGGCAATGAGCCTCTGCTCAGCACTGATGGCTTCACGCATAACGGTGTCCTGCCTGGTAATGTAGGGGGACACCAAAGCCAACAGATGCTGAAATACGGGGTCAGACATCCTGAGAAAATTCCTGAAATCATCAGGATTATTCTCCCTGATCTCCCGCAACAAAGGCATGTGACAGAATTGGTGCCGCTGGAGCAACCAATTCTTGGTCCATGAACTCCTCCTGACCCTGCTCATGGCATGGAGTCGGGATACAGCATGAACCCCTGCACCAACTACAGCACGAACTCTACGACGAGTACGTAGCCGCAACATGGCTAGATAACGGTCGGCTGAACAGAACGAACTAGAAGAACGCACGGAAGAACAGCAAGGCCAATGAAGAACAAGCTGAAAAACAGGAACGAGCAGAGCAGACCGCACTGAATAAACAGATACGAACTGACTGCACGCACTGCCAAACAGATACGAACCCACAGGCACAAACTGAACTCCACAAAACGATCTTCAAAGCACGAAGTCTGAAAAGCGCGAATCGTCTCTCACCAAACTTTTACTAACACGCGGTAACACGGAATTAGCAAAAGCGTCCCAAAGGGTGGCGTCATTAGAACAGAACTTCCCCTTTATAGTGCCGTCGTACGTGTTGTACGTCACTGCTAGGGATGAGCTTCGTGTTCGAGTCGAACATACGTTCGACTCGAACATCGGCTGTTCGATCGTTCGACGAAGATCGAACGATTTGGGCTGTTCGCGCCAAATTCGAGTGACGCGAACGGCCCACAATGCACTACGCCATCGCAGTGTCATCCAGGCGCTGTGATTGGCCAAGCATGCACTGTGACCCCGCATGCTTGGCCAATCACAGCGCCGGCAGCGAGGAGAGCAATGATTGGCCACAGGCAGGATGCCTGTGGCCAATTATTGCTGAGGGTGTTTAGTACACGCCCCACACTATAAAAGGCCGCCAGCACGGCGGCCTAGTGTAGTGTGTTCCGGAGCAGGGATAGAGCAGCATAGGCAGGGACAGTGACTTTTATTTCTTTCTTGCTTAACCTGGATTCCTTTAGTTTAGGGAAAGAGAAGGATAGGTAGGGAGAGTGTCAGTGTGTTTTGTGCTTGTGCTATATTGTGCTTAAAAAAAACATTTTTTCTAGGGACAGAAAACTGTAGGTAGGGAGAGTGTGTCAGTTTCTTTCACTGTCAAAGTCCTGGTTTCCAGGGACCTGGAAGGACAGTGAGTGAATTCTCCTTGTGCTAAATTGTGCTTAAAAAAAACATTTTTTCTAGGGACAGAAAACTGTAGGTAGGGAGAGTGTGTCAGTTTCTTTCACTGTCAAAGTCCTTGTTTCCAGGGACCTGGAAGGACAGTGAGTGAATTCTCCTTGTGCTAAATTGTGCTTAAAAAAAACATTTTTTCTAGGGACAGAAAACTGTAGGTAGGGAGAGTGTGTCAGTTTCTTTCACTGTCAAAGTCCTTGTTTCCAGGGACCTGGAAGGACAGTGAGTGAATTCTCCTTGTGCTAAATTGTGCTTAAAAAAAACATTTTTTCTAGGGACAGAAAACTGTAGGTAGGGAGAGTGTGTCAGTTTCTTTCACTGTCAAAGTCCTTGTTTCCAGGGACCTGGAAGGACAGTGAGTGAATTCTCCTTGTGCTAAATTGTGCTTAAAAAAAACATTTTTTCTAGGGACAGAAAACTGTAGGTAGGGAGAGTGTGTCAGTTTCTTTCACTGTCAAAGTCCTTGTTTCCAGGGACCTGGAAGGACAGTGAGTGAATTCTCCTTGTGCTAAATTGTGCTTAAAAAAAACATTTTTTCTAGGGACAGAAAACTGTAGGTAGGGAGAGTGTGTCAGTTTCTTTCACTGTCAAAGTCCTTGTTTCCAGGGACCTGGAAGGACAGTGAGTGAATTCTCCTTGTGCTAAATTGTGCTTAAAAAAAACATTTTTTCTAGGGACAGAAAACTGTAGGTAGGGAGAGTGTGTCAGTTTCTTTCACTGTCAAAGTCCTTGTTTCCAGGGACCTGGAAGGACAGTGAGTGAATTCTCCTTGTGCTAAATTGTGCTTAAAAAAAACATTTTTTCTAGGGACAGAAAACTGTAGGTAGGGAGAGTGTGTCAGTTTCTTTCACTGTCAAAGTCCTTGTTTCCAGGGACCTGGAAGGACAGTGAGTGAATTCTCCTTGTGCTAAATTGTGCTTAAAAAAAACATTTTTTCTAGGGACAGAAAACTGTAGGTAGGGAGAGTGTGTCAGTTTCTTTCACTGTCAAAGTCCTTGTTTCCAGGGACCTGGAAGGACAGTGAGTGAATTCTCCTTGTGCTAAATTGTGCTTAAAAAAAACATTTTTTCTAGGGACAGAAAACTGTAGGTAGGGAGAGTGTGTCAGTTTCTTTCACTGTCAAAGTCCTTGTTTCCAGGGACCTGGAAGGACAGTGAGTGAATTCTCCTTGTGCTAAATTGTGCTTAAAAAAAACATTTTTTCTAGGGACAGAAAACTGTAGGTAGGGAGAGTGTGTCAGTTTCTTTCACTGTCAAAGTCCTTGTTTCCAGGGACCTGGAAGGACAGTGAGTGAATTCTCCTTGTGCTAAATTGTGCTTAAAAAAAACATTTTTTCTAGGGACAGAAAACTGTAGGTAGGGAGAGTGTGTCAGTTTCTTTCACTGTCAAAGTCCTTGTTTCCAGGGACCTGGAAGGACAGTGAGTGAATTCTCCTTGTGCTAAATTGTGCTTAAAAAAAACATTTTTTCTAGGGACAGAAAACTGTAGGTAGGGAGAGTGTGTCAGTTTCTTTCACTGTCAAAGTCCTTGTTTCCAGGGACCTGGAAGGACAGTGAGTGAATTCTCCTTGTGCTAAATTGTGCTTAAAAAAAACATTTTTTCTAGGGACAGAAAACTGTAGGTAGGGAGAGTGTGTCAGTTTCTTTCACTGTCAAAGTCCTTGTTTCCAGGGACCTGGAAGGACAGTGAGTGAATTCTCCTTGTGCTAAATTGTGCTTAAAAAAAACATTTTTTCTAGGGACAGAAAACTGTAGGTAGGGAGAGTGTGTCAGTTTCTTTCACTGTCAAAGTCCTGGTTTCCAGGGACCTGGAAGGACAGTGAGTGAATTCTCCTTGTGCTAAATTGTGCTTAAAAAAAACATTTTTTCTAGGGACAGAAAACTGTAGGTAGGGAGAGTGTGTCAGTTTCTTTCACTGTCAAAGTCCTTGTTTCCAGGGACCTGGAAGGACAGTGAGTGAATTCTCCTTGTGCTAAATTGTGCTTAAAAAAAACATTTTTTCTAGGGACAGAAAACTGTAGGTAGGGAGAGTGTGTCAGTTTCTTTCACTGTCAAAGTCCTTGTTTCCAGGGACCTGGAAGGACAGTGAGTGAATTCTCCTTGTGCTAAATTGTGCTTAAAAAAAACATTTTTTCTAGGGACAGAAAACTGTAGGTAGGGAGAGTGTGTCAGTTTCTTTCACTGTCAAAGTCCTTGTTTCCAGGGACCTGGAAGGACAGTGAGTGAATTCTCCTTGTGCTAAATTGTGCTTAAAAAAAACATTTTTTCTAGGGACAGAAAACTGTAGGTAGGGAGAGTGTGTCAGTTTCTTTCACTGTCAAAGTCCTTGTTTCCAGGGACCTGGAAGGACAGTGAGTGAATTCTCCTTGTGCTAAATTGTGCTTAAAAAAAACATTTTTTCTAGGGACAGAAAACTGTAGGTAGGGAGAGTGTGTCAGTTTCTTTCACTGTCAAAGTCCTTGTTTCCAGGGACCTGGAAGGACAGTGAGTGAATTCTCCTTGTGCTAAATTGTGCTTAAAAAAAACATTTTTTCTAGGGACAGAAAACTGTAGGTAGGGAGAGTGTGTCAGTTTCTTTCACTGTCAAAGTCCTTGTTTCCAGGGACCTGGAAGGACAGTGAGTGAATTCTTCTTGTGCTAAATTGTGCTTAAAAAAAACATTTTTTCTAGGGACAGAAAACTGTAGGTAGGGAGAGTGTGTCAGTTTCTTTCACTGTCAAAGTCCTTGTTTCCAGGGACCTGGAAGGACAGTGAGTGAATTCTCCTTGTGCTAAATTGTGCTTAAAAAAAACATTTTTTCTAGGGACAGAAAACTGTAGGTAGGGAGAGTGTGTCAGTTTCTTTCACTGTCAAAGTCCTTGTTTCCAGGGACCTGGAAGGACAGTGAGTGAATTCTCCTTGTGCTAAATTGTGCTTAAAAAAAACATTTTTTCTAGGGACAGAAAACTGTAGGTAGGGAGAGTGTGTCAGTTTCTTTCACTGTCAAAGTCCTTGTTTCCAGGGACCTGGAAGGACAGTGAGTGAATTCTCCTTGTGCTAAATTGTGCTTAAAAAAAACATTTTTTCTAGGGACAGAAAACTGTAGGTAGGGAGAGTGTGTCAGTTTCTTTCACTGTCAAAGTCCTTGTTTCCAGGGACCTGGAAGGACAGTGAGTGAATTCTCCTTGTGCTAAATTGTGCTTAAAAAAAACATTTTTTCTAGGGACAGAAAACTGTAGGTAGGGAGAGTGTGTCAGTTTCTTTCACTGTCAAAGTCCTTGTTTCCAGGGACCTGGAAGGACAGTGAGTGAATTCTCCTTGTGCTAAATTGTGCTTAAAAAAAACATTTTTTCTAGGGACAGAAAACTGTAGGTAGGGAGAGTGTGTCAGTTTCTTTCACTGTCAAAGTCCTTGTTTCCAGGGACCTGGAAGGACAGTGAGTGAATTCTCCTTGTGCTAAATTGTGCTTAAAAAAAACATTTTTTCTAGGGACAGAAAACTGTAGGTAGGGAGAGTGTGTCAGTTTCTTTCACTGTCAAAGTCCTTGTTTCCAGGGACCTGGAAGGACAGTGAGTGAATTCTCCTTGTGCTAAATTGTGCTTAAAAAAAACATTTTTTCTAGGGACAGAAAACTGTAGGTAGGGAGAGTGTGTCAGTTTCTTTCACTGTCAAAGTCCTTGTTTCCAGGGACCTGGAAGGACAGTGAGTGAATTCTCCTTGTGCTAAATTGTGCTTAAAAAAAACATTTTTTCTAGGGACAGAAAACTGTAGGTAGGGAGAGTGTGTCAGTTTCTTTCACTGTCAAAGTCCTTGTTTCCAGGGACCTGGAAGGACAGTGAGTGAATTCTCCTTGTGCTAAATTGTGCTTAAAAAAAACATTTTTTCTAGGGACAGAAAACTGTAGGTAGGGAGAGTGTGTCAGTTTCTTTCACTGTCAAAGTCCTTGTTTCCAGGGACCTGGAAGGACAGTGAGTGAATTCTCCTTGTGCTAAATTGTGCTTAAAAAAAACATTTTTTCTAGGGACAGAAAACTGTAGGTAGGGAGAGTGTGTCAGTTTCTTTCACTGTCAAAGTCCTTGTTTCCAGGGACCTGGAAGGACAGTGAGTGAATTCTCCTTGTGCTAAATTGTGCTTAAAAAAAACATTTTTTCTAGGGACAGAAAACTGTAGGTAGGGAGAGTGTGTCAGTTTCTTTCACTGTCAAAGTCCTTGTTTCCAGGGACCTGGAAGGACAGTGAGTGAATTCTCCTTGTGCTAAATTGTGCTTAAAAAAAACATTTTTTCTAGGGACAGAAAACTGTAGGTAGGGAGAGTGTGTCAGTTTCTTTCACTGTCAAAGTCCTTGTTTCCAGGGACCTGGAAGGACAGTGAGTGAATTCTCCTTGTGCTAAATTGTGCTTAAAAAAAACATTTTTTCTAGGGACAGAAAACTGTAGGTAGGGAGAGTGTGTCAGTTTCTTTCACTGTCAAAGTCCTTGTTTCCAGGGACCTGGAAGGACAGTGAGTGAATTCTCCTTGTGCTAAATTGTGCTTAAAAAAAACATTTTTTCTAGGGACAGAAAACTGTAGGTAGGGAGAGTGTGTCAGTTTCTTTCACTGTCAAAGTCCTTGTTTCCAGGGACCTGGAAGGACAGTGAGTGAATTCTCCTTGTGCTAAATTGTGCTTAAAAAAAACATTTTTTCTAGGGACAGAAAACTGTAGGTAGGGAGAGTGTGTCAGTTTCTTTCACTGTCAAAGTCCTTGTTTCCAGGGACCTGGAAGGACAGTGAGTGAATTCTCCTTGTGCTAAATTGTGCTTAAAAAAAACATTTTTTCTAGGGACAGAAAACTGTAGGTAGGGAGAGTGTGTCAGTTTCTTTCACTGTCAAAGTCCTTGTTTCCAGGGACAGAGAAGGACACCTGAAGGTAGCCCTTATTGCTTTTTTCCCATCTCCCTGCAGGCCATCTATTAGAATGTCTGGAAGGCAAACAAGGAGAGGCAGACAGTCAGGAGGCAATAAAAGAGGGCAAGCAGGCTCTGTGTCTGGGGGCAACAGTGCTGGTCGTGGACGCGGTGCATTGTCATCAGCACATGGCCATGGGACACGCTTGTCCTTCTTTTCGGCAGCTGGACATGTTGAGCCACATCATGCCGAAGACTTGGTAGAGTGGATGACCAAGCCCTCCTCCTCCTCCTCATCCTCTCTCACCCAGGCTCAGGGTACTGGAAAAGCAGCTGCCAAAGCGTCCTCTTCCCTGGTATCAATGTCAGACTCATCATCAGTCACTCCTTCCCTAGACCCACCATGTCCTCCTCCTGAGGAGTCCCCCGAACTGTTTCAGCACAGTGTTGGGTACATGCTCCAGGAGGATGCCCAGCGTTTCGAAGGGTCTGATGATGAAACCCAGCTAGAGGAAGGCAGTAGCGTGAGAGCAGACAGAGGGGATGCTCAAGAAGGACACCAATCTGGCAGTCATGTTCCAGCAGCTGCAGCATACTGCCAGATTGGCTCCAGTGATGAGGAGGGAGGTGATGATGAGGTCACTGACTCCACGTGGGTGCCTAATAGGAGAGAGGAGGAGGAGGAGGATGAGGAGGAGGCACATCTCCAACAAGGCAGGATGCCCTTTGGTGGCCAGCGTAAGGGCAGTACACCGACGGAATCACACCGCAGGAGCTCCGCCTGTGCAGGGCGCTGCCTCTGCCCGTCATTCAAAAAGTTCTTTGGTGTGGGCCTTTTTTGAGGCTAGTGCATCAGATCGCACAGCTGCTGTTTGCAACATATGTCTCAAGCGTATATCGCGTGGCCAAAACATCAGCCGCTTGGGTACCACATGCCTGACCAGACATATGTTGACCTGCCATGCAGCTCGTTGGCAAGCCTACCTCAAAGACCCACACCAAAGAACAAAGCGGACCTCTCCTTGCACCGCATCAGCTGGGATCTCCAACCCCACTATAACTTCAGTCCTCTCTGAAACATGCACTGAGAGGAATGAAGGTGTAGAATTAGGTGTGTCACAGCCAAGTACTTGCGGCCACTCTGCTAGCAGTACACCGACGTCCGATTCTAGCAGGCAAATTTCCCTGCCCCAGCTGCTGGACCGTCGAAAGAAGTTCACTCCCAGCCATCCACATGCCCAGTGGTTGAATGCTAGCTTGGCTAAATTGCTAGCGCTTCAACTGCTGCCTTTTCAGTTGGTAGACTCGGCCCCCTTCCGTGAGTTTGTGCAATGTGCGGTTCCTCAGTGGCAGGTTCCCAAACGCCACTTTTTCTCACGGAAGGCTATTCCGGCTCTCTACCGGCATGTGGAAGGCAATGTCTTGGCCTCGCTGGACAGGGCGGTCAGCGGTAAGGTGCATATTACCGCTGACTCATGGTCCAGCAGGCATGGACAGGGACGTTACCTTTCTTTCACGGCCCATTGGGTCACTCTTTTGGCAGCTGGGAAGGATGCAGGACAAGGTGCAGTAGTGTTGGAGGTTGTCCCACCGCCACGCCTCCAAAATGCTACTACTGGTTGTGACACACCTCTCTCCTCCACCCCCTCCTCTTCTTCTTCCTCCATGGCCTCTTCCTGTGGTTTGTCCTATGAACCAGCGGTGCTCCGTAGCCGTTCACGGGGCTACGCAAGTACGCAGGCAAAAAGATGCCATGCCGTGCTTGCGCTGGTGTGTTTGGGGGACAGAAGCCACACTGGGGCAGAGGTCCTGTCTGCTCTGCAGGGCCAGGCCGAGAGGTGGTTGACGCCACGCCAGCTTAAGCCAGGAATGGTGGTTTGCGACAATGGCACCAACCTCCTCTCCGCCCTCCGACAGGGACAACTGACCCATGTGCCCTGTGTGGCTCACGTCCTTAACCTGGTGGTGCAGCGGTTCTTGGGCAGGTACCCGGGCTTACAGGATGTCCTGAGGCAGGCCAGGAAAGTCTGTGTGCATTTCCGCAGATCTTATAATGCCAGTGCTCGCCTGGCTGAGCTGCAAAAGGAGTTGAACCTGCCCAAGAACCGCCTTATATGTGACATGCCCACCAGGTGGAACTCAACGTTGGCCATGCTGCAGCGGCTGCACACGCAGCAGAGGGCCATCAATGAGTACCTGTGCGACTACGGCACCAGGACAGGGTCAGGGGAGCTTGTTTTTTTTTCTCCACGCCAGTGGGGCATGATCAGGGATGCATGCACTGTCCTGGCACCATTTGAGGAGGCCACGAGGATGGTGAGCAGTGACAGTGCATGCATCAGTGACACTGTACCTCTTGTCCACCTGTTGGAGCACACGCTGCGTGGAATAATGGACAGGGCACTTGAGGCAGAACAGAGGCAGGAAGAGGAGGACTTCCTTGCCTCTCAAGGCCCCCTTTACCCAGACAGTGTTCCTTCTGTCCCACCCATCGCACAGGAAGAGGAGGAGGAGGAGGAGGAGGAGGAGGAGGAGGATTGTGTCAGCGTGGAGGCTGGCACTCAGCATCATCAGCAGCAGTCTTTTAGGGATGATTTACAGTCCCAAGAAACCAGTGGACTTGTACGTGGCTGGGAGGAGGTGGCTGCGGATCATGTCGTCCTTAGTGACCCAGAGGACTCCGGAGCGAATGCCTCAGCAAACCTACGCTGCATGGCCTCCCTGATCCTGCAAAGTCTGCGGAAGGATCCTCGTATTCTTCGGATCAAGGAGAGGGACCATTACTGGCTGGCCACTCTCCTTGATCCACGGTACAAGGGTAAGGTTGCGGACCTTATGTTACCGTCGCAGAGGGAGCAGAGGATGAGACAACTCCGGGAGGCCTTGCAGAAAGGTCTGTGCAACGCGTTCCCAGAGACTGGGAGGTTACAAACTCCTGGTCCTGGACAACGAGTTGCTGAGGCTTCGGCCAGTCAAAGAAGGAGCGGTGGGGAAGGTGGCCGTCTGACCGATGCGTTCAGACAATTCTTTAGTCCGCAGCCCCAAAGTATGATCGGTTCCAGCAACCATCGCCAGCGTCTGATAAACATGGTGCAGGAATATCTAGGGGCAAGGTCAGACTTGGACACCTTCCCCACCGAAAATCCTTTGGCTTACTGGGTCTTGAGGATGGATCACTGGCCAGAGCTTGCACAGTATGCAATTGAGCTACTGGCCTGTCCTGCATCCAGCGTTCTTTCGGAACGCACATTCAGTGCTGCTGGAGGATTTGTCACGGATCACAGGGTGCGCCTGTCCACCGACTCGGTTGATCGACTGACTTTCATCAAGATGAACCAGTCTTGGATCACCACCAGCTACCACACACCTGATGCTGATATAACAGACTAATTGATTTTAACATGTCACATCCCTTCAAGACTGATGCTGATGCTGAGTGCCTGTGCTGTTATGTTGACTGGCTATCCTCCTCCTCCGAGTCCTCAATGATACGATTGATGATGATAGCTTGGAAGATCATTTTTGTTTATGGGTGCCGCCACCAGTGGCTAAGGCCCAATTTTTCAGCCCCTGTTTTACAGGGGCGTGTAATTACATTTTTTTTAGCAATAATTTGCCATAGGGCTCATTGCTGTGCTCCAAGTACAGTATCTGTGAGGGGTTGGAGTGTTGTGGCACCAGTGCCTAAGGCCCAATTTTTCAGCCCCTGTTTAACAGGGGCGTGTCATTACAATTTTTGAAGCAATACTTTGCAACAGGGCTCATTGCTGTGCTCCAAGTACAGTATCTGTGAGGGGTTGTAGTGTTGTGCCACCAGTGCCTAAGGCCCAATTTTTCAGCCCCTGTTGAACAGGGGCATGCAATTACAATTCTTGATCTAATAATTCACAGCAGGGTCCATTGCTGCACCCACCAAGAGTAACTCTGAGGGCTTACAGTCTTGTGGCAACGCCACCACCACCACCACCACGAAAGGCCCAATTTTTCAGCCCCTGTTCAAAAGGGGCATGTAATTACAATTCTTGATCTAATAATTCACAGCAGGGCCCATTGCTGCACCCACCAAGAGTAACTGTCAGGGCTTACAGTGTTGTGGCACCAGCACCACCATCAAAGCCCCAATTTTTACTACCACTGTTCAACAATTATATGTAATTAAAATTCCTGATATAATAGTTGACAGCAGGGCGTTCCAGCACCAACCAAGAGTAACTGAGTGCTTACAGTGTTGTGCCAACACCAACAACTAAGGGGCCTATTTCTGCAGAGTATATACGGCAGGTCCCTACTTTCAAACATCCAACTTACAAACGAATCCTACTTGCAAACGAAAGAAGACAACAGGAAGTGAGAGGAAATCTACCCCTAGAAAGGAAAATTCTCTCCTGTAAGAATAAATATGGGAGAAAGGGGTCTCATCTGTACTGATGCTTTATCAGCAATCCTTGTTTCAAGAAAAACACCACATTTCAAAAACAGTTGTCATTGGGACGGAAAGTGAGGTGAAATGTTCTGAACAGGGGCACAGACAGCAAAACAAATGTTACAGGGGTGATAACCCTTACCTATGTTTCCCAAAAAGTTTAAAAATAGATTTTTGGGCTGGAGCTACACTTCAACAATGTACCTGTTCAAAATTACAAACAGATTCTACATAAGAACAAACCTACAGTCCCTGTCTTGTATGCACCGCCTGTATACGGCTGTTCAGAGTATATAGGGCCTTTTTTATTTTATGTGCGGGGTTCCCCTTAATATCCATACAAGACCCAAAGGGGCTGGTAATGGGCTGGGGTAGGGGGGGGGGGGGGTCATGGGGTAGCTATGCCATTTTTCTTAAAGAATTTCATCCATATTACCGGGACCAGACATTACATTAAAGCCCAAGCAGTTTTAAATGGCCTTTTTTTCCTTTAGAAGTGTCATTTTGTGCAGGGACAGTTCTAAACACGGGAAACACGTGGCACTTCACAGGCATACTTTAGACACCCCCCAGGTACGATATTTAAAGGAATATTTGACTTTTTTTTTTTCACTTTATGCATCATTAAAATGACTGCTCCCGAAAAACGACCGTTTTTAAAACTTCTTTTTGCATTGATACATGTCCCCTGGTGCAGAACCCGGGTTCCCAAACCCTATTTATGACACTAACATGCATAATAGTTGTTATAATTAGCACTTTAGAATTCGAACGTTCGCATCCATTGTATTTAATAGGGTTCTAATGTTCGTTCGAACTTTCGGTCCGTTCGCGGGTTCTGGTGCGAACCGAACCCGGGGGTGTTCGGCTCATCACTAGTCACTGCGCTTTGCTTCATCGTTTTTTAAAATGATCGTGTGTACGCAAGACAGGCTTGAGAGGAAACATGAAAAAAAACGACGTGAAAAACGGCAAGAAAAAAAATGGCAAGAAAATCGATCGTGTGTACACGGCATTAGATGGAGCAGGCAGGCGAGTCAGTTAACTGCAGGTACAGTGTGTAGAGGATATATATGCATCCTAGGTGTTGTATATATATTTATACACTGTATTCAGTTTAGCTAGATCCGTTCCTGTTATTCTCTATACTGTGACAGGCAGGCAGGTAATGGTGCTAGCTGCAGTGTTTCACTTAGTGTATTGTGTCCTTTGCACAGTGTGAACCTAAAAATACCTGAAGTCAATTGCTGGTGTTCTGATCATAATAATACCACAGGCAGGCAGCTTCAGTATTTACAGTTAGTGTACTGTGTCCTTTGCACAGTGTGCACCTAAAAATACCTGAAGACAATTGCTGGTGTTCTGATCATATTAATACCACAGGCAGGCATCTTCAGTATTTACAGTTACACACGATCGGTTTTTCTGATGAAAAAATACTTTTTCATCGGACAAACCGATCGTGTGTGGGCCCCATCGGTCTTTTTTCCATCGGTATAAAAAAATAGAACCTGTTTTAAATTTTACCGATGGAAAAAAAAACGATAGCAAATTCAAATCGTCTGTGTGGAACTCCATCGGAGAAAAAACCCACGCATGCTCAGAATCAAGTCGACGCATGCTCAGAAGCATTGAACTTAATTTTTCTCGGCTTGTCAAAGTATTTTACGTCACGGCGTTTTGGACAGTCGGAATTTTGACTGATGGTGTGTAGGCAAGCTGATGAAAGTCAGTTTCATCGGATTTCCGATGAAAAAATCCATCGGATTTTATTCCATCGGAAATCCGATTGTGTGTACAGGGCTTTAGTGTACTGTGTCCTTTGCACAGTGTGCACCTAAAAATACCTGAAGACAATTGCTGGTGTTCTGATCATATTAATACCACAGGCAGGCAGCTTCAGTATTTACAGTTAGTGTACTGTGTCCTTTGCACAGTGTGCACCTAAAAATACCTGAAGACACGGGAAACCTGCATTACATCCGAGGGGGCGGGGTCACCCGCACGTCACTGGGAAAGCCTGGGTTTCCCCTTGCATCAGAGGGGGGCGGGGTCACGTGACGGGTGGCCCCGTCCTCGGCTACATAAGACCTGTCACTGGCTTCGGCGGCGTCATTCCTGGGGTGTCTCTGCTCCGGTGAAGAGAGGATCGTGTGCTGCTGTTCCTCGCTGGACATCGTCGCTGGAGCCAGATCATCCATCACAGGATACTGACATCGTTGGAGTGGACATCGAGAGTTGATTACCACCGCTGGAGTCTTTTTTTTTTATTCTTTTCTTTGTTTTTAATAAAGGACTTATCCCAACTGTGTCTGTGTATTTAAAAAAAAAATAAAATTTCTTTGTGAAATGGTAGGGGTACAATGTACCCCTTACCAATTCACATAGGGGGGGCGGGATCTAGGGGTCCCATTTGCTAAAGGGGTCTTCCAGATTCCGATAAGCCCCCCGCCCGCAGACCCCCACAACCAACGGGCAAGGGTTGAGGGGATGAGGCCTTTGTCCCCATCAACATGGGGACCTCCGCCCCATGTTGAGGGCATGTGGCCTGGTACGGTTCAGGAGGGGGGGCGCTCTCTCGTCCCCCCCTCTTTTCCTGCGGCCTGCCAGGTTGCGTGCTCGGATAAGGGTCTGGTATGGATTTTTTGGGGGAACCCCACGACATTTTTTTTTATTACTTGACGCGGAGTTCCCCTTAAAATCCATACAGGACCTTAAGGGTCTGATATGGATATTTGGGGGGAACCGCACACCATTTTTTTTTATTTGGTGCAGGCAATTGAATTTTGGGGGACCCCCATGCTTTTTTTTTTTTTTTTCAATGACTTTCATTGAGTTTTCTATGTATTGCCAGGGACCGGCAATTCATTACAGCCGCTAGTAGTTTTAAATGACTTTTTTTCCTTCAGAAATGACATTTTGTGCAGGGACAGTTCTAAGCACGGGAAACAAGCGCTACTTTACAGGCATACTTTAGACACCCCCCAGGTATGAAATGTAAAGGAATATTTTACTTTTATTGTTTCACTTTAAGCATTATTAAAATCACTGCTCCCGAAAAAACGTCTGTTTTTAAAACTTTTTTTTGCATTGATGCATGTCCCCTGGGGCAGGACCCAGGTCCCCAAACACTTTTTATGACAATAACTTGCATATAAGCCTTTAAAATTAGCACTTTTGATTTTTCATGTTCGTGTCCCATAGACTTTAACGGGGTTCGGATGTTCGAACAAATTTATTGCCTGTTCGCATGTTCTGATGCGAACCAAACTGGGGGGTGTTCGGCTCATCCCTACCCCCTGCTGAGTAGCTGCCCGTCTGTATTGTGAACACAAGAGATTGCTCACTTGGCATGGGTGCCATTCAGAGAATAACTTGCATTTCCTCAATGAATGCAAAGTATTCTCTGATTGGATGAGGTGGGGATGCGGGGATGTGATGTCATGACCACCCCCTTATCCAATCAGAGAATGGATTGCATTGAGAAAATGCGTTCTCTGAATTGCATCTGTGCCAAGAGAGCACCCCCCTGTGTTCAATAAGCAGCAGGGCAGCCACTTGGCATGGAACCCAGAAGCCAGCAGCTATCACTAAAGTACTTGTGCCTACTACAGAAATTTTCAGCTTCCATGGAGATTGGCTAGGTATAACACATACATACTTACATTGGTCCAGCTTGGAAAAAAATTGCATATCTAAGGCGCCTACAGATTATTCAGCCTTACAGTTAGACAAAAAATGTTATAAATGTGTGAGTCCTTTCTGAAAGTGGCAGATATCACCCTCATAAACCATCCCTGATAAATGCTGATTGGGTAAGGTTGATTATCCTGGCTTTTAATGTTCTCCCATGAGAGAGGCCAGTGCCAAGGATGCATGACGATCACTGGGAACAACAAAGGTACCTAAATATATCATTTTCAAATGTGCGTGTTCTTTTTAAAAATTGCAATGTTACTTTAAAAGAAAGCTGCAGAGTTTACTTCATCTTAATCCTGGTTTTCCGAAATATTTCTTCTTTAGCAGTTTATTCTCGGTTTTCTGGTTAATGTACGTCAGCCTCTGGACAACAAATAGCGGTAACAGCAACAAAGCACCGCGGGGGATTTATGTGGAACATTTCTGTTAGCTGGTAATGTGATTTGTGACCATGAATTGAGCAAAGTCTTATAGAGTTTACCCCCTAGCTTGTCTTGTAAAAAACTGTCTAAAGTCAAAATGACACATTTGCAAATTCACAGAGAGGCAGAATAGTTGTAGCCTATATTGTTTGCCCTCCAACTATACAATCTTTTTCCTATTTTAAACTGTCCTTCAAAAGATTGATGATCACCATTTTCCTTAGGGACCTTCTTAAAATACCTTGATTAACCTTCAACGCAGCCTACAAGTAAATAAAGTTTCTTCTACAGGGCTTAGCTCAGTCCAAGGCAAAAAAAATAACCACAGAGGAAAAAAACTTTTGTAATAGTTTCAGAAATGTTTGAGGTTTCTGCAACTAATTTATATATGTTAGTAACATGGGGCTGGTATCATATGGGCCATGTCACACTAGCGATTCTGAAACTAGACAAGATTGCCAGTGGAGCTAATAAACCACTCTGCTTCTACAATTGTAGCAATGTGGACTACATTTGCAAAGTGCGGTGATCCTTCATTGTTTCTGTATATCGTGTTGTCCCTCTAGTGCCCAGTATCCCTAACTGACATCATATTTGTGAGCAAAACCAAAGGGATTGTGGGATTAGTAGTTCCTCAGAATGGCAATTGCTCCACATGACTATAAACCTGGACTATATATCCCAGGGATCTTTGCTATCATCAGAGAGATTGCTGGGAGGAGCTATAAAAGAAGCCAGAGACCCGGCTCACGCTCTCTTCCTCCTGGGCCTTTTGCGTGACAGACTTCTCCGTGCAGGGAGAGTGAGGTCACGGCCTACCACGGGGGGTACATCATTCCAACCCGGACAAGTTACCAATTGTCTTTTATGTAATAAAATGTCTTAATGCTGCACTTAAATGGCGCTGCTCTCCTTCCGTCTTTGCCTTCCACAGAGTTACTTCTAGCCTGTCACGAGCTGGCAGCCATCCACAGTCAGCTTATCTAAGAACATTTCAACTGTCCTTGTGCCACAAATGTACCCCTCTACATGAACTCGATGTGAAAGAGAGTTCTAATTACCCACTCTCTCTTTATTCAACTTATCGAGCGCACATAATCAAATGTACTTTTTCTTGCCTTTGAACCTATAGAAGTTTCATTGTGCAGCCATCAGCCCTTAGAGACAGTTTGGACCTTGTTATCCTCATCGCCATAATTTACATCCAGTTTTGTCACTTTTTATTTTCATTTTTATTCTTATTTTATTTTTATCCTCATGGTGATCATTTTTTAATCGATTACATTTATTAAATCGATCGATCAATTTTTTTATTTTTTTTTATTTTTTAATTATTTTTCCCTCACATTATTCTCGTCCCACTAGTGTATATCTATTGAGATACACATTTGTTTCCTTTAACTTGTACAGCCATCCCTATTGTTTATCCTTATATTTATTTCACTTGATCACCACTGCAGATGCTCAGTCTCCCTTTTCTTCACCCTTCATCTTTCTACCTATTCTCACACTAATCCTCAAATTTATCATCAACTACTCCAACATGGATATTATCCATGACATCATACCAGTCAAATTCAGGATCTAAGATGAATTATATTTATATACCCTGTTCCCAACTGATTTCTTCTCTTGCTCTCACTCAGTACCTTGTTCAGTCTACAAACACCTTTGTGCACAATTTTGCAAAATAGAGGATTTATACAATGCAGCCAACTTCCAATGGTGGGACAAATTCTTTCTCCATAAGTACTTACAACACAAAATCAGCCCTAGGGGCCTGCAAAGTCATCCAAAACCTGAAGGTGTTTGTAGACCTTCCTGTCGCCCTCACTCACTCAGGAATGGTTCAACATCTCAGAGTTTTGTACCAAAAAATAGATTGAAATCATCATCCAACAAAGAGAAATTAAATATTCAGATCTACTGTCCAAAATACAGACCTCACTTGTATTAAAATACTCTGCATCTACCCACTGCTTGGTATAATAAATTCGAACTCAACACTAAACGTGAGGAAGATAATTTCATTGGAGGGAAAATTAAGTAAAATTTGCCGAGACCTAGATGACTACAACACCAATCACACATATTGCTAGTAGAGAAATTCCTCCTCCCTTCCCCCCCCCAGCCAGATACAGTTGAGCCTTCTCACTCCCCCACAGTCTCACAGACTACAGGAGACTCTCCGCACCCCCCACCCAAACCTATGCCACTTTTCCCTATGTCTCAATATCTGAGGCTCCAGAGATCCGCTCTTGTCATCCCATTATGGTCCACGTAGGTCCCATCCGACTGATCCACCTATTCCACTCCACCCCTCGAATCATTCTAAATTTCAGCCTAAACATCAAAGACCATTCTCTTGTTAAAAAAAAAACCCATCAAAGACCCAACTCACGTACCAGGTGCAACTCATCATCAAATAAACCCCTCAAGGTTCTGGTTCCACATGGATCCTCCACGGTGGCAACAGCCTCATGCCCCGTTGGTACCCAGGTTTTCAACACCCATTCTTCAGCCACTACCCCTACAGAACTCCCATCCACTCAGTCTCCTAAAATTCCTCCTTCCTTACCCAATACTGCAGCCCACATGGGTATGGAGGTCCACTCACCTATCTTTACACCTGCATTGTCTCACACAAAGTTGTCCCAATCAGAAATCCCAATACCATTCCCTGTGGATCCCTCTGAACTTTCTAGCACATCCTCTTCCACCACATCAGATCCCTCTTCTTTTTTAGTCCATACCCCTCTACCCAAAATAAAAAGAAAACTCACAGACAAGGCAGAAGAGGGGGAAGAAACAGACACTCAAAGAAAAGTTCAGAGACTATAAAGATTTTTAATCTTTAAAACCATTGCCTCTCCTCCTCTGAAATTTCCTTACTCAGCAGAGGCCTTACTTTTGCTCCTTCAGTAGCCCCGAACCCATTTAAACTTTTTATAGATCTAAATAGATTCACCAGAAATCTCACGGTCAAACGCTACTTCACCATGAAGGCTCTTAAACAGGACAACAACCCAGAAGCCATCCTTGAGTCAGATCCAGTCCGGATAAGGGGACAAAGAAAGGAAGCGTCAACTAAGTGCAATATGTCAGATAAAAATATTTAATCTCAAGGGAAATGCACTTACAGGACACAAGTACAAACAGGGCACATCACGGTCTCATAAAATGCGGTGCAGTCCGGTCTCAGGTCCATCTGGATCCACGGGTCTGCAGGCAAAAAAGATAGTCCATTAGTCCACTGTAATACCAATGATATGGGTTTATCATTCACTTCAGTCTGTGACGATAAATCTTAAATTTTTACTTGACCTGACATTCAGTCATGATCAAGGGACCATACATTCCCAAAATTACACCAAACCAACCGCAGGCAACTCTTATCTGCATTATCACAGTTGTCATCACCCTCGTTGGATCAAGAACATCCCCAAAAGACAATACTGCTGCCTCAAACATAACTGTAGAAGAGATGAAGATTACGCTACACATGGTCAACATCTTAAACAAAAAATCCTAGAGAAAGGTTACCCATCCTCATAGATGAAGCCTTCATGTTTTACACACAACAAAGCAATACCACAGATAGACAAAATAATAAAAACACCTCATCCATACAACCATTGAGATTCACAACCAATTTTCACACTAAATTTAGAAATATGGAAGGCATTCTCCAAAAGCATTGGCCTATTTTACAAGAGGACTCACACCTTAAATCCATAATCTCAGCCCGACGCCTCATCTCTTACAGACGAGCCAAGAACCTAAGCAAAATTGCACCTAGCAGATTAAAACCTACTTCTTCCCCCATCAGTGCCCATCAGTGCCCCCCTGAAGTTTTTCAACATTCAAGGCATGTATCAATGTCGTAAGTCTCAGTGCCTGACTTGCTCACGTCACCCATAGACAAAAATAATTCCAGTCCAAGGGCCAAAAATATCCCATATCCGACTTTCACACTTGCTCATCAGAGTTTGTGGTGTATTGACTATCCTGTCCGTGTGGCCTACAATGTAGGCCGCACAATTCGTACACTCCGTAAAAGGTTTGGGGAACACAGGCACCTAGTGGACGCCAGGTCTGACAAACATTTTCTAATTTAACACAAACACTCCTCCCTTGACCTGAAAGTTTGGGTAATCAAAACAAAACCCAATCATTTCCCAGCAGCCGAACGCTTCAGGCGCCTTTGCGCAAGAGAATCCTACTGGAAATACCGATTAGATACCCTTGCGCCGGGTGGGCTGAATGAGGAACTAGAAATTAATCCTTCACTTTAAATATTGGTCTAGATTAACACCAAATAACCTCTAATACCACACCTAATTCTTTGTTGTATAAATATGTACTCTTATTTATATATACACAACATTCCTCCCTGGTATAAACATGCACTACCATATATCATATATAATATGTTTGCCCTATTACAATCCTTCATTCGTTTTGGCTAACAACCTTCATCATCAATAATTTGTAGGCATAAGGACCCTTACGGTCTTATTCCTCCTCTTGATATCCTCCAATAGTAAATACCCAATGTACCTTACCTCCATTGTCTAATTGGTCGTACTCCATTCTTTCACTTCATTTCATTAGTGACCCCTTTCTCCCCCCCCCCCCCTCATTTTCCTTTCATTTTTAATTACAATTTTATTTTTACCTGTCATTTTTATTTTACTTTCCAGTTCATCATTATTTTCATCCTTATATTCAGTTTATTTTGATCTCCAACTTTATATATATATACCTGTAGATTGCCCAAAAGTCTCGATACTTACTGATTGTTTCATTGTTTTTAATCATAATTGTAAAACCTTGTTTCATTCGAAACCATCCAGCACACAATTGTTTTGATCAGAATTGCTATTAGATTACCTTGATGGTATCTAACTAGTTAACCTGACACTCCAGTGCCCCTTCATCCACTAATTACCACCTTAAAAGGTTGCCAAGGTAACGCCTAATTAGTCCTGGCCACAACAGACTATATATACCTCCTCCAAAATGGCCACAGTCATAGCCTGATGAAGGAGTACGCATGCTCCGGACACATGCTCCTCCCTGCTCTATCTCCAACCGGAAGTGACATACACCGCTGTCAGTGAGCCGTCCTGAGTGTCTGGAAGCGCTGGGAACCACCGGCATCCCTGGACCCATCAGCTGCCTCTTCACCAGTGAGAAGATTGGCTTTCCCACAAGCAGATGAACCATATTATTAATCCCACATGCACTGACATCTCATACATCTTGCGAGTTACCAATTGTCTTTTATGGAATAAAATGTCTTAATAATGCTGCACTTAGATGGCTGTCAGACATCCATCCAGCACCATCTCGGTCATCCGACACTCGTGCTTCGAGCTTCGCATCTAGAGTTCGTCACAGTAGACCTGCTGCAGGGACGTCGCTCCGGAAGCTGCTGTCCAGAAGGCATTGCTTTGCAAACCTTTTTCTTATTACTTCACTGGGACACTGTGTGCAGACAGTTTTACGTTGGGAATACTTTACTCCACTTATCTTTGAACACTGTACATAGACATCTTTAGCTGCATCCATTTCAAGAAATACCATTGGCTTGTTACTGCACCTTATTGGATATAGTTAATGAGCTCCGACTGACGGTGAAGACCATCAGGCCTGCAACTTGGACATTGCTGTCATTACTACTTATTACTACTTATGAGGGCCCTCATATCATTCCTATTAAACTTGAGCTCTCATTAGGATTAAAGGTTAAATAGGCCGGTCTGGGTTCCCCCTTTAGAGGTTTTGCCAGAATTAATGCTTAACTCCTGCTTGTCCTTTCAGGTCATGTTCCAGTTGTATTCCTTTGTACATACGTGTATATAATATACTGTTACAACCCAAATGATCTTAACTTGTGTTAATGTAGAGGAATTCCTCTGCTGAGCTAGGACTGTTACCCAAAGCTCAGTGGATCTATTACCTCCTCTGTGTAACAATATTCTCTTTGGGTTATTTCAGTAAACGTTAATAGAATATAAAGGTTCTGAGTTGTTTGACTTATTACTTTAAGGTGGTGCAAAGATGTCTGAACCCAGAGTGTCAGGTGGGTTTGAATGTTCAAAAGGTCGCGGTGGTGCAGATGAGCAGGTAAATCCAAGCAGTCCTCAAGGGGGTCGTGCTACACAATGTTATCCCTTCCCTGGTCAGACCAGAAAGGTGTATCTCTGTTAGTGCTTCTATAGAGTTTTGGTCATAAGAAAATAATGGTAGAGAATGACCCCATAGAAGTAGGTGATAGTGTTCAATTTTGATAATCTGAGTCCTAATCTGACATGGGTTTAAAGAAAGAGAGATGAGAAAGATGAAAGAGGAGAAGGCGTGGGATCAAAAGAAAGAAAGGAAGAAGAAAGGAAAAAGAAAAGAAACAAGAAAAGAGGAGAGAGAGAGAAGGAAAGAGAAAGAGAGAGACAGTCACTCTTCCCTTCTCCCTTTCCTTCATTCTTTCTCCTTCTCTTATTCTCTCCTCCTATTCTCTCTCTCTCTCACACACTCTGTTTCCTTCTTTCTCTCTTTCTCTCTCTCTCTCTCTCTCTCTCTCACTCCTTCTCTCTCTCTCTCTCTCTCAATTCAAATACGCATTATTGGAAGGACCAAATACATTTTAGCATTGTCAAAGCTACACATACCTTGGCCTAGAAATTAACCAATCAGGAAGTTTCATGCCAGCCATAGAGGCCCTAAAAGACAAGGCGTGCAGAACCTTCTATGCCAGGGGGTCCTGAAGGATGAAGACCACTTCCTGCTATGGTGCCCCAAGTACTCATCACTGAGGGACACTCACTTACATAGACTCTTTGCTCTCATCCCGGACTTCAATTCTATAGAAGAAAAGAGGAAACGTCAACTGGGAGAAGAGGAGCCCATGGTGAAAATAGCTGCTCAATACGTGACAGCATGTCACAGACTGAGAGGGACATGCAAAAAAAAAAAAGGTTTAAAAAATCCTTTACATGGACTCCCCTATCCCCTTTATATTACTTATTACCCCCTCCCTCATACCCTATACAAATTTAACTGCTTTGGCAATGCTAAAATGCATTTGGTCCTGCCAATAAAGCTTATTTGAATTTGAGAGGGGGAGAGAGAGGGGAGGGAGAGAGAGGGGTGGAGGGGTAGAGAGGGGGGGAGAGAGGAAGGAGGGAGGGAGAGAGAGAGAAAGAGAGGGAGGGAGGGAGAGAGAGTGAGAAAGAGAGAGAGGGGGTAGAGAGAGAGAGAGAGAGAGGAGAGAGGGAGGGAGAGGGGGTGAGAGAGAGAGAGAGAGAGAAGAGAGAAGGAGAGAGGGAGAAGAGGAATGAGAGAGGAAGAGGGGGGGAAAGGCAAAGAAAGTGAGGGATACCATGTTCATCTTTTATAATGCAATTATTACTTTACTTTTTGTCAATCAATTATAAATGCTTCTAAAGCCCTCTCTGCCCTAAATGTTAGCACTGCTCGATGCATCTGTGTCCCTGTTAGGGAAGGTCACTCTATTGTAGACATGTGCATTTCGTTTTGTTCCGAATCGAAATTCGGACAAATTTTTCATTATTCGGACATTCGGATGCATCCGAATTACCGAATTACAATACTAACGAATTTAACCGAATCTGAATTTTTTCGAATCGAAAAATCGCGGACGAAATTCGAATCGAATTCTAAATATTTTCGGAACGAATTCGAAATATTTTCGACTCGAATTCGAAAATAAATTTGAATCAAATTAGAAAAAATATAAATAGTTTTTTTAAAAAGAATACAATAAAATAGAATATAAAAATAAAAAACAATAGAATAGAAATTAAAGAATAGTAGAGAATAGAATAAAATTGAATAGAATGTAATAAAATACAATAGAATATGACCGTCTATATATTTTTTTATTCTATTCTTTTCTATAGTTATTAACCACTTGTCCCCCGCCCACTGTCAATTGACGGTGGGCGGAGGATACTCTCGTTCTGGGAGGACGTCATATGACGTCCTCCCTTTAAAACGAGCTAGAAGGCGCGCGCTCGCCGCCAGCGGCGCACACGCGCCCGCCGCCAGCGGCGCGCGCGCGCCCGCCGCGTTCACAAGGCCCCTGTGCGCGTGCCCGGCGGCCGCGATTGCCGCCGGGCACCCGCGATTGCCCGGGAAACGAGCAGGAAAGTGGGTCTCTGTGTGTAAACACAGAGATCCATGTCCTGTGAGGGAGAGGAGGCTGATGGTGTGTCCCTTGTACATAGGGACAACCATCGGTCACCTCCCCCAGTCAGTCCCCTCCCCCCACAGTAAGAACACATTGAGGGAACATATTTAACCCCTTCCCGCCCCCTAGTGGTTAACCCCTTCCCTGCCAATCACATTTATACAGTAATCAATGCATTTTTATAGCAGGGATCGCTGTATAAACGTGAATGGTCCCAAAAATGTGTCAAAAGTGTCCGATGTATCCGCCGCAATATCGCAGTCACAATAAAAAATCGCAGATCGCCGCCATTACTAATAAAAAAATAAAAAAATAAAAATGCTATAAATCTATCCCCTATTTTGTACACGCTATAACTTTTGCGCAAACCAATCAATACGCGCTTTTTGCGATTTTTTTATTTTTACCAAAAATATGTAGAAGAATACGTATCGGCCTAAACTGAGGAAAATTGTATTTAAAAAAAAAATGGGTATTTATTATAGCAAAAAGTAAAAAATAGTGTTTTTTTTCCAAACTGGACGCTCTTCTTTTGTTTATAGCGCAATAAAAACCGCAGAGGTGATCAAATACCACCAAAAGAAAGCTCTATTTGTGGGAAAAAAAGGACACAAATTTTGTTTGGGAGTCACGTCGCACGACCGCGCAATTGTCATTCAAAGTGCGACAGCGCTGAAAGCTGAAAAATGGCTTGGGCAGGAAGGGGGTTTTCGTGCACAGTAGGGAGGTGGTTAAATTCTAATCTTTTCTATTCGAATTTGAATTCATTCTGTATGAATTTCGAATTTCAGAAGATAGTTATATGTATAAATATTTCGTATAGAATGAATTCGAATAGAAAAGATTAGAATAGAAATAGAAAAAAAACTAGAAAAACAATAGAATAAAAAATAATATAATATATATTGTGAGGGGGTTAGCTCGGCAGCGGGTGTGTGTGACCCCCCGGGATGGGCTCCCCACACAAAAACAGGCCCAGCAAACGGAGGTTGTGGTTTTCAAAATCAAAAAGGTGCGGTTTATTTTCTATTTACAGTGACAAAACACAGCAAAGCAAAAGAAACATAAATAAAATAAATCCTGGTCAACTTGACCTCTGAGTAAACATACAGGTTTCCTAACTAACAACTGGGATCAGCCTAGTGCTGTCCTAGTCCCTAAGTCCCTGGTTTTAAATGTCCAAGCAAATAGCCACACAGGCTTTGTCTCACCGCACAGGGGTTCACTCTCCCTAGACAGTCCACACAGGTCTGGTTCCAGGCATGAGCAAACACCTAATGAATCTGGGAGTTCTTATAGAGGCCTAAATGAGCTGACAAGCTTCAGCTGGTCTCATCAACTCCCTGTCTGCACGACGCCCCACACTCTCCCTAGAGGTATGAGTCATCCATGAGCCCACTAGCCTCAGCTGGGCTTATACAACTCTCCACCTAGTTGTATAAGTCGGCGAAAAGCCTGAATCTGGGCGAAATATATCTACCCCCCTGGATGCAACCAGGTGACTTTACCTTCCTGCTGTCACATACCCCCCCTCTTGTTTTAACCTCGGGGTTGGAACACCAGCAATCAGGCATTCATGTACTCGAGACAAAGCATCCACATTCCCCATTTGAACGCCAGGGCGATGCTTTACTGTGAAGTTGAATTCCTGGAGGGCCAGGAACCACCTATTCACTCTTCTATTTGTTTCCTTGTTTTGAGCCATCCACTTTAACGGAGCGTGATCCGTAACCATGTCAAAGTGCCTACCTAGCAGGTAGTACCGAAGGGAATCTAGAGCCCACTTCACCGCTAAACACTCCTTTTCAACGGTGGCGTAATTTACCTCATGGGACTTCAACTTCCTGCTGAGGTAAATGACTGGGTGCTCTTCCCCGTTCCAGACCTGGGACAATACTGCTCCTAACCCCACATCTGACGCATCACTTTGTACGACAAAGTCTTTAGAGAAGTCGGGTGAGTACAACACTGGCTGGCTACATAAGGCTTGTTTCAAGAATTGGAATGCTGCCTCAGCCTCGGGGGTCCATTTAATCATGACCGACCCTTTCCCCTTCGTCAGGTTGGTTAGGGGCACAGCCTTAGAAGCAAAGTGGGGAATGAATCGCCGATAATACCCAGCGATTCCCAGAAAGGCTCGTACCTGCTTCTTGCTGTTGGGACGTGGCCAACTCTGGATGGCCTCGACTTTGTTGAGTTGGGGTTTTATTACTCCCCTCCCAATGGTGTACCCAAGATATTTGGCCTCCTCCTGCCCAATGGTACACTTCTTGGGGTTAGCCGTAAACCCCGCTTCCCGAACAGAGTCCAGGACTGCTTGCACTTTTGGCAGATGTGAGGCCCAATCTGTGCTATGGACAATTACGTCATCCAGGTAAGCCGCGGCATACTTCCGATGGGGCCTCAGCATCTGGTCCATTTTCCGCTGGAATGTGGCCGGCGCATTCTGTAACCCGAACGGCATTCTTTTATATTGGAACGCCCCGTCTGGGGTTACAAATGCGGTTTTCTCTTTGGCCGACTTGGCCAGGGGGATTTGCCAATACCCTTTTGTGAGGTCAAGAGTCGTCATGTATCGGGCTGTTCCCAGCCGGTCGATCAACTCATCTATACGTGGCATGGGGTAGGTGTCAAATTTTGTAACTTTGTTCAACTGACGAAAATCGTTACAAAATCGCCAGCTCCCATCCGGTTTAGGCACCAACACAATGGGACTAGACCAATCACTTTGGGACTCCTCTATCACCCCTAAGTTCAGCATTTTCTGTACTTCCTCCCGTATTGCCTCCCGTCGGGCCTCTGGGATCCGATAGGGTTTTAACTTCACCCTTTCACCGGGCGGGGTAATGATGTCATGCTCTACCCCAGATGTTTGTCCCGGCAGCTCAGAGAATACCTCCTTGTTGCGAAGCACAAACTCCTTAACCTCCTGTTGTTGGGGTTGTGACAAGGTGGCTGCTATTCCAACCTCAGGAATCACGCAACCAGTTTGAGCTGGTGACCAAGTGTCTGCGACTAGGGACTCTCTATCCCTCCAGGCTTTCAACAGATTAACGTGATAGATCTGTTCGGGCTTTCGCCTTCCTGGTTGTCTGACCTTGTAATTCACTTCGCTCACTTTTTCCATTATCTCATAGGGGCCTTGCCATTTGGCAAGGAATTTACTTTCAACCGTAGGGACAAGTACCAGTATCCTATCCCCCGGGGAAAAGGTACGGGTCTTGGCTCCACGGTTGTACACTCTCTGCTGTGCTAACTGCGCTTGGGCCAAATGTTCCTTCACGATGGGCATTACCTGTGCAATTCGGTCTTGCATCAGGGCGACATGCTCAATCACACTCCTGTGGGGAGAACTCTCACTTTCCCAAGTTTCCTTGGCAATATCCAACAGCCCTCTTGGGTGTCTCCCATACAGTAACTCAAAGGGGGAGAATCCCGTAGAGGATTGGGGCACCTCCCTAATAGCAAACATCAGATAAGGAAGTAGACAGTCCCAATCCTTTCCATCTCTATCCACCACTTTCTTCAACATTTGTTTTAGGGTTTTGTTGAATCTTTCAACCAGCCCATCGGTTTGGGGGTGATACACAGATGTACGTAATTGCGTCACTTTGAACAATTTACACAGCTCCTTCATAACCCGGGACATAAAGGGTGTACCTTGGTCCGTAAGCAGTTCTTTACAAATACCCACCCGGCTAAACACAAGAGATAGCTCTTTGGCTATGGTTTTGGCCGAGGTATTTCGGAGAGGGATCGCTTCTGGATAACGGGTGGCATAGTCCATTATAACTAATATGTACTGGTGCCCCCTAGCGGACTTGATTATAGGCCCTACCAAATCCATGGCGATCCTCTCAAACGGGACCTCAATGATGGGTAGAGGGACCAGCGGGCTACGGAAATGTGGCATCGGGGCCGACCTCTGACACACAGGGCAGGAGGAACAATAATTTTCTATGTCCTTCATCACCCCCGGCCAATAGAATCTCTGTAATACCCTCTCTCGGGTTTTCTCTGTCCCCAGATGACCTCCAAGAATGTGCCCATGGGCCAACTCCAACACCAACTTCCTGTAAGGTTTGGGCACCACAAGCTGCTCAACGGTTTCTTCTGCCCTTTTTGCCACCCGATACAGTAGGTCCTTCTCTACGCTGAAGTATGGGTAAGTGCAGGTATTATCTGGGTTCACTAACTCGCCATCTATTTTCACTACGTTTTCCCGTGCCTTTATTAGGGCGGGGTCTTTCAACTGTTCTGTGGCAAAGTTTTCCCTGTGAACCTCAAGATCAGAAAACTCCACAGACGGTAGGTTTTCGTCTGAGGAGGTGGGCTCCTCTCCAGTTTCTTGAGTCTCCCCTGCCAATACTGATAAGGGAAATTCCGGAGAGTCCTCACCACTCTCAGGGGAGTTCTGGCTATCACATTCCTGGTACATAGGGGCACCAGTGGGGGGCTCAGGATCATCCCACAGTTCCCAGAACTTCGGAAAATCCCTTCCCACAATGGCGTCATGCGGTAACTGAGATACTAAGCCCACTGGATGAGAGAGGGTACCTTTGGGGGTCTCGAAACACACTGTAGTCACTGGATACTCTCGGGTGTCCCCATGCACACAAATAACAGCTACCTTGCTATTCCCAAAGACCTCTGTTTTAACTAACTCAGCCTTAATCAGGGTCACAAGGCTACCTGAATCCAGCAATACCACAACATTTCTACCATTAACACACATTTTGCATAAATGTTTCTCAGTTCCTCGAATGGCAGTGCATGCGACTGTCGCACACAGCGACTGACGTCTGCCCGTCAGAAAGTCACACTGCATGGGTTCCTCCACAACCGGGCAATTGGCTGCAATATGTCCCGCTTGCCGGCAGCGGTAGCAAACGATCCTTCTTGCCGCCTCTTGAGCCGCTGATTTCCCAGGCTGTTCTCGCCAAACTTGGGGTAGAGCTCCCACCCTCTCACTCTCTCCACCCTCACCCCTTGGAATCCTCTTATCCGCCCCTGGGGATGGTCTGGTCTTAGGGTGGAAAGTCCGAGTGTCTCTGGAAGAGGCCGTCAGGTTCTCTGTAGCCAAGTATTTCTCCACACGATCCACAAGACCATCGGCCGTCTCTGGGTCTCCATGGCTTACCCACTTTTGGATGGCAGTAGGAAGAGCTCTCAAAAACCGATCCATTACAACACGTTCCACAATCTTTGGTGCGGACAAAGTCTCTGGCTGTAGCCACTTTCTGCTCAGGTGAATGAGATCATACATTTGAGACCTGGGGGGTTTTCCAAGCTGGAAAGTCCAGTTATGCACACGCTGAGCCCGGACAGCCTGGGTGACACCCAGCCTTGCCAAAATTTCAGCTTTTAGCATCACATAGTCTTTTGCTTGGTTAGGCTCTAGGTCATAGTAAGCTTTCTGCGATTCACCAGTTAACAGAGGAGCCACCAGTCCAGCCCACTGCTCCTCAGGCCACTTTTCTCTTTCAGCGGTCCTTTCAAATGTGGTCAAAAATACCTCTGGATCATCCTCTCCAGTCATTTTTGTCAATAAACGACTCACCCCAAAGGACGCGGTATTAGTGGGACGGCTTTCCTCACTGGTCTGCGGACGTTGCTGCATTACTGCTTCCATTTGTTGTAGTCTCTGCTCTTGCTTCTGTAACAGGTCTATGAAGCGGGCCTCAGATTGCTGCTGGGCTTGTTGCTGAGCTTCCAGACTCTGTTGGTGAGCTTGCTGCTGGGCTGCAAGGCTCTGTTGATGAGCTTGCTGCTGGGCTGCAAGGCTCCTTTGCAAACCTGCATTTGTCTGCTGTTGATTGGCATTTGCTAGAGCCAGCTGTTTCAGTATCTCCTCCATGCTGGCTTAAAAAAAACTGCCACTGGTTCTCCACCAACTGTGAGGGGGTTAGCTCGGCAGCGGGTGTGTGTGACCCCCGGGATGGGCTCCCCACACAAAAACAGGCCCAGCAAACGGAGGTTGTGGTTTTCAAAATCAAAAAGGTGCGGTTTATTTTCTATTTACAGTGACAAAACACAGCAAAGCAAAAGAAACATAAATAAAATAAATCCTGGTCAACTTGACCTCTGAGTAAACATACAGGTTTCCTAACTAACAACTGGGATCAGCCTAGTGCTGTCCTAGTCCCTAAGTCCCTGGTTTTAAATGTCCAAGCAAATAGCCACACAGGCTTTGTCTCACCGCACAGGGGTTCACTCTCCCTAGACAGTCCACAGGTCTGGTTCCAGGCATGAGCAAACACCTAATGAATCTGGGAGTTCTTATAGAGGCCTAAATGAGCTGACAAGCTTCAGCTGGTCTCATCAACTCCCTGTCTGCACGACGCCCCACACTCTCCCTAGAGGTATGAGTCATCCATGAGCCCACTAGCCTCAGCTGGGCTTATACAACTCTCCACCTAGTTGTATAAGTCGGCGAAAAGCCTGAATCTGGGCGAAATATATCTACCCCCCTGGATGCAACCAGGTGACTTTACCTTCCTGCTGTCACAATATATATATATATTATATTTTATTATATTCTATTGTTTTTCTATTCTAATCTTTTCTATTCGAATTTGAATTTATTCTATACTAAATTCGAATTTCGGAAGATGGTTATATATATACATATATACCTGTATACACATACAAATAAATAACCATTTTCCAAAATTCGAATTTCATATAGAATAAAATCGAATTTGAATAGAAAATATTCTAAAATAATAGAAAAAAATATCATAAAAAAACAAACAATAGAACAATAAAATATATATATAAATATATATAAAACCATGTTCCAACACTCGAATTTTGTATAGAATGAATTTGAATTCCAATTAGAAAAGATTAGAATATAAATATAATATAGACCAGAAAAACAATAGAACAGAATAGAATAAAATATAATATATATATATATATATATATATATATATATATATATATATATATATATATGTATTTTATTCTATTCTGTTCTATTGTTTTTCTATTCGATTCTTTCCAATATTTTCTATTCTATTATAATCTTTTCGATTCGAATTTGAATTCATTCTATACGAAATTCGAATGTCGGAAAAAAAATATATATAACCATCTTCCGAAATTCGAATTTAGTATATAATGATTTCGATTTTAATAGAAAAGATTTTAATAGAATATAAAAGAATAGACTAGAAAAACAATAGAACAGAATAGAATAAAATATAATATATTCTATTCTGTTCTATTGTTTTTCTTGTCTATTTTCTATTTTATTATAATCTTTTCTATCCAAAGTTAAAATGAAATAATAAAAAAAAATTTATTCCTACTATTCGAAATTCGAATTTCAGAAGATGGTTGTATATTCTTTCTATTTTATTCTATTAAATTATATTTTTTTTCTATTCTGTTCTAATCTTTTTTATTTGAATTATACATTTTGGAAGATGGTTATTTGTCCACTTGCCACGTCACCTGCCACAAGTTATGGGGTTCCTAACCCCAAGTGACCCCCAGATATGGGCGATATGTCAAGTACTTTTCTGCAGCAGAGAATGACATTTTGTGACCCGAATTTGGGGCCACGTATCTTGGGTCCACTTATAGCTAGAAACCCCAAATTTGGTATGCAAACACAGTAACACTAGCACTACAAAATCTCCAAATTTGGAGTTTCTATCACCAAGTAACCCAGAGATACATGGACCCAAAGTCGGGTCGCAAAATATTTTCGAATCCGGTTGAAATACTATCAACATGATTGGAAATTATTTCAACTGCATTTGAAACTATTTCAACCGAAATCTCCCTAATGAGACACAGATTTTTTTACCATCTTCCACTCTATATCTAAAATGAAAATGTATGTAAAGTGTATTTTAGGTATATTTGTTCTTCTAATGATGTAAATTGTGTATTAATATTAGGGATGAGTTTGAGTTTGTCAGTGCAGCCAGGCCATTCCCTGCCCCGCAGCTGCAAGTGCACAAAGGGGAGAGATTCTTGTGACAGCATTGACCAAGTATGACCACATGACCAAATTATGTCAGTGACAGGGGTTTAGAAAGGTAAGATGTGTGTGTGGGGGGGGGGGGGAGCTTAATTTGTATCAATCCAGCCTGCATAAGAGGTGTGTTAATGCAGAGCTCCCCTGAAACAAAAAATATTAAAAGCCAGCAGCTACAAATACTGCAGCTGCTGACTTTTAATATTAGGACACTTGCCTGTCCTGGAGTCCAGCGACGTCGGCTTCACTGCCCGGTTCCCTACGGCGCATGCGCGAGTCACGCTGCGCTGTTCTCACTGGTCCCTGTTGTGTTCTGGGAGCCGAGTGTCTCCCAGAACACAACGGGTATTCTGCGGGAAGTGACGTGCTTCCCGCAGAATACCCGCAGAGAGGACTCCTGGAAGTGGGTGCAAACACCTGTCTTAGACAGGTATCTGCACCCCCCTGAAAGGTGCCAAATGTGACACCAGGAGGGGGGAGGGTTCCGATGAGCGGAAGTTCCACTTTAGGGTGGAGCTCCGCTTTAAAGTAGAATTCTGGGATCAATCTCTTTCTGATTGTAGATGCATGCACTTTGACCCTAACTGTTGCAAAAGTTTCCTGAACACCCCAAAATGATTTTTTTAAACATCCGATGGTCAGCTCTTGGGTTGAATTTTCTGGGTCAGCTAGTACTGGACATATTGACAGTTGTTTAAAATCTACATCTCTTGCAAGTAATTTTCCCTTACAGTGAAATGATTGATTTAAACTTTGAGGGCTTTAGAGAGTTCTGTTGGCTTGATGACACCACACTTGTCAATAGCACTGAGAACATCAGACCCTAGAAGGTGTTACAAGACTAGTTAGGTTCCACCTGCATACTCCCTACGGTTGTTCTAATCATTGGCATTTTAGCTAGAACACCAGAATAAAATTTAATAGATTTGAAGTGTTGGTAAATTTAGGGTGCACTAACTTTTTACATGTGACAAATCTGCATTTTCAATCAAGAAATGTAAAATCATTGTGAACCTAATTTTTTTTATTAAATAATAAACATATTATAAATTACCTGCTCATTGTAACAGACAGCACAGAGCAGCCCCAATCCCTTCAAATGCCCTTAGAACCACTTTATTGCACTGTCAATTTCATGTGTCATTTGTTCATGTATATCACCTTTTTCTGAATTAAGATCGAATATTTGCCTGTTCAAATATTTTGAAAAGTCACAAAGTTACATATGAACTATTTTCACATGACTGTGTGTAGATAGACTATATTGTCAAAAGTATTGGGACACCTGCCTTTACAAGCACATTAACTTTAATGGCATCCCAGTCTTAGTCCATAGGGTTCAAGATTGCGTTGGCCCACCCTTTGCAACTTTAACTGCTAGCCAGACCTTCTCGTCCAACATCAGTGTCTGACCTCACAAATGCACTTCTAGAAGAATGATCAAACATTCCCATAGACACACTCCTAAACCTTGTTTGTGAACGGCCTTCCCAGAAGAATTGAAGCTGTTATAGCTGCAAAGGGTGGGCCAACTCAATATTGAACCCTACGGACGAAGACTGGGATGCTATTAAAGTTCATGTGTGTATGAGGCTACTTTCACACATAAGCGTTGGAGGCGTTGGCGGTAAAACTAAAAATGGCGACGCTTTTCCATCTTTTTTACGGCGCTAGCGGGGCGCTTTTAACCTCCGCTAGCAGCCGAAAAAGGGTTAAAACCGCCCGCAAAGCTACGCTGCAGCGGCGCTTTGCTGGCGGTTTGGCGGCTCTGCCTATTGATTTTAATGGACAGGGGCGCTGTAGGAGTGGTGGCTCTAATAGGCGTCAAAAAAGGATTGGCTCAGGGTGCAGAGCACTGCGCTCCGAGTCCACCCAGTTGTGTGACAATAGTGCATGAATATTCGCTATTCTCACACTGATCCTCCTTCCGGCTAATCAAGAAGTGGGTCCTGATATCCATCACCTGATTGGCTGAAAGGACAGGCGATCCTATTGGATGTGAATAAATTAAACTCAGCGCTGCTCCTATAAAATTACTAACATACATAAATCTGTGTCATCATATATAACATAGAATAAACAGATGTACAGTATATGAAGTGCTCAGTGCTAATATTGTGCAAAAAATACAATCAATAAAGTCCATCAAATGTGGTATACTGGGCTGGTGATAATTATTCTCAGGTGGTCAATCATGCTCCCCTTTTGGGTCCCCACTCACCGGAAAGATGTTTAAAATACGTCTGTAATGATATGGTGTCTCCCATCCACATGTAAGTGCGTCTGTATTAGTGTGGTATCTCCCATCCAAAGAAGGAGTTGGTGTTGCTGGTTAGTTTAAATTATTTATTCACATTTCTTGGGGTTATCACCTTGCACTCTAGCAGCAGCCCTAATACACACTTAGCCCTGGTTCACACTGGTGCGTTTTGACATGCGATTTGGCATGTCAAATCGCATGTCAAAACGTCGGTATTTGCCGCAAATTTTCGGCAATGGCACTGTTCTAATCGGTGCGACGCCGCATCTGCGGCACTGCACCGATTTCAAAAAGTCGTTTCTGTACTACTTTTTGCGTTTTTGGCCCATGATTTACATTGACATCTGTGCAGAAACCCGCACAGATGTCTCTGTAATCGCGGCCGAAATCACGACTGACCAGCAGGAGTGAAACCGTGCACGTTCAGCTGAACTCGCACGGCTTCACTCTCACAGCCCAGTGTGAACCTGGGCTAATACTGATATTTATATTACTGTAGCGTGGGTCTTTACTTTCTTTTCAGATCCTTTTGGATGCCTAGGAGGAGGAAGGAGGAGACGCACGGCAGAAGCCTTCTTGATGCAGAGGAGCAGGAGCCTCCTGCCCGCCGCCCATAGGAGAGATGCCCACTCGGAAAGTGCAGGGCTTGATGACTGACTGTGAGACCCCCGGGCGAGGGGGGGTGCAGGTGACCCGACTGGGTAGGCACAATTCCAACAGAACCCTCCTATGCATTCCACCATCCCCAACTCATTACATACCACTGCTTATCTGCAAAATACCCAGATAGATGACACCCCTTTGTCCTGCCTAAATGGTAGGACAGCTCAGAGATTAGCAGTGCGCCTCCAGCAGTCACTTTGGCTCATTTAAATTGCATTCATGTTAGAATGTATGAGGAGTTTTGTTGGAAATGTGCAGGAAAGGTGAAATAACCCTTTAAAATAATTCATAATTTCTGCCTAGCAGCACTGGGGTCGTAGGTTTGAATTCCAATCACTGCGCTACCTGCCTGGAGTTTGCATGTTCTCCCTGTGCCTGTTTGGGTTTCCCCCTACACACCAAAGACATGCTGGTAGGTAATTTTGGCTCCTGTCTAAATTGGCCCTAGTATATGTATGTATGAATGTGAGTTAGGGCTCTTTCACACGGAGGGTCCGTTCAGGTCCGCCTGTCAGTTTTTTAGGCGGACCTGAACGGATGCTCCATGTCCTCCTATGGAGACACGGATGTCAGCGGTGACATGTCCGCTGACATCCGACCCGCTCCGATCCGCAAAAGTGTGACGGAAGAAAACCCTATTTTTCCTTCCGTCTGCGGATCGGATCTACGGTCCGTCGTCATCCGATCCCCCATAGGGGAGAGCGGCGCTCTGACAGGGCGGTCCCTGCACAGTGTGCGGGGACGATCCAGTCATCCGCCGGCTCAGCGGGGATCAACGGAGCGATCCCCGCTGAGCAAGCAGAGCTTCACGGGACGGATCTTCACGGATCCGTCCCGTGTGAAAGAGCCCATAGGGACCTTAGATTGTAAGCTCCTTGAGGGTAGGGACTGATGTGAATGTATAATAAATACGTAAAGCACTGGGTAAATTGATGGTGCCATATAAGTACCTGTAATTAATAAATTGGTAATAGACGTTACCTTATTGTCGGACCAGCATTACATGTGCCAGGGTTGGGGATAAACTTTCGAAAGTATTTTTTTTTTAAAACACACATTTTCTCAAGGTCAGGATGACGTCCAAGTAGACCAGTTCAGCACCATTTTTCTAAATAGACTTATGCCGCATACACACGATCGTGAATCACGGCATGAAAAAAAAAGAAAAACGAGGGAACGGCATGTTTCCCCACACACGACCGTTTTTCCCGTCATTTTTTTCTTTGACGAGAAAAACGACCGTCTGTGGGCTCCGCGGCAGTGTCTCCCTATGGGAAAACTGCCGCGGAAAAAAATGATGGAAAAAACGATGAGAAAATTTAGAACATGTTCTAATTTTTCTCGTCGTTTTTCCTGCCGTTTTTCTCAATGAGAAAAACGGCATAAAGCCCACAGACGATCGTTTTTCTCGGCAAAAAAAAAAAATGTCATTTTTCCCGACGGGAAAAATGATCGTGTGTACGCGGCATAATACAAAATCAAGAGGGTCATTCCGCAGCATCCTATGAAACACCAGTGGAAAATAATGATGAGGTTTTTAAAAGAAACAAAATAATGGCTACCTAATGTTGATTACAGTAATGAGGAGAGAGGCCACTAACAAATCAATCACAGCTGGTAAGCACTAAGCCTATTGATTGCACAGAATCCAAGCTGTTCTAGAAGAAATAGAGCTATTGAACAGAGCAATAACACTACAGGGATTTGACAGTGTTTGTATACATTACATTCTCAGCTACTCCAGTGTATGCTGACTGCACATTGACCCATACATGATCACCAGTGTGTGTAATAAGCCGTGCAATGTTTTATTGATTTGCTAATAGAATCTGTTGCTATTTATCTGTTTAACAGAATCCTAGCAAAAGCTGCATTTGCAGGACGCTTATAAAATGTAATAATTTAATCAGACTGGCGTTCATAAAAAAAAAATTGGAGCACCAGGCTCTACATTTCAGCTTTTACCAACATTAAGTTTAGCACCTTGCAAAGTACACAAAAACACTGGCTAGGCACACATTTAATTCTTTGATCGCCCTACATGATTAACCCCCTTCCCAGCCAGTGTCATTAGTACAGTGACAGTGCATATTTTTAGCACTGATCACTGTATTAGTTTCACTGGCCGGGAAGGGGTTAAACATCTAGGGCGATCAAAATATTAACTGTGTGCCTAGCCAGTGTTTGTGTTTACTATATGTGCTGCTTTTACTAAGGGAAGTTATGGATTTTATTCCCTGCTTTGCAGAGGCAGAGCTCCGTTCTGTGTCTCTGCCTGACGATCAGCGGGTGCAGGCGGACATCTATTGGCTGGCACCTGCTAATTAGCTTGTGCTGTGTCAAATCACAGCACAGCAACAGCGGCGCCGCGTGCACATCCCTCACCTAGCAGAGCTGGATCACATACTAGGTACGTGATCTGGCGCAGAGTGGCCACTGTGCCGCAAAATTTGTAAGGTGGGCGGTCCACAAGCGGTTATACTTGGTCTGTGCAGTGGTTTTGCACAAAGCAGCCCCGATCCTCCTCTTCTCGGGTCCCCCGGTGGCATTCCAGGCTCCTCCCTCCTACCGAGTGCCCCCAGAGCAAGCAGCTTGCTCTGGGGGGACCCAAGCAGATGCGCTCCTGAGCCGCTGCTTTTGCGTGTCCATTCACACATAGAGCTGCAGCTCAACCCTGCCCCCTCTCTCTCTTCTTTGGCTCACTGGTTGTGACTGACACTAGCAGGAGCCAATGGCTCCCACTGCTGCCTCAGCCAATAAGAAGTGAGAGTCCCCTGAGAGCTGAGGCTGTCATACACATTGCAGGATCGCGATGAGGCTCAGTTAAGTATTAGGGGGGGTGAGGAGGCTGCTTCACAGTAAAGGTTTTTTACCTTCATGCATAGAATGCATGAAGGTAAATAACCTTGAGCCTTCACAGCCACTTTAATACTCTCAGTAGCAGGAAATTATATTATCAGTGTTGCCTCAGACCACATATTTAAAGCCAAAATCCAGCTAACACTTATTCCATTTTGAATTGAGTGGGGAAGAATTAGAACTTCTTTTATGTTTTTAATGCCGTCTGTGCCCCTATTGGGAACATTTTCCCTCACTTCCTGTCAATAAGTCTCCTCTCATGGAAGGCCTCTGAAGATGCTGGCTTGCTGAAAGAAAAACGTTTGCCTTCTGTGGCTGTCCCTTACTGTTTGGATGTAGTGAGTTACTGGCTGAGGAAGAAGTTTACAGAAGAACCTTCTTAGATTTCCTGTCTTAGAAACCTAAAATCTCTGGACAACCTTTGAACCTTGATCTCTGTGAAACAGAAGACCTAAAGGCAACCAACTAACATAGTCTGTGGGGCCAGACAGAGTAAAGCTGGCGAAAAATTATTATTATTTTTTTTAGTTCAACCAGGGAGTGTATAAAAACATAAAAAATAAAAATTAACAGATCCTCCATCCACACAGGCAAGGTGGATGGAAGAATAACCCTGTCAGGCCTTTGTATTGTGATAGTGGGACTCTCCTCTGTCAGAATACACTGCAGCCACCGAATGACAAGTTTTCCCAACATTCTCATTTTGGCAGAAGTGAATCTAATGATCAACTTTTGTCAAAACAGGAACGGCTAAATATGGTTCCTTGCTAAGCTGGCCAAACTTTACTTTCAATAAAAAAGAAGAAAAACAAAGAAAAGGCACAATTACCATTCAGAGCATCAATTGGACATTATTTCCACCACACAGGGCGTATGTAAGGTATCAATTATAGCACTTTCCATATATTAAGACAAATAACCAGTAAGACAGTTTCCACACTCAAGCCTTGTACACATGACCGAGAATCTCGTCGTAAAAAAAAAACATTGTTTTTCTCGACGAGATTCTTGTCAAGCTTTCCTTGCATACACACTGTCAATTCCAAATCTCATCGTTGTAAAGCGCGGTGACATACAACACGTACGACGGCAGTATAAAGGGGAAGTTAGATTCCAATGGCGCCACCCCTCAGGCTGCTTTAACTGATCTCGTGTTACTGCTTGTTAGTAAAAGTTTGGGGAGAGATGATTTGCGCTTTTCAGTCTTCGTGCTTTCAGTTCGTTACAGCATGACGAATGTGTTATCTCCATTACGAACGCTAGTTTTACCAGAAGGAGCGCTCCCGTCTTATACTTGATTCTGAGCATGCGCGATTATTTAAGACTCGGAAAAGCATACACGCGACCGGTTTTCTCGTCGGGAAACAGGCCGACGAGAATCCTGACGAGAAAATAGAGAGCAGGTTCTCTATTTTTCTCGTTGAGATTCCCGGCAGTTTTCTCGACGAGAAACCATACACACAAACGGTTTTCTCGGCAAGAAAGCTCTCCCAACAGTTTTCTTTTTGTTTCTTGAAAAAGAAAACCGGTCGTGTGTACGAGGCTAAAGTCCATACTTTCCATGCCTTCTCGAATAAAGTCTGGGAGGCGGCTCGTGTGGATAGCAATTTTTTATATACCGTATATACTCGAGTATAAGCCGAGTTTTTCAGCACATCTTTTTGTGCTGAAAATGCCCCTCTCGGCTTATACTCGAGTCACCTTTTTGCGCCTGATCTCCCCGACATTGGGGACCTGGTGCCGGCCGGGGGATCACTCTTCCTCTACAAGTGTGCAAAGTTTGTTGTCCGGGAGACCTACGGCCGGAGACCACCGATTTTTCAAAGCCGGGCACCCCTTCAATAGACTCCCATGTTAAATGGTAATTTCTCTGGTGACTTTGGGGACCCAGTACTGGCTGGTCATAAGTCCCCTGGACTCCCATGTTAAACGTCAGTCTAGTCATGGACACAGTAAGGCATGGGCACAGTGAGGCATGGGCACAGTGAGGCATGGGCACAGTGAGGCATGCACATGGACACAGTGAGGCAAAGTGAGTCACGCAGATGGACACCCTAGGCTTATACTCAAGTCAATACGTTTTCCCAGTTTTTTGTGGTAAAATTAGGTGCCTCGGCTTATATTCGGATCGGCTTATACTCGAGTATATGTATGTGTTGAATCTGGACTAAGGCTAAAATTTCTGATGGGTTCTGCGTTAGCTCCATTATCTAGTGTTTGGCTATGACAGCCTTTGCTGACAACAGAACATGTGCTATGACCGTATGATATACAGTAGGGAAATTATCTATCTCTAGGTTCAAAATTGCAAGAGCTGGATCTGGTTGTGATATAATGCCTGTAATATCTGAAGTTAGCTGAAAAACCTTTTCCGCCAGAAGCTTTTGAGATTCTTACACGTCCAAAAAATGGGAAATAGGTTGCCAACCTATCCACAGCCTCGTTAACATAGTGGAGAATTGGAGAAGGAAAATTTGGCCAGTTGAAACAGTGTTAAGTACCAGCGAGTCTATTTTCTGCACCGGCTCCCAGTGGTTGACGCAATGGGAGATATTGTAAGTTGGAATACTTTAAGCCACTGTGAGGGGGTAAATGTCTTCTGGAGATCTGCTTCCCATTTTTGAAGAGGGATTGTCTTATGCCGCGTACACACGATCGGAAATGTCCGATGTGAGCTTTTTGTCGGAAATTCCGACCGTGTGTAGGCTCCATCTGACATTTGCTGTCGGAATTTCCAACTACAAAAATTTGAGAGCAGGTTTTCAAATTTTCCGTCAAGAAAAGTTCTTGTTGGAAATTCCGATCGTCTGTATGCAATTCCGACGCACAAAAAAAACATGCATGCTCAGAATCAAGCAGAAGAGCCGAACTGTCTATTGAACTTCATTGATCTCGGCTCGTCGTACGTCTTGTACAACACCGCGTTCTTGACGTTCAGAATTTGTGAAGAATGACTTCTGTTGGAGTTATAATAAAATAGGGATATACCCTGTTGTGAATTAAAGTGATAAGTAAAATAATTACAGGCATGCAAGGTAATTGAGATGGAAGGAAGAGAGTGTTAAGGTAAAAACCTTGAAATGTTAATTTATGTGTAAAGTGGCCAAATTTTGATCCATCTATGGCCCGCTTAAAGGCCTTTGAAGAGGATTAGATCTTAACTGGTGATCAATACCTTTTGCGTTTATGGGAAACCTGATTTTGTTTCCTCACCACCCTTCCCATACTTTGAATTTGAAATAAACCTGTTGAAATTCAGTATATCAAAGCGACTGGTGCCCATCTTTTTTTTTTCACCATCCCGGAGAAGAACCAACCATGACATAAATGTTCCTGGAGCGTTTCTGCCATGTACATGAACTAAAACATTCACAATATGACTTGTTTTATTAACTGCTTCACATTTGCAGTCATACACAAGGTAAAAAGTGTCACATACTTTTTTTAGCAGAGTAGGAAAGAAAGTTTTAGGGTCTCTTGTCAACAGGCTATTGTTCATGTTAGTTGGGTTTTGCATTCCCTACAATTCAATGAGTAGGAAAACCTTGCTTGAAGCAGGTAAAATGCAGGTCCGAATGAAGTCCACTGCAGCTCAAATGCACCTGTCAATGAATTCTAAATAATCTCAGAAGCATCTCAAACTCATGTCACTGCCACAAACCCAAACCTCATCAACACAAGCCCTTGCGATATCTGTCAAAATTGCTATTGCTGTCTGTGCTTTTTTGTCTCGGTGATACCTCCCACACCCCCATTTTTCTTGTACAGATGTGAGATAATATGAAATATTAATGCTTCTCCACTCTATCCAAAACTAAAAGAATATAAATGGTTTAATTTAGGCTTTAATTCAGAACAAAAGTAGTTATGTGTAGGCACCTATTTGCTAATAGGGATCCAGAAGAATATATTTTTCTACCCAGCATACAGGCTGGAGTTTGTGACTGATTTCAGCAGCTGAAATTTGAATTGAATTTTACAAGGTTTTATAGACCAGCATTTCTTGTAAACATAGCCTGTCCTATTCACTCAAGTTCCATTTGCTTTTTCCCTTTTCCCTGCTAATGGAAATGCTTGGTTACCGTAGAAAATGCATCTACAAGGTGTTTGATATGCATTTGAGGTGCTTCTACTACAATCTGCATTGACCTAGCAAAAATCAAACAAGTTTTATTTATAAGTGAAAACTGCTGATCAAAGATATTAGACTCAAAAGCATTGCAAACACTTTCTAAACATCCCTGGCACACCACAAACATAATGTGATTAATTTTTCCCTGAGTGCACCTGAAAGCTTGTGTTTTGTACATTTATTTCCCTTCCCTCTGAGCCCGGTATACATAGATCCTATAGGGCGGACCCAACTTGCAACCCATTATAGGGCTGTGGCAAACTAGGATCACAGAGAGAGCACACAGAGGAAAATAACATGACATACAACAAGTGGGCATTTATTGAGAAACGGGAGAGATGGCATTAGGACATGGCACAGAGAGACAGTCCACTGAGTAGCAATGGGCAAAACACAAATACACTGTTCCTAAAGTATACAAAAAAACAAAAATTTGGTATAAATAGCTCATCCACTATATTATTGCCAGGGATCAGGTGTATTTAATCCTGTTTAAAGGTCCCCCACATAAATTAATAATATGACCTTGTATGATATTCGAGAAATTATCTGTAGTATACAGGGTTTACCGAGGGTTGGTTCCTCTGAATAAAAGCGCATATAGAAAAAAGAGGAGAATGTAGGACTAAAAAGTCCTCCAAAAAAGTATTCTTCAACAAGGAACTAATAAATAATATATAGACTTTATTTTGTAAACCGCAATTAATTTAGCTAATACATATATAATTATTGAAACCCACAGCACCTAACACAAATTATTAAAATCAGACTAGTCTTAAACTATGAACTAGGGTGGCCACCCAACCAGCCATACACAACACAATCGTCCACCCACTAATTTCCAATAGGAATTATTCACAGTTCCGGTAGTTGCCAAGCTACTGAGTTTCCATTCATTTAGGTAATTGACCTTAGATGCAAATAATGAAAGGTATATTTGGACAGACACCAGACCAACATGCATGCTCCGATGAAGCTTTCTTTAAAGCAAAACTTGTCAGCAGTTTGAACATGGGTGCCTGACCCATGCAGCTAAACATCTGATCGTCACCAGACAAAATCATCCACTTTTATTCTGGACAGTGCCCAGCCTAAACGCTGACATTAACGCTGCGTTAATCTGGATACACCTGGATACCCGGCTACCCCCCTTCCCAGACAAACTGCACGGACTAAAGCAGACTGGTAGGATTGAACTGACCAAAAGCTTACCTTCTAAAATCAGCTGGGATTAAAAGTCTCCAGACTCGCAAGTGACCGGTGAGTGTTGTATAACGTTCCCCCTCCTACGGGACGATTTAAAACCTGAGGATACATGACTGAAGGGCTGTTCGGCTTATGAATACATCAAATGGTGAGTTCCAAAATCTTACCTGTTGTCTCCATGCTGTTATAGCAGGACATCTGCCCTGAAACGCCAGACTTCTCTCATGGTTACCTCCACCGGACCAATATATGAGCAATTAAGTCGGCTTGTGCAATAAATCTGCTGGTCATTTATTCATTCTAAGACAGTATCCTGTGAAAATATCCAGATATACCAGTATCCCTAATCGATCGACTGTGTTTTTTTCTTCATTTGCATCTAAGGTCAATTACCTAAATGAATGGAAACTCAGTAGCTTGGCAACTACCGGAACTGTGAATAATTCCTATTGGAAATTAGTGGGTGGACGATTGTGGTGTGTATGGCTGGTTGGGTGGCCACCCTAGTTCATAGTTTAAGACTAGTCTGATTTTAATAATTTGTGTTAGGTGCTGTGGGTTTCAATAATTATATATGTATTAGCTAAATTAATTGCGGTTTACAAAATAAAGTCTACATATTATTTATTAGTTCCTTGTTGAAGAATACTTTTTTGGAGGACTTTTTAGTCCTACATTCTCCTCTTTTTTTCTAACTGTTCCTAAAGTAGCAATGGACACATAAACAGTTTGCGGGTAGGTATTTGGCACAGCACAGGGAGATGATCCTTGGGGCAATAGAATATTACAGCAAGGGTTAATCATCTATGCAAAGTCACAGAAAAAGAGACAGTCCACAGGGTGACAATAAGGCCCAGCAGGGGGAAATGATCCTCTGGGCGGTAGAATGGCACAGCAAGGGTTAAGTGCCCATGGAGAGAAAATATCATACAGAAAAAAGGAAAAAGTTCACAGGGCAATAGTAGGCACGGCAAGGTTGACAGGATCTTCAAGAGTGGTAATATGGCACAGCAAGGGAGACAGGAAGGTTCAGGGACTCACGCTGAGAAGACTGCTGGTAAGGTGGTCTGGGTGATGGATGACTGGTTCAGAAAGGTCTGTAGAGGCAGGTTTATGAGCAGGTGTCCACTGGGTCCGAAGTGAGAAGGAGAGGAGCGCTGGGCACTCTGGCCATGGATCTAGGGTTGCCACCTCATCCCTTTAAACTAGAACACATATTAATTACACAGGATCTGATGCTAATTTAATGCAGGTAAGGCACTAAGTGAGTTTAATTACCACCTTAATCAGCCACAGAACCCGTGTAATTAATATGTGTTTGGGTTTAAAGTGATGAGGTGGGAATCCTACATGGATCAGAAGCCAAGGAGAGCAGAGGGCACAGGCATAGAGGCAGCTGGGCAATGGAAGGCAGAGGCAGCTCCTGGAGGCCCAACCTTGGTCTGGATTCCTCACAGGCGCATGTAGCATCCAGGGGGACTGACTGGAGAATTCTACCATTGTTTCCCCAAGCCCAGGTAGATATACCTGAGTGTGATCTCCAGGCAATCTGATGATTAGCATCAGATTGCCTGGAAAACAGGTGTCACTCCCTTCCTGCCCAGCCACATTAAGTGCACAGCTGGGGGCGAGCTCCTTGTCTTCTAGCAGGGCACAGCGTTGGAAGAAGAGGGCGCTGTGCCTGCCAGACCCTGGAACCTGGGGGAAGGAAGTCTGTGGCTAGTGTGAGGAGATCAACACACCAGCCGCAGCAGGAAATCTGACAGCCTGGTGCCCTGCATACAGGGGGTGAGGAGTGGCAAGAGTGGTGTGCGAGGGGACAGGTGTTGGCTGCATGTATCCCCACACGCAGGGCTGCCATCATGAACTTTGGGGCCCCTTACACAGTTTCAGGCATGGGCCCCCTGGAGCAGAGAACCGGGGGGTGTGCTGCCGCTGCAAATTGACAAGCGGGGGGTGCCATGAATTGAGAAGCAGGGGGTGCTGTCGCCGCAAATTATTGAGGTCGGCGGATTGCCATCTGGGCCCCTGGGGACCTCCGGGCCTCTCTGAGCCCCTTCCAAAAAAAATAAAAGAAAATAAAAGAAATAAAAAAAGGGGGTTGCCATCCGGGGCCCTGGGGACCTCAGGGCCCCTTACAAAAAAAAAGTGGGGGTTGCCACCCGGGCCCCTGGGGACCTCCGGGCTTCTGGGCCCCGTACAAAAAAAATTTTTAATTCTTTTTTAAAAAAAGGGGGGTTGGCATCTGGGCCCCTGGGGACCTCTGGGCCCCTTACAAAATAAAAAATAAAATAAATAAATAAAAATAAAAGAAAATTATAAAAAAAAAAAAAAAAAGGGCCCTGGGGACCTCCGGGCCCCTTACAAAAAAAAAAGGGGGGTGGCCACCCAGGCCCCTGGGGACCTCCAGGCCCCTTACAGGTGTACTGCCTGTACCCCCCAATGGCGGCCCTGCTCAAACGCACATGGTGCTGGGAGCAGAGGGGGAAGAAGGCATTGCTCTTAACCACTTCAATACTGGGTTCTTTCACCCTCTTCCTGACAAGGCTAATTTTCAGCTTTCAGCGCTCTCACACTTTGAATGACAATTGCGCGGTCATGCAACACTGGACCCATATGACATTTTTATCATTTTTTTTCAGACAGAGCATTCTTTTGGTGGTATTTAATCACTGCTGGGATTTTTATTTTTGCTAAACAATAAACAAAAAAAAAGTTTTTCTTAGTTTTGGTTATAAAATTGTGCAAATAAGTAATTTTTTCTCCTTCACTGATGAGGCTGCACTGATGGGCACTGGTAGGTGGCACTGATTATCAGTGTAAATGTGCCCTGTCAGATTTTCTGGTTACTGGCTTTCCTTCCCTCACGCTGTGACAGTAAGGCTACTTTCACACTGAAGCGCAGGATGCGCTGGCGGTATAGCGGCGCTATTTTTAGCGCCGATATACCGTCGTTTTTGCCGCAATTTGCGGGGGCTAGCGGGGTGATTTTAACCCCCGCTAGCAGCCGAAAAAGGGTTAAAAACGCCCGCAATAATGCCTCTTTGCAGCGTTTTGTGGGCGTTTTGGAGGCACTACCCCATTGATTTCAACCGTATTTTTACCGCTCCTATCGCGCCTCAAAGATGCGGCTTGCAGGAGTTTTTTTTATCCTCCTGCCAGCGCACTGCTCCAGCGTGAAAGCCCTCGGGCTTTCACACTGGATACAAAGTAGCGTCTTTTTCAGGGCGCTTTGCGGGCGCTATTTTTAACGCAATAGCGCCTGCAAAGCGCCTCAGTGTGGAAGGGGCCTAAAGGGCCGTTGTGATGGGCCTTTTACCGCAATCTGTGATCAGCTGTCAAAGGACACAGTGATCACAGAATGAGTGCCCCAGGAGTGGTTCTGGGAGGACGTCCATGGACACCCTCTCAGAACTGGACGACGGCGTTTTGGCTATAGTGCAGTCGGAAAGTAGTTAAAGCAATATTTACCCCAAAACTAAAAATTAAATATATTGCAGCTTACCAATCATTAGATGGGGTGGCTGCATTAATTTTCTTTTTGTAGGCTTTTTTTCCTTCTGTTTTCACCTGGTGATCTGGCCAGTAACACACCTCCTGGATCAGAGTGCCCCCACACTGTATAAATGAGCACAGGAGGGGGCATCTTTGGACAGCAGCATTGGCAGTCTGGAAGGAGGGGAGTGTTAGATGTACTAGCAGATTTAGATACACTAATAAACATGAACTCCACCTAACACATTATAAGCATTTACAGCAATTGTTTCCTTTTTGGGATAAAGGTTTCACATAAATAAATAAAAGTTCACCATTGTAAGCACCCCTGTCAATCGTAATTGGTTTGTATCAACCCTCAAAGTGCTACATCTGCAGAAAAAAGTAGTTCTGATGAAAAACAGCAGACTTACTGGCTGGATCAGCAGGTGAAAAACAGGAGGGAAAAAGAAAGAAACAGCCATTACATCTAATAATTGGTAATCTGTACTATTATAAATGTTTGCTTTTGGGTTTTAGTACTATTTTAATCTATTTTAAAATAATAATAAATGCAAATATTTTTACCTGCAAAAAGATGTGCATGTATTGTTATTATTATTATTTTTTTTACAAAGGTGAACTTATCCTTAAAACCTTGAAATTTCAGGTGGTCTTGTATTTCTCTTTCCTTCTTTCCAGACATACAGTATAATACTGATTTAGCACCCTCCTAGCGTAGGATTCTAGACAAATATCGTTCTTTTGTCAAGTCAGGGTTTCACAGGCTGGGAGTATGCTTGTTTTCCCCTGCCCCTGGAAGAAGTTTCCAAAACATAGAGAGATTCAAATGACCAGCCTGAATATTTATCATGGCACAGAAGGTGGCTGGGTGGTGATAAATGCCCCAGTGCTGGCTATAAGGCTCCGTTCACAGCATGGCACTCCGGATCGCAGGCGGAATTGCAGCAATTCTGCGCTTGCGATGCCCATTACCTTCAATGGCACCCAAATCACGGCGCAATTTTGCCGTGATTCTCGTCCATCGAATCGCAGTAAAATCGTGCATACAGCATCGTGGAACGCATGTCACCCAAAAGAAGTTCTGGAACTTCTTTTGGGCAACAGGCATCCTGCGATTCTGTTTGTGCAATTTTACTGCTATTCGACGGCTTTAAAGTACTTCTAAAGGTGAAACTTTTAACCCTTTTTCATTCCCTGCATTAAGGTAAAAAAAATGTGCAATTTCCTGTGCCCCTCTACCCCCCTCCAAATACTTATCCGAGTCCTGTAACGATCTAGCGCTGTGCCCATCTGCCAGTCTTTCTCCCCACTCTCACAAATTTGGCTGAGACCAGCCAGCAGCAGTCACTCGCTCCTGCTGGTGTAAGTCAAATTCCGTGAGCAGAGAGTGGGGGCAGGGCCAGGCCACACTGTGTGTGTCAATGGATGCACACAGCCTGGCTTGGCATTGAGCCCACACATCAGCCCCCACAGGAAGCGCTTGTTATGAGGGCAGATACAGAAGAGAAGGAGCTAAGATCGCTGGCGGGGACCCCAGAAGAGGAGGTTTAGGGCCACTCTGTGCAAAACCATTGAATAGAGCAGGTGTGTGTAACATATTTATTATTAAAACATTTTTAAAAATGCTTTTAACAAATGTTTTAAACTGCATTCACAGCACATGTTTTAAAATTGATTTTTCACTGAGATCTATATAGCATGACTGTCCTAGCTGTGAGCTGAAACATCATCTCTTATCACCAGCTCTTACCAGTCCTGGTGGGATGTGGCAGTAGATAGGGTTAGGGCAGATGTGTGACTACCTACTGCTGATGTCATTAGGAAAGAAATTGCTGATTGGGATTTTGAGTGCAGCTTGGGTTTGATCTGTGTGCCTGGCACTGACAATAAAGTCATAAAGGCCTTGCTCTCAGTTGCAGCAGCTCTTGCTTAAAAATCAATTCATCATGGCATGTTCTGGCCGCCGAGCAGTATGGCCGCGTGATCTGCTGCTGCTCTGCTTCACAGGGTGAACTACCTGGCTCTCTGCGTCCTAGCCCGCCGATTCTGCCTCTCCTGGGGAGGGGAAGATCTAAGGACATCAGCGGAGTATGACCCGGCAGCGACCGCAGGCATCAGGTCCCCGCTGCCTCACCAATTACTTCATGAAGCTGCCGCACACAGCACCTCAAGATGGCGTCACGGAGAACGTCCGCCCTGCCTCACCACAGCCACTGCCCAGAGATCCTGCCTCAGACACAGACTCTGACATGGAGGAGTCCAGAAACAAAGTCTCCCTCTCCTCCTCGTCTGACAGAGGTAAGAGAGCCGCAGTCTCCCCACCCTCTTCACCCAATAAGCTGCCCACAGCCAAAAAGCAGCACTGGGCTTCACTGCCAGCAAAGACCCCTGATCATGAGTAAAATAAAACTGATTCTCTCTCGGCCTTCCCTGCAGGAGATGTCCCAGCCACAGAGGCTACGCTAAAAGCAATGCTCCTCTCCCTTCAATCTGGGCTACACAAAGAACTCAGATCATCAATCAACCATCTATCCACCAGAGTGGATGGCCTGGAGGAAAGATCACATAACATGGAGCTCCAACTATCTGACATGGTGGCAGCGCATAATGAAGTTGTGAATGTTCATGAGGTGCAGGCTGAAGCAATTCTGAAGCTTCAAATAAAAGTGGCGGATCTAGAAGATAGGTCCCGCCGTAATAATATTAAATTTAGGGTAGTTCCAGAAGCGGTCAAAACGCTTCCATTTCTGAAACAGCTTTTCCTGAAATTAATGCCTGACCTATCCCCCAGGGATCTCCTCCTTGATCGTGCTCAAAGAATACCGAAGCCAGCGCACCTGCCAGATACAGTCCCTAGGGATGTATTGGCCTGGATCCACTATTACCATGTCAAGGATCAGCTCCTTAGGGCTGCTAGAAAATGGCAGCACACTTACTCCCCCATACGCAGGGGTGACACTTTATCAGGATTAGGGATGAGCCGAACACCCCCGAGTTCGGTTCGCACCAGAACCTGCGAACGGACCGAAAGTTTGCGCGAACTTTAGAACCCTATTAAATACAATGGACGCGAACGTTCGAAATCTAAAGTGCTAATTATAACGGCTAATATGCATGTTATTGTCCTAAAAAGGGTTTGGGGACCCGGGTTCTGCCCCAGGGAACATGTATCAATGCAAAAAAAGTTTTAAAACTGCAGTTTTTCGGGAGCAGTCATTTTAATGATGCATGAAGTGAAAAAAAAGTGAAATATTCCTTTAAATATCGTACCTGGGGGGTGTCTAAAATATGCATGTGAAGTGGCATGTGTTTCCCGTGTTTAGAACTGTCCCTGCACAAAATGACATTTCTAAAGGAAAAAAAGCCATTTAAAACTGCTTGCGGCTTTAATGTCATGTCTGGTCCCGGTAATATGGATGAAAATCTTTGAGAAAAATGGCATGACTACCCCATCACCCCCCCTACCCCAGCCCATCACCAGCCCCTTTGGGTCTTGTATGGATATTAAGGGGAACCCCACACACAAAATAAAAAAGGCCCTATATACTCTGAACAGCAGTATACAGGCGGTGCAAACAAGACAGGGACTGTAGGGTTCATAAGTAGAATCTGTTTGTAATTTTGAACACGTACATTGTTTAAGTGTATCTCCAGCCAAAAAATCAATTTTTAAGCTTTTTGGAAAACATAGGGAAGGGTTATCACCCCTGTAACATTTGTTTTGCTGTCTGTGCCCCTGTTCAGAACATTTCACCTCACTTTCCGTCCCAATGACAACTGTTTTTGAAAAGTGGGGTTTTTATTGAAACAAGGATTGGTGATAAAGCATCAGTAGAGAGGAGACACCTTTTTCCCATTGTGACAGCAGGAAGGTAAAGTCACCTGGTTGCATCCAGGGGGGTAGATATATTTCGCCCAGATTCAGGCTTTACGCCGACTTATACAACTAGGTGGAGAGTTGTATAAGGCTAGTGGGCTCATGGATGACTCATACCTCTAGGGAGAGGGCTGGGCGTCGTACAGACAGGGAGTTGATGAGGCCAGCTGAAGCTTGTCAGCTCATTTAGGCCTCTATAAGAACTCCCAGCTTCATTAGATGTTAGCTCATGCCTGGAACCAGACCTGTGTGGACTGTCTAGGGAGAGTGAACCCCTGTGCGGTGAGACAAAGCCTGTGTGGCTATTTGCTTGGACATTTAAAACCAGGGACTTAGGGAATAGGACAGCACTAGGCTGATCCCAGTTGTTAGTTAGGAAACCTGTATGTTTAGTCAGAGGTCAACTTGACCAGGATTTATTTTGGTTATGTTTCTTTTGCTTTGCTGTGTTTTGTCACTGTAAATAGAAAATAAACCGCACCTTTTTTGATTTTGAAAACCACAACCTCCGTTTGCTGGGCCTGTTTTGTGTGGGGAGCCCATCCCGGGGGTCACACACACCCGCTGCCGAGCTAACCCCCTCACACCATATTAACTCTTACAGGAGAGAATTTCCCTTCCTAGGGGTAGATTTCCTCTCACTTCCTGTTGTCTCCTTCCGTTTGCAAGAAGAAGTCGTTTGTAAGTTGGATGTTTGAAAGTATGGGCCTGCCATATATACTCTGCAGAAATTGACCCCTTAGGTGTTGGTGTTGAAACAACACTGTAAGCACTCACAGTTACTCTTGGTGGGCGCTGGAACGCCCTGCTGTCAACTATTATATCAGGAATTGTAATTACATGCCATTGTTGAACTGTGGTAGGAAAAATTGGGCCTTTGATGGTGGTGCTGGTGCCACAACACTGTAAGCCCTCACAGTTACTCTTGGTGGGTGCATGAATGGGCCCTGCTGTGAATTATTAGATCAAGAATTGTAATTGCATGCCCCTGTTGAACAGGGGCTGAAAAATTGGGCCTTTGATGGTGGTGCTGGTGCCACAACACTGTAAGCCCTCACAGTTACTCTTGGTGGGTGCATGAATGGGCCCTGCTGTGAATTATTAGATCAAGAATAGGGATGAGCTTCGTGTTCGAGTCGAACATACGTTCGACTCGAACATCGGCTGTTCGATCGTTCGACGAAGATCGAACGATTTGGGCCGTTCGCGCCAAATTCGAGTGACGCGAACGGCCCACAATGCACTACGCCATCGCAGTGTCATCCAGGCGCTGTGATTGGCCAAGCATGCACTGTGACCCCGCATGCTTGGCCAATCACAGCGCCGGCAGCGAGGAGAGCAATGATTGGCCACAGGCAGGATGCCTGTGGCCAATTATTGCTGAGGGTGTTTAGTACACGCCCCACACTATAAAAGGCCGCCAGCACGGCGGCCTAGTGTAGTGTGTTCCGGAGCAGGGATAGAGCAGCATAGGCAGGGACAGTGACTTTTATTTCTTTCTTGCTTAACCTGGATTCCTTTAGTTTAGGGAAAGAGAAGGATAGGTAGGGAGAGTGTCAGTGTGTTTTGTGCTTGTGCTATATTTTGCTTAAAAAAAACATTTTTTCTAGGGACAGAAAACTGTAGGTAGGGAGAGTGTGTCAGTTTCTTTCACTGTCAAAGTCCTTGTTTCCAGGGACCTGGAAGGACAGTGAGTGAATTCTCCTTGTGCTAAATTGTGCTTAAAAAAAACATTTTTTCTAGGGACAGAAAACTGTAGGTAGGGAGAGTGTGTCAGTTTCTTTCACTGTCAAAGTCCTTGTTTCCAGGGACCTGGAAGGACAGTGAGTGAATTCTCCTTGTGCTAAATTGTGCTTAAAAAAACATTTTTTCTAGGGACAGAAAACTGTAGGTAGGGAGAGTGTGTCAGTTTCTTTCACTGTCAAAGTCCTTGTTTCCAGGGACCTGGAAGGACAGTGAGTGAATTCTCCTTGTGCTAAATTGTGCTTAAAAAAAACATTTTTTCTAGGGACAGAAAACTGTAGGTAGGGAGAGTGTGTCAGTTTCTTTCACTGTCAAAGTCCTTGTTTCCAGGGACCTGGAAGGACAGTGAGTGAATTCTCCTTGTGCTAAATTGTGCTTAAAAAAAAAAAAATTTCTAGGGACAGAAAACTGTAGGTAGGGAGAGTGTGTCAGTTTCTTTCACTGTCAAAGTCCTTGTTTCCAGGGACCTGGAAGGACAGTGAGTGAATTCTCCTTGTGCTAAATTGTGCTTAAAAAAAACATTTTTTCTAGGGACAGAAAACTGTAGGTAGGGAGAGTGTGTCAGTTTCTTTCACTGTCAAAGTCCTTGTTTCCAGGGACCTGGAAGGACAGTGAGTGAATTCTCCTTGTGCTAAATTGTGCTTAAAAAAAACATTTTTTCTAGGGACAGAAAACTGTAGGTAGGGAGAGTGTGTCAGTTTCTTTCACTGTCAAAGTCCTTGTTTCCAGGGACCTGGAAGGACAGTGAGTGAATTCTCCTTGTGCTAAATTGTGCTTAAAAAAAAAAAATTTCTAGGGACAGAAAACTGTAGGTAGGGAGAGTGTGTCAGTTTCTTTCACTGTCAAAGTCCTTGTTTCCAGGGACCTGGAAGGACAGTGAGTGAATTCTCCTTGTGCTAAATTGTGCTTAAAAAAAACATTTTTTCTAGGGACAGAAAACTGTAGGTAGGGAGAGTGTGTCAGTTTCTTTCACTGTCAAAGTCCTTGTTTCCAGGGACCTGGAAGGACAGTAAGTGAATTCTCCTTGTGCTAAATTGTGCTTAAAAAAAACATTTTTTCTAGGGACAGAAAACTGTAGGTAGGGAGAGTGTGTCAGTTTCTTTCACTGTCAAAGTCCTTGTTTCCAGGGACCTGGAAGGACAGTGAGTGAATTCTCCTTGTGCTAAATTGTGCTTAAAAAAAACATTTTTTCTAGGGACAGAAAACTGTAGGTAGGGAGAGTGTGTCAGTTTCTTTCACTGTCAAAGTCCTTGTTTCCAGGGACCTGGAAGGACAGTGAGTGAATTCTCCTTGTGCTAAATTGTGCTTAAAAAAAACATTTTTTCTAGGGACAGAAAACTGTAGGTAGGGAGAGTGTGTCAGTTTCTTTCACTGTCAAAGTCCTTGTTTCCAGGGACCTGGAAGGACAGTGAGTGAATTCTCCTTGTGCTAAATTGTGCTTAAAAAAAACATTTTTTCTAGGGACAGAAAACTGTAGGTAGGGAGAGTGTGTCAGTTTCTTTCACTGTCAAAGTCCTTGTTTCCAGGGACCTGGAAGGACAGTGAGTGAATTCTCCTTGTGCTAAATTGTGCTTAAAAAAAACATTTTTTCTAGGGACAGAAAACTGTAGGTAGGGAGAGTGTGTCAGTTTCTTTCACTGTCAAAGTCCTTGTTTCCAGGGACCTGGAAGGACAGTGAGTGAATTCTCCTTGTGCTAAATTGTGCTTAAAAAAAACATTTTTTCTAGGGACAGAAAACTGTAGGTAGGGAGAGTGTGTCAGTTTCTTTCACTGTCAAAGTCCTTGTTTCCAGGGACCTGGAAGGACAGTGAGTGAATTCTCCTTGTGCTAAATTGTGCTTAAAAAAAAACATTTTTTCTAGGGACAGAAAACTGTAGGTAGGGAGAGTGTGTCAGTTTCTTTCACTGTCAAAGTCCTTGTTTCCAGGGACCTGGAAGGACAGTGAGTGAATTCTCCTTGTGCTAAATTGTGCTTAAAAAAAACATTTTTTCTAGGGACAGAAAACTGTAGGTAGGGAGAGTGTGTCAGTTTCTTTCACTGTCAAAGTCCTTGTTTCCAGGGACCTGCAAGGACAGTGAGTGAATTCTCCTTGTGCTAAATTGTGCTTAAAAAAAACATTTTTTCTAGGGACAGAAAACTGTAGGTAGGGAGAGTGTGTCAGTTTCTTTCACTGTCAAAGTCCTTGTTTCCAGGGACCTGGAAGGACAGTGAGTGAATTCTCCTTGTGCTAAATTGTGCTTAAAAAAAACTTTTTTTCTAGGGACAGAAAACTGTAGATAGGGAGAGTGTGTCAGTTTCTTTCACTGTCAAAGTCCTTGTTTCCAGGGACCTGGAAGGACAGTGAGTGAATTCTCCTTGTGCTAAATTGTGCTTAAAAAAAACATTTTTTCTAGGGACAGAAAACTGTAGGTAGGGAGAGTGTGTCAGTTTCTTTCACTGTCAAAGTCCTTGTTTCCAGGGACCTGGAAGGACAGTGAGTGAATTCTCCTTGTGCTAAATTGTGCTTAAAAAAAACATTTTTTCTAGGGACAGAAAACTGTAGGTAGGGAGAGTGTGTCAGTTTCTTTCACTGTCAAAGTCCTTGTTTCCAGGGACCTGGAAGGACAGTGAGTGAATTCTCCTTGTGCTAAATTGTGCTTAAAAAAAACATTTTTTCTAGGGACAGAAAACTGTAGGTAGGGAGAGTGTGTCAGTTTCTTTCACTGTCAAAGTCCTTGTTTCCAGGGACCTGGAAGGACAGTGAGTGAATTCTCCTTGTGCTAAATTGTGCTTAAAAAAAACATTTTTTCTAGGGACAGAAAACTGTAGGTAGGGAGAGTGTGTCAGTTTCTTTCACTGTCAAAGTCCTTGTTTCCAGGGACCTGGAAGGACAGTGAGTGAATTCTCCTTGTGCTAAATTGTGCTTAAAAAAAACATTTTTTCTAGGGACAGAAAACTGTAGGTAGGGAGAGTGTGTCAGTTTCTTTCACTGTCAAAGTCCTTGTTTCCAGGGACCTGGAAGGACAGTGAGTGAATTCTCCTTGTGCTAAATTGTGCTTAAAAAAAACATTTTTTCTAGGGACAGAAAACTGTAGGTAGGGAGAGTGTGTCAGTTTCTTTCACTGTCAAAGTCCTTGTTTCCAGGGACCTGGAAGGACAGTGAGTGAATTCTCCTTGTGCTAAATTGTGCTTAAAAAAAACATTTTTTCTAGGGACAGAAAACTGTAGGTAGGGAGAGTGTGTCAGTTTCTTTCACTGTCAAAGTCCTTGTTTCCAGGGACCTGGAAGGACAGTGAGTGAATTCTCCTTGTGCTAAATTGTGCTTAAAAAAAAACATTTTTTCTAGGGACAGAAAACTGTAGGTAGGGAGAGTGTGTCAGTTTCTTTCACTGTCAAAGTCCTTGTTTCCAGGGACCTGGAAGGACAGTGAGTGAATTCTCCTTGTGCTAAATTGTGCTTAAAAAAAACATTTTTTCTAGGGACAGAAAACTGTAGGTAGGGAGAGTGTGTCAGTTTCTTTCACTGTCAAAGTCCTTGTTTCCAGGGACCTGGAAGGACAGTGAGTGAATTCTCCTTGTGCTAAATTGTGCTTAAAAAAAACATTTTTTCTAGGGACAGAAAACTGTAGGTAGGGAGAGTGTGTCAGTTTCTTTCACTGTCAAAGTCCTTGTTTCCAGGGACCTGGAAGGACAGTGAGTGAATTCTCCTTGTGCTAAATTGTGCTTAAAAAAAACATTTTTTCTAGGGACAGAAAACTGTAGGTAGGGAGAGTGTGTCAGTTTCTTTCACTGTCAAAGTCCTTGTTTCAAGGGACAGAGAAGGACACCTGAAGGTAGCCCTTATTGCTTTTTTCCCATCTCCCTGCAGGCCATCTATTAGAATGTCTGGAAGGCAAACAAGGAGAGGCAGACAGTCAGGAGGCAATAAAAGAGGGCAAGCAGGCTCTGTGTCTGGGGGCAACAGTGCTGGTCGTGGACGCGGTGCATTGTCATCAGCACATGGCCATGGGACACGCTTGTCCTTCTTTTCGGCAGCTGGACATGTTGAGCCACATCATGCCGAAGACTTGGTAGAGTGGATGACCAAGCCCTCCTCCTCCTCCTCATCCTCTCTCACCCAGGCTCAGGGTACTGGAAAAGCAGCTGCCAAAGCGTCCTCTTCCCTGGTATCAATGTCAGACTCATCATCAGTCACTCCTTCCCTAGACCCACCATGTCCTCCTCCTGAGGAGTCCCCCGAACTGTTTCAGCACAGTGTTGGGTACATGCTCCAGGAGGATGCCCAGCGTTTCGAAGGGTCTGATGATGAAACCCAGCTAGAGGAAGGCAGTAGCGTGAGAGCAGACAGAGGGGATGCTCAAGAAGGACACCAATCTGGCAGTCATGTTCCAGCAGCTGCAGCATACTGCCAGATTGGCTCCAGTGATGAGGAGGGAGGTGATGATGAGGTCACTGACTCCACGTGGGTGCCTAATAGGAGAGAGGAGGAGGAGGAGGATGAGGAGGAGGCACATCTCCAACGAGGCAGGATGCCCTTTGGTGGCCAGCGTAAGGGCAGTACACCGACGGAATCACACCGCAGAGCTCCGCCTGTGCAGGGCGCTGCCTCTGCCCGTCATTCAAAAAGTTCTTTGGTGTGGGCCTTTTTTGAGGCTAGTGCATCAGATCGCACAGCTGCTGTTTGCAACATATGTCTCAAGCGTATATCGCGTGGCCAAAACATCAGCCGCTTGGGTACCACATGCCTGACCAGACATATGTTGACCTGCCATGCAGCTCGTTGGCAAGCCTACCTCAAAGACCCACACCAAAGAACAAAGCGGACCTCTCCTTGCACCGCATCAGCTGGGATCTCCAACCCCACTATAACTTCAGTCCTCTCTGAAACATGCACTGAGAGGAATGAAGGTGTAGAATTAGGTGTGTCACAGCCAAGTACTTGCGGCCACTCTGCTAGCAGTACACCGACGTCCAATTCTAGCAGGCAAATTTCCCTGCCCCAGCTGCTGGACCGTCGAAAGAAGTTCACTCCCAGCCATCCACATGCCCAGCGGTTGAATGCTAGCTTGGCTAAATTGCTAGCGCTTCAACTGCTGCCTTTTCAGTTGGTAGACTCGGCCCCCTTCCGTGAGTTTGTGCAATGTGCGGTTCCTCAGTGGCAGGTTCCCAAACGCCACTTTTTCTCACGGAAGGCTATTCCGGCTCTCTACCGGCATGTGGAAGGCAATGTCTTGGCCTCGCTGGACAGGGCGGTCAGCGGTAAGGTGCATATTACCGCTGACTCATGGTCCAGCAGGCATGGACAGGGACGTTACCTTTCTTTCACGGCCCATTGGGTCACTCTTTTGGCAGCTGGGAAGGATGCAGGACAAGGTGCAGTAGTGTTGGAGGTTGTCCCACCGCCACGCCTCCAAAATGCTACTACTGGTTGTGACACACCTCTCTCCTCCACCCCCTCCTCTTCTTCTTCCTCCATGGCCTCTTCCTGTGGTTTGTCCTATGAACCAGCGGTGCTCCGTAGCCGTTCACGGGGCTACGCAAGTACGCAGGCAAAAAGATGCCATGCCGTGCTTGCGCTGGTGTGTTTGGGGGACAGAAGCCACACTGGGGCAGAGGTCCTGTCTGCTCTGCAGGGCCAGGCCGAGAGGTGGTTGACGCCACGCCAGCTTAAGCCAGGAATGGTGGTTTGCGACAATGGCACCAACCTCCTCTCCGCCCTCCGACAGGGACAACTGACCCATGTGCCCTGTGTGGCTCACGTCCTTAACCTGGTGGTGCAGCGGTTCTTGGGCAGGTACCCGGGCTTACAGGATGTCCTGAGGCAGGCCAGGAAAGTCTGTGTGCATTTCCGCAGATCTTATAATGCCAGTGCTCGCCTGGCTGAGCTGCAAAAGGAGTTGAACCTGCCCAAGAACCGCCTTATATGTGACATGCCCACCAGGTGGAACTCAACGTTGGCCATGCTGCAGCGGCTGCACACGCAGCAGAGGGCCATCAATGAGTACCTGTGCGACTACGGCACCAGGACAGGGTCAGGGGAGCTTGTTTTTTTTTCTCCACGCCAGTGGGGCATGATCAGGGATGCATGCACTGTCCTGGCACCATTTGAGGAGGCCACGAGGATGGTGAGCAGTGACAGTGCATGCATCAGTGACACTGTACCTCTTGTCCACCTGTTGGAGCACACGCTGCGTGGAATAATGGACAGGGCACTTGAGGCAGAACAGAGGCAGGAAGAGGAGGACTTCCTTGCCTCTCAAGGCCCCCTTTACCCAGACAGTGTTCCTTCTGTCCCACCCATCGCACAGGAAGAGGAGGAGGAGGAGGAGGAGGAGGAGGAGGATTGTGTCAGCATGGAGGTGGAGGCTGGCACTCAGCATCATCAGCAGCAGTCTTTTAGGGATGATTTACAGTCCCAAGAAACCAGTGGACTTGTACGTGGCTGGGAGGAGGTGGCTGCGGATCATGTCGTCCTTAGTGACCCAGAGGACTCCGGAGCGAATGCCTCAGCAAACCTACGCTGCATGGCCTCCCTGATCCTGCAAAGTCTGCGGAAGGATCCTCGTATTCTTCGGATCAAGGAGAGGGACCATTACTGGCTGGCCACTCTCCTTGATCCACGGTACAAGGGTAAGGTTGCGGACCTTATGTTACCGTCGCAGAGGGAGCAGAGGATGAGACAACTCCGGGAGGCCTTGCAGAAAGGTCTGTGCAACGCGTTCCCAGAGACTGGGAGGTTACAAACTCCTGGTCCTGGACAACGAGTTGCTGAGGCTTCGGCCAGTCAAAGAAGGAGCGGTGGGGAAGGTGGCCGTCTGACCGATGCGTTCAGACAATTCTTTAGTCCGCAGCCCCAAAGTATGATCGGTTCCAGCAACCATCGCCAGCGTCTGATAAACATGGTGCAGGAATATCTAGGGGCAAGGTCAGACTTGGACACCTTCCCCACCGAAAATCCTCTGGCTTACTGGGTCTTGAGGATGGATCACTGGCCAGAGCTTGCACAGTATGCAATTGAGCTACTGGCCTGTCCTGCATCCAGCGTTCTTTCGGAACGCACATTCAGTGCTGCTGGAGGATTTGTCACGGATCACAGGGTGCGCCTGTCCACCGACTCGGTTGATCGACTGACTTTCATCAAGATGAACCAGTCTTGGATCACCACCAGCTACCACACACCTGATGCTGATATAACAGACTAATTGATTTTAACATGTCACATCCCTTCAAGACTGATGCTGATGCTGAGTGCCTGTGCTGTTATGTTGACTGGCTATCCTCCTCCTCCGAGTCCTCAATGATACGATTGATGATGATAGCTTGGAAGATCATTTTTGTTTATGGGTGCCGCCACCAGTGGCTAAGGCCCAATTTTTCAGCCCCTGTTTTACAGGGGCGTGTAATTACAATTTTTTTAGCAATAATTTGCCATAGGGCTCATTGCTGTGCTCCAAGTACAGTATCTGTGAGGGGTTGGAGTGTTGTGGCACCAGTGCCTAAGGCCCAATTTTTCAGCCCCTGTTTAACAGGGGCGTGTCATTACAATTTTTGAAGCAATACTTTGCAACAAGGCTCATTGCTGTGCTCCAAGTACAGTATCTGTGAGGGGTTGTAGTGTTGTGCCACCAGTGCCTAAGGCCCAATTTTTCAGCCCCTGTTCAACAGGGGCATGCAATTACAATTCTTGATCTAATAATTCACAGCAGGGTCCATTGCTGCACCCACCAAGAGTAACTCTGAGGGCTTACAGTCTTGTGGCAACGCCACCACCACCACCACCACGAAAGGCCCAATTTTTCAGCCCCTGTTCAAAAGGGGCATGTAATTACAATTCTTGATCTAATAATTCACAGCAGGGCCCATTGCTGCACCCACCAAGAGTAACTGTCAGGGCTTACAGTGTTGTGGCACCAGCACCACCATCAAAGCCCCAATTTTTACTACCACTGTTCAACAATTATATGTAATTAAAATTCCTGATATAATAGTTGACAGCAGGGCGTTCCAGCACCAACCAAGAGTAACTGAGTGCTTACAGTGTTGTGCCAACACCAACAACTAAGGGGCCTATTTCTGCAGAGTATATACGGCAGGTCCCTACTTTCAAACATCCAACTTACAAACGACTCCTACTTGCAAACGAAAGAAGACAACAGGAAGTGAGAGGAAATCTACCCCTAGAAAGGAAAATTCTCTCCTGTAAGAATAAATATGGGAGAAAGGGGTCTCATCTGTACTGATGCTTTATCAGCAATCCTTGTTTCAAGAAAAACACCACATTTCAAAAACAGTTGTCATTGGGACGGAAAGTGAGGTGAAATGTTCTGAACAGGGGCACAGACAGCAAAACAAATGTTACAGGGGTGATAACCCTTACCTATGTTTCCCAAAAAGTTTAAAAATAGATTTTTGGGCTGGAGCTACACTTCAACAATGTACCTGTTCAAAATTACAAACAGATTCTACATAAGAACAAACCTACAGTCCCTGTCTTGTATGCACCGCCTGTATACGGCTGTTCAGAGTATATAGGGCCTTTTTTATTTTATGTGCGGGGTTCCCCTTAATATCCATACAAGACCCAAAGGGGCTGGTAATGGGCTGGGGTAGGGGGGGGGTCATGGGGTAGCTATGCCATTTTTCTTAAAGAATTTCATCCATATTACCGGGACCAGACATTACATTAAAGCCGCAAGCAGTTTTAAATGGCTTTTTTTTCCTTTAGAAGTGTCATTTTGTGCAGGGACAGTTCTAAACACGGGAAACACGTGGCACTTCACAGGCATACTTTAGACACCCCCCAGGTACGATATTTAAAGGAATATTTGACTTTTTTTTTTTCACTTTATGCATCATTAAAATGACTGCTCCCGAAAAACGACCGTTTTTAAAACTTCTTTTTGCATTGATACATGTCCCCTGGTGCAGAACCCGGGTTCCCAAACCCTATTTATGACAATAACATGCATAATAGTTGTTATAATTAGCACTTTAGAATTCGAACGTTCGCATCCATTGTATTTAATAGGGTTCTAATGTTCGTTCGAACTTTCGGTCCGTTCGCGGGTTCTGGTGCGAACCGAACCCGGGGGTGTTCGGCTCATCACTAATCAAGAATTGTAATTGCATCCTCCTGTTGAACAGGGGCTGAAAAAATTGGGCCTTTGATGGTGGTGTTGGTGGTGTTGGTGGTGGTGGTGTTGTCACAACACTGTAAGCCCTCACATTTACTCTTGGTGGGCGCATGAATGGGCCCTGCTGTGAATTATTAGATCAATAATTGTAATTGCATGCCCCTGTTGAACAGGGGCTGAAAAATTGGGCCTTTGGTGGTGGTGGTGGTGTTGTTGTCACAACACTGTAAGCCCTCACATTTACTCTTGGTGGGCACATGAATGGGCCCTGCTGTGAATTATTAGATCAAGAATTTAAATTACATGCCCCTGTAGAACAGGGGCAGAAAAATTGGGCCTTAGCCACTGGTGCCACAACACTGCAACCCCTCACAGATACTGTACTTGGAGCACGGTCAGTCAACATAACAGGACAGTCACTCAGTCAGCATCAGCATCAGTCTTGAAGGGATGTGACATTTGAAAATAAATTATTCTGTTATATCAGCTTCAGGTGCTTGGTAGCTGGTGGTGATCCAAGACTGGTTCATCTTTATGAAGGTCAGTCGATCAACCGAATCGGTGGACAGGCGCACCCTGTGATCCGTGACAAATCCTCCAGCAGCACTGAATGTGCATTCCGAAAGAACGCTGGATGCAGGACAGGCCAGTAGCTCAATTGCATACTGTGCAAGCTCTGGCCAGTGATCCATACTTAAGACCCAGTAAGCCAGAGGATTTTCGGTGGGAAAGGTGTCCAAATCTGACCTTGCCCCTAGGTATTCCTGCACCATGTATATCAGACGCTGGTGATGGTTGCTGGAACCAATCATACCTTGGGGCTGCGGACTAAAAATTGTCTGAACGACTCAAAAAAGGCCCACACCAAAGAACTTTTTGAATAATGGGCAGAGGCAGCGCCCTGCACAGGCGGAGCTCTGCGGTGTGATTCAGTCAGTGTGCTGCCCTTACGCTGGCCCCGAGGGCATCCTGCCTCGTTGGAGATGTGCCTCCTACTCCTCATCCTCCTCCTCCTCCTCTCTCCTATTAGGCACCCACGTGGAGTCAGTGACCTCATCATCCCCTCCCTCCTCATCACTGGAGCCAATCTGGCAGTATGCTGCAGCTGCTGGAACATGACTGCCAGATTGGTGTCCTTCTTGAGCATCCCCTCTCTCTGCTCTCACGCTACGGTCTTCCTCTAGCTGGGTATCATCATCAGACCCTTCGAAACGCTGGGCATCCTCCTGGAGCATGTACCCAACACTGTGCTCAAACAGTTCGGGGGACTCCTCAGGAGGACATGGTGGGTCTAGGGAAGGAGTGACTGATGATGACATTGATACCAGGGAAGAGGACGCTTTGGCAGCTGCTTTGCCAGTACCCTGAGCCTGGGTGAGAGAGGATGAGGAGGATGAGGAGGGCTTGGTCATCCACTCTACCAAGTCTTCGGCATGATGCGGCTCAACACGTCCAGCTGCCGAAAAGAAGGACAAGCGTGTCCCATGGCCACGCGCTGATGACGATGCACCGCGTCCTTGACCAGCACTGTTGTCTCTAGACACAGAGCCTGCTTGCCCTCTTTTATTGGCTCCTGACTGTCTGCCTCTCTTTGTTTGCCTTCCAGACATTCTAATGGCCTGCAGGGAGATGGGAAAACCAGCAATAAGGGGTAGCTTCAGGTGTATATTTTGCAGGAAGCACACAATGCCCGCTGTAAGTGCTGCAGATGACTGCCTGTGTTACACAACAGGAAAAAACAGCAAAAAGGGCTAGCTTCAGGTGTTTATTTTGCAGGAAGCACACTACGCCCGCTGTAAGTGCTGCAAATGCCTGTTAGTGTAACACACCAGGAAAACACAGCAATAAGGGCTAGCTTCAGGTGTATACTGTGCAGGAGGCTTAGCAACAATGACACTGACACTGTCCCCTGCCTATCCTTCTCTCTCCCTGCACACAAGGTTTAGCAAAGTATATGACACTGACACGCTCCCTGCCTATCCTTCTCTCTCCCTGCACACAAGGTTTAGCAAAGAATATGACACTGACACTCTCCCTGCCTATCCTTCTCTCTCCCTGAACACAAGGTTTAGCAAAGAATATCGGTGACACTCTCCCTGCCTATCCTTCTCTCTCCCTACACACAAGGTTTAGCAAAGAATAGCACAATGACACTGTCCCTGCCTATCCTTCTCTTTCCCTGCGCCGGAACACACTACACAAGGCCGCCGCGCTGGTGGCCTTTTATAGTGTGGGGCGTGTGCTAAACCCCCTGAGCTATAATTGGCCACAGGCAACCTGCCTGTGGCCAATTATGGCTCTCCTAGCTGCCGGCGCTGTGATTGGCCAAGCATGCGGGGTCACAGTGCATGCTTGGCCAATCACAGCGCCGGGATTGCACTGCGATGGCGCAGTGTATTGTGGGCCGTTCGCGTCACTCGAATTTGGCGCAAACGGCCCAAATTGTTCGATCTTCGTCGAACGATCTAACAGCCAATGTTCGTGTCGAACGTATGTTCGACTCGAACACCGAGCTCATCCCTAATCAGGATATATCAGCAGCTACCGCACAAAGAAAGAAGGAATTTGCCCCGGTCACTTAAGTCCTATAAGATAATAAGCTGCTCTATAGATGGGGCTTCCCTACCAAGTTACTTGTCACGCATCAAGGCCAGTGGCTATCACCTCCCTAAAAGGGATATAAACAGCTCCACAACTGGGGACTTGTTCCTACCCCCTCATCGAATGTCACCGGACATAACACGCCTCATAACCCACAACATGCTCAAAAGATGGCTGAACGCAGGAACCAAAGATCTTTTCCACCATAGCCTCTATTATTAGCTATTCTAGCGGGCCTACCACAATGGGAAATTTGTCTTCCACAAATTCACCCTGGAAGCTTGGCCATCCCATACATTTCTTCTCACACCCCGATTACGAAGTGTGCTAAGCACACATCCTCGTGCTGATTATTGTTCATTTTACTGTTATACTGCATATCTCATGCATAGTTTATACTTTACTCTTTACCTATAGAATTGTTCAGGTTGCTCAGTTGATATTTGTTATCGTTACTTTGCACTTTTAGTAAGCAATGCCAGTTCATGCCAGTTCCTGCTCACAATGCCACTTACTATTACCACTATCAATGCAAAGGGGCTGAATAGCTCCCCATTAGTGATAGCCAACATATATTCCCCCAATACAAAACATAAGACCTTCTTCGCATCCGTAATAGCCAAATTGCAACCATTCAACCATTCAAAAGAGAAAATTATTCTATGTGGGGATTTCAATGACATAGCTGACAAGGCCTTAGACACCTCCAGCCCCCTAAGACGACAATCCACCGCTTTGTCCTCCCTGATCCTATCTGAAGACCTCGATGACCCCTGGCGTTGCCTGCACGGCACAGAGAGGGACTATATCTTCTATTTGCCAGCTCAAAAGTCCTATTCCAGGATTGACCTCTTCCTGGTACACAAATCCACCCTCCAATCCATATCTCAGGTGACCATAGGACTTATAACGTGGTCGGATCATGCCCCAGTTACCATTACGCTTGATCATGGGCCTAGGGCTACTCAAAACTCCTTATGGCGCATGAATACAGCCATTCATTCCAACCCAGAGTACCAGGAACAGGTTAAGAGGGAAATAGAGACATATTTTGCCATTAATACAGGTTCAGTAACCAACAAATCTTTTCTATGGAACGCACATAAAGCTTGTGTTAGAGGCCTTTTTCTTAAGCTGGGAGTCCTACTGATACCCTCACAGCTTTGTTGCGTAAAGTTAGGGAGGAACTCCGTGCCTATCTATACTCGGTGTATGACCATCACATCAAAAGTCTTGGTACACACATAGCAACAAATCTGGTGCCCTATTAGCACAACAAGTTAAACGTAAAGAAGCGATAGCTAGAATCCCCTTCATGCTCACTACTCAGGGACGCAGAGTATGCAATGCCAAAGATATTGCTGAATGCTTTAGCGAATTCTATTCCAATCTATATAACCTCAGCACCTCTACGGCCGTACCCTCACCTAACTTGACTCAGATCAATCACTTTTTAGATCCCATACGCTTGCCCACTCTTACGACCGCCCAACTCTCAGAACTAAACAAGCCATTCCTAGAACAGGAGATCAAAGACGCAATCCATGACCTCCCTTTACATAAAGCCCCCGGGCCAGACGGCTTCTGTAATGAATATTACAAGACCTTCTCCACCCTTCTTAGCCCCCAACTATGTAAGACTTTCTCTCATTTTGTAGAATCTGGAAACATCCCCAAGGAATCCTTAGAAGCAGTGATTGTCACCATTCCAAAACCCAGCAAGTTACACATGGATCCAGTCAATTATAGACCCATCTCACTGCTCAACACTGACACCAAACGTTATGCAAAAATTTTGACCACCTGTCTCTCAAGATATATCACACATTTGGTCCACCCCGATCAGGTAGGATTTGTTCCACACAGGCAAGCCCCGGATAGTACTAGATTTATTAATCTCATTTAGTGGGCGGAACATCATTGAACGCCTTTTCTGCTTCTATCTTTAGACACAGAGAAGGCGCTTGTTAGAGTACATTGGGGGTATCGATCAGCGGTCCTACAGAAGTTCGGTCTACATGGCCCCTTTGCAACTGCAATCCTGAACTTATATTCCTCCCCTTCTGCCAGAGTCAAAACGACTGGTGTTACTTCTACACCCTTTAATATTACCAATGGTACCAGGCAGGGATGCCCCCTGTCACCATTGATTTTTGCGCTAGTGATGGAACCATTGGCAGAGGCAATCAGATCACATCCCCTCATAGTTGGCTTTCAAATAGCTGTTCATAAGATAGGACTTTATGCCGACGACTTGATAGTTGCACTTAATAATCCGACTCAGTCACTGCCGACCCTTACCGAACTCCCTACCCAACTCCTTACCCAATTTGGCAAAGTCTCTCTCTATAAAGTTAACTGTTCCAAATCTTGCATGTTAGGAATATGCCCCCAACTAAAAAAAAAGAATCTCTGACCTATCCCCCTTCCCCTGGGCCCCAGCCTCATCACTAACATACCTTGTCATCCAATTGACAATGCCCTCAACTAATCTAGTAAGTATTAATTTGGATAGAGTGGTTAAGAAACTGCAGGATTTATCCCTTAGCTTACGCTCTATAAAAACATCCTGGGCTGGAAAAATTGCCCTAGTCAAGATGTTTCTCATGCCTTATATCCTTTACCTGTTCCACTCCATCCCCATGACATTTCTGCAAGATCAACTGGCCAAGCTTCAGAGGATCCTCAACTTGTTTATCTGGAATGGTAAATACCCTAGAGTTCGTCGCTCCACCTTATACGCTCCCACAAACACGGTCGGCCTTAGTGCTCCTGAAGTCAAAAGATATTACAAAGCTATACTACTAGATCAATCGAGGAGATGGTGGACCTCATCGCAGCAGCATCTGTGAGTGCAAATAGAGGAAACTGTAATTGGATGTTCACCTAAGCAACTACTAGCAGCCTTATTGCTTCAGTTAACTCCCCCACAACTTTATCTTGACTCCGTCACTGCTACAATAAGAGTGTGGAACTCCATTTTGCAAGCATCCCAAGAATACCAAAAACGCTTCTCAAACTGCTTCCCCTAACTGCAATGAATCTCTTGTGTCAGGATCTGGGGATCGACTCCTGGGTTGTGGCTGGGATCCAGACCGTTGGAGACCTATTTGAAAACAAAGTCTTATCTCCCTTCCATATACTACAGACCAAGTCGCACATCAGTCACAAAGACTTTTACAAATACCTACGCATCAGGCATGCTCTGCGTGACACTCTCTGGTCCACTTCCACCCTGCCCCAACAGCTCATTTAATCTTACGAATATTCCTCCCGCACTTCCAAGGGGATCTCCACTATTTACAAAATATTAGCATCCAACAAAAAGCATCAAAAACTCCTTTCTTTGGAAAAATGGGAACATTACCTCCACTTCACAGAGGAACCTAAAATTGGCATTGAGCAACTACCTACCCGCTAAAATTTTACAAATGTCTGACACATTGGGAATCAGCTCTCAAAATTCTCCACCTATGGCACTACACACCAGCCAAGTGGTCTCATATGTATCCATCACACTCAAACTGCTGTTGGAGAAACTGTGGTCTTCCGGGCACATCCCTGCATGTATAGTGGTACTGCCCTGTAATCACCCTATTCTGGAAAGATGTGAATACCCTATTATCTCAACTCACAAAATCACATGTATCATTAACCCCTCAAATCGCTTTGCTGGGATTAGGGTTACAAACATGGCATGTACAGTTCCATCCTATGATCACACATGTTCTGATAGCTGCACGGCTAGCCCTTGCCTGAAACTGGAAATCTAGTCACCTCCTTACTTTTCAGCTCTGTATATCCATTCTTAACCAGAATCTACATATGGAATATACTGTATGTATGCTAGAGCACATTATACCCTACAAAAATGTCTTGCTCATTGAGCCCTTGGTTACGAGACCCCAGATGTAAGTTGGTTATGACATAAAATTAGACGTGTTTCCACCTATAAGCCACTAGGCCTTACTCCCAGCAAAGCTCAGTACTAACCCTATGCTCTATAGCAGTGTTTTTCAATCTTTTTTTAACCAAGGCACCCTTTAAAATCTGTCAGAATCTCAAGGCACACCAAACCAAAAATGTGGAAAAAATTGAATTGTTACTTACATCAATCGGATACTTGAGCCTGGGATGATTCACACAACCGCTCTATTCTGGCAGGAAAGGATGAGAGACAGACACGGAGCTCCTGGTCCACGGCCCTAAGTCTCTCTCTGTACTTGTTCTTGATATAGGTTAGGCTTGAAAAGCTCAGTTCACACAAGTATGTAGTAGAGGAGGGTAGTGGAATTGTAATGGCTGTACTTGAAACTACTGAGTACTCACTATTCAGTGATACCCGAAACGTATCCAAAGCCACATCTTGAAATTTTATTTTTAATGTGCGATCTTCCCTGATCTCTGCCAGTTGCTCTTGTGCCGCTAGTGGCAAGACTTTTGAGCTATCCAATGCACATGAACTCCAAGGGTTATGGACCCAGTCAAACTCTGCAAAAGCTTCCGATGGAAAATAGTGACTAAATCTTTTGTCAAGAATTTGTAGGTGTTGAGAGATAAGATCAGAAAGTGTGCTGCCATTTGAATGTGCATTGCACAGGGAAAACATCTCAAGGCTGCCCTGTTCTACAAAGGAGTGCTAGAGTGTCAGCTTGGATCTGAAGCCACGTAATCTGTCAGGCGAGGTGAGAAGATTTTCTTCTTTACCTTGCATTTTAGCACTCAGTTCATTCAGATGTCTAAAAATGTCGGCCAGGTATGCAAGTTTCGCACACGATTGCGTGTCTTTCATCAATTCTGCATATGCAGACTTCTGTCCTATTAGAAATGTTCTGATTTCTAATCTCACTCATATATTCGGTCCAAGACTTTTCCCTGTGAAAGCCAATGGACTGCGGTGTGTAACAACAAGCTATGATGCTCTGCTCCCATTTCTGCGCACAGTATTGAAAACATACGTGTTTTTAAGGGCCGCATTTTTATATAATTTACAATGTTCACTGCTCCATCCAGTACATCTGACAGTTCTTGTGGCAGGGTCTTTGCAACTAGTGCCTCCCTGTGAAGAAAGCAGTGAGTGTTTTGCACACGTTCTGAACTCTGACTCTGCTGATGAAGCCCTTGACACTACTCATCATGGCAGCAGCGCCATCAGTGCAGACACTGATACAGTTCTTCCAGCTTAATCTGCCCTGTTCAAGATACTCCGTTGTCACACGATAAATCTCCTCTCCACTTGTTTTCTCAGGTACAAAAAAAAAAAGTCTCCCTGATATGGTCCTCATCTATGAATCAAACATTTGCCAAGAGCTGAGCATGTCCACTTATGTCAGTGGATTCATCAACTTGTAAGGAAAATTTCCCAGTAGATCAGATTTTTTCAAAAAACAGGTTTTCAATATCTGCAGACATGTCATTGATTCGCCTTCCAATCGTACTGTCAGATAGTGGAACTTTTGCTGTTTCTTTTGCTGCTTGTGGGAGCTGGGTACTGGAGCCTTTCTTTGCAAAAAACGATCCATGCTAGACCTTTCAGTAGTTTGTAGCCGCTGAGTTCTGTATTCTGTAATGCAGAGTACAGAGTTCAGTACTTTGTACCACACTAGGGGGTGATCGTTGCAATTTTTTATGCCACTTGGTATTTGCACAGTGGTTTTGCGAACGCATTTATTTTTGTAAAAAAATTGCTTCAATTAATTAAAACAAAACACAATATATACCCCAATTTTTGGGTATACAGGTGGTCCCCTACTTACAAACATCCGACTTACAAACGACTCCTACTTACAAACAGAGGGAGAAAACAGGAAGCAAATCTACCCCTGGGAAGGGAAATTCTCTCCTGTAAGAGTTAATATGGGAAAAAGATGTCTCCTCTCCACTGATGCTTTATCACCAATCCTTGTGTAGCGGCCTCACCCTCTCTCCATCTTTATCGGTTACACACCAACTCATGTCTAGGGGTTCCTGGGTTGTGAGAGTGAGATGCGCCACGGCCCATGTCCTCCCCATTGTAGTAGGGAGGTGAAGGCCACTTCCTGATGTTTCCTCGGGCCGGTGTGTTCTGTGAATGCACTGAGTCTGTAATTGCAAGCTCACCAGCCTCCCCTCTGCTTCCAGTAACTGGAGTTCACACACCGGAGAAAGGTCCAACACTTGTTTATTTGGCACTCCAATAGCAAAGCACGATAAACAGTTCTTTTAACAGCAGACTGGTTGGGACCTATAACCTTGCCAACGGTGGGATGAACAGATCAAGGCACTTCCTAACGTTTCAGTTCTATGCCACTATACTATGACCAGCGGCGCCTAAGCCAATCCGGCTGTTACAGAACAGGAAGGATGGGGTCTCTTCCAGCAACCCCTATGAACAGCAATGGAGCCCTCTTCGATACGCTGTGGCGCCTATCAGGGGGATGTGTCCTCCCAAGAGAGTTCCCAGAGGCCCACTGTCACCGGGTTGGTGCTGCTCCGGGTCTCCAGTGGGTAACCTCCCCGGCCTCCTCACCTCAGGTACGAGTCCCTCCGCTCAGGGACCCTCGGACAGTCCACCCTAGCGGGACCCAGTCGAAGGTACTGGGCCCCAGGTCTCCTAGATAGTACCTCACCCCAGGCTAAAGGTGCCTGGGATGGACGCCAACATGACTCCGGACCAGGCCATGGGCACCTGGACCAGACTCCTGGATCTCCCGCACCCAGGCCTAAGGGCCCTGGGTGCGGACCGCAACCCTCCTCCTCCGAGGACCTCCTTCTCCGCAAGACGACGACCTCGTGGTCAGGGCGTCTCCCCCTTTTATCTCCTCCCTTCAACGGCCTGGCGGGTTCCCCGCCCCAGCCATACCATCTCCGGGAAGAGACCAAACAGGGAGCACTGCAGGGGATGATTCTACCTGAAGCCCGTGGGTACCCCGCCACCCACAGGCAAAGGAGAATATTACATCCTCCAATCCTCCACGAAACAAAAAGGGGTCTGAATCCTAACACAATTATACACCTGGGTCACACTATTGCCCAGGTGTATCCCATCAATTTGAGGACCCCGCTACACACTCCCCCCTGTAATTTGACGCTGGTCCCCAGCGTCAGGTGCACACCCATGCCTCCCATAAAGTGGTGACATGGAGTGAAACCCCTGAGGCGGTTCCTCTAAATTTCCCAAGTGCCAAGACCTGCTCAGGGAATGGGGAACATATAAAACAACTTATGTCATAAAACACTTTAAACATCTGCCTAGTCACAGCCCCTCTCCCACACTGTCTAAGAGCCACCCACTCTCAATGATCTTGACTGACGATTCTCCTGCAGGGGAAAGAAAAACAACATCCTAACATAATTTCATGTCATTTGGGATGAGTGGGCCCGTCAGCCGAGAGACCCACTCACTCCAACAAGCAAGGTGATGTGTGGGTGAAATATTTTCAAACATTTGTTGCGCAACACTGCCACCTGGTGACAACGCCGCGGTCATGACACTCAACGAATCTTCGTTCTTCCAGCTTTTCCCTACTCTGCCACTATTCCCAAATGTCCTTGCCTTTGGCACATGAAGAAAAGGGGAAACACGAAAACACAACAGTCCCCAAGTCTCCAACGAGAAAAAGAAAAGCCCAAACAAAAACAAAAGCAGGGCACAGTCCTGCGTGTCTGGGAATGGCTCTTCCAGAAAGTTCAAGTGCACAAAAGAAATAAACAGGAGTTCTTTTCTCCTATAAGTAAAACTTTGGATCCGGCAGGTACAGGGGTTTCAGGTGTTTGTCAAATGCCTCTATCGAATACTCGACATCTTCTCCTTCTCTTCTGCAAATGACTATCTTGTCAGCATGGATATGGCGCCCCAATTTCCATTCAGCTTTGCAGTCCTCAAACCTCTTAGACACTGCCGGCACACATTCCAGGTACCTGCGGGCATGGGGCACCTTCAACTTGTCCCACACAAACTCGTCATACCATCTTGTTCTCCAGACTTCCACCTCATACAGCAAGTCCCGGGGCAGATACGGGTACTTCCACCCATATTCCCGAGCTACTTTATGGCAAAACAGTCTCTGCAAGCGGGCCAAAGGTGGCATAGTGGCTTTCTCTCCAGTTCCAGGCAGCACAATAGCTTCCGGATGCCGAGGTACCTTTACCAGCTCCCTGGAAATGACTTTCGGCGCTCTCAGAGAAGCGCGGGGTGTCCCCACAACCAAAGTAGGTAAGGTAACAGTAGATGAGGACACAGGTGGAGGGGTAGGTTCCCTCGTAAGCTGCGGGTCTTCCACCCGAGGCGTGCTGTCTCCTGTGTACATAGGTGAATCCCGTACCGCACGGGAAGCAAGAAGTGGCACTCTATCCCAGCCCTTGCGGCTGAACAGTTCGTCTATCTCGCCATCATCTCCGCAATCAGACAGCGACTCTAGGTCGGAGGTGTCATACATCTCCGCAGGCAGATATCTACCGGTGGACACAGAATCATCTTCTCTGGGGGGTTCCACCTCCAATGGGCCCCCGACACCTCCAACCACCACCACAGTCCCAGCCCCTGGCTCACCTGACCCTTGTAGAAGACTGGGATGTCCGGGACTTCCATCTCGACCGGCGCCATCCAGGCCAGGCAAGCAGCGGGGTGAAGCTCGACCACGTCCATAGGATGCCTGTACTAGGCCAACTTTCCTCTTCGGTGGTGGAAGCAAAGAACTTGTGGCGACCGAAGCATCATCTTCGGATTTTTCTCTGTTGGGCAGTCCATCGCCCTGGTCAGCGCGCACGGGAACCTCGACAAAGGCCTTGATCTCCCCTTCCGGAGTAGCAGTACCCGTGAGGTGATTGAGGCGAAGGGCCCGGGGCCTTGCTGTGGACGACTCGACCTCAAAAAGGAATTCTCTGCACTCCTCACATCGCCCGAATGGCTTCAGGGTGACCACCAGTCCCGAGCAGCCGGGACAGATCACACCGAGGGCCTCCGTGTCTCTGCAGGTGTACAGAGCCAACCGCCCTCGGGGCCTAAGTCTTATCCCCGTGTCTGTGATGGGGGCAGCAAAGGAAGTCATTCTCGTGGGGTGAGGAACCATAATCCACGGGGCACTTGAGGTCATCCCGACTGTTTGCTGCTCCATCATGCACTGACCCCGCGCCGGAGTCTCCACGTGTATCCCCACACTTGGCCAGACTCCTCCCATGAGCTGTACATTTTCGCGGGCTTCCTCTTGACTCCGCCCACGAACGATGTCGCCATGGGGTGCCTCGTGGCGCAGTGCGTTAACAGTCCCCACGTGCAGTACGTCACACGGCTGGACCTCTCCCTTTTTTCCGCTCCTCCGCATGGGCCTTTCCCGTGTTAGGGTCATTTCCACAACTCCGAGCAGGGACGCACTTTGGCCAGTAATTTGGCCGATCTGCTCGGAACTCCTCTGGGCAGCAAAGTTCAAATGTAGACATTCTCAAGTCCATCTTTAGAACACACTGTATCCCGGACGAGCCCCCACGTGTAGCGGCCTCACCCTCTCTCCATCTTTATCGGTTACACACCAACTCATGTCTAGGGGTTCCTGGGTTGTGAGAGTGAGATGCGCCACGGCCCATGTCCTCCCCATTGTAGTAGGGAGGTGAAGGCCACTTCCTGATGTTTCCTCGGGCCGGTGTGTTCTGTGAATGCACTGAGTCTGTAATTGCAAGCTCACCAGCCTCCCCTCTGCTTCCAGTAACTGGAGTTCACACACCGGAGAAAGGTCCAACACTTGTTTATTTGGCACTCCAATAGCAAAGCACGATAAACAGTTCTTTTAACAGCAGACTGGTTGGGACCTATAACCTTGCCAACGGTGGGATGAACAGATCAAGGCACTTCCTAACGTTTCAGTTCTATGCCACTATACTATGACCAGCGGCGCCTAAGCCAATCCGGCTGTTACAGAACAGGAAGGATGGGGTCTCTTCCAGCAACCCCTATGAACAGCAATGGAGCCCTCTTCGATACGCTGTGGCCCCTATCAGGGGGATGTGTCCTCCCAAGAGAGTTCCCAGAGGCCCACTGTCACCGGGTTGGTGCTGCTCCGGGTCTCCAGTGGGTAACCTCCCCGGCCTCCTCACCTCAGGTACGAGTCCCTCCGCTCAGGGACCCTCGGACAGTCCACCCTAGCGGGACCCAGTCGAAGGTACTGGGCCCCAGGCCTCCTAGATAGTACCTCACCCCAGGCTAAAGGTGCCTGGGATGGACGCCAACATGACTCCGGACCAGGCCATGGGCACCTGGACCAGACTCCTGGATCTCCCGCACCCAGGCCTAAGGGCCCTGGGTGCGGACCGCAACCCTCCTCCTCCGAGGACCTCCTTCTCCGCAAGACGACGACCTCGTGGTCAGGGCGTCTCCCCCTTTTATCTCCTCCCTTCAACGGCCCGGCGGGTTCCCCGCCCCAGCCATACCATCTCCGGGAAGAGACCAAACAGGGAGCACTGCAGGGGATGATTCTACCTGAAGCCCGTGGGTACCCCGCCACCCACAGGCAAAGGAGAATATTACATCCTCCAATCCTCCACGAAACAAAAAGGGGTCTGAATCCTAACACAATTATACACCTGGGTCACACTATTGCCCAGGTGTATCCCATCAATTTGAGGACCCCGCTACACTTGTTTCCCTAATAACCACAAATTTTCAAAATCCAATTGTCATTGGGACAGAAAGTGAGGTGAAATCTTCTGAACAGGGGCACAGACAGCCAAACAAATGTTACAGGGGTGATAACCCTTCTCTATGCTATCCAAAAAGCTTAAAAATAGATTTTTTTGGCTGAATATACACTTAAAAAATGTACCTGTTCCAACTTATGGCCGCTAAATAGATACCTAACATGTCATACTTTAAAATTGCGCACACTCGTGGAATGGTGACAAACTTTGGCAAAAATCTCCATAAGCAACGCTTTAAAAAACCTTTACAGGTTACATGTTAAAGAGATAAAGAAGAGGTCTAGCACTAGAATTATTGCACTCGCTCTAACATGTGTGGTGATACCTCACATGTGTGGTGCGAATACTGTTTACCGTATATACTCGAGTATAAGCCGAGTTTTTAAGCACAATTTTTTGTGCTGAAAATGCCCCCCTCGGCTTATACTCGAGTCACCTTTTTGCGCCTGATCTCCCGGACTTTGGGGAGCCGGTACTTGGCACACATATAGCCCCACCCTTCCTCTACAAGTGTGCAAAGTTTCTTGTCCAGGGGACCTACGGCCGGGGAGCACCGATTTTTCAAAACCGGGCACCCCTTCCATAGACTCCCATGTTAAACGGTCATTTCTCTGGTGATTTTGTGGACCCGGTACCGGACAGTCGTAGGTCCTCTGGACCCCAAACTTGGCACACATATAGCCCCACTCTTCCTCTATAGGTTTGCAAAGTTTCTTGTCCGGGGGACTTACGGCCGGGGAGCACCGATTTTTAAAAGCCGGGCACCCCTTCCATAGACTCCCATGTTAATCGTCAGTCTAGTCATGGACACAGTGAGGCATGACACAGTGAGGCATGGACACAGTGAGGCAAAGTGAGGCACACCCTAGGCTTATACTCGAGTCAATAAGTTTTCCCAGTTTTTGTGGTAAAATTAGGTGCCTCGGCTTATATTCGGGTCGGCTTCTATTCGAGTATATACGGTACATATGCGTGTGCGACTTGCGTATCCACATGCGTAGGGATGGGGTGTCTTATTTATTAAACTTTTTTTTACTTTTCACTGTCCCTTTTAAAAAAAAAAAATTATATAATATACATGGGCTATGTGGGTTAATATTGATAATGATAACTGTATACTTCAATACTGCAGTTTGGCCGCAGCGCAGGTGTAGCGCAGTATACTTGCGGTTTTCATGTGGTTTCTCATAAACTTCTATTATGTAGTACATTTTTGGTACATTTTCTGAAAGCACACCAAAAATGAGGGACATAATAGAAGTCTGAGAAACCACATGAAAACCGCAGGTACACTGCGCTACACCTGCGCTGCAGCCAAACTGCAGTATTCAAGTATACAGTTATCATTATCAATAATAACCCACATAGCCCATGTATAATATATTACATTTTTAAAAAAATCACCATGCCTGCAATGAAGGGAGGCAATGTGAAAGTGCCAACAAATGTTATGTAGTTGTTTTTTTTATTTTTATAAACACCATGCCTGCAGTCTGCAATAAAACTATTACACGTTTCCTCACTGTTCTTCCACCTCTACTCTACTCGCGTTCTTCTTCCCCCTCAGGGAAAAGCGTGCCAGCCAAAGTCCTCTGGCACCCGCGGCTCACACGTCACAGATAGCAGTGCATGCGCCCGACCCTCCCATACCAACCGATGACGTATTCGGTTGGCAAGACGTTTTCGGGAGGCCCGCACAGCCAGCACAGCGTCCCGAGTGCCTGTGGCAGCGGGAAGTGAGTTTTACACAGCGAACCGACACCGCTGTAATAACGAATATTAACCAAGTGGCCAGCAGTAGTTGTGACATCAGATAGCTGCCATAGCTGACATATTAGGGGTCATTTTGCCGCGGCACACCTGGGTACTCTTCACGGCACACCAGCGTGCTGCGGCAAGCTGGTTGAGAAACGTTGCTCTATAATATTAGTTGCCCATCTTAAATTTTGAGAATACTGTCTGTCTCGTTTTGCCCTCTCATAGGGCCCTCTCTCAGGTCCTTATCTCCTGCCCTGGGATATGACAAAGCCACTTGTTAAACACCTAGATGCTTATTTATCACTATGCTACTAGGGATGAGCTTTGAGTTTGAGTCGAACTCATGCTCGTTCGCCGAACAGCGAACAATTTGGGGTGTTCGCGGCAAATTCGAAAAGCCACGGAACACCCTGTAAAAGTCTATGGGAGAAATCTAAAGTGCTAATTTTAAAGGCTTATTTGCAAGTTATTGTCATAAAAAGTGTTTGGGGACCCGGGTCTTGCCCCAGGGGACATGTATCAATGAAGTTTTTTTGGGAGCAGTGATTTTAATAATGCTTAAAGTGAAACAATAAAAGTGAAATATTCCTTTAAATTTCGTACCTGGAAGGTGTGTATAGTATGCCTAACGCTTGTTTCCCGAGCTTAGAACTGTCCCTGCACAAAGTGTCATTTCTGAAGGAAAAAAAGTCATTTAAAAGCACTCGCGGCTATAATGAATTGTTGGCTCCCGCAATACAGAGAAAAGTCATTGAAAAAAAAAATGCGTGGTGGTCCCCCCAAATTCAATTACCAGGCCCTTCAGGTCTGGTATGGATATTAAGGGGAACCCTGCATCAAATAAAAAAAAAAATGACGTGGGGTTCCCCCCAAATATCCATGCCAGACCCTTCAGGCCTCTGTTATGAGGCCCTTGTCCCCATCAACATGGGGACATGGTGCTTTGAGGGGTCACAGACCCCCAAAGCATCCTCCCCATGTTGAGGGCATGTGGCCTGATACGGTTTCTGGAGGGGGGGGCGCCCCCTCTTTTCCTGAGGCCTGCCAGGTTGTGTGCTCGGATAAAGGGTCTGTTATGGATTTTAAGGGGAACTCCACACCAAATTTAAAAAAAAAATGGCGTGGAGTTTCCCCCAAAAATCCATACCAGACCCTTTATCCGAGCACGCAACCTGGCAGGCCTCAGGAAAAGAGGGGGCGCCCCCCCCTCCAGAAACCGTATCAGGCCACATGCCCTCAACATGGGGAGGATGCTTTGGGGGTCTGTGACCCCTCAAAGCACCATGTCCCCATGTTGATGTGGACAAGGGCCTCATCCCCACAACCCTTGCCCGGTAGGTGTGGGGGTCTGCGGGCGGGGGGCTTATCGGAATCTGGAAGACCCCTTTAACAAAGGGGACCCCCAGATCCCGCCCCCATGTGAATTGGTAAGGGGTACCTACCATTTCACAAAGAAAGTGTAAATTTTTAAAAAAAAACACTCAGACACCGTTGGGAAAAGTCCTTTATTAAAAATATATATATATATATTCCAGTGGTGGTAATCCACTCTCGGTATCCTGCGATGGGTGATCTCCTCTCCGGGGTCCAGTGGTGGATGATCTCTCCTCTCCGGGGCCCAGGCTCCAACGATGATGTCCAGCGCAGCGAGGAACAGCACACGGTCCTCTCTTCACCGGAGCGGAGACACCCCGGGAATGATGCGGCTTCAGCCAATGATAGCTCTTAAGTAGCTGAGGGCGGGGCCACCTGTCAAGTGACCCCGTCCCCCTCTGACGCAAGGGGAAACCCGGGCTTCCCCAGTGACGTGCGGGTGACCCCGCCCCCCTCTGATGCAACGGAAACCTGCTTTACATCAGAGGGGGCTGGGTCACCCGCACGTTACTGGGGAAGCCCGGGTATATAGGATTGTACTCTAAATAAGGGTGTATAAAACGGCCTATAATACACCACTCAGCGCCTATGGACCACAAATATTGCTAATACCAAAAGGTGCAATGACCACAACAGTCATCCACAAATGAGCAGTAAATTTTGTCAAAAATATTTTTTTTAATTAATAAAAAAATTTCAAATATATATATATATATATAACTAAGCAGCTGTTTAAAACATGGCAAAATATATATAACAGTAGTAAAAAATGAAATGAAAACAATTATCTGTGTCAGTCAATACTACAAACAGCGCTGAATGTTGAATAATAACAGTGGTCAACACCACATAAAAGTCTTTTTAGACAGATGTAAATTAGTTTCAGTGCTTCAAAAGAATGTCCATGGGTGATCCTAAAGAAATAAGTAGAGTGCACTTTCCACCGACCCTCCAGATCCACCACGTGACACACACACACCCCTTAGGGGTTAACACTCACCAGAGCAATATTGAAATAAAGCCTTGAACAAATATTGCTGCATCCAAGCCAAACACTGAAATATTGCATCCGTCAAGGGGACATCAGAATGAGATGGGCTTCCAAAAAGCAAACAAAAGGAAAGTACATAGCGTAACCCAGTTTATTTTATAAAACAAACCCTCACAGACTTTGCCCCCTCACACATTAAACGTACATCAATAAATAGTCAAAATGAGCAAACATGAAGGATGGTTACACATCACCGTATCCGCCGTCCGGCATGTATCAAGAGAACCGAGGGCTGCAATGCTTGTCTTCCTCTTCCTGGTTCTCTGAACGGTGGAACGCAAACCAGCACTTCCAGCGTGTCGTGTAGGTCACACCCTGACGCGTTTCGTCAGTGGCTGACTTCAACAGAGGGCGTGCCTACACGACGCACACGCCGACTTATATTACGTCCCCGTCCTCAACCCTAGCCAATCAGCGCGCGCCCAACAGAGCAATAGGTGCACAATGCAATGAAGGCAGATCACACTGAAGGCTTCCTACAGGGAGAGGAATGGGACAAACACAGTCTAACTGCATATCCTGGTACAAATCGCCCGGATATAGCTTCACAAGGGTTTATACAGGATACTAGGTATAATATTACATTAAAAACTGCATCAAAATTAATTACATCGAAAAAACTTGTTAAAAAACAGTAATATATTTCATATGTTTATACTAATAAATATAAACACTGATTATTATAGTCGATTAGCCAGTTAACCCCTGTGGGTGATAACCACTACACAGGGTGATAACATGGCATAGGCAAACCTTCTAAAACATAGATTTATATAATAAAATGCTAAAACTTATATATACATGCCATGTCAGGTACCCAAATCTCATTTAAACAGTAAACGAATTGCACTGATGAGATAAAATTAAAAAATCACTAATAAAACAGTTGATGTCCAACTCAACATTTAACCCTTTGGGCGACAAAGTATCTACAGAGAAAATCCATTGAGTTTCTCTCTTAGAAAGATCTCTGACCAAATTAGAGCCCCTCCATGCTGGCTTCAAATGGTCAATACCCCAAAATTTGAGGCCTGTGGGATCCTGGTTGTGAAAATTTTTAAAATGAAGCGACACATTTTGGTCTTTATAACCAATAATAATATTTGCAATGTGTTCTGACACTCTGATTTTAAGTTGACGCTTAGTGCGGCCTATATACATAAGCCCTCACGGACATTGGAGGGCATACACAACGTAGGAGGTATTGCACGTGATAAATTCCCTAATAGTAAACTCCTTATTGTTTGAAGTTGATGTAAAGGTTTCAACAGCCCTCAATGGCCTGTTGACCTCTTTACATGCATGGCACCTCCTACAGGCAAAAAAGCCATCTCTGTCCCAAAAAGTAGAGGGTCTGCATGGAGGATCCAGGACCTTCCTTACTATTTTATCGGCAAAGCTCAGGGCCCTTCTATAAATAAAACCAGGTTTTTGAGGCAATACTGTAGAGAGTACTTTATCCATGCATAAAACATGCCAGTGAGTATAAAAGATCTCTTCAACCTCCTTATATTGGGAATGGAAGCTCGAGATAAAACTCCATTCTCTTCCTCTATCTACCTGAGCAGGTGATGAATCCCTAAGGAAATTATCCCTAGGTAGTTCCGCCAATTCACAGATGATAGAATTCAATACCTCTTCTTTGTAACCTTTTTCTAAAAATGTATCCTTTATAATCTGAGCTTGTAGTAAAAAATCACTTCCCTCAGAGCAATTTCTTTTAACTCTGGTAATTTGTCCTTTAGGTATGTTTTTCAACCATATAGGATGGTGTCCACTGCTAACCGGTAAATAGCTATTGGAATCTGTAGCTTTAAAAAATACTTTCGTTCCCAACCTATTTTCACATCTGTAAATGTGAACATCCAAAAAATGAATATCACTGGGGCTATATTCACTGGTCAGTTTGATGTTATTTTTATTATTATTAAGTTCACTTAAAAATTCTTGCAACGTATCTATAGGCCCCTCCCAGATGAAAAACAGATCATCAATGTATCTTTTATACATCAGAAGTTGTGGGCGTGTTACAGAAAAAATAAACTTGTCCTCCCATTCCCCCATGAATAAATTTGCTATGCTGGGGGCAAATTTAGCCCCCATAGCAACACCTCTTGATTGGGAATAAAAATCTCCATTAAACCAGAAAAAATTATGGTTCAAACAGAAATCAAGAGAATTCCTTAAAAAGATCTTCTGGTTATGTGGTATATCGTCGCGTTTGCATAGTGCCCAATTCAGAGCCAGCAGGGCATCATCATGCTGGATGATGGTGTATAGGGCAGAGACACCTATTAGGACTAATGGGGACTACGGTAGGGGGAGCTCAGTGAGAGATGGACCCAGTAGCGCCCACTATGATACACCGCATAATCAACAATATCATGTTCCAGTTCATAATAGGTTTGAACCTTTATGGGAAAATGGAACAAGAAGCGACTATCGATCTCCCCGTCCTTTTTTAGGGAGGGGGAGGGGATGGCAGAGACGAGGCAGAGGCCATCCCCAAAGAAGGGGAAGACCTCCGGCTCACACTCAACAAAATCAGGAATACAGAGACCCCCAGTGGAAAGAACCACCTTATTGGGAAAGGGATCAGGTTCAACATCCCAGCCAGAGGAGAGACGAACGCGAGGATGCAGAGCGGGGGCAAAAATCCAGAAAAAGAAGCAGAGGCCCCAGATTAGGTGGCGTTTTTAATTTGTCCCAAAAAGTAGAGGGTCTGGATGGAGGATCCAGGACCTTCCTTACTATTTTATCGGCAAAGCTCAGGGCCCTTCTATAAATAAAACCAGGTTTTTGAGGCAATACTGTAGAGAGTACTTTATCCATGCATAAAACATGCCAGTGAGTATAAAAGATCTCTTCAACCTCCTTATATTGGGAATGGAAGCTCGAGATAAAACTCCATTCTCTTCCTCTATCTACCTGAGCAGGTGATGAATCCCTAAGGAAATTATCCCTAGGTAGTTCCGCCAATTCACAGATGATAGAATTCAATACCTCTTCTTTGTAACCTTTTTCTAAAAATGTATCCTTTATAATCTGAGCTTGTAGTAAAAAATCACTTCCCTCAGAGCAATTCCTTTTAACTTGTCCTTTAGGTATGTTTTTCAACCATATAGGATGGTGTCCACTGCTAACCGGTAAATAGCTATTGGAATCTGTAGCTTTAAAAAATACTTTCGTTCCCAACCTATTTTCACATCTGTAAATGTGAACATCCAAAAAATGAATATCACTGGGGCTATATTCCCTGGTCAGTTTGATGTTATTTTTATTATTATTAAGTTCACTTAAAAATTCTTGCAACGTATCTATAGGCCCCTCCCAGATGAAAAACAGATCATCAATGTATCTTTTATACATCAGAAGTTGTGGGCGTGTTACAGAAAAAATAAACTTGTCCTCCCATTCCCCCATGAATAAATTTGCTATGCTGGGGGAAAATTTAGCCCCCATAGCAACACCTCTTGATTGGGAATAAAAATCTCCATTAAACCAGAAAAAATTATGGTTCAAACAGAAATCAAGAGAATTCCTTAAAAAGATCTTCTGGTTATGTGGTATATCGTCGCGTTTGCATAGTGCCCAATTCAGAGCCAGCAGGGCATCATCATGCTGGATGATGGTGTATAGGGCAGAGACATCAGCAGTTACCAAAAAAATCTCCTCTTTCCCTGTGAGGTCTACTGCCTGTAACATCTGAAGTAAACTTTTAGTGTCCTTCAAATAGGCACGAGTCTCTACCACACTTTTTTGGAGATATAAATCCAAATATTGTCCCAGACGGGATGTGATGGATCCAATCCCGTTGACAATAGGTCTTCCGGGGGGACAGTTAACATCTTTATGGATCTTAGGGAGGGTGTAAATAGTGGGGATTCTACTACTGCTAGGCACGAGATAGGTCCTCTCGCGATTAGTCAAAACTCCAGTAGAATAACCCATTTCAATCAAACATTTCAAATTAATTTCATACTGACTAGATGGATCTTTCTCCAACCTAGTGTAAGTATTGGTGTCATCTAACATCTCCATAAGTTGGTTGACATAGAATGTCTTATTCAAAATAACCACTCCTCCCCCTTTATCAGCGGGTCTAATTATTATATCTTTTCTCTCTTCAAGCATTGAAATTCCATCTAATATATGGCGCGGATTAACCTCCTTTTTGGGTACTATGTGCTGAAGATCTCGTATCACAAGACCCTTAAACGTTTCCAATTGGTGGTTCGCACCATTCAAAGGATTGAAGAGGGACTTATTACGGAGCCCACTATCTAATGCCACAGACGACAAATTGGTCGTTGGTTGGGAATTTTTATTAAGAAAGTATTTTTTCATATTTATTTTACCAACATATCTGTGTATGTCTATGAAAACATCAAACTTATTAATTGGCCTTTTCAGGCCACATTTTAAACCTAAATGGAGAATATTTGTTTCCTTATGTGATAAAATTGTGTCACTCAAATTAAAAACGCCACCTAATCTGGGCCTCTGCTTCTTTTTCTGGATTTTTGCCCCCACTCTGCATCCTCACGTTCGTCTCTCCTCTGGCTGGGATGTTGAACCTGATCCCTTTCCCAATAAGGTGGTTCTTTCCACTGGGGGTCTCTGTATTCCTGATTTTGTTGAGTGTGAGCCGGAGGTCTTCCCCTTCTTTGGGGATGGCCTCTGCCTCGTCTCTGCCATCCCCTCCCCCTCCCTAAAAAAGGACGGGGAGATCGATAGTCGCTTCTTGTTCCATTTTCCCATAAAGGTTCAAACCTATTATGAACTGGAACATGATATTGTTGATTATGCGGTGTATCATAGTGGGCGCTACTGGGTCCATCTCTCACTGAGCTCCCCCTACCGTAGTCCCCATTAGTCCTAATAGGTGTCTCTGCCCTATACACCATCATCCAGCATGATGATGCCCTGCTGGCTCTGAATTGGGCACTATGCAAACGCGATGATATACCACATAACCAGAAGATCTTTTTAAGGAATTCTCTTGATTTCTGTTTGAACCATAATTTTTTCTGGTTTAATGGAGATTTTTATTCCCAATCAAGAGGTGTTGCTATGGGGGCTAAATTTGCCCCCAGCATAGCAAATTTATTCATGGGGGAATGGGAGGACAAGTTTATTTTTTCTGTAACGCGCCCACAACTTCTGATGTATAAAAGATACATTGATGATCTGTTTTTCATCTGGGAGGGGCCTATAGATACGTTGCAAGAATTTTTAAGTGAACTTAATAATAATAAAAATAACATCAAACTGACCAGTGAATATAGCCCCAGTGATATTCAGTTTTTGGATGTTCACATTTACAGATGTGAAAATAGGTTGGGAACGAAAGTATTTTTTAAAGCTACAGATTCCAATAGCTATTTACCGGTTAGCAGTGGACACCATCCTATATGGTTGAAAAACATACCCAAAGGACAAATTACCAGAGTTAAAAGGAATTGCTCTGAGGGAAGTGATTTTTTACTACAAGCTCAGATTATAAAGGATAAATTTTTAGAAAAAGGTTACAAAGAAGAGGTATTGAATTCTATCATCTGTGAATTGGCGGAACTACCTAGGGATAATTTCCTTAGGGATTCATCACCTGCTCAGTTAGATAGAGGAAGAGAATGGAGTTTTATCTCGAGCTTCCATTCCCAATATAAGGAGGTTGAAGAGATCTTTTATACTCACTGGCATGTTTTATGCATGGATAAAGTACTCTCTACAGTATTGCCTCAAAAACCTGGTTTTATTTATAGAAGGGCCCTGAGCTTTGCCGATAAAATAGTAAGGAAGGTCCTGGATCCTCCATCCAGACCCTCTACTTTTTGGGACAGAGATGGCTTTTTTGCCTGTAGGAGGTGCCGTGCATGTAAAGAGGTCAACAGGCCATTGAGGGCCGTTGAAACCTTTACATCAACTTCAAACAATAAGGAGTTTACTATTAGGGAATTTATCACGTGCAATACCTCCTACGTTGTGTATGCCCTCCAATGTCCGTGAGGGCTTATGTATATAGGCCGCACTAAGCGTCAACTTAAAATCAGAGTGTCAGAACACATTGCAAATATTATTATTGGTTATAAAGACCATAATGTGTCGCTTCATTTTAAAAATTTTCACAACCAGGATCCCACAGGCCTCAAATTTTGGGGTATTGACCATTTGAAGCCAGCATGGAGGGGCTCTAATTTGGTCAGAGATCTTTCTAAGAGAGAAACTCAATGGATTTTCTCTGTAGATACTTTGTCGCCCAAAGGGTTAAATGTTGAGTTGGACATCAACTGTTTTATTAGTGATTTTTTAATTTTATCTCATCAGTGCAATTCGTTTACTGTTTAAATGAGATTTGGGTACCTGACATGGCATGTATATATAAGTTTTAGCATTTTATTATATAAATCTATGTTTTAGAAGGTTTGCCTATGCCATGTTATCACCCTGTGTAGTGGTTATCACCCACAGGGGTTAACTGGCTAATCGACTATAATAATCAGTGTTTATATTTATTAGTATAAACATATGAAATATATTACTGTTTTTTAACAAGTTTTTTCGATGTAATTAATTTTGATGCAGTTTTTAATGTAATATTATACCTAGTATCCTGTATAAACCCTTGTGAAGCTATATCCGGGTGATTTGTACCAGGATATGCAGTTAGACTGTGTTTGTCCCATTCCTCTCCCTGTAGGAAGCTTTCAGTGTGATCTGCCTTCATTGCATTGTGCACCTATTGCTCTGTTGGGCAAAGTCTGTGAGGGTTTGTTTTATAAAATAAACTGGGTTACGCTATGTACTTTCCTTTTGTTTGCTTTTTGAAAGCCCATCTCATTCTGATGTCCCCTTGACGGATGCAATATTTCAGTGTTTGGCTTGGATGCAGCAATATTTGTTCAAGGCTTTATTTCAATATTGCTCTGGTGAGTGTTAACCCCTAAGGGGTGTGTGTGTCACGTGGTGGATCTGGAGGGTCGGTGGAAAGTGCACTCTACTTATTTCTTTAGGATCACCCATGGACATTCTTTTGAAGCACTGAAACTAATTTACATCTGTCTAAAAAGACTTTTATGTGGTGTTGACCACTGTTATTATTCAACATTCAGCGCTGTTTGTAGTATTGACTGACAAAGATAATTGTTTTCATTTCATTTTTTACTACTGTTATATATATAGGATTGTATGATAGGATACCTAGAAATAGGTATATTGGATTGTACGAAATTTTTTATTTTATTTACTTTATGGTTGAACTAGATGGACTTGTGTCTTTTTTTAACCTGACTATGTAACAATTTAACGCTTCCCCGACCTATTCCCCATGGACTCTTCTCTCTCCTCTTTCTTCCTTTTTTTGTCTTTTTCTTATTTTTTCAGTTACCCTATGATTAATTGGTGTGTACAGCCACGTAACGCGTAAGGGACCAGGGAGGAGAGCCAGTGGTGACAGTACTTCAGCCCAGCGGCCGAGAGCGGAAGTGCCTATGTTTGTATGAGATTACATGCATCTGTTGAACAGTAATTGATGTAAGTGTTTCCATGTTGTTTTAAATAAATATTTTGAATGGTATCACACTATGGAAGCCCCCTGTGTTTTATCTCGCTTCTGAGAACCTAGTGCCCCACTCCAAAGCGTTTACTGATGCAGAGGAATCACATGGTCACTCCGGGATCCATAGCCATTGAGGGATATCAATCTTGCTGAGGAGCTGCATCTGCCATTGGGTCAACTGAAGAGGCTTGTTTACAAGCCAGCCAAGGGGAGAGGCTGGGGGAATGTGGGCACTTGGATTTGAGCACTTGGATAGAAGCACCTGCATGTGATTAGCCACTTGCTAATGGTGGATCTGTTCTGCACTACTACTTTGGATTTTTTTTTTTTATACTGCACAGAGACTCATTTTTTATTGTATTTTTGGATACTTGATTCATTTATTTTTTTGACTACACAGAGACTCACTATTTGCACTTTATATACAGATATCTATTTTTGCATAGAAGATTTGTATTTTTTACTGAGACTCACATTTGTTGTTTACACCATTGCATGGGATCTTGTGCTTTTATTATTGGAGCACTTTATTGGATTATTCTTTTATACATATTGTGTATGATGCTATCACATCACAGACTATTTAGCCTTTATATTTTTTAACTTTATTATATACCCACTTGGTTGCACTTTAATTAAAGGCATTTGTTTTTAGCAAGCGCCATTACACCCCCCCCCCCCCCCCCCATTTTCACAACATTTATAGGTAAAGTTGATCCAGGGAAAATCCAATTGCCCCTCGGGGGATCAGGAAGGATTTTTTTCCCCTGCTGTAGCAAATTGGAGCATGCTCTGATGGGGTTTTTCGCCTTCCTCTGGATCAACTGTGGGTATAGAAATAGGTATATTGGATTGTACAATATTTTTTATTTGATTTACTTTATGGTTGAACTAGATGGACTTGTGTCTTTTTTTAACCTGACTATGTAACAATGTAACTATGTAACCCTTCCCCGACACATTCCCCGTGGACTCTTCTCTCTCCGCTTTCTTCCCTTTTTTGGCCTTTTTTTCTTTTTTCAGTTTCTTCTCTTCCCTTCATTTCTTCTTTTTCACCTTTTTATTTTCCGTTCAATATGCTTTATGCATTAAGTTAATATGGATATCGGACTGACAGGTATTGCCCTGGTTCGGATGGTTATTTTGATAATATTGCTCTTCATGTTATCTTTAAATCTCCCCCCCCCCTTTTTTTTTTGTTGTTCTACCCTCTCCAACTGGGAGACACTAGACTATGCATGCCTTTGTTCAGATATCTCAGATTCAACATTTGGTCATTTAGGTCTGTAGGCATGAAATTACCTCCATGATACCCCGAAAGGCGGCTTTTGCAATACTCCCGCAGGGCCCGCTGGTTTAAGTTTTAGGCCTGCCGTTACCTCACTGTTCACCACGTCCGTCCTAGGGGTCTTCCTTGAAGAGTTGTTCACAAATGTCTACACCAAACATTTAGTCTCTTTTTTTCAAGGGTTTTATTAAGAATTTCAATACAGAGGGATGAAGGGTTAGGGGAGATTCAGGTACCTTAGCTTTGCGGATCACGGGTACTTTTCCTTTATCCAGAGGACCAACAGTTTCCACACTGGGTCTAGCATCCACCGGATAGGCCTCTCTCACTGACCTAGCAGCCGGTGCGAGCTTGTTCAAAAGTCTCTGCCACAGACTTGTGTAACCACACACTTGGTAAAGTTCCGAAACACAACTCACATTGCCAGGATCTTTCAGCCAGCCTGCAACACTGAGGTAGATTTGATCCGGATGCGTCCTCCAATTGAATCCTCAATTGCTCGGTCCCTTTCCGCAGGCAAGGCGACACATGACCATCTCTAGATCAGTAGACCCCAGGAACTCCTGGGCCTACTCTCAGTAACGGAGCCTCGGGATCTGCAGGCCTCGAGGCAGGAAAACTGCTAACACATCCCTGAGGCCAGGAGGGCCGTCAGGTCAGGATCGGAAGACCCCGAAAAAATGGTGTCTGCCCCTTAACCCTTTCCATACAGGGCTTTTTATACCACTTCCATACCGGGCCTATTCTGGCACTTCTCTGCTAAATGTACAAATCATAATTCTTTTTCTAGAAAATTACTCAGAACCCCCAGATATTATATATGTTTTTTTTTTTAGCAAACACCCTAGGGAATAAAATGACGGTCGTTGCAACTTTTTATCTTGCACGGTATTTGCGCAATCATTTTTCAAACGCCTTTTTTTGGGGGAAAAAAATGATTTCATGAATTCAAAAATAACAAAACAGTAAAGTTAGCCCAATTGTTTTGTAAAATATGAAAGCTTATGTTACGCCGAGTAAAAAGATACCTAACACGTCACGCTTTAAAATTGCGCACACTCATGGAATGGTGCCAAACTTCGGTACTTAAAAATCTCCATAGGAGACGCTTTGAAAATCTTTACAGGTTACCAAGTTAGAGTTACAGAGGAGGTCTAGTGCTATAATTGTTGCACGCACTCTAACGCACGCGGCGATACCTCACATATGTGGTTTGAACTGCGTTTACATATGTGGGCGGGACTTACGTGTGTGTTCGCTTCTAAGCGCAAGCTATTTGGGACAGGCGTTTTAAAAAAAAAATTTTTTTTTTTTTTTTTTTTTTTTTTACACTTTTTTTTTTTGATCACTTTTATTCCTATTACAAGGAATGTAAACATCCCTTGTAATAGGAATGTGTGTGACAGGTCCTCTTTGGAGAGATGAGGGGTCAATAAGACCCCACATCTCTCCTCCAGGCTGGAAAGCATGAGATCGTGAAAAAAATTTCAGTGATCTCATACTTACAGCCGCAATGGTGGCTTTGTTTACATTTGAGGACTTGGGCGTGACGTCATCACATCGCACCCGGGCCTCCGACGGTCATAGAGATGACTGGTGACCATCTGGTCACCAGTCATCTCTATGCTTGTCACGTGACCCACCACCGGACGATTCTCTCCGGGCCCCCGATGGTACGGGAGAGCCTGGAGAAGCACCGGATGGCAGCGGGAGGGGGGGATGTCCCCTCCTGCCGCCAATAAGAACGATCAAGCGGCGGAACCGCCGCTATGATTGTTCTTATGGTGCGCAGGATCGCCAGCTGAAAACAAGGATATCTGAATGATGCCTCTAGCTGCAGGCATCATTTAGATATCCCCCCTCAAACCCAGGACGTCACATAACCTCCACCCGGAGGGAGAGAGGGTTCCTGCCGGCGTCATTTTGCTATGGCGAACAAAAACAGAAACCGCTCAGGTGTAGACGTCCTCCAGGTGGCCATCTCCTCCCAACAGCCAAGGGTGCAGGCAATGCAATTTCAGGCAAAACAAAAGATCAAGTCTTCTGGACAGCAGCACTCTAATAAAAAGCCTTTATTATGTAAAATCTTCAAAAATCCAAATACAGCACAGCAAGTCACAAAATTCTGGTATAGAGCTGACTAGTTTCACACTTTCTTAGTGTTTAATCATAGCTGCCTAATGCACAAATGATTCCCATGATATACCCCAAAAAAAGGTCATATGACCCAACCACAAGTGTAGGTGATTAAGTGCTGACAAGTCTTAATTGAAAATTGATTGCATGCTGACTAGCCTGTGTCCAAGAAATAAATGTTTTTTTAAAAAGTGTATGGTTTCATTGTACCAACTATTCTAAAAATATATGTACATAATATCCTTGAAAAGGTGTGCAGCAAATTAAATATTTGTGAAAAAACTTGTGATTGATGCAAAAAAGTGAGGAGTGTGTAAATTAAATAAAAGTGAATATATGAAACACAATGGATGAACAGCCTAAATCTTTACATAATGCATGTGCAACGTGCTGAAATGGATGCACAAGCAAAGGCAAATGCATCCGTAGGGCACAAATAGTAAAAGATGTAAAGGTAAATTGTCAGTTTGTTCATCAAAAAGTGTCATAATGTAATGTAAGAAAGATATATATATATATATATATATATATATATATATATATATATATATAGAAAGTTGACCAAGAAAGATTAATACATTTATGTGTAAATAACCAGCCCACAACCCTGTGGTATATAGTTATCAATAGTATACGTTGCGCTACAATAGTTGCTCAAATGTGGCAACATTGTTCAAGGTTCATGTAGGGAATAACCTCAAAATTGAAATCAAAAATTAAAAAGTAAAAGAGTGCATATACACTATATGATTCCATCATTGATACATTATAATAGTTTTTGATTTTATCTTATCCCTCCCTGCGCTATTTTTCACATTAATGTTCTATGGGACATAACCACTCACCATTTTTACATATTTATTAAAAATGAATTGACTTCTTTTAATTTTTTATTTCAATTTTGAGGTTATTCCCTACATGAACCTTGAACAATGTTGCCACATTTGAGCAACTATTGTAGCGCAACGTATACTATTGATAACTATATACCACAGGGTTGTGGGCTGGTTATTTACACATAAATGTATTAATCTTTCTTGGTCAACTTTCTATATATATATTTGTCGTCAGAGTCTTCGAGTCCTCGAGTGTGACAGTGATAACCCTAATGCACCAAGGCCTGAGGTGTGCCTTGGCCTAGCTGGTCAGTATGCCTGAAAAGTGGGCATACCCTGAATGTAAGAATAAGGAAAATAGAATGAGTATGCATGAATCTGGGGGAACGGGTGGGTGGGAGCCCAGAAATGACGGCAACCCAGACCCGACAGGGGAGGAGGCTTAAGTAGCCCTCTCAGTCTCCTCCCACAAATACAGGCTGGCCTGCGGCCAGCCTTACCACTTGTCGTCAGAGTCTTCGAGTCCTCGAGTGTGACAGTGATAACCCTAATGCACCAAGGCCTGAGGTGTGCCTTGGCCTAGCTGGTCAGTATGCCTGAAAAGTGGGCAAAAAGAGACAACTGTAGGTGAAGAAGGGAAGGTAACGAACAGAGAAGTAGCACGTACCCGGACGGCAACAGTATCTGAACCCGGTCCCGTGCAAGAATGGAATAAGCCTGATGCCCGCCACAATCCAAACATGAGAATGACCTGCTAGCAAATGAGAGGATACGTGGGGGAAAGGAAGCAAAGGCTGGCCCGAGGAGCCTCTGCAACCGATGGGCGAGTAGATCGTAATACTCCAACCGGACATCAAAGATGTGCCTCCGGCCTACCCATACTAGGTATGGGGAAGAGAGGGAGAGGGCAAAAATTGACGACTGGCAGGAGTTGTAGGACTGGATACCTGGAGGATGGGTTGCCGGAGTAGGCGGAAAAGGCCAAGCGCCACGGCAATGAGCATCGTCAAGCATGGGAGAAACATGCCAGACACAGAACACTGGTTCCACCTGACTCAATCGGATCGTGCCACCGCCTGTGACCTGACAAGCAACTGAATCCTGAACCGAGAAAGGAAGGTCAGGCTCCATCCCGGGCAAGAAGTCTCATGGCATGATGCAGACATGCCTAGACAAAAGATCAGAGCCGCTAGCGGAACCCCAAACCCACCCCTGTGGCCGACAAGGGGCCGTGGCTCAGCACACACCCCAAGAAAGACTGTGAAACCCTAGGTGGTGACCAGGGCCTCAGCAACAGAACGATGATTTAGTAAAATGAAGACTGCTTCCTACCCAAGGGTGAACCCAGTGAAGAATGACATCCGCACCAATCAACTAGCCCTGGCAACGGGCAGGACTGATGGAAGCGAGTGCAAGCAATGTTTGATGAAGGCGAAGATGCCAGCGCAGCCCAACCTGAGAACACAAACCAGAGAAATGACAGACAACCAGACATGAGAACAACAACGAGCCTACCTAAGAAGAGAACATGCAGAAGTGACAAGACCACCGCGCGTACATGAACCTGATGACGGATGACCCCCCCCCACCTTGTGTGAGTGGCGAGTGAGCCCGAGTAACCTGTAGCGCAGAGACAGGCAATTAACTGAACACTCAGGGCTGGTGTACCCACGGACCGTGGTGGGTGATCGTATAGGTGTAAGAATGAACGTGCATCGTATGACGTATGGTATACGGGCGAGAAGATTGTGGTCAACAATCATTAAAAACGAAACCTCAGCCCGTATGGATCTGTAGACGTGACAGATCCGGAAATGTGTGCCCTAACTAACCCAGGTACAAACATGGACGAAGATAACATGACACATAGTAACCAACAAAGAAGAGAACAGCTACCGGAGTATGCCGTGACTGGACCACAACACCCCTCTAGAACGCTAAGACTGAAACGTTGCAACGGAAATGCTGAGACTGAATGCTGAGGCGGAAATGCTACGACAGAAATCTAGGGGCAGAAATGCGAGGACAGAAATCCTGGGGCAGCAAACGCAACGACAGAAATCCTGGGGCAGCAAAACGCAACGACAGAAATCCTGGGGCAGCAAAACGCAACGACAGAAATCCTGGGGCAGCAAAACGCAACGACAGAAATCCTGGGGCAGCAAACGCAACGACAGAAATCCTGGGGCAGCAAAACGCAGCCAGAAATCCTGGGGCAGCAAAACGCAGCCAGAAATCCTATGAGCAAGCATCATACCCTGATGTGAAACGCGTTAGCCTTGCCCTGCATGAAGTGACAAGACCACCAGAAATCCTGGGGCAGCAAACGCAGCCAGAAATCCTATGAGTAAGCATCATCCCCTGATGTGAAAACGCGTTAGCCTTGCCCTGCATGAAGTGACAAGACCACCGCGCGTACATGAACCTGATGACCCCACCCTTGTGTGCGTGGCGAGTGAGCCAGAGTAACCTGTAGCGCAGAGACAGGTAATTACACTGAACACTCAGGGCTGGTGTACCCACAGACCGTGGTGGGTGATCGTATAGGTGTAATGAATGAAGGTGCATCGTATGACGTATGGTATACGGGCGAGAAGATTGTGGTCAACAATCATTTAACAACGAAACCTCAGCCCGTATGGATCTGTAGACGTGACAGATCCCAAAATGTGAGCCCTAACTAACCCAGGTACAAACGTGGACGAAGATACAAAGATACATGGTAACCAACGAAGATAAGAACGGAAGAACGGCAGAAATGCCGGGGCAGAAATGCAATGACAGAAATGCCGGGGCAGAAACGCAATGACAGAAATGCTGGGGGCAGAAACGCAATGACAGAAATGCTGGGGGCAGAAACGCAATGACAGAAAAGCTGGGGGCAGAAACGCAATGACAGAAATGCTGGGGGCAGAAACGCAATGACAGAAATGCTGGGGGCAGAAACGCAATGACAGAAATGCTGGGGGCAGAAACGCAATGACAGAAATGCTGGGGGCAGAAACGCAATGACAGAAATGCTGGGGGCAGAAACGCAATGACAGAAATGCTGGGGGCAGAAACGCAATGACCGAAATGCTGGGGGCAGAAACGCAATGACCGAAATGCTGGGGGCAGAAATGCAATGACCGAAATGCTGGGGGCAGAAATGCAATGACAGAAATGCTGGGGGCAGAAATGCAATGACAGAAATGCTGGGGGCAGAAATGCAATGACAGAAATGCTGGGGGCAGAAATGCAATGACAGAAATGCTGGGGGCAGAAATGCAATGACAGAAATGCTGGGGGCAGAAATGCAATGACAGAAATGCAATGACAGAAATGCTGGGGGCAGGAATGCAATGACAGAAATGCTGGGGGCAGAAATGCAATGACAGAAATGCTGGGGGCAGAAATGCAATGACAGAAATGCTGGGGGCAGAAATGCAATGACAGAAATGCCGGGGCAGAACTGTAATGACAGAAATGCTGGGGGCAGAAATGCAATGACAGAAATGCTGGGGGCAGAAATGCTGGGGGCAGAAATGCAATGACAGAAATGCTGGGGGCAGAAATGCAATAACAGAAATGCTGGGGGCAGAAATGCAATAACAGAAATGCTGGGGGCAGAAATGCAATGACAGAAATGCTGGGGGCAGAAATGCAATGACAGAAATGCCGGGGCAGAACTGTAATGACAGAAATGCTGGGGGCAGAAATGCAATGACAGAAATGCTGGGGGCAGAAATGCAATGACAGAAATGCTGGGGGCAGAAATGCAATAACAGAAATGCTGGGGGCAGAAATGCAATAACAGAAATGCTGGGGGCAGAAATGCAATAACAGAAATGCTGGGGGCAGAAACGCAATAACAGAAATGCTGGGGGCAGAAACTAAATGACAGAAATGCTGGGGGCAGAAATGCAATAACAGAAATGCTGGGGGCAGAAACGCAATGACAGAAATGCAGGGGTGGAAAGAAATAACAGAAAAGCTGGGGAAGAAAATGCTGGGGCAAAAGGCAACCCCCCCCATGATACCCCACGTGAGTACCGGGAGGTGAGCAGGCGAGTGAGCGCCCCCCCCCCATGGAGCCAGGGTGAGAACCAGGAGGCCTGCGGGCGTCCCCTCCATGGTGCACGGCGTGGGTTCCAGGGAGGTGAACTTGACAAGGCAGAGAGACTGGAAACGCAGAGACTGGAAAACGCAGAGACTGAAAAACGCAGAGACTGGAAACGCAGAGACTGGAAACGCAGAGACTGGAAACGCAGAGACAGGATGTTATGACAAAAAGCAGTATTGCAAGGAAAAACTACCAGCCACCTCCCCCCCATACTGCCAGCGAGATCCCTGAGAAACAGATGGACAACCCCTCCCACGCTGCCAGCGTGACCCCGGGAGATGACGGGTGGACAGCCTCACCACCCCCCCCCCAAGCTGCCAACGTGACCCTGGGATGAGTGTGCACAACCCCCCCCCCCTCCCCCTCATGACACCGGCGTGAGCCCAGGGGAGGTTTGAACTGACAGACAATCAGGCGGCCCTTCAGTAGAGCAAGGAGGAGTGATGGGCGGGTAGGTAGGTGGACGCTCCCCCCCCCCCTATTTGCAGACATGGATGTGGAGAGCCCCCCCCCACCCCAATGACCGAGACGGATGACCTGCTGAGCGAACGGCACTGCAGGATGCCGGCGAGTGCCTGGAGGAGTGGGTGAGTGGATGGACGCCCCCCCCCTTCAGCTAGAGGCCATGAAACAGACAGGGAGGAGGAGGGTGGCCCTGCAAGGATGCAAGCATGTGCCCGAAAGGAGTGAAGGAAGGAAGGACGGCCCCCCCTCCCCCCCCCCATGCGGTAACATGCGCCCGGAGTAGTGAGAGGGCTCCCCCTCACTCTGTGTGAGCCTGGAAAGAAGATGGGGTGCACGAGCGGGCGGCGGCCCTGCAGCAACCGGCTTGAGGCCGGAAAAAAATGTGGGTTGGAGGGGTCCCGCCCCTTTCCCGGATGAGCACTGAAAACACGTGGACAGGCCCCCTCTCTGCATGAGTTGTCAGCAGGGAAAGGATGGCTTGATGGGCAGGCGGTGTGAGCACCAGGAGACTGCTGCAGCCGGCCGCCGCTCTGCTAGCCCAGAAATGACGGCAACCCAGACCCGACAGGGGAGGAGGCTTAAGTAGCCCTCTCAGTCTCCTCCCACAAATACAGGCTGGCCTGCGGCCAGCCTTACCACATATCTTTCCTACATTACATTATGACACTTTTTGATTAACAAACTGACAATTTACCTTTACATCTTTTACTATTTGTGCGCTACGGATGCATTTGCCTTTGCTTGTGCATCCATTTCAGCACGTTGCACATGCATTATGTAAAGATAAGGCCCCATGCACACGAGACGCAGGTGCAAACTCTGCTGAACACACGTTTTTAAACGCTGAAACCGGCGTTTAAAAATGCGCGTTTTGACGCGTTTGCGGCCGCGTTTAGCGGTGTTTTACCACGTTTGCGTTTATAAGCGTTTCATCATAGACCCTCCCTAAGCTCAAAAAACAGTACATTTTAACCATTTCAGCCAGTTTGTGAGACCAGAGTGAGTAGCAGCAGCTGAGAGAGCAGCAGTGTAGTTGTATTTAGCGCATCACTTGCCATATCACTTACCACAAGTTGTGGATTGTCCACTTGCCACGTCACCTGCCACAAGTTGAGGATTGTCCACTTGCCACGTCACCTGGCCACATCACGTGCCACGTCACCTGGCCACGTCACCTGCCACAAGTTGTGGATTGTCCACTTGCCACGTCACCTGGCCATATTACCTGCCACGTCACCTGGCCACGTCACCTGCCACAAGTTGTGGATTGTCCACTTGCCACGTCACCTGGCCACATCATGTGCCACGTCACCTGGCCACGTCACCTGCCACAAGTTGTGAATTGTCCACTTGCCACGTCACCTGCCACGTCACCTGGCCACGTCACCTGGCCATGTCACCTGCCACAAGATGTGGATTGTCCACTGGCCACATCACCTGCCGCAAGTTGTGGATTGTCCACTGGCCACATCACCTGGACACGTCAACTGGCCACGTCACCTGCCACAAGTTGTGGATTGTCCACTTGCCATGTCATCTGCCACAAGTTGTGGATTGTCCACTGGCCACGTCACCTGCCACAAGTTGTGGATTGTCCACTGGCCACGTCACCTGGCCACGTTACCTGCCACGTCACCTGGCCACGTTACCTGCCACGTCACCTGGCCACGTCACCTGCCACAAGTTGTGGATTGTCCACTTGCCATGTCATCTGCCACAAGTTGTGGATTGTCCACTGGCCACGTCACCTGCCACAAGTTGTGGATTGTCCACTGGCCACGTCACCTGGCCACGTTACCTGCCACGTCACCTGGCCACGTTACCTGCCACGTCACCTGGCCACGTCACCTGCCACAAGTTGTGGATTGTCCACCTGCCACGTCACCTGGCCACGTCACCTGGCCATGTCACCTGGCCACGTCACCTGCCACAAGTTGTGAATTGTCCACTTGCCACGTCACCTGCCACGTCATCTGGCCACGTCACCTGCCACAAGTTGTGGATTGTCCACTTGCCACGTCACCTGGCCACATCATGTGCCACGTCACCTGGCCACGTCACCTGCCACAAGTTGTGGATTGTCCACTTGCCACGTCACCTGCCACAAGTTGTGCATTGTCCACTTGCCACGTCACCTGGCCACGTTACCTGCCACGTCACCTAGCCACGTCACCAAACCACAAGTTGGGGATTGTCCACTTGCCACGTCACCTGCCACATCACCTGGCCATGTTACCTGCCACGTCACCTAGCCACGTCACCTGCCACAAGTTGTGGATTGTCCACTTGCCACGTCACCTGGCCACATCACGTGCCATGTCACCTGGCCATGTTACCTGCCACATCACCTGGCCATGTCACCTGGCCACGTCACCTGCCACAAGTTGTGGATTGTCCACTTGCCACGTCACCTGGCCACGTTACCTGCCACGTCACCTGGCCACATCACCTGCCACAAGTTGCGAATTGTCCACTTGCCACGTCACCTGCCACGTCACCTGGCCACGTCACCTGCCACAAGTTGTGGATTGTCCACTCGCCACGTCACCTGGCCACGTTACCTGCCACGTCACCTGCCACAAGTTGTGGATTGTCCACTTGCCACGTCACCTGGCCACGTTACCTGACACGTCACCTGCCACAAGTTGTGGATTGTCCACTTGCCACGTCACCTGGCCACATCACGTGCCACGTCACCTGGCCACGTCACCTGCCACAAGTTGTGAATTGTCCACTTGCCACTTCACCTGCCACGTCACCTGGCCACGTTACCTGCCACGTCACCTAGCCACGTCACCTGCCACAAGTTGTGGATTGTCCACTTGCCACGTCACCTGGCCACATCACGTGCCACATCACCTGGCCATGTTACCTGCCACGTCACCTGGCCATGTCACCTGGCCACGTCACCTGCCACAAGTTGTGGATTGTCCACTTGCCACGTCACCTGGCCATGTTACCTGCCACGTCACCTGGCCACGTCACAAGTTGTGGATTGTCCACTTACCACGTCACCTGGCCACATCATGTGCCACGTCACCTGGCCACGTCACCTGCCACAAGTTGTGAATTGTCCACTTGCCACGTCACCTGCCACGTCACCTGGCCATGTTACCTGCCACGTCACCTGCCACAAGTTGTGGATTGTCCACTTGCCACGTCACCTGGCCACATCACGTGCCACGTCACCTGCCACAAGTTGTGGATTGTCCACTTGCCACGTCACCTGGCCACGTCACCTGGCCATGTTACCTGCCACGTCACCTGGCCATGTCACCTGGCCACGTCACCTGCCACAAGTTGTGGATTGTCCACTTGCCACGTCACCTGGCCACATCACGTGCCACGTCACCTGGCCATGTCACCTGCCACAAGTTAGGAATTGTCCACTTGCCACGTCACCTGCCACGTCACCTGGCCACGTTACCTGCCACGTCACCTAGCCACCTCACCTGCCACAAGTTGTGGATTGTCCATTTGCCACATCACCTGGCCACATTACGTGCCACGTCACCTGGTCACGTCACCTGCCACAAGTTGTGGATTGTCCACTTGCCATGTCACCTGGCCAAATCATGTGCCACGTCTCCTGGCCACGTCACCTGCCACAAGTTGTGAATTGTCCACTTGCCACGTCACCTGGCCACGTCACCTGGCCACGTCACCTGCCACAAGTTGTGGATTGTCCACTGGCCACGTCACCTGCCGCAAGTTGTGGATTTCCACTTGCCATGTCACCTGTCACAAGTTGTGGATTGTCCACTGGCCACGTCACCTGGACACGTCAACTGGCCACGTCACCTGCCACAAGTTGTGGATTGTCCACTGGCCACGTCACCTGCCACAAGTTGTGGATTGTCCACTTGCCACGTCACCTGGCCACGTTACCTGCCACGTCACCTGGCCACGTCACCTGGCCACATCACCTGCCACAAGTTGTGGATTGTCCACTTGCCACGTCACCTGCCACAAGTTGTGGATTGTCCACTTGCCACGTCACCTGGCCACGTCACCAAACCACAAGTTGGGGATTGTCCACTTGCCACGTCACCTGCCACATCACCTGGCCACGTTACCTGCCACGTCACCTAGCCACAAGTTGTGGATTGTCCACTTGCCACGTCACCTGGCCACATCACGTGCCACGTCACCTGGCCATGTGACCTGCCACGTCACCTGGCCATGTCACCTGGCCACGTCACCTGCCACAAGTTGTGGATTGTCCACTTGCCACGTCACCTGGCCATGTTACCTGCCACGTCACCTGGCCACGTCACCTGCCACAAGTTGTGGATTGTCCACTTGCCACGTCACCTGGCCACATCATGTGCCACGTCACCTGGCCACGTCACCTGCCACAAGTTGTGAATTGTCCACTTGCCACGTCACCTGCCACGTCACCTGGCCACGTTACCTGCCACGTCACCAAGCCACGTCACCTGCCACAAGTTGTGGATTGTCCACTTGCCACGTCACCTGGCCACATCACGTGCCACGTCACCTGGCCACGTCACCTGCCACAAGTTGTGGATTGTCCACTTGCCACGTCACCTGGCCATGTTACCTGCCACATCACCTGGCCACATCACATGCCACAAGTTGTGGATTGTCCACTTGCCACGTCACCTGGCCACATCACGTGCCACGTCACCTGGCCACGTCACCTGCCACAAGTTGTGAATTGTCCACTTGCCACGTCACCTGCCACGTCACCTGGCCACGTTACCTGCCACGTCACCTAGCCACGTCACCTGCCACAAGTTGTGGATTGTCCACTTGCCACGTCACCTGGCCACATCACGTGCCACGCCACCTGGCCACGTCACCTGCCACAAGTTGTGGATTGTCCACTTGCCATGTCACCTGGCCACATCATGTGCCACGTCTCCTGGCCACGTCACCTGCCACAAGTTGTGAATTGTCCACAGGCCACGTCACCTGCCACAAGTTGTAGATTGTCCACTTGCCACGTCACCTGCCACAAGTTGTGGATTGTCCACTGGCCACGTCACCTGGACACGTCAACTGGCCACGTCACCTGCCACAAGTTGTGGATTGTCCACTGGCCACGTCACCTGCCACAAGTTGTGGATTGTCCACTTGCCACGTCACCTGGCCACGTTACCTGCAACAAGTTGTGGATTGTCCACTTGCCATGTCACCTGGCCACATCATGTGCCACGTCTCCTGGCCACGTCACCTGCCACAAGTTGTGAATTGTCCACTGGCCACGTCACCTGCCACAAGTTGTGGATTGTCCACTTGCCACGTCACCTGCCACAAGTTGTGGATTGTCCACTGGCCACGTCACCTGGACACGTCAACTGGCCACGTCACCTGCCACAAGTTGTGGATTGTCCACTGGCCACGTCACCTGCCACAAGTTGTGGATTGTCCACTTGCCACGTCACCTGGCCACGTTACCTGCCACGTCACCTGGCCACGTCACCTGGCCACAAGTTGTGGATTGTCCACTTGCCACGTCACCTGCCACGTCACCTGGCCACGTCACCTGCCACAAGTTGTGGATTGTCCACTTGCCACGTCACCTGGCCACGTTACCTGCCACGTCACCTGGCCACGTCACCAAACCACAAGTTGGGGATTGTCCACTTGCCACGTCACCTGCCACATCACCTGGCCACATTACCTGCCACGTCACCTAGCCACGTCACCTGCCACAAGTTGTGGATTGTCCACTTGCCACGTCACCTGGCCACATCACGTGCCACGTCACCTGGCCATGTTACCTGCCACGTCACCTGGCCATGTCACCTGGCCACAAGTTGTGGATTGTCCACTTGCCACGTCACCTGGCCATGTTACCTGCCACGTCACCTGGCCACGTCACCTGCCACAAGTTGTGGATTGTCCACTTGCCACGTCACCTGGCCACATCATGTGCCACGTCACCTGGCCATGTCACCTGCCACAAGTTGTGAATTGTCCACTTGCCACGTCACCTGCCACGTCACCTGGCCACGTTACCTGCCACGTCACCTGGCCATGTCACCTGGCCACGTCACCTGGCACAAGTTGTGGATTGTCCACTTGCCACGTCACCTGGCCATGTTACCTGCCACGTCACCTGGCCACGTCACATGCCACAAGTTGTGGATTGTCCACTTGCCACGTCACCTGGCCACATCATGTGCCACATCACCTGGCCACGTCACCTGCCACAAGTTGTGAATTGTCCACTTGCCACGTCACCTGCCACGTCACCTGGCCACGTCACCTGCCACAAGTTGTGGATTGTCCACTGGCCACGTCACCTGCTGCAAGTTGTGGATTGTCCACTTGCCACGTCACTTGTCACAAGTTGTGGATTGTCCACTGTCCACGTCACCTGGACACGTCAACTGGCCACGTCACCTGCCACAAGTTGTGGATTGTCCACTGGCCACGTCACCTGCCACAAATTGTGGATTGTCTACTTGCCACGTCACCTGGCCACGGTACCTGCCAGGTCACCTGGCCACGTCACCTGCCACAAGTTGTGGATTGTCCACTTGCCACGTCACCTGCCACGTCACCTGCCACAAGTTGTGGATTGTCCACTTGCCACGTTACCTGCCACGTTACCTGCCACATCACCTGGCCACGTCACCAAACCACAAGTTGGGGATTGTCCACTTGCCACGTCACCTGCCACATCACCTGGCCACATCACCTGCCACAAGTTGCGAATTGTCCACTTGCCACGTCACCTGCCACGTCACCTGGCCACGTCACCTGCCACAAGTTGTGGATTGTCCACTTGCCACGTCACCTGGCCACGTTACCTGCCATGTCACCTGGCCACGTCACCTGCCACAAGTTGTGGATTGTCCACTTGCCACGTCACCTGGCCACGTTACCTGCCACGTCACCTGGCCACGTTACCTGTCACAAGTTGTGGATTATCCACAATGCAATGCAAGCAATTACAGTTTTCTTTTATATTTTTTAATAGTTTTTCATCATTTGCCATAATTTTTGAGATTTCTAATGTTAAAAAATAGGTCACCTTTAAAAACGCTTATAAACGCAAACGCGGCAAAACGCCGGTACCGCGTTTAGCGTCTGAAACGTGGAAAACTTTTGCGTCTGAACCCATTTTTTTGCTCCTGGAAAAACGAGGTTAAACGCAACTGCTTGTAAACGCCAAAAAACGAGAGTGTGTACATGGACACATAGGATAACATTGAATGGGTTCAGGGGCAGTTGAAAAAAGCGTCCAACTGCCTCTGAACGCGCGTTTAACAGCAAATAACAGCGTCTCGTGTGCATGGGGCCTAAGGCTGTTCATCCATTGTGTTGCATATATTCACTTTTATTTAATTTACACATTTCTCACTTTTTTGCATCAATCAAAAGTTTTTTCACAAATATTTAATTTGCTGCACACCTTTTCAAGGATATTATGTACATATATTTTTAGAATAGTTGGTACAATGAAACCATACACTTTTTAAAAAAACATTTATTTCTTGGACACAGGCTAGTCAGCAAGCATGCAATCAACTTTTAATTAACACTCGTTAGCACTTAATCACCTACACTTGTGGTTGGGTCATATGACCTTTTTTTGGGGTATATCATGGGAATCATTTGTGCATTAGGCAGCTATGATTAAACACTAAGAAAGTGTGAAACTAGTCAGCTCTATACCAGAATTTTGTGACTTGCTGTGCTGTATTTGGATTTTTGAAGATTTTACATAATAAAGGCTTTTTATTGGAGTGCTGCTGTCCAGAAGACTCGATCTTTTGTTTTGCCTGTCATTTTACAATGGCCCGGTATGGAAGGGGTTAAGTACCCTCTCCCAGAATGCACAGCGGGGTGACCAATCCCACTGAGCTGCTTCTGGGCAATATTTGATTTGATTTGATTTATTTATTGTCATTGTAAAAACAAATTCACAATGAAATTACATTTCTACTTCACACATTATTCATACATCACAATTATCAACCATGCATTTACCACACAGGATTTATATATAAAAGTGTCCCCATATTATAAAAGTATAAAAGTGTTCTCATATTAAAAACTAAAGACAATAAAATAAGACTATGTGACCTCCTTTCATTTCATTCCTGCATTGATAGCCTTAACAGCCCTGGGGAAGAAGCTCTCTTTAAATCTTTTTGTCCTTGTTTTAATCACCCTAAAACATCTCCCAGATGGCAATAATTCAAATAAATGACAACCAGGATGAGACGGGTCTCTCACTATTTTTCCTGATCTACAAAGGCAACGAGTCTCATATATTTCATCTAGAGAAACAAGTTCACACCCTACAATTTTCTGCGATGTTCGAACCACTCTCTTTAGAGCATTTTTATCTGCCTGCGTACAACTAGGATACCACACTAGAATACAATACGTTAATATACTCTCAATGGCAGAGCGATAGAAGGTCTCTAGTACCTTCCTTCCCAAGCCATTCTTCCTAAGGAGTCGCAAAAAATATAAACGCTGTTGCGATTTCTTAATAATGGCTTTAACATTGATTGTCCACGATAAGTTTTCAGAAATGCATGTTCCCAAAAACTTAAAGGTAGAGACCCGCTCCACGCACATGCCTTTAATAAAAAGCGGTGCTGGTTCAGGCCTGTTCCTTCTGAAATCTACAATCAGTTCCTTTGTTTTCCCTGTGTTTAGGATCAGGTTATTTGCTGTACACCATTCCACTATCCTATCAACCTCCCTCCTGTATTGCTCCTCATCGTCTCCAGTGATGCAACCGATTACGGTAGTGTCATCGGCAAACTTAACTATACTATTGGTCTCATAATAGAGGGTGCAGTCATATGTGTACAGTGCATAGAGAAAGGGACTGAACACACAACCCTGTGGTGCTCCAGTACTTATTTCTCGCTTGGAAGAAACAAACTTATCCAATTTAACCACCTGTGAGCGATGGACCAAAAAATCCCTTATCCAAAAACAAATAAAGGGCGGCAGATCCAATTTTTGCATTTTTTCAAACAACCGAATTGGAATGATGGTATTAATGGCAGAGCTATAATCTATAAACAACATCCAGTTTCCTGAATTCTCCAAATATCCAAGTGCCCCGTGCAGCGCTAAAGCTATGGCATCTTCTGTGCTTCTATTTGCCCTATATGCAAACTGATAAGGATCTAAACTACCCGGTAGTCTAGTTTTGATACATTTCAAGACCAACCTCTCAAAGCACTTCATTAGTACTGAGGTCAGTGCTATTGGTCTATAATTGTCTAAACTCCTCGCATTTGACTTCTTTGGAATTGGAATAATAGTGGCTGATTTTAAACATGCCGGAACAACAGCAGATGATAGTGATCGATTAAAGATCTTGGCAAAGACTCCAGCTAATTGATCAGCACAGGCCTGAACTACTCTCCCTGAGATTCCGTCTGGACCTGATGATTTCCTCGCATTTATAGCCTTAAACGCCTGCCTCACCTCATATTCCTGTATAGTGAATGTACAGTTTACTGGACCTAAGGGACACCCTATATCCTGGTTTGGTAACACAACCTCAAACCGTGTGAAGAACCTATTTAATTCTTCAACCAGTGAAGCACTAGAATTCCCTTCCATTTTTTCAGTTCCTCTATGTTGTGTCAAGTACTATATTACCCCTCCAGCCCTTCCTTGCATCGTTTCCAATAAAATAGTCCTCAATTTTCTTTTTATAGGCTAATTTGGCTTCTTTTATGCCTCTTTTCAGATTAGCTCTCGCAATACTATACATTGGTTTATCTCCGACCCTGAATGCTCTATTCCTTGAGATTGTAGGCCACACCCACCCAGACCCAACTTCCCCAGATACAAATAATTAAAATGAACACTCAAAAACCTTCTTATTTGGCAAAATATATTGGCCGCGACACCTTTATTGGTTTAAATAATTAATTTCCAATAACTCTTTATTATTACTCATATTTATTATCACTCATAACTTAGATATATAATCACATAACAGATTTCTACCTGCTCGGTTATTAGAACTCGAGCAGCAGCTCAAACTTCAAATATCAATAACAGTCCCCCCCAGAATCCGGGGTGACCCAACCACATAAGAGGTGTACGCGACTGGGGCAGGAGGGAGGGAGCTCCAAACTTCTTCAGCTGTCCGCAGGCAAGAGGATGAGCCCCACACCTGCTGACCCTTATATAGCCTAACCCCTTGCTTCCAGAGAATTCCCTGAAACCTTATTGGCTGCACCTGAAAGCTTCCCTCTAGACTCTTAAAGAGGCAGTAACCTGACTAAATAAACCTATGCTGTTTAATAATTTATATCAAATCCTAGGATGGGTAGGCCACAATCTCAAGAAAGTGGCCCCATATTGTGCCCCCTTTTTTCATGAGATTGTAGGCCACACCCACCCAGACCCAACTTCCCCAGATACAAATAATTAAAATGAACACTCAAAAACCTTCTTATTTGGCAAAATATATTGGCCGCGACACCTTTATTGGTTTAAATAATTAATTTCCAATAACTCTTTATTATTACTCATATTTATTGTCACTCATAACTTAGATATATAATCACATAACAGATTTCTACCTGTTCAGTTATTAGAACTCGAGCAGTAGCTCAAACTTCAAATATCAATAACAGTCCCCACACGACGGTCTTGAGCATCAAGACCGTCCCACCCAAACCGTCGCGGCCACCTCAATGCTGTTCTGCAAGCCCAAATTAAAGATATCCATACCCACTTCCGACAAGTGAACACCAACCGACCTGTATAGACCTGGAAAACCGCCCTCCAGGTCCACATGCCGATAGGATAGTCCACCAATCTGAGGCATGAACTTTTCCAGAGCCCTATTGACTCTTTCTCATATTTTCCATAACCCTCCTCTGGTCAGAGGAGAGCCAGGAAAGACGAGGAACCACCTCGGAAAAAACTAGCGTTGTACCTGGGGAAGTTACCATAAAACGATGCAAGTCACGCTTGATCATAAACAACAAATCCAACGTTTTTACATTTCCCAAATCATTTCCTCCCAAATGCATAACCAAAATAGATGGCGACGGCCATACTTGATACAACCTGTTCAAATGGAAGTACAGTTGGAACCACTGAAGGCCTCTGATACCCTTCCAAAACAACCTAAAAGAGTCCGGATGCAGAGATAAATTAGTTGTATAACTGCGTTGAGCTGCTCGTTTTTGAGCCCAGTAGATAAATGAGTGAGCTGGGTACCTAGAATTCAAACAAATAAATTAGGACGAACATATAACTGAAAACATTGAGACTTCCACCTCCCCATTGCTTTAATAACAGAATCTGGGAACCCTAACCGGGCCGCCTCAGAGGCTGTGCCTATCCGAAATGAGTGGGAGGAAAACCTGAAATTACTTAATCCCATTCTAACCAAACATTTCTTTAAGACAGCATCAAATTGGTATTTTGTAAGGGGTGTAAATTAATGTGAACTAGAAAAAAAGAAAAAAAGAAAACCCTCCGGAAGGCCTAAGCCCCATAAATTGACTAACCATGGCTACTGGGCACATGAATGACTCATCGTGCTCCTGTAGATTGACCCAATGGCCTTTTCCACATTGATCAGTTTTTTAATGTTGTAGCCAAAAGGTGAACACCCGACTGATCCATCAACACCTGATCAAAAAGAGTCCCAGAATTACCATGCTTATTTGCCGGTACCAGCTCCGAGATGCGGAACGCACCGAAAAAAGCTAACACAAAGGCTGTCTTAAATAGTAAAGCTTCATAAGGGGAAAAACAAACTACTGCCAAAATTTCGCAAAGGCCCCTGAGGATGCCCAGAGAGATCGGCCTCCTGTGATCCGAGACAAAAGTCAATCTCTTGTACCCCTTCAGTGCCTGTTTAACAGAAAAATATGAAGTACAAGCCCTTAAACCCAATAATCTGAAGAAAAATGAAATGCCGGCTAGCGCCTTTGTCACATGACTACTGGAAAAACGCTGCCGCATTAACATGGACAAAAAAGGCCAGAACATTACTCTCAGATGGCCTAATTGAAACTAAAACCTGCAGTGCTAGCAAAAGACAACAAACTGCTCCATGCAGCGGCGTAGCTGGACCAAGGTTTGGGAGCTAAGGACCTTTAATAGCATCCATCACCGACATCAAATCATCCCCCACAAATGGTCTGGGCATGGTGTGCCCTCTGCGTCCGCCTCTGGCAGCAGAATCCGAAAACTGTCCATCTGGAAGCGAGATAGAGAATCGGCGATGTTATGCAATATTCCGGGAGTATACTTAGCTTTCAACCAGATGTTAAACTTGAGGCATCTAAAAACCACCTGACGCAATAATTTTATCACTAACCAAGAACTGGACGAAAGACAGTTAACCGCATACAGCACTCCTTTGTTATCAGATTCCACCAATATGCGCCTGTTCACAAATTCTGAACCCCACAACCCCAAAGCCACCAAAATCGGAAACAATTCCAGGAGAACCACATTCTTGGTGGCCCCTGACCTTACCCAGGACTCTGGCCAAGCCGCACAGCACCAGTGCATTCTCCAGATGGCGCCGAAGCCTCTAGAGTCAGCAGCATCCGTGAATAAACAGAAATCTTGCGCTACTACAAAATCAGACTGAAAAAAGGACTTCCCATTATAACAGTCAAGAAAACCGGACCAAACCTTCAAATCCTCTTTAAGCAGACTAGTCAGTCTGATTTGCATCCGAGGTGATTTCAGACTCGATATTGCCATGTATAGACGCCGAGAAAAAATCCTGCCAACTGGCATGATTCTACATGCAAAGGCCAGTATACCCAAGAGTAATTGCATCTCCTTCCACTGTATCTTTTTCTTGTGCAGCACCCTCGCAATCAACCATTTCAATTTCTCCAATTTCGCCACGGGCAAACGAAATTCCATCTTACAGGTATCTATTTCAATTCCCAAAAATTCCAAATTGTGCTAGGGAAACAAGTTTTCTCCTCCGCCAGAGGGACACCAAATTCCAGAGCTATGCTATCTGAACCGGACTGAACACAAAGACCCAATGGAGGAATGTAGAAAACTTCTCAAAACATGAGCAAGACAGTGAACATCCCATAGGAAGACACATGTCAAAAAAGTACTGACCTTCAAAAGAAAAACCTAAAGAATTAAAAAGCCAATGGGGAAACAGGCAGGAGCCGAAATGCCGATTTTATGTCAGCCTTTGCTAGCAATGCACCAGGGCCGAACAACCTAATCTTACTAATGGCCTCCTCAAAAGTGGCGTAAGAAACTGAGCATAAGTCACTATTGATATCATCATTCAGTGAATCACCTATTGGATACGATAAATGGTGTATGAGCCTAAATTTGTTAGGCTCACGTTTGGGCACCACCCCCAATGGGGAGAGATGCAAATTACAAAAAGGGGGTTCATCAAAAGGTCCTGCAATCCTGCCAGCAACCAGTTCCTTACACAATTTATCCCTTACCACCTGAGAAAACTGGTCCACCGACTTCCCCACCATTTTACACCCCTCCCCCAAAAAGGAAGGCAGCGGAAAGCCCTGAGCAAAGCCCTCAATGAGCAAAGGAGCCTTTTTCCTGTTTGGGTAGCTGTCCAGCCACGGGCGCATGATTTCCAGCCTCACTGGAGTGCAGGCTCTTGGGAAAAATATGCTGCGTGGAACTCTGACCTACATTTGCGTTACGCGTAAAGCATTTTGTTGCTGGATGCGCCCCTGCACAGACAGAACATTTGTGTCTGTACTTGCATGAAGTATTCCAGCGGCATTGACTATCATTAAATGCGAAACAGCAGCCTTTTCTAAAAGCTGCTGTCGTAGGGTTAACCGTGGGTTGTCTAGGTGCTGCCTGCTTCTGCGGTAATATTAAGTTGAGCCACAGGCCCACATCATACACCCATCCCTTAGGTGGGGAATGAAGGGACAATTTTTGACGGAAGGATTCATCATAATAAAACCAACCCAAGCCCCCAAAGTTCTCATATGCCTCTAAGATATGATCCAGGTGTTGGAAAAGCTCTAGGTACTTCTCAGCCATTGTACCGGAGTAAATACAAAAGGCCTGCAGCCAATTGTTAAAGGACCTGGGAATCAACCTGCGCCTCTCTTCCTCCCCTCTCTCTTCAGGCAGGAGAGAAAGAATGTCTATGTAATCCCCTTTCCAGATTTTATCCTTAACTGCTGCAGACAAATGATATCCTAAAGGGGATATTTCACAGGGCATGACATCCTTCATATATGTCTCAGGGACGTTACTTTTATTTGCTGTGTGTATTTGCGGCTCAGGTGCTAACATATCATGAGGCATACCAACAGTTAACAAATTACTGTGTTGTGTTGCTAAACTAGCAGAAGGAGCAGACAAAACAGGAGTAGCAGAGACAGCAGAAGGAACAACTGGCATGGAAACCAAGGATGGAGAAACAGCAGGAACTGACACTTTAAATAAAGACTGAACCAAAGAGGACAGAGAACCTACTAGCCCAGTTAACATAGTTAATTGAGTCAACTCACCCACTGCTGGAGGCTGCGATACAGGGTGGTGAACTTCATGCTCCAGCAATACCCTGGGGTCTGGGACTTGTAGTGCCTGACCAACCGCTTGTTGCAATCATTTTTGTATTATTATTATTAATCTACTATTACTATTATTAATCTATCATCCTCACTCTCTTATCTATCATCACTCTATTTATCACCAAGCTTCTCCGCCTGCACTGCCAGCCTTCTCCAGCCACTGCATCACCAGGGCTTCCATCTTCAAAGTAAACTGCAAAGTGCACAGCTCCAAACTTCTTCAGCTGTCCGCAGGCAAGAGGATGAGCCCCACACCTGCTGACCCTTATATAGCCTAACCCCTTGCTTCCAGAGAATTCCCTGAAACCTTATTGGCTGCACCTGAAAGCTTCCCTCTAGACTCTTAAAGAGGCACAGTGGCGGCTGGTGCTCAAAATTTTTGGGGGGGGTGCAAACAAACTGAAAAAAAAAAAAATCAATTGCCGCCACTGTGCCCATTAAACGCAGCCACTGTGCCCAAACGCCACCAGTTTGCCCCCTCAAATACAGCCAGTTTGTTTCCATATACAGCCAGCGTGCCCCCATATATATATATAACCAGTGTGCCCCCATATATACAGCCAGTGTGCCCCCATATACAGCAAGTGTGCCCCCATATACAGCCAGTTTGTCCCCATATATAGCCAGTGTGCCCCCATATATATAGCCAGTGTGCCCCCATATACAGCCAGTTTGTCCCCATATATACAGCCAGTGTGCCCCCATATACAGCCAGTGTGCCCCCATATACAGCCAGTTTATCCCCATATATAGCCAGTGTGCCCCCATATATATAGCCAGTGTGCCCCCATATACAGCCAGTTTGTCCCCATATATATAGCCAGTGTGCCCCCATATACAGCCAGTGTGTCCCCATATATATAGCCAGTGTGCCCCCATATACAGCCAATTTGTCCCCATATACAGCCAGTTCCCCCCAAATGCAGCCAGTTTGTCCCCCATATACAGCCAGTTCCCCCCAAATGCAGCCAGTTTGTCCCCCATATACAGCCAGTTCCCCCCAAATGCAGCCAGTTTGTCCCCCATATACAGCCAGTTCCCCCCAAATGCAGCCAGCGTGTCCCCCATATACAGCCAGTTCCCCCCATATTCAGCCAGTTTGTCCCCCATATACAGCCAGTTCCTCCCATATTCAGCCAGTTTGTCCCCCATATTCAGCCAGTTTGTCCCCCATATACAGCCAGTTCCCCCCATATTCAGCCAGTTTGTCCCCCATATTCAGCCAGTTCCCCCCATATTCAGCCAGTTTGTCCCCCATATTCAGCCAGTTTGTCCCCCATATTCAGCCAGTTCCCCCCATATTCAGCCAGTTTTTCCCCCATATTCAGCCAGTTCCCCCCATATTCAGCCAGTTTGTCCCCCATATTCAGCCAGTTTGTCCCCCATATACAGCCAGTTCCCCCCATATTCAGCCAGTTTGTCCCCCATATTCAGCCAGTTCCCCCCATATTCAGCCAGTTTATCCCTCATATTCAGCCAGTTTGTCCCCCATATTCAGCTAGTTCCCCCCATATTCAGCCAGCTTGTCCCCCATATTCAGCCAGTTCCCCCCATATTCAGCCAGCTTGTCCCCCATATTCAGCCAGTTCCCCCCATATTCAGCCAGTTCGTCCCCCATATTCAGCCAGTTTGTCCCCCATATACAGCCAGTTCCCCCCATATTCAGCCAGTTTGTCCCCCATATTCAGCCAGTTCCCCCCATATTCAGCCAGTTTGTCCCCCATATTCAGCCAGTTCACCCCATATTCAGCCAGTTTGTCCCCCATATACAGCCAGTTCCCCCCAAATGCAGCCAGTTTGTCCCCCAAATGCAGCCTGTTCCCCCCAAATGCAGCCAGTTTGTCCCCCATATACAGCCAGTTCCCCCCAAATGCAGCCTGTCCCCCCCCCCAGCCCTGCACTTACCTTCCTCGGTCCGCGCCGTCCTCGATGTGTTATCCCGCCCTCGATGTCGCTTCAGCCAATCAGGTTACCGGTAACCAGATCCGGTGAACCTGATTGGCTGAAACCTCCACACAGTCTTCTCCAAGGAACGCACCCCCGTGCGTACCTGGGAGGAGTTTTTGGAAGCCGAATACAGCGTGAGAGCTGTATTCGGAAAGCCTATCAGAGCCGCTGGCTCTGATAGGCACTTCCAAGTTACACCCACCACCAGCCGCCGCTCTAATTCATATGGCCGGCGCTCACCAGGAGGCCGGCCATATGTATAGTGGGCAGCGCGGCAGCGGTGACAATACACAGATTCATGCAATGCATGAATCTGTGTATTGTCTTTCAGTGGCGGTGCGGGAGCGAGAGGGGGGGGGGGGCGTTCCGGCGCCCTCTATGGACGCACCGCCACTGAAGAGGCAGTAACCTGACTAAATAAACCTATGCTGTTTAATAATTGATATCAAATCCTAGGATGGGGAGGCCACAATCTCAAGAAAGTGGCCCCATATTGTGCCCCCTTTTTTCATTCTCTAAGAAAACTCTTTATTTCCTTAGTCATCCAGGGTTTCTGATTTGAAAAAACCCGAATGCGTTTATCCTCAGTAACATTGTCCACACAAGTTTTTATATAGTCCAGAACTGTTTCTGTATACAGATCTAAATCCTCTTGCTCAAATATCTCCCAATTAGTTCTTTCTAAACAATCCTGTAGCTGTGAGAGAGAGCCCTCTGGCCAAATTCTGCTTATTTTCCACTCTGGATGTACCCAATTCATCCAGCCAGCTGCAATTCCAACCTTGACCTGTGGTGAAACAACACACAGAGGAAGGTGGAAAATGTGCAACTCAGCTGAACTGAAACAGAGACTCACAATTGGTACAATTATTCTGAGCTGAACTATAACTCAGACAACTAATTTTACACTAGCGCCGACCCAATAGGGGCATGGCACTACACTTACATTCTTAGTCACCTGGGCCATTATGTTTGTGACCTGTGTAAGGCTATTGTCTATGTTCTTCCTGTTTTTATTATTATTTATCCTTGTTTTTCTTTTGTTAATAATTTTTTGACCTCATGTCTGTTTATCACAAACTGTAACAATCCCATTACTGTCCTTATATGTTGAATTGTCTATTAATAAATCTTTTGTAAAAGAAACCGCAAAACTCACCCCCTGTTCAATAAGAGTGTAAGACCCCTTTTACACTGAGGCAGTTTTCAGGAATTTTAGAGCAAGAAATAGCGCCTGAAAACTGCCTCCCCTTCATTTCAGTGTGACTTTTCACCAGGGGCATCGGGAGGGTGGGGCTTAGGGGGCTGGAGCCCCAAATGGGTCCCCGAAAAGCCCTGAGTCTATGAAATGCTGCATTCCATTGTTAGCTCCGAGCGCCGTGAGTGCGGCCGAGTGCCGCAGAGTGTGGCCGAGTGCCATAGCAGGTCCCACCTTCTGAAGCCTGCAGCGCCAATGCCGGGACCGCGGGACGTGTGACGTCCATCATAGGAGCTGCAGGCTCTTGAAGGCAGCGCCACATCCCCACTTCCCGCTCGGGCGGGTGGCTCTCCTCTCCTCCTCGGCTCCTCTCTGACGAGTGACTGACTGACTGCCTGCTGTGACCAATCACCACGGCTAAGCTGAGGTAGGTCAGTGTGTGTAAGTCATTGTCAGTGTATGTAGGTCAGGCAGGTCAGTGTATGTAGGTCAGGCATGTCAGTGTATGTAGGTCGGTGTATCTAGGTCAGACAGGTCAGTGTATGTAGGTCAGTGTATGTAGTTCAGGCAGGTCAGTGTATGTAGGTCAGTGTATGTAGGTCAGGCAGGTCAGTGTATGTAGGTCAGTGTATGTAGGCCAGGCAGGTCAGTGTATGTAGGTCAGGCAGGTCAGTGTATGTAGGTCAGGCAGGTCAGTGTATGTAGGTCAGTGTATCTAGGTCAGGCAGGTCAGTGTATGTAGGTCAGGCAAGTCAGTGTATGTAGTTCAGGCAGGTCAGTGTATGTCAGGCAGGTCAGTGTATGTCGGTCAGGTAGGTCAGTGTATGTAGGTCACTACCGTCAGTGTATGTAGGTCAGTGTGTGTATATATGTCAGGTAGGTCAGTGTATGTAGGTCAGGTTATGTATGTCAGGTAGGTCAGTGTATGTAGGTCAGTGTATGTATGTCAGGTAGGTCAGTGTATGTAGGTCAGTGTATGTATGTCAGGTAGGTCAGTGTATGTAGGTCAAGTAGGTCAGTGTATGTAGGTCAAGTAGGTCAGTGTATGTAGGTCAAGTACGTCAGTGTATGTAGGTCAGTGTGTGTATGTATGTCAGGTAGGTCACTGTATGTAGGTCAGTGTATGTATGTCAGGTAGGTCAGTGTATGTAGGTCAGGCAGGTCAGTGTAATGGTCAGTGTCAGGCAGGTGAGTTTAGTGGTCAGCATTGATGGGCACTGGTAAGTCACACAACCCCACCGCCCAGCCAAAAGAAAGCCACGCCACATACAACGCGTGTCTAAATCTACCCTAAATGTGTTTACGTTATTTTACAAAGAACAAGTATCTTCTTATTTCACTTGTGAGTCAAGATCACGTGCAATGCGCTGCTGTACGGTGCCATGCAGTTCTGCACAGTGCTCTGCAATAAAATGCAGCATGTCTACATTATAGTGCAGCTCCAGGCTGTGTTGCAGTATGAATGGAACGCACAGAAAACAATGGAGTAAAACGCGATGTGCGAACTCGCCATAATTGCACCACTTGCCGTTCTTAAGCTGGCCATACATTATACAATTTTAGGCTGGATTCACACCTATGCATTTTTAGTGCATCGTGCCCCCCCCACCCCAAAGCACCTTGTCCCCATGTCGATGAGGACAAGGGTCTCTTCCCGACAACCCTGGCCGTTGGTTGTCGGGGTCTGCGGGCGGGGGGCTTATCGGAATCTGGGAGCCCCCTTTAGTAAGGGGGCCCCCAGATCCCGGCCCCCCACCCTATGTGAATGAGTATGGGGTACATCGTACCCCTACCCATTCACCTGGGGGAAAAAAGTGTCAATAAAAAAAACACACTAGACAGGTTTTTATTAGTAATTTATTATTAGGCAGCTCCGGGGGTCTCTTCCGACTTCGGGGGTCTCTTCCGACTTCTCCGCTCTCCGGCCTCTTCTCCCGCTCTCCGGTTCTTCTGCCGAGCTCCTCCGCTATCTTCTGCTCTTTTGCCGCTCTTTTGCTAGCGTTGGGCCGGTCTTCTCCGTCATCTTCTTCCCTCTTCTCTTCTTCCGGTGTTGACACGACACTCTCTCCCGCTGTAATGCCGTGTGCGCGGTGCGCAACGACTTATATAAGCATGACATCACAGTCCTGGGGCATGATGGGACTGTGACATCAAAAGGGGGAGGGGTCACGGGTGACATCACCTGGTGACCACGCCCCCATGCCTATATAAGTCATTGCACACCGTGCACACGGCATTACAGCGGGAGATTGTCGTGTCAACATCGGAAAAAGAGAAGAGGGAAGAAAACGACAGAGAAGACCGGGCCAACACTAGCAAAAGAGCGGCAAAAGAGCAGAAGATAGCGGAGGAGCCTGGCAGAAGAACCGGAGACCGGGAGAAGAACCGAAGAGCGAGAGAAGAGGCTGGAGAGCGGGAGAAGAGAGCGGAGTAGTCGGAAGAGACCCCCAAAGTCGGAAGAGACCCTCCCGGAGCTGCCTAATAAATTACTTCAAAAACCTGTCTAGTGTGTTTTTTTTATTGACACTTTTTTCCCCCAGCTGAATGTGTAGGGGTACGATGTACCCCATACTCATTCACATAGGGTGGGGGGTCGGGATCTGGGGGCCCCCTTATTAAAGCACCAACGCACCAACCCCCCACGTTGAGGGCATGTGGCTTGGTATAGTCTTGGGGGGGGGGCTCGCTCGCCCCCTTTCCTGACCGACCGGGCTGCGTGCTCAGATAAGGGTCTGGTATGGATACTAGGGGAATCCGCACGCCATTTTTTTTTGGTGTGCGGGGTTCCCCTTGAGATTCATACCAGACCGAAGGGTCTGGTATCATTCTGTAGGGGAACCTTACGCACTATTTTTTTTTTTCATTTTCGCGGGGTTCCCCTTCAAGCACACGAGTCGCCCCGCAAGTCGGATCATCTTAAACCAACTTCTGGTGCAATCTCTATTCAAATCAATGGGCTCCCATAGGGAGAAAGAAAGAAACGCCGAACGAGGCTTAACACAGCGTTAAGCCTCGTTAAATCGCGTTTAACACTGTTTACCGGCGTCTGTCGTCTTTACAGCTCTAACGCTGAAGCTTCAGAACGCACTGGTCCTCGGTTTTTTTTGCAGCTTAAAAACGGCTATGCCATTTACAGCTCAAAAACGTCATGGTGGGCATGAGGCCATAGGCTAACATGGAGAGGCATTTTTAAGCTTCAAAAACGCTCATAAACGTGGCTGTAAAAACGTCCGTGGGCATGTAGCCTTACTGTGCAAGATTGAAAAATAATAACCCCCGTTCATAGACAACAAAACTGGAGGTAATTAAGACCAGCTGTAAGTTGAAGTACAGAGACAGGCAGAGTGCCTGTTCACAACAGGTGTAATTATTTGTTGCCTGTGTCTTATGGGGGCCATACACAAAATTTTACAAAAAATCTTTTAAAAATCTGCCATTTGGACAGTTCGTGCGTTTATTGTCCAGTTAATAGGCACAAATCGAAAATCAGTTGTGACGTTTTTGAGCCAAAAAAAATAAAAAAATCAAAGGAAAAGTTTGGAAAACTTTGGCCAAACGGATGATAAATTAAAAGGTTAATGTGTTTCTCGCCCAAACAGTTTGCAATAGGCATATCTCACAAAACGAAGGAATGTTCGTTTAACAATTCATCGATCAAAATTCGGTCATTACATGATGGCAAAATCATGATCTCACGACCATGTGTTTTTGTTTTTCAGAAACTCGTTTGAACGATTTTTCGACAGGTGTATGGCTAGCATTAGACCTTCTTTAAGAATTTCTCATGTAAAAGGACAAAGCTGAAAAGAAAGATCCTGTATTACCAATACACAGTAAAGAAATCATCTCGCTTTCTTCGAGCCTCAGCTGAGATCCCCCATTGCTCTAAACACAGAAACCTGTAATGGCATTTTTTAATACCACCAGGTATATGGCATAGCATTCCTCAGTATGTACAGAAAATGCAAGAAACCAAAACAAAAAAAGTGCCATTAAGTAGAACAGAACTCACCTGTTTAAACAAGGATATTGTTTTATTTAAATGCATTAAAATGAGAACACCTGTGCTTGGAAGCTTTCTTTGGTTTAATGCTGCCACCTAGTGTTTAGAAATAAGACGATCGCCTCAAATCACTAAATGGGCTAAAGATATTTTAAAGTGACCCTGTTGTCAGCTAAGAAAAATAGACAAACATGCTGCCTGGAAGTATTTTAATATTTACCTGTTCTGCTGACCTAATGTGTATTCTAGAGATTCCTCTGTATTGAAGAGATACCACAACCTGAATCTTCAGCATCTGTCTCACTTCTGTGTCAATCTTCTGGTCCCCCCACACTCTGTGGTTCATTCTGCCAGCCTATTAATACTATGTCATGTAGGGAGTTGTGGGGTTTGGCAGCGGGTACCATATAGTGTGAAGAGGGGGGTCAGGGTGCCCGGGATGCTTAAAGACCAACTCAAGCTTTGCTATCACTTTAACCACTTAAGCCCCGGACCATTTTGCAGCATTAGGACAAGGCCCCTTTTTGAGATTCGGCACTGCGTTACTTTAACTGACAATTGCGCAGTCGTGCAACGTGGCTCCCAAACAAAATTAGCGTCCTTTTTTTCCCACAAATAGAGCTTTCTTTTGGTCTTATTTGATCACCTCTGCGGTTTTTATTTTTTGCGCTATAAACAAAAATAGAGTGACAATTTTGAAAAAAATTCAATATTTTTTACTTTTTGCTATAATAAATATCCCCCAAAAATATATAAAAAAAACAAACATTTTTTTTCCCTTAGTTTAGGCCGATACGTATTGTTCTACATATTTTTGGTAAAAAAAATCGCAATAAGCATTTATTGATTGGTTTGCGCAAAAGTTATAGCGTCTACAAAATAGGGGATAGTTTTATGGCATTTTTATAAATTTTTTTTTTTTTTTACTAGTAATGGCGGCGATCAGCAATTTTTATCATGACTGCGACATTATGGCGGACACATCGGACACTTTTGACACCATTTTGGGACCATTGTCATTTTCACAGTAATCAGTGCCATAAAAATGCACTGATTACTGTGAAAATGACACTGGCAGTGAAGGGATTAACCTGTAGGGGGCGCTAAAGGGGTTAAGTGTTTCCTAGGGAGTGATTACTAATGTGTGGGGGCGTGGCTTGGCGTGTGACGTCACTGATCGTCGGTCCCTATGACAGGGAACAGACGATCAGTGACACTCACACTAGGAAGCACGGGGAGAGGTTTGTTTACACTTACCTCTCCCCGTTCTTCAGCTCTGTGACCCGATTGCGGGTCACCGGCGGCGATCGGGTCCTGCGGGCGCAGTCACAGAGCTCAGGATCGGGTCGGGAGCGCGCCCCACGGCTGGGCTTCTTAAAGCGGAGTTCCACCCAATTTTTTTAATTTTTTTTATTCCACTCCTCACCCCCTTACATGCCACATTTGGCATGTAATTTTTTTTGGGGGGGAGTGGGGGCTTCAGTAGGAGTGGGACTTCCTGTCCCACTTCCTCCTTCCGCCCTGGAGCCGCCTAGGCGATACGTCATATCGCCTTGTGGCAGCTCCTCCCTGTAGGCGATCACCTGGGACGTGACAGGTCCTAGGCGATCGCCTGTCCACTCACAGAGCGCTGCGCCGTTCGCGCATGCGCAATGAGTGCCCGGCCGTGAAGCCGAAAGCTGTCACGGCCGGGTGCTCACACTGTGAATGGATGCGCCGGCGGAGGAGGGGGGAGAGGAGCGGAGCTCCAGGCGGCGCGTCGCTGGACAGTGGAGCAGGTAAGTGTATGTTTATTAAAAGCCAGCAGCCACACTTTTTGTAGCTGCTGACTTTTAATAAACATAAAAAAAGTGTGGAACTCCGCTTTAAAGAGGACGTACCTGAAGTAAACACCCTATCATTTTCAGCCAAGGAAGCTGCCATCTTTGCCTCTATTTAATCTACAACTGCCATGATGCTGCACATGTGATCAGTTATGACACCAGCCATTGGATGGTTTGACAGTTTGGTTAAGAGCACAACCAATGGGAGTGTTAAATTTCCGGCACGTGACGGAAATTAAAACTCTTTTATGGATAGGTTTACTTCCGCTTTAAATAGTTCATTTGAGGCAAGCTGTCCCAAAATAACGATTTCCTTTATTAATACACGCGGTCACTGTCAGCGCTGTATAAACTGCATGTAGCATCAACTACATATAGTATACAGCACTGTGTCCTAGCAGCGGTATGGAGAAGAAATACAAAGAGAACAGGATACTTTTTAACACGAGTACATGGTGCAACAGGCACATATCAGGAATATGAACAAAACAGCACTAGCATTTAAAAAGAAAAGTAAAACGGGCTCCACATAGTGTAAACCAGCATGGTTTATTAAAAAACGTTAAAAGGGTTTAAAAATAGCTCTCAGCAAAAATGATAGTAAAAACAGCTTGCTACAATCACTGATGGCAATACGGGCCATTATGACCAGGCCCCTTTTTTGCGATTCGGCACTGCGTCGCTTTAACTGACAATTGTGCGGTCGTGCGACGTGGCTCCCAAACAAAATTGGTGTCCTTTTTTTCCCACAAATAGAGCTTTCTTTTGGTGGTATTTGATCACCCATGCGGTTTTTATTTTTTGCGCTATAAACAAAAAGAGCGAAAAATTTTAAAAAAATTACATATTTTTTACTTTTTTCTATAATAAATATCCCAAAAAAATATATAAAAAAACATTTTTTTTCCTCAGTTTAGGCCGATACGTATTCTTCTACATATTTTTGGTAAAAAAAATCGCAATCGGCGTTTATTGATTGGTTTGCGCAAAAATTATAGCGTTTACAAAATAGGGTATAGTTTTAAGGCATTTTTATGTTTTGTTTTTTTTTTTCTACTAGTAATGGCGGCGATCAGCGATTTTTTTCATGACTGCGACATTATGGCGGACACATCGGACACTTTTGACACATTTTTGGGACCATTGTCATTTTCACAGCGATCAGTGCAATTAAAATGCACTGGTTACTGTGAAAATGACACTGGCAGTGAAGGGGTTAACCACTAGGGGCGCTGAAGGGGTTAAGTGTGCCTAGGGGCGTGTTACTAACTGAGGGGGGGCATGGGTATGACTGACACATCACCGATCTCCGCTCTGATTACACAGAACGAGATCGCTGACAGTGTCAGTAGAGGAGCGGGGAGATGTTGTGTTTACACACACATCTCCCCGCTCCGAGTCTCCGTGAGACGATTGCGGGGATCCCCGCAGCGATTGAGTCTGCGGGACCAGCGGTCCCAATCACGGGGAAGGCAGGGGGGGTCGGGAGCGCGCCGCCGGCGGCGCGCACGACCCCAACGTCGGCAGTTAAAGGGCCACGTACAGGTACGTGATTGTGCCTGTATGAGCCATTCTGCCGATGTATATATACCGTGAGCGGTCGGCAAGTGGTTAATGTCCTCACAAATTTTCCAAAGAGCGATAAGCTTACTGTATAATATCTAAAATTTGCTGTAAAGCTTGCTCCAACACACCGTGTGTCCTAGCTTGACATGTTTCGCCATAGTAAATGACGTCATCAGAAGCTCACCTGAGTCCTTAGCTTAACCCTTAAAAGGATTAACCCTTTTCCTAGACCTCATTTTCACCTTTATCATTAGATTGAAACAGCTGCTGCACAGAGTTTTTGTTAGTTCACTGTTTATCCTAGGTGCAATAGTTTTTTTATTTTTCACATATCAGGAATATGCAGGGCTTTTTTTTTCTCAGAGAATGGGTGCAGGAACTCCCCTATTCAGAGTTACCCCTGGTCTCCATCCCTACCTACCTAGGGTTGCCACCTCATCCCATTAAAACCATACACGTATTAATTTCACAGGTTCTGTGGCTGATTAAAGCGGTTGTATACCCGCTGATTTTTTTTTTTTTTTTTTACACCTGTAAAGGAAAAGGCATAATGAGCTAGTATGCACAGCATACTAGCTCATTATGAAATACTTACCTTAGAACGAGGCGTCGGTATCCCTCCCGGTCCACGCCGAGGCAGCTGACATTATGCCTCAGCGTGCCTTCCGGGTATCGCGGCTCCAGCGCTGTGAGTGGCTGGAGCCGCGATTCGTCACTCCCGCGCATGTGCGCGGGAGACTTCTTTCCGGCAAGGTCCGGCGTCCGCCGGGCCTTCAGCCGAGAATCCCCTGTGCGCATGCGCTGCTGCAGTCAGCGGCGCAGTGCAAGGGGAATATCTCCTAAATCGTAAAGGTTTAGGAGATATTTCTTTTACCTACAGGTAAGCCTTAGTATAGGCTTACCTGTAGGTAAAAGTAAAAAAAAAGACTTTACAACCGCTTTAAGGTGGTAATTGTCTGCATTAAATTAAATTAGCCCCAGAACCTGTGTAATTAATATGTGTTCAGTTTTAAAGGGATGAGGTGGCAACCCTATACCTACCCCTGAGCACCGTTCCTTGGTTCAACCCCTTACCCACCTCCCAGTGCTGCCCCTTTTAGATAATACAGAACCAAGTAACATTGGTGGTAATAAGTATTTTGTACAGAATTTGTTAATGATAACAAGAAAAGCAGCAAAATAGATTCCCTGCAGCCAACAACAACAAGAGACCCCCCCCCCCCCAGCAACAATGGACCACCTGCAAAAAATACCTCCACCAGCAACAACGGATCTCCCCCACAGACAGCATCATTAGACCCTCCAGCAGCCAGCTACAATATCCTTCTCCCTCAACAGTAAATCCCTCCCAGCAACAACTGACCCCCCAGCAACATAAGACCAACCCCAGCAACAAGAGACCACCCTCTTGCAAAAATAGATTCCTTCCAGAGACAGTAGGCCCCCCAGCGGCAACAATAGACCTCCCAGCAACAATAAACCCCCTGCAAAAATATATCCCCTCCAGCGACAATAGATCCCTCAACAGCCAGCATCGATAGACACTATAGCACAACCCATCAGCCCTTGTCATTACATACATTCAGTGCTGGAGGTGCCAGAACTGCATTCCCCCACGTTACCACTGAAAACCTAGGAATATTAAATGTTGGGGGAACATATTCTTTAAACCATACTGAGATGAGAAGGAGGTGGGGAACACCTTTAAGTACAAAATACTGTATGTAGGCAAAGGATATGGTGCTGCCATATCTCTGGTCACATGTACCATGCAAAATTAAAACACAAAAATTAATTGGTCAACCACTTGCAGACATTTATTGTGGGCGGGTGGAACGAGCAGCCTGGATCACATACATGTATATCACCCAGTCTGGGGCACACAGCATGCCACTCCCACGACGAACACAGCGGTATGCGGCTCCCAGTGCCCGGCCCAGGGATCATGTGACCGCTGTGTGATCACAATGTCAACAAAGCTGTTATGAATAAATGTCATTCATAACAGCTTTGCTTCCTCTACAGTGATGTTGTGATTGGCACACAGCTATCACATGGTACCTGGGATAATCACAGCACCCTGTACCATGTTATTAGCTGTAGCCAATCACAGATCACTGCTAATCACAGCTGTTATGAATGTAACCCATTCATAGCTCCAAGATGGCGGTACTGAAATTAAGCGGAAACAAAATAGTCAATGGAAACTAAAATAATTTGTTCTGCATTGACTTCTATGGCATGCAATACCGCATGTGGTCAGAGGTGGGGGGGCGCCGGAGAGCCTCGGAAATACTCGGGACAGCTCGACTGAACTTGGAAACCCTCAGAAAGGCTCAGGGACTGAGTTTTTCTGAGTATTTCCGAACGGCTCCGCTCAGCTCCGGCGCCCCTGCACCTCTGGCCAAATGCAGTACTGCACACCGCTGTGGCTTGAATCCTGCTCATATTGCAAGACAACACTCGCAAACCGAGTCAGAGTTTAAAAAAAATGCTCGCATTGCGAAACACTCGTTAACCGTGTTACTCGCAATCCGAGGTTTCACTGTACCAATAAGATAACCATATGGGGCCAACACTATTTCCCCATTTTCCTGGATCTACACTCTTATCTTCTCTACATAAAAGCCCCAACCCTCATAACTCCTCCTCTGCATTCCAGTAAACCCCCACCATCACCACCACTACCAACTTCTCCAGCCCCCCCTATCTTCTAAATGATGTTCATTAGGGATGAGCTTCGTGTTCGAGTCGAACATACATTCAAATCGAACATCGGCTGTTCGATCGTTCGACGAAGATCGAACGATTTGGGCCGTTCGCGCCAAATTCGAGTGACGCGAACGGCCCACAATGCACTACGCCATCGCAGTGTCATCCAGGCGCTGTGATTGGCCAAGCATGCACTGTGACCCCGCATGCTTGGCCAATCACAGCGCCGGCAGCGAGGAGAGCAATGATTGGCCACAGGCAGGATGCCTGTGGCCAATTATTGCTGATGGGGTTTAGTACACGCCCCACACTATAAAAGGCCGCCAGCGCGGCGGTCTTGTGTAGTGTGTTCCGGAGCAGGGAAAGAGAAGCATAGGCAGGGACAGTGTCATTTTTTTTCCTTTACTAATCCTGGATTCCTTGTGTTTAGGGAAAATAAGGATAGGTAGGGAGAGTGTCAGTGACAGTGTGCTATTCTGTGCTAATCCTTGTTTGTAGGGACAGAGAGGTACAGTGAGGGAAAGTGTCAGTGTGCTATTCTGTTCTAAAACTATTTTGCTGAACCATATTTTCAATCCTTGAGTTTAGGGACAGAGAGGTACAGTGAGGGAAAGTGTCAGTGTGCTATTCTGTTCTAAACCAATTTTGCTGTTCCATATTTTCAATCCTTGAGTTGAGGGACAGAGAGGTACAGTGAGGGAAACTGACAGTGTGCTATTGTGTTCTAAAACTATTTTGCTGAACCATATATTCAATCCTTGAGTTGAGGGACAGAGAGGTACAGTGAGTGAAACTGACAGTGTGCTATTCTGTTCTAAACCAATTTTGCTGTTCCATATTTTCAATCCTTGAGTTGAGGGACAGAGAGGTACAGTGAGGGAAAGTGTCAGTGTGCTATTGTGTTCTAAAACTATTTTGCTGAACCATATTTTCAATCCTTGAGTTGAGGGACAGAGAGGTACAGTGAGTGAAACTGACAGTGTGCTTTTCTGTTCTAAACCAATTTTGCTGTTCCATATTTTCAATCCTTGAGTTGAGGGACAGAGAGGTACAGTGAGGGAAAGTGTCAGTGTGCTATTGTGTTCTAAAACTATTTTGCTGAACCATATTTTCAATCCTTGAGTTGAGGGACAGAGAGGTACAGTGAGTGAAACTGACAGTGTGCTATTCTGTTCTAAACCAATTTTGCTGTTCCATATTTTCAATCCTTGAGTTGAGGGACAGAGAGGTACAGTGAGTGAAACTGACAGTGTGCTATTCTGTTCTAAACCAATTTTGCTGTTCCATATTTTCAATCCTTGAGTTGAGGGACAGAGAGGTACAGTGAGTGAAACTGACAGTGTGCTATTCTGTTCTAAACCAATTTTGCTGTTCCATATTTTCAATCCTTGAGTTGAGGGACAGAGAGGTACAGAGAGGGAAAGTGTCAGTGTGCTATTGTGTTCTAAAACTATTTTGCTGAACCATATTTTCAATCCTTGAGTTGAGGGACAGAGAGGTACAGTGAGTGAAACTGACAGTGTGCTATTCTGTTCTAAACCAATTTTGCTGTTCCATATTTTCAATCCTTGAGTTGAGGGACAGAGAGGTACAGTGAGGGAAAGTGTCAGTGTACTATTGTGTTCTAAAACTATTTTGCTGAACCATATTTTCAATCCTTGAGTTGAGGGACAGAGAGGTACAGTGAGTGAAACTGACAGTGTGCTATTCTGTTCTAAACCAATTTTGCTGAACCATATTTTCAATCCTTGAGTTGAGGGACAGAGAGGTACAGTGAGTGAAACTGACAGTGTGCTATTCTGTTCTAAACCAATTTTGCTGTTCCATATTTTCAATCCTTGAGTTGAGGGACAGAGAGGTACAGTGAGTGAAACTGACAGTGTGCTATTCTGTTCTAAACCAATTTTGCTGTTCCATATTTTCAATCCTTGAGTTGAGGGACAGAGAGGTACAGTGAGTGAAACTGACAGTGTGCTATTCTGTTCTAAACCAATTTTGCTGTTCCATATTTTCAATCCTTGAGTTGAGGGACAGAGAGGTACAGTGAGGGAAAGTGTCAGTGTGCTATTGTGTTCTAAAACTATTTTGCTGAACCATATTTTCAATCCTTGAGTTGAGGGACAGAGAGGTACAGTGAGTGAAACTGACAGTGTGCTATTCTGTTCTAAACCAATTTTGCTGTTCCATATTTTCAATCCTTGAGTTGAGGGACAGAGAGGTACAGTGAGGGAAAGTGTCAGTGTGCTATTGTGTTCTAAAACTATTTTGCTGAACCATATTTTCAATCCTTGAGTTGAGGGACAGAGAGGTACAGTGAGTGAAACTGACAGTGTGCTATTCTATTCTAAACCAATTTTGCTGTTCCATATTTTCAATCCTTGAGTTGAGGGACAGAGAGGTACAGTGAGTGAAACTGACAGTGTGCTATTCTGTTCTAAACCAATTTTGCTGTTCCATATTTTCAATCCTTGAGTTGAGGGACAGAGAGGTACAGTGAGGGAAAGTGTCAGTGTGCTATTGTGTTCTAAAACTATTTTGCTGAACCATATTTTCAATCCTTGAGTTGAGGGACAGAGAGGTACAGTGAGTGAAACTGACAGTGTGCTATTCTGTTCTAAACCAATTTTGCTGTTCCATATTTTCAATCCTTGAGTTGAGGGACAGAGAGGTACAGTGAGTGAAACTGACAGTGTGCTATTCTGTTCTAAACCAATTTTGCTGTTCCATATTTTCAATCCTTGAGTTGAGGGACAGAGAAGGACACTCATTGAAATTATCAGTGTGCTATTCTGTGCTAAATCTTGTTTGTAGGGAGGGACAGAGTAGGACAGTGAGGGAAAGTGTCAGTGTGCTATTCTGTTCTAAAACTTTTCTGCTGAACCATATTTTCAATCCTTGTGTTTAGGGACAGAGAAGGATAGGCAGGGGACAGTGTCAGTGTCATTGTTGCTAAGCCTCCTGCACAATATACACCTGAAGGTAGCCCTTATTGCTGTTTTTCCCATCTCCCTGCAGGCCATCCATTAAAATGTCTGGAAGGCAACCAAGGAGAGGCAGACAGTCAGGAGGCAAAAAAAGAGGGCAAGCAGGCTCTGTGTTTGGGGGCAACAGTGCTGGTCGTGTACGCGGTGCATTGTCATCAGCACATGGCCATGGGACACGCTTGTCCTTGTTTTCGGCAGCTGGACATGTTGAGCCACATCATGCCGAAGACTTGGTAGAGTGGATGACCAAGCCCACCTCATCCTCCTCATCCTCTCTCACCCAGGCTCAGGGTACTGGCAAAGCAGCTGCCAAAGCGTCCTCTTCTCTGGTATCATTATCTTCATTAGTCAATCCTTCCCTAGACCCACCATGCCCTCCTCCTGAGGAGTCCCCCGAACTGTTTGAGCACAGTGTTGGGTACATGCTCCAGGAGGATGCCCAGCGTTTGGAAGGATCTGATGATGATACCCAGCTAGAGGAAGGCAGCAGCGTGAGAGCAGAGAGAGGGGATGCTCAAGAAGGACACCAACCTGGCAGTCATGCTCCAGCAGCTGCAGCATACTGCCAGATTGGCTCCAGTGATGAGGAGGGAGGGGATGATGAGGTCACTGACTCCACGTGGGTGCCTAATAGGAGAGAGGAGGAGGAGGAGGAGGATGAGGAGGAGGCACATCTCCAAAGAGGCAGGATGCCCTTGAGTGGCCAGCGTATGGGCAGCACACCGACGGAATCACACCGCAGAGCTCCGCCTGTGCAGGGCGCTGCCTCTGCCCGTCATTCAAAAAGTTCTTTGGTGTGGGCCTTTTTTGAGGCGAGTGCATCAGATCGCACAGCTGCTGTTTGCAACATATGTCTCAAGCGTATATCGCGTGGCCAAAACATCAGCCGCTTGGGCACCACATGCTTGATCAGACATATGTTGACCTGCCATGCAGCTCGTTGGCAAGCCTACCTTAAAGACCCACACCAAAGAACAAAGCTGACCTCTTCTTGCACTGCATCAGCTGGGATCTCCAACCCCAGTATACCTTCAGTCCTCTCTGAAACCTGCTCTGAGAGGAATGAAGGTGTAGAATTAGGTGTGTCACAGCCAAGTACTTGCGGGCACTCTGCTAGCAGTACACCGACGTCCGATTCTAGCAGGCAAATTTCCCTGCCCCAGCTGCTGGACCGTCGAAAGAAGTTCACTCCCAGCCATCCACATGCCCAGCGGTTGAATGCTAGCTTGGCTAAATTGCTAGCGCTTCAACTGCTGCCTTTTCAGTTGGTAGACTCGGCCCCCTTCCGTGAGTTTGTGCAATGTGCGGTTCCTCAGTGGCAGGTTCCCAAACGCCACTTTTTCGCACGGAAGGCTATTCCGGCTCTCTACAGGCATGTGGAAGGCAATGTCTTGGCCTCGCTGGACAGGGCGGTCAGCGGTAAGGTGCATATTACCGCTGACTCATGGTCCAGCAGGCATGGACAGGGACGTTACCTTTCTTTCACGGCCCATTGGGTCACTCTTTTGGCAGCTGGGAAGGATGC